>JASDDO010000028.1:222737875-223337875 GCA_030015575.1 Agapanthus africanus | reverse complement strand
CCTTGTGGTACCGGAGAAAAACGGTACATTGCATTATATATATCTTGAATATCGCGAATCTCGTGTTGCTGTTGTTCCGTGGCATTACGGAATATCCTAGTTACATAATAAAACTCCTACAATCGAGTTTATACTTATAGTTACTAGTACCGAAATATCGAATATCGTGATACTCTACTTACATTGCATTGATTAACACATGCTATTTATTTGACATGCATACTACCATTTACTGTTCACAGTTATTCTCATATCTGTTATTATGTATATCATGTTTCGTGTCAAATATCGTTTAATGATTATATTAATACACCATAATTTAACTAGTATACCAAAAAAAATCTACACTATATTCTTGTCAGTATGACATGATATTTTACTAAACTAATTTATTATGAAAAGAATTCTAAAATAAAATATACCTTATGTATTTTTATAATTATGAATTTTCGTATCTTGTTACCTATGATGTTAATAACAACCCTATACATATTGTTATTCCTAAATTACAAAATTTTATTATTACTATTTTATATAAATTAAACAAATATTATTATTGTGTTACATTTGTTTCAATCGATTGAAACTCTGTATTAAACCTATTAGATTATAAATATTAATAACTAAATTATAAGAAAAATATCATGTTTCGTTGTAAATACCGTTATTATAGAAAAATATTGTTTTCTAATAAAATGGGAACTTATCGAACTTTAGTTCGCTGACGGTATTCCTGTTTTTATGTTTTCTTTTCTTGGGAATTTCGTCAGACGATTTTGGGACATATGACGAGGTTAGGCACGGAATAGTATCAACCGAGAAGGACAATTAATATCTTTCAAGTCAGGCTGAGTTTTAGTTTTCCTTTTTAGTAGGTATGCCTTTTGTTCGAGACTATCTTCCATTCTTAGTTCCTTAAATTTTCGAATTGTGTTCAGTTATTATTTTTGAGACTGTTATAAATATTGTTGGATATTTTATAGGTTTAAAATTCTTGTATCATAATTTCCCAAACTGCTTATATTGATGCTTAGCATATTTATGTCAAGAAAGAGTGTTTCTCGATATGAATATGTTGCGGGTTTGACATCCTCGTTTCTCATTTTTTTGAAAGCAGGACGCGACATAAGAAATTGAGAGCTAATTTGAGATCGAGGGCAAAGAGTTTAGGATTAGGGTTTAGGAAGTTAGGGTTTAGACAATAGAAGAGCATAAGAGAAGGAAAGGAAGAAAAGAAGGTGAGAAGGTTGAGGGAGTGGTTGGAGGAGTCAGCGACAGAAACAAAATGGAGGCGGGGAAAGGAGGTTGAAGATGGAGATATGGAATAGGCGTGAAGGAGTGGAGACTTGTGGTCTATTCATGAATTTTGATCGATGTTTTATGGCTGGAGAAGGTTGAGGAAGAAGATCAATATTCAATTGCTAGTTGGAGAATTTAAAGAGCAATTCCTTAGCCCTACTTTTGATTTGGGGCTTCAATTGAGCATTTTAGATGATGAATAATAAGGGTTGGGAGGTTTTAATGCCCGAGAAATACTTTTCCTATCAGGATGGTGGAATCCACATCATCTAGAAGGATACTTATCAGACATAAGGTGAGGTAGAGGGTGGAATTCTCTCTGCAGTGGATATCATGCTCATTTTTTATCAATGAGAATTCATATAGCCTACATGGATTCCTCCATCACGGCAGAAAAAATATTTTTCTTTTAATAATAGGTCTCAAGGGTGGTAAGTAGAATATATGAAGTTTTTAGGGTTGCTATTTAAAATGCAAAATCTAGGGTCCAATATTTGAAGTTTTTATTTCCTTCCTGCCCTGACTTTCAGTTGCAATAGTAATTTTTTCCTGAATTTACTTTGCTCTACTCAACGGAGAGCATCTTATCCTGTCTCCTCCCTCTCTCTCGATCGATTTCGTGATTCCCCTCTTTTTAACTTTCAGAGATCGAAAATGGAGGCCGCGGGTTCCGATTCCACCCCCGAAACAACGCCGCCGCCGCCGCCGCCCAGCAACAGCCGCCCGATAAAGCTCAACGTCGGCGGCAAGCTCTTCGAGACCACCGTCGCCACTCTCCACTCCGCCGGCCCCGACTCCCTCCTCGCGGCCCTCTCCAATCGACCCTCACATCCCGATGAAGCCGAAGACGAAGACGAAGACGATCATCATCATCAGCAGCAGCAGGAGCCCATCTTCATCGATCGGGATCCAGAGATCTTCGGCGTGCTCCTCTCCCTCCTCCGCTCGAGCCGCCTCCCCTCCTCCGCCCGCCGCCGATTCACCACCCAGGACCTCCTTGAGGAGTCCCTCTACTACGGCATCGACAGCCTCCTGAGGTCGTCCCTCTCCCCTCCCCCTCTCCTCGCCTCCGACGCCTCCCTCCTCTCCACCCTCCGCCCCGCCTCCGACGCCCTCCCCTCCGCCCTCTCCGCCTCCGACGATCCCTCCTCCTCCCCTATCTGGATCGCCCACGGTGGCCAGATCTCCTCCTACGACTGGACCCTCTCCCACCTCTCCACCGTCCGCACCCACCTCGACTCCATCTCCTCCCTCGCCCGCCTCTTCCCCGACCTCTCCGCCGTCTCCTCCCTCTCCTCCCCAGGCCTCCACTTCTACGACGTCTCCACCGGCCGCCACCTCGCCTCCGCCCACTGGTCCGACCCCTCCGACCCCCGCGTCTACAAGGCCATCGTCACCGCCCTCGCCGCCCACCCCGACTCCTCCTCCCCACTCTTCGCCGCCTTCGAGTGCCCCCACCGCGAGAACTGCATCCTCTCCCTCGACCGCACCACCCTCAAGATCGTCTCCGAGCTCGGGCGCCAGAACGGGAGCTCCATCAAGGCCGCGGCCCCCACCAGGCTGGCCCACCTGAAGGACCGGGGCGTGGTGTTCGCGTCCGCGGTCAGCTCGGGGGCGTTCGGGTACAGCGGGTACATGAAGATCTGGGATATGAGGTCCGGGGACGGGGTGTGGGAGACGTGCGAGCCGGGGGCGGGGAGGAGCAGCAGGTTTGGGGACTCGTTCGCGGACGTGGACGTGGACAGGGAGGAGATGAAGATGTACAAGGTTTGCTGGAAGTCCGGGGACGTGGCATTCGCGGACATGAGGATGTTGGGGGAGGACCCTTGGGTGTATCTGGAGGATGTGAGGAGCGGCTCCGGGGGGTTGAGGAGCGTGGGCGGGGGTGGGGAGAGCGTGGTGCATTGCTATAAGAAGCAGGTGCTTGTGAGCAGGGAGAATGGTTTAGAGGTATGGTCGCAGGTCGAGGACGGGGAAGCGACCGAAGAAGATAGAACGAGTGGGAAGTTGTATAGGCGGAATTATGTGGATCGAGAAGAGGATGCGAGGAGAGGGAGGATAAGGATGATGGAAGGCGGAGGAGATCGGTTATTTGTGAGCAGGGAAGGGATGGAGGGGGTCGAGGTCTGGGAGACGAGCCACTTGTCAGGTGCGATATCGCTTTTGTAAACATACCTATGAATGATGCTGTAGGTAAATTGATCTGATGATTTCGATTCAATAGTTCAAAGCACTACTTTGCACTCTCTAGGTTTCTAAATTTAGCACTGCTTTGCATTGCCTGCTGTATTGTGTTTATTTGATACATGGCAAAATTTAAGCCTAAATTTGATAGAAATTGACACAAACTATAATTGTTACAATAAATAAAGATACACAGTTGCAAACGAAATTTAGCTGAGCTAGATGAATCAAAAAACTATATCAGCATATTCTAGTAGAACATGAATAGCTGGCAAATGCAGAACAGTTTCAAGCCTAAATTTGGAAAGAGTGGGGTTATATGATTAGAATCCTGCATGTCACTTTTCTTCTTGCAAGAAATTGAGCGAGGGGTGTTGGGAATGTATCATGTGCAAGGCGGGGTTCGTAAAAGTATTTACGTAATGTATATGTACACATCTCAGTAGCTTTTTGATATACAGTCATAATTTTACTCAATGGATTTGCACTACCTGAATGATATACAACAGAATCAACATTACAAAAATTGGTGTCTGGTTACTCTGGAGCTCAAATGTGTTGAAGGATCTTAATCTTGACCGCTTTCTCCTGCAATTCCAGCAACCAATGGTATCTATTTGACTCGGTTAGATGTTAGAGATGTCAAGATTCCGTCTTGTCAAAATGAGATGTGGCAATAACATTTGTCTAATAATAGACGTCTAAAAGACAATCATATTGGCAGTCCTGTTCCATGTATGCGTCATGTTTCAATCAAGCGTGAAAATGCCAGCGCGAGTGCTTTTAAATGGTCTACAAACTCGCGTTTGCCATTGGTCAGTCGAGAATTTTCTCCCCTGTTGAGAATAAGTTCCAGACCACGGTTCCAACAAGATAGAGTCCTACTGAAACTTTGAAGACATCATCCCAAGAACCTGCAGGGTTTCCTATGTCACTAACGTCAAATAAATAAATCTATACATAAATAAAAATGAAAGAAGTGTGTAAATTACTGCAGCCTATCAAGGTTTATGTTGGATTAGGAAGGGGAAAGCCAGCTTAATGTGCAAAAAACAAAGAAATGGCACAGGATTCCATTTTTTCACAACTGAAGGTATCAAGGTAGCGTTGATTAAGCTCTAGTTAACAATCTGTTTGGCTGGGGATTTATGGGCAACATGGATTATGTTATTGATGCAGACAGCAAATACTGAACAACAGATGTACTTGCTCGGAATTAAGCCATTGAAGAAGTTTCAACCTATCATGGATTTATTATGATGGAAAAACCGTAATTTTGGATCAAAACTTTAAATTCCAATGACACGATTTCTTACTGATACTTGGCAAAAAGAAAGTATCTCTGTCGTGGGAGATCATAAAAAGATGCAAGAAACAACAATAAACCAATTCAAACTCTATGATGCTACCGAGGCTAGGTCATGGCAATTACTAAGTAGACAGCTTAAGCTAAGACGATAAGAATCAACACTGCAATTCTACAGGTCATGATTAACAGGAAACTATATGTTATGAATCTCCTGCAGAAATTGCCCCCAAGTATCTATCTTCTGCATTCACAATGAACTTTAGGAAAATAAAAATGCGGAGACAAAAAAATCTCGCTGCCCAAGAAACACTTGTGAAGTTGACACCATGGTCATAATCAGAATTATCCTATAAAACGTTTCCCATTAAAATAGGATCTAATTATGAAGCACATGTCATAGATGAAAGTAGAGACCAGACTTTGATGACCGTCTAACATCAACTACTGAAAAATCTAAAGAAACTATGGGTAACAGAGGCACTTATTATAATACCGATGAAGATCGTAAAGATCACACAACCAGCCAACACCCGTAAAATTTCCCTTAACCAGGAAAAAATCTATAGGTTTGGTAAAGAAAGAGATGTATGATCTAACCGTGCTGCAAAATGTAACCAGTGGATGCTGTCCCAAAGACACCAGCTAAAACTCCAGCAGTGTTTGAAAGACCGAGCAACACACCCTGCGAGCAATCCAGTACAATAATATAAGGCTTCTTAACAAATTCCTTTCCTTGATGATAAATAGTTATCAGCTAGCAATTTCCAGGGAAATCTAAACTATTAGAAAACGAGAGAAATTGATCGATGCTCCATGAAGAGAGCTATAATGATACTCACAGAATAGCGAGGACCAATATCTTGATGGTTTGAGTATAAACCAGACTGTGAGAATGCGTCAGTTCCCTGTATAAAACTTCAGTCAGCATCTGTGATCTACTTCACAAAGGCAAGGGCCAGAGAGCCTGGAGTCTCATGCAACACCGAAACTCTAGTAATATTTTTTCTTTCAACAAAAAATGCCTCTAGTAATATTTCACAATATAGACTGTTTCAAATCCAACCATCAAGTTAAATGTAAAATGCATTTAACCATTTAGATTGAATGCAGTCTGGAATGAATAAATCCAATTTTTGAGTGCATGTTTGTGAGTAAAGTGCATGTTTGTGAGTAAAATGGTTGAAAGTGTGACAAACTGCATGTTCTAGCATCTGTTGAGATTGTCTTTCTGAACGAGACCTTTCGATAGTATTGCATATGGCGGAACTCAACGAATTTTATGACAGCACACATCAAAATTAATAACGGGTCTTTGCATTCTATATATTACTGATCCCAAAACCTATGGTGCCAAAAATATCAGGCAAAACCTGATATTACATATACAGGTTCTCCTCTTGTCAAAGGAACTCGCTTCAAATGTCCGACTTAGCTTACATAACTGATAAAAAAACACCATCTCATGATCAAGACAATAGGCCCAAATCTATAAGATATGTGGAAAATAAAGCTAGGATGAATGCTGGCATAGGTAAGTCAGTTTAAGATGTGCCATGTAGGTTGATAGATAAATTCACCTGGCTGCACGCCATGCATAATACTGCCATTGCCGGAGAGTTTACATGGCTTAACTGAGTTAGAAAGAAAGCTGGCCCAAGAAATCCGATTGACTGCATGATCTGAAGAAACAACATATCAAGAAGAAAGGAAACACAATGAAACTCCCACATGTACCCAAAAAAACTCAAGCAAAAATATACGAGCCATTAAAAAAATCAAAGATTATGAAAACAAAAGTTGCAACTTTTGAGCTTATCCGTTTTTTTATACGACGCATAATTTTCCCTAGATAAGCTCAGAACTTTTCCTTCGTGCTAAAATGCGAAAATGTAGCCCTACCTTCCGAACAACTGTCACGGACATTCCTCTACTGACTAACGTGTCCGCAATCCAACCACCAAGATTTGCAGATATTGCCATTGTAAGCCAGGGAAGAACACAAAATAATCCAGATTCCGTAAGGTTGAACGTCAAGACCTAATTGAAACCAGTCATAGAAAACAATGAGATACATTAATCTTAAAAAACCGACATATGTTTTAGAAAACTAAGTAGACATGTATAGGCCTAAATTTTACCTGATTGTAGTAAGTTGGCATCCATGTGAGCAGAATAAAAGTTCCCCAGTTATGGCAGAAATGAGAAACTATGAGAGCCCAGACAGGAGCTTTCGATAAGATCAACCTCCACGGAATTTCAGTCACGGGTTCTTTGCATATACTACTGCTCATGATAAGCTTCTTCTCTCGAACACTAAGTTCAGGATCTTCAAGGGGAGAACTGTACGCCTTTTGGTACACACGGACATATGAGATGTCAAAATTTTTGAAAGAGATGCTTATTGCAAGTCTTATGATAACAAAATAAAAGTTGAACAAATTTATATGCGGATCTTTGCTGAAAAACAAACCTTATTTAACCATATTGCAAACCAGACGGTTCCAAGAGAACCAAAGGAATAGAAGACAGAAGGCCAACCAAGCTGATGTATCAAAAAAGGAGAAAAGGCGAGCCCAGTTACTGAACCAAGGTACATTCCACTGTACACCAGCGCCAGAGATCTACTTCTTTCTGATACCGGGATCCATTTCGATAGAATATTATTCATAGCCGGCATTGCAACTCCCTGTACAAAACCCAGATGTATACTTTGATAAAAAAAGGTATAAATGCAATGTGGAACAGATGCCATCGACAAATATAACTACTGAAAGAAATTCATGGAACTGACCTTAGTAATTCAATCAAGTTGTATAAAGATTCAAATCATATATAGAAATAAGTCCTGCAGTTACCTCACCAATTCCCATGAAAGCTCGTACTAGAAGCAAGAAGGGCAGCCCAACTTTCGCAGCAATAGGTGTGAGAGCTGTGGCGATTGACCACCAAATGACACCAAATCCTAATACACGCTTACCGCCTACAGTGTCTGCCCATATTCCTCCAGCAATCTATGCATGGATGTTCAGTGGAAGGGACATTTAATTAGCATAGCATCTTAATGGACAGAAGACAAGGAATACCAAAAAAAGAAAATTCTAGGATTCCATATATGAAATGTTCAGAGTATGTGGAGACATAATCTTAAGCAGCATTTTGTACTAAGAAAATACAACAATACGATAATAGGAAAAAATTAAGAAAATAAATAAAGCTTTATTATGTCGTGCACAAACCTGAGTGAGGAGGTAGCCCCAGAAAAAGGAGGACTGGATCAATCCGACCGTTGCAGGATTCCAATTGTACTCTGCTGACATTGGGAGGATGGCGATACTCATATTTACCTGTTAAAGGCATGAATTACTTCAAACAAGTTAGTGGAGGCAATCTTCATTTTGAATCATTTCAACCCAGGATATAGATACAATGCTTCATTTGGACGCGTGAACTCAAGTAGTAAACGAATTCCCTTATCCTCTTAACATTAACAATTATCGTTTTCATATTCTCATATTGTAGTCCACTGTATATGCGACGAGGATCGTTATTCCACACCCTCATCTAAGCATTCCTGTGCCTTTATTGTTCATGTACAAAAACACTATCAAATGATTCTCTCTCATTCTTAATTGAAGCAACCTCTAATTTCTTTTAAATGCACGCTCAATTCTTATCCTATCCCTGGTCGCATTAAAAAATAATAAAAATTTAACAGTTAAGAGCATGAATTGAGGTTTACGCGGTCCATGTTGCAGAGAAGGAACGCAGAGAAGCACAGAATCACAATCAACCATCTCTTTGGGAACGATCCCTCCTCCTCCTCCTCCTCCTCTTCCCCTTCCTCGCCTTCCCCAAGCGATGCCGCCGAAACGATTTCACCAAGAGCATCGGGAAACTTGATCGGCTCCGATTTGACTTCGGCACCGCCGCCTCGAGCTCCAGGGACCTTCCATTGTCGACGAAGAGACAAAGATTCAGAGTAGCTTTGTTTTCCGCATCCAAGAGCTTTGGGTCTGAGATTGGTGGTGGAGAGCGGCGGGCGAAGAGAGCAGGAGAGCGATAGGAGGTAAACCCCTGCTCCTGCTGCTACTGCTGCTCCTGCTCCGCTCATTGTTCTTGTGGTGGCGGTAGCAGCTTGAAGAGGAAGCTAAATGTGGCACTGCTGTTAGTTTGCCGTGCCTCTTTGCTTTGCCTTGCCTTGCCTTTCCTTTTGCTTTGGTTAAGAGAGCGAAAAAGATCTTTGGGAGGAACGAGTGGTAACGGACACCTGATTCCTTTCCCCAATTGGGATCTTTCATCGGATTGGATGATGATCCGGAGCGTACATTCTCTTCTTGTTTGTTTGGACGGTCTGGATTCTACCTGGATTTATAATTAAACAGGCTCAGCATAGAACCTGTTTCTCTTGAATAATGGCCCGTGGGCCGTTAAATTAAGGAGAAAAGGGAGAGATGTCAGTAAATATCAGAAAAAATCTGGTTAAACGAATAGATGCAAACTAAACAAACTTTTACTTGGATCCTGATTTTGCCTATTAACAACCAAGGGCCCATATGAAGGAAATGGGCCCGAGGACCACAATAACTTTCTCGAGCCAGCTCCCAAGAATACGAAGTAAATAAAGGAGGCAGGAATCGACGCAGCCAAACCAAGCATCACGCAACATTAGGCCAATACCCGCTTCAGATTGAGAACCTTAAAGAAGATTCGCACACTACTGATGTCAGAAGGGAAGTCTCCCAACTGTCTCCTCGACGTCAATATTACCGTCGACGTGGGATACATAGACCTAAGGTAAAACCTCAGAAAGGTATGCGGATCCATCATCTAAAATTGAACTTTATCTGTATATCTCACTCATTAACTTGAGCGTCAAAGAGACAACGCGAAAGACAACCCCTACATGATCTTTTTGTATGGTCTTGAGTACTGCACGCGTACGGTCTCGTTGCTCTCTCCTCAACTCAAACTCAGACACGTTTTACCTGCATCAGATTCTCTTTTACTTGTTGGATTACCTCAAATTTTTTGTGTGGATTGCATCCTATCATCACTAAGAAGATTTATAGGGTATGGTATCCCAAGGCATGGAAAATACATGTTATCTGTCTAGTCTAGATATCATGAATTCAGGCCAACACTTAATTGATCAATCGCATGTAAAAGACCACAACGAACATTTTATTCGGAAAAATGCCCTGAAAATTCTACAAAGAAGTGGGAATGAAAGCTCCAAAGCCAGTGTAGCTTTAGACAAGTCAAGTTGGCTAATGCATATCCAAATTATAAAGTTAGCAGGTTCAATTAATTAAAAGGGGTGGGGCCATGACGGATGTCGGATCTCGTCAAGATGTTAGCTTCCGTAGATCTGCTGCAAGCGACGATGGACGACTGAGATTGAGTTGGAGGTTGCCTCCTGAAGCGTGTGGATCTCAATGGGTTTGAGGCGGTTGAGGCCGAGCTACATGCAAGGAAGTCCTGGGGTGGTTGTACCACCGAGGACCTTCCGACGATCAAGTTAGACCGGATATTTAAGCAGAGTAACAGCCTAGTCAGGAGAGAATTGCGTACCTCGATCGTCTGAGAGAGGGGTTTATATAGCGGTAGCGATGGACAGGCAGGCACGAGAATCACGCCGGCCGTTACGCTCCCGATGTCACGCCCGCGTGATAAGCGGGATCCCGTATTAATGGCGAGACATGCTCGTTAATGGGGGATAGTGATGGCGTGGAACGTGGGATCGTGAGCGGCGGATATCTCGCGCATGGCGAGATTCGCAGAGCCGTGGCGTGGAAGCCTGTGATCCGTGATGCGGGTCGGTCAGGATGAGACCGAGGAGGATGAGCTCAGCGGGAGGCTCGGGGGCGAGCGGGAGGCCGAGGTATCCTGGTTCTGCTAAAGCCTGGAGACGAGCTGAGAGGGCCGAGGAGGCCAGTTGTGTGGGTGGCTCAGAGGTGAGCCAACGGTTGTTTGTAAGGCGGGCACAGGAGTTGTGTGGTCGGTCGTAGAAGGTCGGCCACGTCCATGGGCCGTAGACCCGGGGTATTCTACCGACGTACCGTTCCTGGTCCTTTCTTGCTAGCTTCGGGACACGTCATCTGCCATGTGTCACGATCTGGGAAACTGACGATATCGAGCATAATCATTAGGGCCCCACTCTCGTTCCGACCTGTTCACGGGTCGGGTCGGAAGTGGTCTGCCGGGTTACCCGGAGTGAGCTCCTTTTCGTAGATTCCGAAAGCTTGCATCCCAGGGCAATCAGCAGTATTTTCTTGATGACGTTAGCGGATCAGGGGCCAGATCTTGCATTAAAGAGGATGAGCCGGATCGTGCGTACGCTCATCGAAGCGACAGTCCACGTGTCTGGCGCTGGTTGGTTAACGCGGCGGGTCGCAGATTTCCGGCGTCCGATGGGATGCGATTAATGCGCGTGCGACAGGTGGAGCGATGGTGGCCGTCGAATGCAATAAGTCGTTTCGGCGGGGGATGACTGTCGCCGTTGGATGTGTACGCCGACAGCTATAAATAGAGGTGGGGTCCCCATCCGGGCCCATACCTCTTAATAATTTCCTCGTCCAGAGTCTCGTTAGCTCGGAGCTCTCCTTTTTAGGTCGGATCTCTGCGTTTTCTCTTCCGAGGACTCATCCTATCTACCAGGTTAGATGTCTTCTTGTGAAGAGTCTGTAGAAATAGATCGGGTAGAGTCTAGGGAGCCCCCGTAGATTCCCTTTCTTCTTCTTCTTCTTCTTCTTCGTCTTCTGCTTCTTCTTCCACTAAGTTGGAGTCCTCCCGGGAAGTTAGGGTCAGATCCTTTTCCCGGGGTTACGCGACGGGAGCGGTTCCCCGAGCAGAGGTTGCGGGTGCCCCTGGCGTGTCATCCATGGTGAGGTACGAGGATGGGCTCGCCACCGCTCGGGCTCGTTTCCACATTCCTCCCGGCTATACGCTACGTTTGGACGAGGAAAGGGAGAGGGCAGATCAGGTACGGGGTAGGAAGATTGCCCTATACCTGAAAGCTTTTTGGACCGGAATGCGCCTGTCCTTCTCTGCCGAGGTTGTCAGAGCGCTGAATCATTTTGGGTTAGCCCGGGGTCAGCTAGTGCCGAACTCCTGGAGGATTCTCCTTGGGTTCCTGGTCCGTTTGAAGCTGCACATGATTCCTTTAAGGCTGAGCACCCTGGCCTCTTCTTTCTGTTACAAAAGTCACCCCGGCACTCACGCGGGCGAGCCGGGGTGGGTATACATCTCCTTTAGGAAACAACGGAGAAGTGCTGCCAGGTCGGGGATCGTCGTGCTACCTTCTTCCATCCATGATTGGAAGAAGAAGTTTTTCTTTGTTGGGCCGCTCGAGGGTGAGGACTGGCCCGTGCCCACCCAGTGGTCTAGGGATAGTTGCCGGCGGGAGAGTCAGTCGAGCGATCCCGATGTGGTGAAAATGGCGGAGTGGGAGCCCATTCCCCGAGCTGACGTGTCACGGAGTCCAGCCAGGCGCCGAGCCGAAAGTGGGTTCGTGAACAAGAGGCCCGGGCTTCGGAGGTAGAGACTGACTCCCCGGCGCCGTCCCTTAAGAGGTTCCACCGGACGGTTCCGCGCATCCCGGCCTTCCCAATCTTGGTGGACGAGGGGGACCTCCGCTTTGAGGTGCCCTCGGGGCTCTCCGTCGCTGACAGCCTGCTGATAGAGATGGAGAGGTCGGCCGGGGGCAAGGTCCCTCGGGGGACTCTCAGGACGCAAATGGCGGCCATCGCCCAGGAGGCCGTGCAGGTTGGTGCTTGCACTTTACTTATTTTTTCATTCAGCGTCTTACTACTCGTGAGATTTGGTGCCTCTCTTTTCTTTCTGACCCTCTTCTGATTCCTTCAGGTCCTCCAGCACGTCGCCCTCGTCGTCCAGATGGAGGACGAGGAAATTGCCCCGGCGATGCAAGTCGCGGGGGAGTTCTTGTCACGCCCCGCTTCCCAAAATACGGAATACGGAAGGCAACTAGGCTAGCCATGCTCCTACGGTCAAGGATAATCCCGCCGTAGTCACACTTCAGCTTCTAGCATTGCATGGTAATCAGTAATTACAGCACAGAAGTAAAGGAAACACATTACTAGTTGATTACACCAACTTTCATTGTTCACAGATTACAATAGAATGAAATAAAAGAAACTACTAACCAAGTGCGAATACAAGGTTGATTTATGGAAAGCGGTAAAAGTACTGAAGGCACGACCGTCTAGATCTCTGCGAGCTCGAAGGGTAGGCTGACTCTTGAATCTGGTCCTCTTCAAACTCTGAGCATGCATACTCAGGTCGTCAGGGCGACGCAATAGAAATATTATAATAATCATGATAGACAAGAAAATAAAAGTAATAACGGTGGAAATAATAAATGCAGGCAATCAATATGTCACCAGCTGATGCAATGTATGATCTGTGTCCCTATCGGTCTCTAAGTCATTTTGAAATCGAGTTGCGGAAAGGAGTGATCATGTTTAACGAGGGTCTCGTACGTACCCGAGACTACGGCCCACAATGCCCGGAACATAACCCTGTCAGCCGGACCGCTAGGTCCAACCTAATATATAAGAGTCGCTGTTCGAATGATCATCCTCTAAAAATCACTGACCTCGCTAAATAAAATCTCCTTCACACTTCGATTTTCCCTTTTTCTCCAGGTTTCACTATTTATGAGTATGGTCTAGTTGTGTACAAGTACGCACCAATAATACAGTTTTATTCACTGTTCACTGTATTGTCACTATCACGAACCATTCACTTTTCACTGGCATACTTGACACTCCTAAACCTATACCATTCACGCTTGACAATGCATTGTACACTGAAACTTAATAATGATGTGCACTATCACTATATGTACTACGGTCGGGTATAGTATGTGCATTTATGCCGCTAAACAAATCATGTGCAATGCAAGTTATTATGTGTCTTATAATCTTATAAAAATCACATTAAGTCATACGTTCAGAATTAAGTAAAATGATACAAAAGCGGTAACAAGTAAACTCAGTTGGCAGTTCAACGAAATTAGTTTCAAGTCAAACGGGTTTCGGTTTCGCAAATTACAGTCGTTTCATTTTAAGTGTTCGCTGTTGGAAATTCAGTTCCTGAACTGAAAGTCTATTTCGTAACACAGTTTTCACTCAGTTGGGATCAAAATTAGGCGACACTATAGTTGAACAATATTTAGGGTTATCAGTTAGGTTTTCAACGCAATTGGCGGATTAGTAATATCCTATATCAAAAGGGAGTTATGGTCAGGTTAAGTTCAATGTGTAAAATCTGTCACTGCAAAATTCAGCTGGACACATCGACATTATAAAATGTGTTAAAAATATCATACAGAAAATGAATCCAGTGAAACCGGTGGGATAAGAAAGATACCTCAATTTTCTATGTAACGATATAGGGTTCCGCACATTTTCGCATTTGAGAAGGTTATACAGTGATTTCAAAACAAGGGTTAACTGGGATTACTGGTCTGGACTGCAGTCCAGAATCGTAACTCTCCTCAGTTTTCTCTATCATAACTTGTTAAAATTCAGAGATCAGCTATAGAGTACTGTAGGTCAATCTGTTAGCTTCGATACAAGCCATGGAACGCTAAAATCCAATTTGTAAAAGATTTAATATGAATTTAAAAGTCTAGTATGTTCAGGAAAATTCTGATTTCGCAATGATTATCGGGGGTAATATTTTATAGGTGAAACGATATTTATTTTCAACCAGATTTCTGTGGTACCTCTATGAACAGTAAAAGGGTTTAACGATCATAAGTTCCGTCATTTAAAGATCAGTTTTCACTTAAGGTTTAGCATCGAATGTTTGTTTATACGTATGATAATCGAAGTTTTGGTTTCGTTTAATCGGTCAAAGCAAGATTTAGTTCATATGAATTCTTAACGTCGTTAGAGCCGGATAAAAGACCCGATTTATATACCATGTCAAGCCATGTATAAACACGGATTGTAAAACTTATCCGGAATCCATGATTTTTATAACCAACTTGGTTGTAATATATAAAATATAACTATGTGTACAAAACTAATAGCATGTAAAGCAAGTGGAAATCACTTGCCTGAAGACGATGATGGCTATGGTGTCGCAGCGATGATGACGGCGATGTCATGCACGGGCACGACACACACGGGAAACAACAGCAAGGGTTTGGCCTTGGGCTTGAACTTGGCCTCAGATTGAGCTCTGTGCAATGGCTCAGCGGCGACGATAGGCTCCGGCTTGGATGCTGGAATTGGCTTGGTCTGAGGTCGGCTGCTCGAGCTTCAGAGGAGGTGAGCGCAGCGACGGGTGACCGAAGCTTGGAGGTTGGTCCGGCAATAGAGGTTGAGGTCAAAGGTGAGGGGCTTGAGTTGGAGGCAGTGGGGAGTTCAAGGGTCGGCTGACGGATGCGGAGGGCAACAGCTGGAGGCGGGGAGGTCACAATGGCGAGGGGTGACGGTTGGTGAGCACCGATGGTGGAGGCGGTGGCTGGCACGCAGTGGGGGCAGCGGGTGTTTAGGTTGAGGTCGGGTGTGCAGATGAGGTGAGGAGGGGCTCGGGGTTTTGGAGAGAGGAGAGAGGAAAGGCGGAGATGCTGTCGGAGCGATGGGGATGAGGGAAGGCCGACGATGTGGTCGGCGGCGGCGGCGACGACGACGAGGCGATGGGTTCGTCGGGTTGCAGCCGGGGTGAGTTGCAGGTGGTGGTGGTGGTGAAAGGAAGTGGAGGAGAAGGTGGTGGTGAGGATGTTGAGCCGACGAAGAGGTGGTCGGAGTCGGCGGTGGGTTTGGGTGATCGGCACTTGGCGAAGGCAAGAGAAACTCGAGTGGAGAGGTAGGGAAGAAGAGGGAGGGGGTGAAAATAGAGAGAAGGGGGTGAGAATAGAGGTGTGAGAGAGAAAAAACACAGGTGAGGGTGAGAGAGAGAAACGTGTGATTTTAATTAATATAATTTTTTTAAAGAAGAGAGAGAGAGAGAGGTAACGGGAATTAAAATTAATAGGTTTTTAATGAATTTTAATTGTGTAAGATTTGGTTTTAAATGAGGGTATAAAATTTTGAATTTTGAAAAGAGAAGAGAAGGTAAGTAATTTGAATATAATTTGTTGTTTTAAAATATGGTCTTGGGTTGTTGGGCTTGGGCTCAAGAAAATTTTGAAGGAAAATGTGTGGGATTTAAATATGGACTTGGGTTTAGAGTTGGGTTCATAGGAAAGCAAAAATAATTAGAAATTACTATAAAATGTAAAATGGATAAAAATATTTTATTTGAATACAGGTATTGGCGTAGATGAAGACCGGGTATTACAGTTCTCCTCGCTGGAGGAGAGCTCAAAGTTTGCGCTGGAGGCGGCGATGGCGAGGGTCGCCGTCCTCGAGGACGAGGTGGCGGCTGGGAAGAAGGAGATGACGGACGGGAAGCAGGAGGTCGCCAGGCACCGTGAGGCTGCCCGGGCTCCCGAGGCCAAGCTTCAGGACTCCAAGGTGCTCGTCGGCACTCTTAAGAAGTCGGCGAGCTCCCTCTGGAAGGAGCTGGAGGCGGCGATGGAGGGGATGAAGCGAGCTGAGCTCAGAGCGTCGAAGGCGGTGGAGAACTACAAGAAGTTGGACCGTTTTTACGCCGACCCAGCCGCAACCTCTACCCTCATCTGGCACGATGCCCTCGACGCTGTCAAGGCTCGGATGCCGGAGTTTCCTGATGAAGAGCTCTGGGACGAGTATCCTCACGGGGGCGACGCGGAGGGGGATGCCCCTGGAAGCGCTGCCGGGAAGGAGACCATCGGTGAGGGCGGCGCCGAGGCTCCTGTGATGGGCGCCGATCCCCCAGATGCAGCCCCAGTCGTGGTGGACGCGGTGCTCCTTGAGGTTGCCCCCGGCCCTGAGGCCTGAAACCCTTCGTCTTCTTATATTTTTTCTTTGCTCTGAAATTTTTTAAGCCTCCGGGCACTTTTATTAGGCTGGGGAGCCCATAATACCTTTGTAGAGACCTTTGATTTTTGTGAATAAAAAAATCTTTTTGCAGTTTCTTTGCGTGCATACTATCCTTTTTTTTGCGGAGAACGTTCGTATTTGCATGGTTTAGCTTTCCTGTCAGGTCAGTTCTTCGTCTGGCGAGCGCACGTCGAGTTGAATTCGACCATTTGCCAAGTGTGCAAAGATCGGTGAAGAGTCGGTATCTTCGTGGCCCCGAAGTCGATGTGGGGTCGCGTAGTGAACATTCGTCGGGGTTCTCCTCTAAGTATGGACCGAGCAATGAAGATGTTCGGTTGTATTTTGGTGAGGGCTTAGATCACTGGCGTTGTGGGGATAGGGAACTGCTAGCCAGGGATAACCGAGCAAGGGCGGGCCCGGTTGCCTCTTGGTGAGGGCTTTGATCCTTAGGGACGAGCAGGGTTGCTGCCCGGTGATTCTTGGCGAGGGCTTTGGTCCTTAAGGACGGGCCGAGCAGGGTTACTGCTCGGTGCCTCTTGGTGAGGGCTTTGATCTCTGGCGTTGTAGGGGTAGGGAACTACCAGCCAGGGATAACCGAGCAAGGGCGAGCCCGGTTGCCTCTTGATGAGGGCTTTGATCCTTAGCGCGGGAGGGGCCGTAAAGGGCCTGCTAAGGACGGGCCGAGCAGGGTTGCTGCCCGGTGCTTCTTAGCGAAGGCTTTGATCTCTGGCGTTGTGGGGTAGGGAACTACCGGCCAGGATTAACCGAGCAAGGGCGAGCCCGGTTGCCTCTTGATGAGGGCTTCGATCCTTAGGGACAAGCAGGGTTGCTTCCCGGTGCCTCTTGGCAAAGGCTTTGATCCTTAAGGACGGGCCGAGCAGGGTTATTGCCCAGTGCCTCTTGGCGAGGGCTTTGATCTCTGGCGTTGTGGGGGGAGGGGGGGAGGGAACTACCATCCAGGGATAACCGAGCAAGGGCGAGCCCAGTTGCCTCTTGATGAGGGCTTCGATCCTTAGGGACGAGCAGTGTTGCTTCCCGGTGCCTCTTGGCAAGGGCTTTGATCCTTAAGGATGGTCCGAGCAGGGTTACTGCCCGGTGCCTCTTGGCGAGGGCCTTGATCTCTAGCGTTGTGGGGGTAGGGAACTACCAGCCAGGGATAACCGAGCAAGAGCGAGCCCGGTTGTCTCTTGATGAGGGCTTTGATCCTTAGCGCGGGAGGGGCCGTAAAGGGCCTGCTAAGGACGGGCCGAACAGTGAAGCTGCTCAGCTGCCTCTTGGCAAGGGTTTTGATCTTAAAAGAATGGGATGAGTAGGGTTACCGCCCGGTGCTTCTTGGCGAGGGCTTTGATCTCTGGCGTTGTGAGGTAGGGAACTACCAGCCAGGGATAACCGAGCAAGGGCGAGGCCGGTTGCCTCTTGATGGGGGCTTTGATCCTTAGCGCGATAAGGGCTGTAAAGGGCCTGCTAAGGACGGGCCGAGTAGGGTTGCTGCCCGGTGCCTCTTGGCGAGGGCTTTGATCCTTAAGGACGGGCCGAGCAGGGTTACTGCCCGGTGCCTCTTGGCGAGGGCTTTGATCTCTGGCGTTGTGGGGTAGGGAACTACCAGCCAGGGATAACCGAGCAAGGGCGAGCCCAGTTCCCTCTTGATAAGGGCTTTGATCCTTAGCGCGGGAGGGGCCGTATAGGGCCTGCTAAGGACGGGCCGAGCAAGGTTGCTGCCTGGTGCCTCTTGGCGAGGGCTTTGGTCCTTAAGGACGGGCCGAGCAGGGTTGCTGCCCGGTGCCTCTTGGTGAGGGCTTTGATATCTGGCGTTGTGGGGTAGGGAACTACCAGCCAGGGATAACCGAGCAAGGGCAAGCCCGGTCCCCTCTTGATGAGGGCTTTGATCCTTAGCACGGGAAGGGCCGTAAAGGGCCTGCTAAGGATGGGCCGAGCAGTGAAGCTGCTCAGCTGCCTCTTGGCGAGGATTTGATCCTTAAGGACGGGCCGAGCAGGGTTACTGCCCGGTGCCTCCTGGCGAGGGCTTTGATCTCTAGCATTGTGGGGTAGGGAACTACCAGCTAGGGATAACCGAGCAAGGGCGAGCCCGGTTGCCTCTTGATGAGGGCTTCGATCCTTAGCGCGGGAAGGGCCGTGAGAGGCTTGCTAAGGATGGACCGAGCAGTGAAGCTGCTCAGCTGCCTCTTATTGATTTTATGTCTGACCTTCCCGGCATGAGTATGGGGGAATAGAGACAGTCGAAAGCGACACGTGTAATGAACACGTGGGGGAGGCGAAGCGTCGAAGCCTCATCGTTTTGACTTCGCCGAGAAAGGCTCGATGTCTGCCGCGTGGCGGCACAGTTGTGGGTGAAACGGGTGACTGTTGGACTCTTGAGGGCGTCGAGTCGGCCGTGGTATCCCGACGATTCGGCACATTTTGATCTTTAGCCTCTGCTGTTAGAGACCCGTGTCTGGCCGCGGCCCCAGTTCCTTTCGATGAGGTTCCTTAGGTCCCCTGGCGGGGCAGTCTTCGAGCTGCCGTGACGAGTCCCGTCCACGCGACCCCGTTGAGGGAGGGGGTGTCGGTCATGCCTGAGAGCAGGCAAGCTGACCGACATCTCCTCGGGAGGGACGGGGGCGAGAAGGGGATCGGGGTGAGGCGCTCTGGCGACGGACCTCGGTGTTGAACTGTGGGGCGCCCACCGGGTCATAGAATATGTTTGCCCGGAAGATTTGCGGCTGTGGGAGGCAGCGAGGCGGTGGTCGGCCGTGCCGACGCGAGCAGAGTCTTCTCTCCCTCTGTATGGGTCCCTGTCCCGAGGTGGGGGAGCGACGACCTGGGGAGCTTGCCCTGCCGTTTGGACATGGACGAGCGCATCCACGACGGACGCGAGTCGATCTATCCGGGCGGCTAGGACGTTGATGGCGTTCGGGGGAGGAGATTCGTCTGCGCCTCCGTTGTGGGGGAGGCGGCGGCTGGCGCTAGGATTGTCGCGGTGATCGCTCGCCATTGAGTTGAGACCGAAAGGTGAACTTTGTTCAGTGGAATCAATCGTATTCCCACAGACGGCGCCAGCTGACGGATGTCGAATCTTATCAAGATGTTACCTTCCGTAGATCTGCTGCAAGCGACGATGGACGGTTGAGATTGAGTTGGAGGTTGCCTCCTGAAGTGTGTGGATCTCAATGGGTTTGAGGCGGTTGAGGCTGAGCTACCTGCAAGAAAGTCCCGGGGTGGTTGTACCACCGAGGACCCTCCGACGATCAAGTTAGACCGGATATTTGAGCAGAGTAACGGCCTAGTCATGAGAGAATTGCATACCTCGATCATCTGAGAGAGGGGTTTATATAGCGGCGATGGACAAGCAGGCGCGAGAATCATGCCGGCCGTTTCGCTCCCGACGTCACGCCCGCGTGATAAGCAGGATCCCGCATTAATGGCGAGCAGGCTCGTTAATGGGGGATCGTGGTGGCATGGAACGTGGGATCGTGGGTGGTGGATATCTCGCGCATGGAGAGATTCACGGAGCCATGGCGTGGGAGCCTGTGATCCGTGCTGCGGGTCGGTCAGGATGAGACCGAGGAGGATGAGCTTAGCGGGAGGCTCGGGGGCGAGCGGGAGGCCAGGTATCCTGGTTCTGCTAAAGCCCGGAGATGAGCTGAGAGGGCCGAGGAGGCCAATTGTGCGGGTGGCTCGGAGGTGAGCCAACGGTTGTTTATAAGGCGGGCATAGGAGTTGTGTGGTCGGTCGCAGAAGGTCGGCCACGTCCATAGGCCTCAGACCCGGGGTATTCTACCGACGTACCATTCCTGGTCCTTTCTTGCTAGCTTCGGGACACGTCATTTGCCATGTGTCATGATCTGGGAAACTGACGATATCGAGCATCATCAGGCCACGACGATGATATTCTCGCCTACCGACAGATAGTTAGAATGCATCTTTATTCTCTCTTTCCCCCTTCGCCTGCACATGACCCCTCTCCGTCCCTTTCCTCTTCACCATCTCCCCTTTTCCCTCCGTCTTTCTACCATTTTCTCTTCACAATTTCGTCCATGCTTCCATAAACCTATGGCATCTTTTCCCTCCTCCTCCTCCTCCATCTCGGATGTTTCACAATCTTCGTAAACAATTCAAACAGAAAACCAAATCTAGAACCCCACCACCATCAGCAACCCGCGTCTGACAAGAGAAGAAAGATCACCCCTCTGATCACTCCTTCCTCTTCCACCACCTCTTCCACTCCTAAACCACCCCACAAATCTTCTACCTTCTCCCCCATTCCATCTTATCCTATCTCAATTATCACCTCCTCCTCTCCTTTCGCCGCCGCAAACCCAACACTTGGTCATCGTCTCTTCAGCCTCTTCCCCTCTCCCCCGATCTCACCGTTGGACCCATCCCAGTATAGTTTTGATTATTGCCAAACAACTTGTTCCATAATTTGAACTAGCCATTTGTAAAACTATTATATATCATGGAACAATAAATAGAGCTTAGAGGATTATGTTGCAAATGTCATATCCAAATGGAGGATGGAGTCAAATATTGCCACTTCACTAACCAATATTTTATTGATCAAATTTGAAACCAACATGAAAAAAAAGATTAAAGATCGGCTAAAGTGTAGTTAGTTTTTTGGCGCTTTTTTTTTATTTTTATTCTCTTTATTTATCTATTCATTTTTTAAGGACCTTAATGTAAAATGGTTAGATTCTAATGAGCTTGAGAAAAACACACATATTTAATTTTTATATTGCTTAATGTGTTGACAAACTATCTTTTCGAGACTAAAAGTATTTTTCATAAAATTTATATTAAAAGATATTCATATATGATTAAAAATGGAGCTATAAATTATTTATTCTTTTATATCAAAATTAGAGTCAAAAAATTCTTCATATCATTATGGAACTAAAAATGTTTTATTATATTTTTCTGAAGTATTTTTGATAGCTATTTTAACTATTTAAACATACGTTGTAACAACCCTAAACTTTCTGTACAAAATTTTTCAAAAATACAGAAATATGTACTTTTGCCTGAGCACAAGTTATAAGTTTGTTTTGCTTTTTAATAGCAAGAAGGAGCTTGTAGCTCATTGGTAAGACCTTGCACTACTGATCCAAAGTACCAGAGTTCAAATCCCATACCCCACATTACTTTTAATATTATTTTCTTTTTAAACTTTTAGAAGTTCAAGAGTCTACACGTGCTAAACCCGTAAAACCCCACTACATTAAATAAACAAACTGTCCCAGGGGGTAAATGGAGCGTCCAGGAAGCCAATGGCCGCCGGACTCGTCCGGCAACTCGGCCGACTCGGGCCGCCGCTGGCCGGATTCGGCCGAACCGCCGAGTCCCCAACATCAAAGTTGGGCCTCTTCACCTCCCCTGTACTCCTGCATACTTTATTTCCTTAGACCAGTATCAGAGACTCTTTAAAACCCTAATTACTCCATTTTAATACATTTTATTACAATTTAATACATTTTTTCTTTACACCCTTTCACCTACCCTAAACCCTAGCCTTAACCTATAAATACAACCCCTAACACACCCCCCTCACTCCAAAATTTTGATCAAATCTCTCAAGAAATCCCTAGATGTTTAGTGTACATTTGGAGTTAGCGAAGGGCGAAGCTCCGGCGAAATTCCGACGACAACCCTACGAGCTTCCAGCGACGAAACGACGCACCGGCACCTCCTACCATTCCCTCTTCCTCTCTTCTAATTTCTAAACCCTCAAGTCCCTTCTCCTTTTTCACTTTGCTATTCTAAAAATACGTAATTCCAAAACCCGACGGAATCGTAGTTAATCCGTTTTCCGATTCGGTTCTTCCTTAAAATTCAACCTTTTCTTAAATACAATTATACTAAACTCTTACATGTTGACTATTAAAAATTAACAAGTCATATTGAACAAGTTCCATATCAAAAAGATTTCTATTTCAATTGTTTTCGTACTTTTTCACTAAAATACCATGTAGTTTAAATTCAACATTAAAACATCACAATCTTGCTATACCTTTAAGTAGATCACGAGGTAATGACCTACCTCCTCACACACTCATATACAATATAGCACAATACTTTCAGGAACATAGAATACGGGAAAACGAAACTTTACATTTAAATACCACTAACTATTAAAAACCGTTTTCCATAAGAATTCGTATTTTTTTATAAATCTTTGCAAAGCGCCGCTACAACCCATTTTAGAGAACCCGACTGGGATGGTGCAGATTATCGCACATCCCTAGGCTTAGTAGTGCGAGATGCAGACCTCCGCAAGGAGCATTCGGTCTCGAAAGATTTAAAATAAAAATATCTTAAGAAAATGAGATTTCTAGAAATATAATATATATAAAAATTATTTTTATATAAATATGTATATATGTATCATTAAAATATCTATTTTGTGATAATATAAATATTCCAACTTTTTCCTAAAATCACAATAATCACTGTACAATAAAATACCATGAATTCCATACAAGTTCAATGTTACAATTAAATACCATTTATTATGAAAATATGTTATTTTCATTAGAAATATCACAAATATAAAATCAACATCTATGACAACTCTAAAGACGATAATTAAATACGTGGGGTGTATTTTGAAAATTATACAAAAGTATTTTTACATAAACCCTCTCAAGTTCTATAAATTATCATAAGGACCCTAGTAAATATAGGTTTAAGCGGCACCAATCTCTCGAGCCTCAGGGAGCCGGAGAAGTGGGTGCTTGACTATTTAAGGTAGACAACTTAACAACGGTATTATCAACACGGTAATCGTTTTTGAAAAAGACACAAATCCTGCCGCCCATGTGCAGCTGTTACCAATAATATCAAAACAATCAGGACTTCAATTTCTCTTCTAAATATTCTAACTCAGACCGAGTCTCATTAATAATCTCACTTGGATATGATTCAAGTACAATCTACAATCTACAATTTATCATGAATCCCTGAATACATATATTCAATCTATATTGACTGAACCGAACTATGAATATACTTTTATTTACATGATTCTCCAGTTACATCCATTTACTGATATCATGGTTTCGGCAAGTCATCTAATTATACAATTTATATTACAAGACAATACAAGTTGCAATACAACACAAACAATACAATCAAGATATCGCGGGGTTTAAGGGGTAGATTGGTACGGAAGGTGTTAGAAGTGGCACGAGATTGCAACCATAAGACATCTAACATGTATTCCTTTGCTGTTGTACCGTGGCATAAACGGTTCCTTGAGTTCCTGATACCTTAGTCTCCGGGGCAAGTGAGACTCCTCTCGTATACACTGGCATCCTTCTGTACCAAGCTACAAAGAACAGCGTTAACACTATATACAACAATATAATAATATAATACAACTGTAAAAGTTACACACACTCTCTCTCTCTGTCTATTCTATTTCTCCCTTACCTTTGGAACTTACCGAGCGATTGTTCACTGACGACATTCCTTCTTTTTCTTCTTTGGAATGTTGTCAGGTGATCTGGACACTCAGGAGATCAAACCTACCGGTGAGGACTTGGATCAGCTTGCTTACGATCCAGAGATCTAGCTTCATTGTACACATTTTATTTCAGTACTTTTCATTTCTATTATGCCACTGTTTAGGCATCGCATTTATCCCATGTATTTACTTTTCCATACATTGTACAAAAGAATGTTAATAAATAAAATTTCCGTTTCACTACATTTGTCTCTTGTGTACATTTCTTTTATATTGTTTAGATACGCTTAGCATATTTACTTCAGAGAAAATATGCAGCGGTCTAGTCGCGCCCTCTTCGCCGTACACTAGGAAGCGGGGCGTGACATACGTGCTAAAATATATTATTTTATTATTATGCATGTCTTAAATATTTTTTATTAGTTGCAAATACATATCTAGACCATTTTGATTGGTTCTAACTATTTGGCTCGTGAAATTTAAACACACATGCTTTCTGAGATTTGATCCCAAACGACTACTTTATGCATTTATGGTAAACTATCTCAATTAGCTGTAACTTGTGGTTAATTGATTTGCATAAGTTTTTGAATTTAGAATAGAACCATTAGTATTTGTAACAGCTAATTAATATTTACGTGGCAAACTTTTGAATAATATAACCGTTATATCTAATTAGGTATTTAACAAATATTTTGAGAAAATATTTTCATATATATATTCACCTTCTCTATGAATTCATTTATAAATACTCTAACTTTTCTAAAAAACGGAGACACTTCATTTTCATATCAAAAGTGAAAAAGATAAGAACTAACTTACTCAAATCATTTCAAAAGAAACTCTCAAGCGCATCATTTTCAATACCCTATAGTAGATTTGTACGTGTTTCATTGTCTCTCACCTGTTTAGAGAGAAGAATCGAAATTTTGTAAGGGTGTTCCACTATCCGGAAAACGTAGTGTTTATAAGGGTTTCTCCGTACGTTTGAATGAAGGTTATAGTGAAAGGGAAAAGTTTTGAGGGCAGGGCTTTAGGTAGTGGACTAAGCGGAGGGCATTGAACCACTCTAAAATCGATCTTATCACAGTTTGCATTTCCCTATCTCTTGACTTTATCGTATAGCTTATATATTAGTGTTATAATTGATATTAGTTTTAATTATACTTAAAATTGCTCAATATATTGTTATTGTTAGTAAATTAGAGTAAAATTTTGTAAAACCCTATTCACTCTCTCTAGGTTACCTAGCGCACTTTTATTTGGTATCAGAGCCTCGCGCTTGTTTTTTTAGGTTTAAACATCTAGAGCTAAAGATCATGGACTTTCTTCAAAGGGGCTATGATCCGACATCTTCACCCATATTAAATGATTTCATATATGCAGCGTGGCTAATTAGAATGGAGCATTTTATGAATGCAAAATTTTTTGGGCCGTGGGATATTATGGTAGAAGGCTTTATTCCTCTCTCCAAAACAAAATCAGAATGGAGTGATTATGAGAAACGACAACTTATAATGAATAAGATTGCTTTACGTTTATTAATTTCTTTGATACTAACCTTACTAATAAAGTTTCTTATTGTGTAAGTGCTAATTAAGCTTGGAATATTATTAAAGCTACACATGAAGGGAAGTATTCAATTGAGGAAAATGAGGAAATTAATTATCCATATACTCACGTTACTCTTGATAAAGGCATACCATCTATCTTGAATATAAATTCAACTAATGATATTTATAATGAGCATACTACTACAATAAGGGGTTGCCCCTATGGATATAGTTATCCGTAGGGGCAATAAAAGTTTGCCCCTACGGATTAATCCGTAGGTCCACATGGTTGTCCCTATGGTGCCATACGAATTAATTTAAAAATATTAAAACGTAATTTGTCATTTGGCCCTACGGAGCCGTAAAAGGACCCACGGGTTATTAATAAAAAAATAAAGCACAGAAAAGTCCTCGATCCCAAAAAAATTACTCTCTCTCATCACTCGATCTTCCCCGCGTTCCTCTTGTTGCCACCGCCCGCGCCTGGTCGCCACCGCCCTCCCGCGCGCGGCTCGTCATCCCCGACATCACCGTCGACTTCCTCGTCGCCACCGCCCGCGACTCGTTGCCGATTGCGTCGTTGACCGTCTCCGGTCTCCTCCATCGCCGGCCTAGCTACATGTTAGTAAATTTCATAGTTTTACTTCTAATTATGCTTTAATTTTTATTTTTGTTGATTATTGGGTTGCTACTTGGGCTAGGGTTAGGGTTCAGGGTTCGGTTAGGGTGAAGGTTAGGGTTCAGTTGAGATTAGGGTTCAGTTGAGGGTAGGATTCAGTTGAGGGTAGGGTTGGTTAGGGTTCAATTGAGGGTAGGGTTGGTTAGGGTTCAGTTGAGTTAGGGTTAGGGTTAATTAGTTGGGGTTAAGGTTAGGGTTAGGGTAAGACTTGGGCTAGGGTTAGGGTTAGGGTTCAGTGTATGGTTAGGGTTAGGGTTTGGTTCAGGTTTAGAGTTAGAGGCTAGGGTTAATTTGGGTTAATTAGAGGCTACGATTAATTTGGGTTAATTATTAATAATTTGAAAGGGTTAGCGTGTTGATTAGGGTTAATTAGGTTAATTTAGGTTTAGTTTGGGTTGATTAGGGTTAATTAGGTTAATTTGGGTAAATTGGGTTAAGTTTGGATTGATTAGGGTTAATTGGGTTAAGTTTGGATTGATTAGGGTTAATTAGGTTAATTTAGGTAAATTGGGTTAAGTTTGGGTTAATTAGGGATAATTTGTATTAGGGTAACGATTATGGTTGATTGTGGTTAATTAGGTTAATTTGGGTTATTTAGGGTTAGGGTTTAGGGTGCACTAGTTCATTCAGTAAGATACTCGATGATAACGTAAACGTACAACTTTACCATAAACGCAAGAAAAATTTACCCTAAACTAAAAACTTCGAACCCTTAATAACGAAACATAAACGTAAAATCTATTCAAGTTAAATGTTCAAGTTAAAACCAATATATGATATTCGATGATAATATGAAACTTGCATATTCTCATCGATACTGATATATGAAAATCAAAGCGCGACTTAGTCCCCGTCTATCGGTTAACATACGCTCGATATTCATCGTGACATAGAACTATACGAAGGTTGTTAAATATCAGACAGCATAGTTCGGTACTAACAACCGTCGTATAGTCTATGTGACAAGAAGATTCAATCGTATGATAACCGATAGATTTGTCCAGTGTGGACAAGTTAGGAATGTATAAAGCAAACACCTGCATTCACTTGTGTTTTCATCCGTTTTGAGTTATTTCGTCGATACTTTTCCGCTGGTTCTCCGTGTATAAAGATAGATTAGATGTTCATTTCAACGTTGTTTCACAGCTTTGAAATAATTATTTATTCTACAGTGTACTCAGAGAACAGCGGGGAGATGCTGCCGAAATTTACTTGAAACGGTTGAAAGCACTAGCGAATGGGTGTCTGCTCTATACATTCTTAATGGGATAGAAGCCTTACCCCCGACAGCCGAAACACACATACAACACGAATACACAACAAACGCACACACAACACATACACACTAACAACCCTACACTTAAGCGAAATCATAAATTGAAACACACATATATAGAATACAACTCATACATGGGTATCCTCAAATCTAATTTTGATTATCGATAATTTATTCTTTTCAACGACAAATGCACACACAAAGCATATACACGAATTTTCTCTTTTGTCAGTAACCATTCCGTTCTTAGATTTCTCAATATAGTCATCATA
This sequence comes from Agapanthus africanus, assembly GCA_030015575.1. Taxonomy (NCBI): domain Eukaryota; kingdom Viridiplantae; phylum Streptophyta; class Magnoliopsida; order Asparagales; family Amaryllidaceae; genus Agapanthus; species Agapanthus africanus. The sequence goes on along the minus strand of JASDDO010000028.1, from coordinate 223,309,905 downwards.
ACTTACAATTTATATGTTATACAGTCTAACATGGTCCATGAGTACATCAGAGTTGAGGACTGAATATATGTGGATTGGCAATAATGTATGCAACCTAAGTTTGTCACAGGAGTTGCTGCTTTTATTGAATTTGCACGCGCACATAATAAGATCGTGTTAGAGAAGATTCTCTGCCCGTGAGATAGATGTGGGAATAAGTATTGGCAGAAGGTAGAATTTTTAGAGCTTCATATCGTTAAACATGGTTTTACTAGACTTTATACAACTTGGCTATATCACCGGAAAGGAGAAGAAGACAGTAATGCGGCAGAAGAAGAAAGAGAAAACGGTAATACGGCAGAAGAAGAAGAAAGAGAAGACAGTAATGCGGCAGAAGAAGAAGACGGTAATTTCTTTCCAGGAGAAGAAATTGAGGATATGGTAGAGGCTGCCCTAGGTGAATCTATTCATACCGAAGATGACATTCCTTCCGGTCAAGGACCACGTGCGGATAAATATGAAAATTTCATGAATGATGCTAGAAAACCAATTTATGAGAATGCAAAGTATTCCACTCTCTCATGGTTCGTCCAACTTTTCCAGATTAAGTGCCTAAATGGATGGAGTAACAAGTCATTCACAATGCTTCTTTCGTTCTTGAAAGATTCTAAGCCCCCAGGAAATAACGTGCCCGACAGCTGGTACGGAGCCCAGAAGATGATGTCTGATTTAGGTCTGAAGTGTGAGAAGATTCAAATATGTCCTAAAAATTGCGTGTTGTACCAGAAAGAGAATTCAGATTTGAAAGTGTGTCCAACATGCGGAGAGGCCAAGTATAAGCTGAAAGATTCTGATAAGAAACCCGATATACCTGTCAAGATAGTATGATACTTTTCCATAACACAGAGGCTGCAGAGGCTATTCAGGTGCAAGAAAACAGCCGAGGCAATGATTTGGCATCACCGTGCTCTTCCAAGTGAAGATGGAAAAATGAGTCATCCAAGAGATTCACCGGCATGGAAGGATTTCGATAGGAGGCACGAAATATTCAGTAGCGATCCTCACAATGTCAGGCTCAAACTCGCTACCCAGGAGTATTGCGAATTGCAGAGAGCTCAGACCCTGGCGTAGGGTGGTACACCGAGCGTGCTGTCCGCGTATCTTGCCGTCCACGGCACCTCGACAGATCCTTCCACGGGCGAGCTTCAATTCCCCGACACCGCTACCCAGGAGTATTGCGTAAGTGTTAATATTTATTCTAACAGGTTTGAAATTTTTGTTTTGAAAAGTTCAAATTTAAATGATATACTTATATTTTAATGGTTAATGTGGGTGTATGAGTAGGTGGTGGAGCAGGCGGAGGTATCGGGGATCGATTTTACTGGACAGAACAATCCGATGCTGCTGACCCCAGTTCTAGACGCCACACACGGAGGGCACCACGGAGGTTGGGAGAGAGGTCGGGGACTGGGTCCTAGCAGGGCCCATATGAGGTTGGACTCTACTCCGGCGGTTACTTCCCTTACCCCCATGAGCGACGTCTAGAGCAGGATGTTGCCACCTTGAAGACCACCGTCCAGGAGTTGAAGGAGATGATGGTATGTATACTATTTAATAGTAAAATATTATATCATATTATAGATAGTAACATATCCAATATTAGTAGCCTGAGCTTATTTAGTTGTAGACTTAATTTTGATTAATCATAGATTGGGGTTTCACAATAACCTGATAATGAAACCAATTCGACTAATATACAGGTCTTACTCGTTTATTACACACAAAATTGAACAGATGCGACAGGGTACTTCGGCTGCGGCTCCACATGCATCTCCTTCGGCTGCGGTTCCGCAAGCCACTACCTCGGCCGCGGTTGCACAGACCACTCCTGCAGCTCCACAGTCCGCTCAGACTCCTGCACAGTCCGCTCCTTCATTGGTCGAGTTTTTGACGACCCAGGGCTGTACCGAGGAGCAGATGCGTCAGATTACATCGATTATTAGAGGTGGAAGAGCTGGACCGAGTTAGGGTAGCTTTATTTATTTTTGAGAATGTATATACTTATCTGATACATATTGCATAAATTTTGGACGATAATGTTTGGTGGTTGTTTGCTTGTTCACGATGATTTATCATGATATAGTATTCTGTTTGTCTATTTCTTTTATATATTATGCGTGAGATGTTGATTATGAATATTTCTGTATTTAGTTATATGATGTGTATATTATTGTGCACAGGACGGGTTAAAAACATGAAGCCTTTTTAAAAAAAAAAAACCTTGATATTATGTCCCTACGGATTAATCCGTAGGGTCATCTGTTGCACCTACAGATTAATCCGTATGTCCACAGTTTGCCCTTATATATTTATCCGTAGGGACAAAATATCAGGATAACCGATATTTTTCCCCTATGGACCTACTGTGATAGGTGTTACACTTCCCCTACGGATATATCCACAGGGGCTTATATCTGGACCTACGGCTAAAGCCGTAGGGGCTAGAAGCTGCCCCTACGGATAGCACCGGAGGGACAAGTATTTTATTTTATAAACCACTAAATTAAATAAATATTTTGTCCCTACGGAATACACCGTAGATACATAATCCCCTACGCATGAAACCGTAGGGGAAATTTTTACTCCGCAGGGGCATGTTCAGGGCGAACACTTGCACCTGCGGCCATTGCATCTACGAAGAATTTTCTAGCCCCTACGAATATATCCGTAGGGGCAGTGCTTTGCCCCTAAGGATAAAGCCGTAGGGGCAACTCCTTATTGTAGTAGTGGCATAGTGGTGTTTCTTTTGATGATAATGATGAGATTCCTATGCTTCATGAATTATTTGATAAGTTCAGAAATACGGTATCTAAAATTAAAGAGGTTGAAAAGAAAAATTCTTTATTAGAAAACAAAAATGATGAGTTAATTTCCATGTATGAAAATTTGAAAATTGAGAATTCGAAATTAAGTTTTAAATGCAATTTGCTAGTTTCACCTTATGATTCTCATGTTATGAAAATTAAAAAATTAGCGGACGAGAAATATGATTTGTTTTCCAAACTTGAAGAACAAAAGAATTCTTGTAATTTGTTGGCTTTGGAATATGAGTCTTTAAAAAGTAAAAATGAGGATTTGATTTTGAAAGACTAGAATTTGATGTCCTATTGTACTTCTTTACAAAATGATTTGAATATTTTGTATATATAGAGAGAAAATTTTATTTCTAGTAGTAAATATTTATTTTCTTCTCAGGTGTTTTTAAAATACGAGTTATCATGTTTTAAAAAGAAAAATGATGATTCATTATATACTCTTTCAAAACTTTCGAATGGAAAAGATTTTTTTTTCAAAATCAAATTTTTTGAATGCACGCACTTATAATATTTCATTATGTCCTTTTAATTCTAAATTTAATAAAGGCAAGATTAGTGCTAATTCTAAAAGGTTGAAATATACTTAGATGTATAAATTTAGTTTGAGACCAAAACAATCTATGTATGCTATATTGAGAGATAATATGAATTGTTCATATTTTTATTCATCGAGTAAATCCTGCAATGAGATTTTGTCTAATTCTAATTCTAGATTTATATGTTCTTTACATGCACATTGTTCCCAAAGTACATACCATTTGCATGCTTGTAATTCTCTACAAACATCTAAGTTTATTTGTAATTATTGTCGAATGTTTGGACATATGTCTTACTCATGTTATTATAAAAATAACAGTGATTTAAATACTAACATGAAATGGATTCCAAAGACTGATTTGTAAGGACCTAAGAAAATTTAGGCACCAAAATGCACTCATTCTTTTTTTGTAGGTGTGCCGGATTCAACAAAATAAAGATATGGTTCCATGATAGCTATTGCAAAATGCTAACTGGAAATTCTTTTTGAGCAATTCTATCGAATGACTTGAGTGAATAATTATATGGTAAGAAAGTACTTGACTTAATTTCTTATGGATTTATAATGAAATCTTGATTTATTATTTTCCATCTTGTAATTTAAATTATTAATTTATTGATATTGAATTGGAATTTATGAGATTTTATTTTAATTTTCATTGGACATATGTATTCATGATATTTTATACGATTTTTAATTTGATCATGCAATTCACATATTCATTTGGAAACTATTTGAGAATGAAATTTATTATCATGCTTAAATTATTGTAAATTCATGACCTAATTACTTTTTGGTATGTTTTTGAAAAGTTACAATATTAACCTAGGTCATATCTTTCTAAATATATTTTTATGGTTTTGATCTATATTAATAAATGTTTATGGATTTTCCTTATGGAAATATATTTCCTTAGCAATAATTTGATATGTAATTTTAATTATAATTCTGAAAAGATGTTTCTTTGATATCATACCATACTTGATTTATCTTGTGCAACTTTTGTTTTCTATATTAACTTCGAGAATCTCATGAAAATAAAGATGCTATATTTAAGGGGATCTATATCATTTACTTTTTAGATATTTTACCTTAAATATTAGTATTATGAATAATGTTGAGAGTACCGGTTAACATTTTTTTATAATATAATTTTTTTGAAAGTACTTTTACTCATTATAAATGTATGATTGACTGTTTAGTTTATTCTTATTCGTTTGAATTAGTCTTATTTCTAAAATTGGATCTTATACACATGACTAGTAATTTTTTTGGAAAATATTACAATGATCATAAACTGGTTGTGAATTGTCTATATTCTTTGATGGTTCATTTTCACGGCCATTGAATTTCTACTTCGAATATATTTTTTGAGAAAAGTCATGCATCTTAATTTGATCAGTTTTTCCTTATTGATATATGCATGTTGATAGAGGAGCGTTGCCTTTTCTCTATTTTGATCACACCCCATTTTGATTTTTGCCAAAGGGGGAGAGAAATTGATGATGCATATGTTTTTTTAAGCTTTTTATATCCATTTAACATGTATCATATTAATAGTTTGTCAATATTCAAAAAATGGAACATTGGAACACCTTTACACCTCATATATATTTTTTGCCTTCTTTATGAATTCATTTATAAATACTCTAGCTTTTCTAAAAAACCAAGGCACTACATTTTCATATCAAAAGTGAAAAAATTAAGAACTAACTTGCTCAAATCATTTCAAAAGAAACTCTTAAGCCCATCACTTTCAATATCCTATAGAAGATTTGTACGTGTTTCATTGTCTCTCACTTCTTTAGAGAAAAGAATCGAAATATTGTAAAGGTATTCCATTGCCCGGAAAACGAGATGTTTGTAAGGGTTTCTTCACCCGTTTGAAGGAGGGTTATAGTGAACTTAAAAAGTCTTAAGGATAGGGTCTTAGGTAGTGGACTAAGCGGAGGACGCCAAACCACTCTAAAATTGTCCAGACCATCTTCTGTTCCGGCTGGAAAGGCGTGACAGCTCCGAACGTCCACCACATCCTTAAGATACACAACACCCGGCCTGAAGACGCTCGCCAGGTTCGAGGAGTACTGTGAGATTGTCCGCTCGAGAGCGGCATGGGACGTCCGCAGATGCAGCTATGATTATGAGAGGTGTATAGCAGACGGGTTCTACTGTTCCACTATACTGTGCGCGTCGACACGGAACGGGAAGGAGATGGTGGGAGCCTGCGGGAACCAGTACTGCAGTGCGTGCGGGATCATCAGGAATGGGTTTGTAGGGAAGCATATTGTGGGTTTGGATGGAATCGCCACGCACGCCGACTGCTGTGGCACGCACGCGTTGCTGCCGGAGGAGCTGGAGAGGCAGTTCGTGTTCCTTCACGTGAGGAGGGCGATGCTGGTGTGCAGGGTTGTGGCCTGGTGTGTGGCGCGCGGCAGGGAAGAGGAGGAGGAGGAGGAGAGGAAGGGGACGGTGTTTGATTTGGTGGTGCCCACGGTTCGTTGAGGAGGCGACGGCGAAGATGAAGAGCTGCTGGTGTTTAATCCGAGGGCCATGCTTCTGTGTTTTGTGATTGTATACTCTACGTGAACGATTACGTAAGTGGTTCGGATGTATCAGTGCACTGAAAAATCAGTACTGCAGTGGATCCAAATTAATTCGTGTGCTTAGATGATCCTCTTGTGTTGTATGTGTGTATAATATTTGATATGAATTGTTTCTTGTTACTGTTACTGCATGCTGTCGATCTCCAACAAAAATTATTCTTGTCTTGGTACCAAACATTATTAGATGGAGACTGAACCTGATTGGTAATGGTAGGGCATATATTATCTAGGATTCTTTTTCTTTGGTATTATTGGGATGCTTGCATGCATTATTGTATGTATGTATAACATTTTTTCTCAGTTTGTTCTTGCGTCTTTTTCTAGCTAAATTATTGTTTTATATCAATTCACATGAATATGTGTACTGCTAATAAGAAGACGATTATAAATTAAGAACAAGAAACAGATGGTATTAATTTGATCATGCCTCTTTGATAAGGCATTTGCTTGCAAAGGACACTACAACAAAATGTGTTACGCCCCACTTCCCAAAATACGGAATACGGGAGGCGATTAGGCCAGCTGTGCTCCTACGGTCAGGGAAACAATCCCGCCGTAGTCACACTTCGGCTTGTAGCATAACATGGTAATCAGTAAACACAACGCATAAGTAAACAAAACACATCACTAGTTTATTACATTAAATTTCACTGTTCACAGTTTACAATAGTTCGAAAGAAAAGAAAACTACTAATTAGGTACGAATACAAGATTGATTTATGGAAAGTGGTAAAAATACTGATGGTACGGCCGTCTAGATCTCTGCAAGCTCGAATGGTAGGTCTGACTTCTGGACTGGGTCCTCTCCAAGCTCTGAGCATGCATACTCGGGTTGTCAGAGCGACGCAATAACAATATTATGATAATAATAATAAGGCAAGAAAATAAAAGTAATAACAGTGGAGGCAATAAAATGCAGACAATCGATATGTCAATAATCAAAGCATGTATGACCTGTGTTCCTATTGGTCTCCAGTCAATTTTGAAATCGAGTTGGCGGAAAGAAGTGATCATGTTTAACGAGGGTCTCGTGCATACCCGATACTATGGCCCACTGTTGCCCGGAACATAATCCTGTCAGCCGGACCGCTAAGTCCAAACCTAGTATATATATGAGTCGCTGTTCGAATGATCATCCTCTAAATCGTTAATCTCGCTAAATACAAGTTCCTTTCCACTTCGATTTTTCCTTTCCCCCCAGGTTTCACTATCTATAAGTATGGGCTAATTGTGTACAAGCACGCACCAATAATACTACTTTATTCACTATTTACCGTGCTGTTCACTATCACAAATCGTTCATTTTTTTACTGGCGTACTCGACACAACTAAACCAATTCCATACACGTTCGACAATGCATTATACACTGAGAATTAATAAGGACACTCCCTATCGCTAAAGGTATCGCAGTCAGATAAATATGTGAATTATGCCGCTAAACAAATCATATGCAATACGAGTCATTATGCGTCTTAGGAACTTAGTAAAATCACGTTAAATCGTATGATCAGAATTAAGCAAAATGATACAAAAGAGGTAGAAAGTAAACTCAATTTCCAACCTAACGGAATTTGTTTCAAGTCACGGGTTTCGGGTTTGCGAATTACGGTCCTTTCTTTTTAAGTGACCTTTACTAGAAATTCAGTTTCTGAACTGAAAGTCCGTTTCGTAACACTGTTTTCACCTTGTTGGGTTCATATTTACGTGACGCTGCAGTTGGGTAAAGTTTAGGTCTATAAACTAGGTTTCCAACTCACCAGACGGATCGATAATATCCGCTGTGTACTGGAAGATATCGATTGTTTAAGGTCAGGGTATATGTTCTGTCCCTGCTTGGGACCACAGAACGTATCGATGATTTAAAATATAATTAACATAGCAGACATTGGTAAAAACTAATGGAACTACCACCATTAGTTAACTAACAGAATATCCTTCGCAAAGGTATAGGGTCCGCATAGAACCATTTCCGTACAGAGTTGTAAATGTTTCTTAAACCAGGTGTTGACAAACAGGGCTGCTCTGGACTGCAGTCCAGAGCCGCACTCCGAAATAGTTTTTGTTGTCGTTTTTAAACAGGAATGGCATATGAATTATAGTGAGCTCTAGGGTGTCGAGTCGGCTTCGATATGAGCCTTCGAACACACCATTTTAGTAAATATCCAAATTACTGTGATTCTTACAAGTTAGGTGCACGAAATATTCCAGATTTGGTGAGACTAATTAGGAGCGACATTTCACGGTGTTAGGGTCCGTATTTTCATTCTAACTTCTTACGTATTATTCATTATCACTAAAGGAATCTATTCGTCACAAATTCCGCCATTTTTAAAAGGGTTTCATTCGAATAACACATCGAGCACTTGGATCATGTCCTTGTATATTAAATGTCGTTAACTTGAACGGGTTAACTTAAAACAACAACCAATTCGTGTGAATATCTAATTGGTTTCAATACGGTTTAATGAGTTCGATTGTACTTAAAGCAATATTATTATAGAATATGGTTACAAATAAAGTTACGGTGTTTTAGCAATCAGATCTCATACACATACACTTAATTAAAGTTATATAATCTAATTAGAATATGTATACATTTAGCATTATATAGCAAGGGATGGGGTTCCACTTGCCTTAAGTCGAAGTGGCGCTCACGACAGTGACAGTGGCACGGCACGGATACAGCCACATCAAGGCTTAGCTACGATACAGCGCGACATAGGAGTGGGCACGGCATGGCACGGAAGCAGGGTACGGGGTAGCACGATGCAGGTGCGGAGGTGGGTATGGTCGTGGTGCGCTGTGGGCATGTGATCTGGGCACGAGTGACACAACGGTTTAGGAAGTGGACATAGGAGTGGGTACGAGGTGGCACGGGAGCGTGCAGCCGGACGTCGGAGCTACACCAGGGGGGTCGCCGGCAGGTGGAGGTTGACTAGGGCGGCAGCGACATGATGGAAAGGTGCTCGGCTCGTCGGCGGTCGAAGCTCGTTGATGGTTTAGGGGGGAGGCTCGGTGGTGCTTGGGAGGAGAAGGCGATGGTTCCGGTGGTCAAGGCGACGCCGCGGCGGCGGCGGTGTGGTAATGGCCTCGGCGATGATGGTGGGTGCTTGGTGATGGACGCGGTGGTCTCGACCTTGTCTGTGAAAAAGGGGCTTGGTGGTTGCGGGGGAGGTTGGTGAAGGCAGGCAGCCGGGGGTGTAGTGAAGGCGGGGAGCTCGGGAAAGAGAAGGAGGAAGGGCTTGGTGTGGTGTAGAGGAATTCAATGGTGGCGAGTAAGGTGAGAGTGGCAGTGTGAGAGGGAGCTGTTGCGAGAGGGGGGAGCAGGCGAGGGTTTCTCGAGGGACGTTAGGGTGACGAGGGCTGGGTTGTGGCCGTTGGATGGTGCAGGTCTCTTGGGAGCGGGTGCGTGAGTAGAGGAAGAAGGGATCAGAGAGAGAGAGGAGAGGGGGAAAGAGGGAGGAGAAGGGTCGGGCGGGTTTGGGTGAGGGTTCGGGCTTGGGTAAGGGTTTTGGCCGGGCTTGGAGTTAAAGTTTAAAACAAAAAGGAAAGAAAGAACGGTGAAAGGGAAAAAGTTTAGAAATTTTTTAGAGATTAGGAAAATATTTGAGGAGTATGCAGCCCAATTTTTTTTGGAATTAATTTATTCGAATACAAAAGAATAGGGTATTACATCCTACCCCTTATAAGAATTTCATCCTCGAAATTAAGGAACGAAAACATGTAAAGATATAAACAACTACTCGAAAAGATGTGGGAACTACGAACAGATATCCTCTTCACGTTCTCAGGTGGATTCCCCAGGAAGACGACCGCCCCAAGATATTCAGACTAACGGAATGACCTTATTCTTTAGCACCTTTTCTCTGCGGTCGAGTATCGTAGTAGGCTGCTCCACATAAGATAAGTCGGTACCCTAAGTAAATTTCGAATGATCGAGAATGTAACCATCGTCTCGAACGTAGCACCGTGATCGTGACACATGAAATGTATCATTTACGCTAGCTAACGAAGGGGGTAAGGCAAGCCGGTAAGCCACTTCCCCCACTAGCTCCAATACCTCGAATGGTCCGATGAATTGAGGACCGAGTTTCCAGTGACTCCCAAATCTGATAACATCGCAGGTAGGTGAAATCTTCAGGAATACATGATCACCAACTTCGAATTCTAACGATCTACTGCTGGCATCAACCCAACTCTTCTGTCGGTCCTTAGTCGTCTTGCGCTGTCTGATCATTCGGACCTTGTCTACCATCTGAACTATAAGCTCGGGGCCCAGTAATCTTCGCTCACCAACGTCATCCCAACAAACAGGGGATCAACATTTCCGTCCGTAAAGCGCTTCGAACGGAGCCATCTGGATGCTAGCTTGGAAATTGTTGTTATAAGAAAACTCCACTAGATGGAGGTGATCCTCCCAAGAACCCTGAAAGTATAACATGCAAACCCTCAACATGTCCTCGAGTGTCTGAATAGTACGCTCGGACTGTCCGTCTGTCTGTAGATGGTAAACCGTGCTGAACTTGAGACGGGTTCCCAGATTCTCCTGTAAGCTCTTCCAAAAGTGCGAAATGAATCTGGTGTCTCGATATGATATTATGCTGACCGGAACTCCGTGAAGTCATTCTACTTCCTGCAAGTACTTCTCTGCATGCGACTCCGTCGATTATCCCACTCGGAACGGTAAAAAGTGTGCTGCTTTTGTAAGATGGTCGACGATAATCTAGACGGCGTTGTTGCCTCCTAGACTCTGTGGTAAGGCGGTCACGAAATCCATTATGATGTGATCCCATTTCCATTCGGGTATCAGAAGCGGTTGCAACAATCCAGCTGTTCTCTGGTTTTCAGCCTTTACCTGTTGGCATACTATGCATTTGGACACAAAATGTGCAATCTCCCGCTTCATCCTGTTCCACCAATAGTGCTGCCTCAGATCTCGGTACATCTTCGTGGCACCCGGATGTACTGAGTAAACCGGACTATGAGCCTTCGCTAGCACTTCCTCTCGAACATCCCCGTGGGGAACACATAGTCTACTATCGAATCTCAAAGAACCGTCTCGATGTATGAGCAAGTCTGTCCTTAGTCTGGCTTCCACTTGCTCTTTGAACTTCTGCAATCGAGGATCATTAGCCTGTGCAGCCTTAATGCGATCTACAACTGAAGAATGCACCTGTACTGCCAAAACTGCCCGGTTGCACTCGGCTTAACAACCTCCAGTTCGAGCTTATGAAAATCCTCAACGATGCTCTTCTGACTGGTCAACATCAAGGCCGCTGGCTTGCGACTGAGTGCGTCGGGCACGACAGTTACTCTTCCCGGATGGTACTGTAAGTCTAAGTCGTAGTCTGCCATTAGTTCTAGCCATCGGCGTTGTCGCATATTCAATTCCTTTTGAGTGAACACGTATTTCAGACTCTTGTGATCCATATACACTTCTACCTTTTTGCCTAGTAAGTAATGTCTCCAGATCTTCAGCGCGAAAACTACCGCAGCTAACTCTAAGTCGTGTGTTGGGTAGTTCTTCTGGCGATTCTTTAGCTGCCGTGAGGCATAAGCAACTACTCGACCGTGCTGCATCAGAACACAGCCTAAACCCTTCCCTGAAGCATCGCTGTGTATCACCAAACCACCTGAATTATTCGGTATTGTAAGAATAGGAGCCGTAGTCAACTTTTGTTTCAGTGACTCAAAAGCCTGAATACATCCCTCTTACCACATGTAAGACACTTCCTTTCATGTCAGCTTTGTCAAGGGTTCATCAACTCATGCAAAGTCCTGAACGAAACGCCGATAATATCCTGCCAATCCCAGGAAGCTTCTGATCTCTGCCACTGACTTTGGTGTCGGCCAATTTCTAACGGATTCTATCTTCATTGGGTCCACAGAGATGTCTTTGTCCAAAAAAATGTGTCCCAAGAACTGCACTTTGTCGAGTCAGAACTCACATTTGCTCAATTTTGCGTATAGCTTCTTTTCCCGATGAATTTGTAGTACAATTCGCAAATGTTCAGCGTGCTCCTCTCGAGTCTTAGAGTAGACTAGTATGTCGTCGATGAATACAACAACAAAAGTGTTCAAGTATTTTGCAAATAACCTGTTCATCAGATCCATGAATATTGCTGGAGCATTAGTAACACCGAACGACATCACAAGAAACTCATAATGCCCGTATCGGGTTCGGAAAGCTGTCTTGCATATATTTTCAGCCGTTACCCTGATCTGGTGATAACCCGAATGAAGATCCAGCTTCGAAAATACCTTGGCACCACCCAATTGATCAAATAAGTCGTCGATGCGCGGAATGGGGTATTTGTTCTTTATCGTTACTCTGTTCAGCTCACAGTAGCCTATGCACATTCGTAGCGAGCCATCCTTCTTCTTCACTAACAAGACTAGTGCATCCCACGGCGAAGCGCTTGGGCGAATGAATCCTTTCTCCAGAAGATCTCCAATCCGCTTCTTCAATTCTGCCAATTCAACTGGTGTCATTCTGTACGGTGCTTTAGAGATTGGTGATGTACCTAGAATCAAGTCGATTGAGAATCCCAAGACGCGAGGAGGTGGTAGACCTGGTAAATCTTCATGGAACACATCAAGAAAATCCCGAACGATCTCTGGGGCTCGATTCTCATCAATCTCCATAGCCGTCAACACTCTCGGCTTGGTTCTATACTTGGATGGCTCCAGAGATTCGCTTCTGCTTTTGAAAACAAACTCAGGGTGATTGGGAATGCAGAAAGTCACATTCCTAGCTCGGCAATCGATGATCGCATGGAACGTACCCATTCAATCCATCCCGAGAATTGCGTCATAGCTACCTGTCCCGATTTAAAGGAAATTCACTTAGAATTCCTTGCTGTATACTGCCACTGGACATGATCTACATTCGTGACTAGACACTATAATACCATTACCCGTATGTATTTCCCATCCCTTGGTCAATGGTTCGTGTAGTATGGAGTGAGTGTTGACGAAATGTGCAGATATGAAACAGTGTGATACCCTAGAATCAAATAGTACTCTAGCTGGTATAAAATGAACGAGTAGGGTACCAGTAACAACTTCACCTGCCTGCTCGTCCGTCAGGGTGAAAGCCCGCCCTTGACCGCGACCGGTGTTGGTCTGCCTCCACTCTAATGATCTCTGCTGCTGCAGTCCAGATCTTCCCTGCAACTCTATTCACTGGGGGCAACCACTAACCCTGTGCTGGCTAGATCCGCAAATCAAACACTGTCCCTTAGCACGGCGGCAGTCCTTCTGGGTGTGCCCGTCTCTGTGACAATAGCCGCAGACTAAAGCCTTCCCCTGTGGTTGCTGCTGGGCCACGAAGGGACGCTTCATCTGCGTCGTCCCTTGCCTGTGAACTGGTATGACCCGTCGGGACGATGTATGAGTACGTGTCGGGACAACTGGGGGTCTCCTGTCACTCGATCTGGGGCCCCTGAATTTATTTATTAGCTTCTCTTGAATTCGTGCAGTGTTGAGTACTTGTCACGCCCCGCTTCCCGGTGTACGGGCAAGGGGACGCGGCGAGGCCTACTACGTATTAACGCAGAAGTAAATACGCTAAGCGTATCTAAGCAATATACAGTAAAAATGTATACAAGAGACATGAATATAAATAAACAGCAACTTTTATTTATTTAACAATTCTTTACAAGTACAACTGGAAATGTAAATACTTGAATAGAAAGCAATGCCTAAACAATGATATAACTGAAATGAAAAGTATGTACAAGTGCTTACAGCTCTGGGTCGATAGCAAACTGCTCCAAGTCCTCAATACTGGGCTCGATCTCCAATGAGTCCGATCTACCTGACAACATTCCAAAGAAATAAGAAAAGGAACGTCGTCAGCGAACAATCGCTCGGTAAGTCCCAAAGATAGGTAGAGATAGAATATACAGAAAGAGAGTATAACTAGTAATGTTTGATTATATTGTTAACGTAGTTGTTTGTAGCTTGGTACATAATATGCCAGTGTATACGAGAGGAGTCCTACTATTCCGGAGACTAAGGTATACGGAGCACAAGGAACCGTTCAGCCACGGTACAACGACAATGGATATTCAGGTTAGGTGTATTAAAGTGACCGTCTCGTGCCACTTCTAACACATTCCATACCAGTCTACCCTTTTAAAACCCCGTAATGTATTTTGTATTGATTTGTATTACTTTGTGTAATAGATTGTATGACTTGCCGAAACCATGATATCAGGTAAATGAAATGGATAGAAATGTAAACGGAGTATATCCAGGGTTCAGTTCAGTCGAGTCAGATTGTTATAGATTGAATTCTGGTATTCATGGATTCATGCTGTATTATAGTTTATACTTGAATCATATTCAAGTCAGATTGATTAGATTGAGACTCTGTCCGAGTCAGACACTTTGAAAAGAAATTGAGGTCATGAATTAGTTTTGATGTTATCGGTAACTTCTGCACATGGACGGCAGGATTTGCGTCTTTTTCCAAGACAATTACCATGTTGCTAACACTGTTGTTAGATTGTCTAGCTTAGATAGGTAAGCACTCACATTCTCTGGCTCCCCGAGACTCAAGAGAAATGGTCCCGCTTAAACCTATATTTACTAGGGTCCTTATTGTAATTTAATATAACTTGAGGGGGTTTTATGTAAAAATAGTTTTGATATAATTTCAAAATACTCCTCAAGTATTTAATTATCGTCTTTAGGGTTTTCATAGATGCATATTTTATAAAAGTGAAATTTTCTAGTGAGTAGAACCTAGTTTTTATTGTATATGGTATTTTAATTAAATACTGGAATTTGTATTGAATTGTAATGGTGGTTTCATGAAATTGTGATTCTTTGCTTTAGAAAACATGGAATATTTATAATATATTTTAAAATAGATATTTTGATATTATTCATATATATATATATTTAAAAAATAAATTTTATTTATTTTGTAGAAATCTTATTTTCTTAAAAATTGTATTGAAAATTCCATCGAGATCGAATGCTTCTTGCGGAGGTCTGCATCTCGCTCTACTAGGCCCAAGGACGTGTGATAACCCACACTATCCCGATCGGGTTCCCTAAAATGGGTTGTAGAGGCTTAATTGCTAGGAATGTAAATAATAAATTTTTTAAAGAAAACGGTTTTGAATGTTTAAGATATTTATTCATAAAAGCGTATTTTCTCATAATCTAGAAACCCAAAATTCATCGTGCTATGCCCAAAATGTGTGTTGTGATGAGGTAGGTCCTTACCTCTTATTTATCTAAAGGTAATACGGTTAAAAGTGGATAACAATAGATTGTATGTAACATGATGGTATTTTACTGTAAAAGTGAAATAAAATTTGTAACATGAATTATTTTGGGATGAAACTTATTCTAATATATTTATTTATATTCGTTAAACATTATATGAGAATATGGTATTTTATTGTTTACGAAAAATGGAGTTTTTAAAGAAAAACGAATTGGAATAACTCCGCTTCCGATGAGTTTTGAAAAAGAGAAGTTTTAGAATAGAGATGTAGAAGAGAATGGGGACTTACAGTATTCAAAGAAAGAGGGGAGGTAGGAAAAGATTTTGGAACCATCGGGACGTCGTTTCGTCGCCGGAATCTCTTCGAATCTTCGTCGGAATTTTGCCTTTTGCTAATTCCACTTGCACAACTTTAGACTTGGAAATTTTATAGAGTTTTGATAATGAAGTTCTGAATAAGGAGGTGTGAAATGGAGTGTGCTATTTATAGGAAAAATTAGGGTTTAGGGTAATGAATTGGAGAATTAAAAATGCATTTAAAATTTGGTTTAATGTCACTTTTTAATTCTCTGTTTATTTTTAATAATAACAAACAGTACATGGGTTAAGGGGGGAGGCCAAGGGGTGTGGAGTTAAATTTTGGTGAGCATCCCCTACGGGGGGCTCGGCGGTGCCGGTCCAACAGCGCATCTCGCCGGTCCAATACCGGTGAGGGGTGTGTCGGCTTTGGCCACGTGTCCCTGTAGCTTGGTATAACTTAGTGCACGTGTTTGTTTAATCTGTGACTTTTCATTTTACGTGTAGTATACGTGCAAACTTTTGGACTTCTAAAAGATTAAAAGAAAAATCAACAAAAAGATAATGTAGCTGGGGGGATTCGATCACAGGGGCTACGTCACAGCAGTGCAAGACTTTACCAATGAGCTATAAGTGTTTCTTGCTGTTCAAAAGCAATTCAAATACTTATAGCATACACAAGATTGAGAATACTCTATTTGTACATTAATTTTTAAATAAATTTCTGTATACTGAAAACAGAGATGTTACATTCTACCCTCCTTACAAAAATTTTGTCATCGAAATTTACAATTATTTTAACGACTAATTTACAAAAAATTGAGCGTATCTTGCACGCATGTCGTCCTTATGTTCCCATGTTGATTCTCCAGGTGAATCCTTTCTCCACATCACTCGAACCAAGTTTACTTCCTTGTTCCGAAGTGGCTTCACCTTTCTATCCAGAATTTCAACAGGTTATTGCTCACAGGATAAATATAGCTATACAATGAGCTCGGAGTGATCAAGAATATGGCTGGGGTCACTCACATACCTTCTGAGTTGGGATATGTGGAACATATTGTGCACTCCTTTCAATGAAGGTGGAAGTGCCAAGCGATAAGCCACTTCTCCAACTCATTCGAGTATGTCGAATGGTCCAATATATCTTGGACTGAGCTTATCAGGTCTTCCAAAGCGAATCACTTTACGGTTTGGAGATATCTTCAAAAATACATGATCTTCCGGTTGAAACTCCAAGTGACGGCGCTTTGCATCAGCCCAGTGCTTCTGTCGGTCTTGGGCTATGCGCATTCTTTTCCTGATAGTGCCAACTACATCCACTGTTGCTACTATCATTTCAGGTCCAAGGAGTTCTCTATCTTCGATGTCGTCCTAACTTAATGGCGATCGACACTTCCTTCCATAGAGCACTGCAAACGGTGCCATTCCGATACTTACTTAGTAGCTGTTGTTGTATGAAAACTCCCCAAGATGTAGGTGATCTTCCCACGATCCTCTTAAATCTAGCATACACGATCTTAGCATATCTTCTAAGATCTGAATCGTTCACTCAGACTGACCATCTGTTTATGGATGATAAGCTGTGCTAAAGTTCAGACTTGTTCTTAAGCTAGCTTGCAGACTCTGCCAAAATTACGATCGAAATCTAGTGTCACGATCGGAGACAATGCAAACCGGTACTCCATGTAATCTCACGATTTCCTGTATGAGTTCATGGGTATCAGAAATAGTACATATTGAAGATTTTAAATCTTACTTAGACTCTTACCCCCATGTAATTCTTTGCTAATGTCTCAGTAGATTGGCCAACTCGAAATGGGACGAAGTGAGCCGACTTTGTGAGTCGATCCACAATAACCTATACCGCATCGTTACCCTTCGTGCTGCGAGGAAGTGCAGTCACGAAATCCATTGTGATGTATTGCCACTTCCATTCTGAGATAGGTAACGGTTGAAGTAACCCAGCTGTCCTGTGATGTTCAGCCTTTACTTGCTGACACACCAAGCATTTAGCGAAGCTTCTGGCTACTTCACTCTTCATTCCATGCCACCAGTAATTTTGACGCAGATCCTTGTACATCTTTTTACCTCCAGGCTGTACTGAATAAGGAGAGTTGTGAGCTTCTTTCATCAACTCTTCTCGCACAGAACCTTTTGGTACACACAATCTACTGCCGTATCTCAAAAACCCGTCTTTATGGATGATGAAGTCTGTTCTAAGTTCACTTTCTACTTGTTCTCTGATCTTTTGCAACTTAGCATCACTTGCTTGAGCTACTCTGATCTGATTGACAATGGTAGATTGAACTTGTAAGTGCATCAAACTTGAAGCGTTACCTGGCATGACTACTTCAATCTCCATTTGATGTAAATCTTGTTGGAGCTTCCACTGTGCGGTGAGATTCAATGCTACTGGTTGGCAACTAAGAGCATCAGGTACTACATTCATCTTCCCTGGATGATATTTTAGGTTGATGTCGAAGTCCGCCATGAGTTCTAACCATCTTCTCTATTTCATATTCAACTCTTTCTGAGTAAACACATATTTTAGACTTTTGTGGTCCGTGTATATGTCCAATCGTTTACCAAGAAGATAATGTCACCAATTCTTAAGAGCAAAGATTACGGCCGCCAACTCCAAATCATGCGTCGGATAATTGCGCTCATGAATTTTCAGCTGTCTTGATGCATAAGCTACAACTTTACCGTGCTGATATAGAACACATCCTAATCCCTTACTGGATGCCTCACAATGCACTTCAAAACCTCCAGATTGGTTCGGTATGATAAGGATAGGTGCTGATGTCAATCTTGACTTGAGTTCTACGAAAGTTTGTTCGCATGTTTCTGACCACACGAATTCTTGATCTTTATGCGTGAGCTTGGTCAGGGGTGTTGCAATCTTAGAAAATCCTTCAATAAACCTCTGTAATATCCTGCTAACCCTAAGAAACTTCGAATGTCCTTCATTGACTTCGGTGTCGGCCATTCACTTACTGCTGATATTTTAGATGGATCTACAGAGATTCCATCGCTTAATACAATACGTTCGAGAAAACCGACTTGATCTAGCCAAAACTCGCACTTGCTGTACTTGGCATAGAGTTGATACTGTTGTAGAGTCTCCACGACAATTCGTAGGTGTTCGGTGTATTTTTTCTGACTTTTAGAATACACCAGGATGTCGTCGATGAAGATGACAACAAACCTATCTAGGTACTCTCGGAAAACATGATTCATTAGGTTCATGAATATAGCTGGTGCGTTGGTCACTCCAAATGGCATCACAAGAAATTCGTAATGTCCATAGCGAGTTCTGAATGTCGTTTTATGGATATCAGATTCTTTGACCTTCACCTGATGATAATCCGAACGAAGATTTAACTTGGAGAAAACGCAAGACCCACTTAGCTGATCGAACAGGTCGTCGATGCGTGGAAGTGGATACTTGTTCTTTATAGTTACTTCGTTCAGAGCTCTATAATCAATGCACATTCGATATGAACCTTTCTTCTCCTTCACAAGTAGAACCGGCGATCCCCAACTTGAAGTTCTGGGACGAATCCATCCTTTCGTCAATAATTCATCCAACTGAGTACGGACTTCCTTCAAACCTTCAGGGCTTAACCGATACGGTGCTTTGATCACCGGTTGTGCTCCAGGTACTAATTCAATGCTGAATTCAAGAGCTCGATCGGGAGGCAAATCTGATATGTTTTCAGGAAATACATCGTTAAACTCTTAAACTATTTCTGGCTTCGATCCTTCCTCCGCTTGAAGTGCTGTAATCACCGCCTTCTTCGGTTTTGCTTTGTATGTACTTGGCTCCAGGGTATGGTCTCCACTTTTGAAATAAAAGACCGGATGGTCTGAAATCTTGAACACTACCCTCCTTTGACAATAGTCGACGGCAGCATAGAATGTTCCTAGCCAATCCATACCTAAAACGACATCGAAATTCGGTATGTTTAGCACCCTGAAATCAGCATGAATTCTCTACTGCAGGCGACCATTGGACATAGGTCGTATCCCATTATTTCCTTTAGAACGTTGTTCCCTGAACTGACATTTAAGCTAGATACGAGCGGTTTGACTGGAATCGCATGAGTTCGGACGAACCGTTGCGATATAAAGCAATGAGATGCTCCAGTATCGAAGAGTGCTAGTGCAGAAAGCGAGGTTACTAAGATTGTACCTAAGTTATGTGGGATAAGTTTTAGGTATAAGGAAAAGATATATAGGTATGTAAATAGACTGAAAGAAAGTTTGATAGAAAATTGTTACCAGTGATGACTTGGCCGGTGGCTTCAGTTTCTTCCACAGTCATTGTGAAAGCCTGTCGTCTCGGAACATTCCTCCCTACTGGAGGAGCATTCCTCTGCCCGTTCCTTTGTACTTGAGGTACGTTCCTTTGAGCTTGATGGAACTGATGAGGAGGAGGTACAGTCGGTCCACGAGGTGGTGGAGCTGGGAGAGCGAGTCGTGGACCAGGTGCCTAGGTGGCTGGGCGCTGCTGGTAAGTAATCGCTGGTCTGGATGCAGCTTTTAGGTTGTGTCTACGAGGACAAGACCTAATGTCATGTGTGGCTGAGCCGCAGACTAAGAAAAGGCGATTTGCATGCCGACAGTCTTTCGCCTAATGTCCATTTCTTCTGCAGTAGGTACAAAAGGCTGGGTTGGGCCGGTTGTTTGGTATTCCCGGTCTCCTGGGCATAAAATGTGTCCTTGAAGAGGCTCCTCCTGCCATCTGAGTGGCAGGGCGCTTCACTCCGGCAGATTGGGGTATGTCCTTCATCTTTACCACTGCCTCATACCGGTGGGCACCTTTCAGGGCCAGTTTATGGGTTGGATAATCCCCTATAGCTAAGGCAGCTTGGATTTCCAGATCTAACCCTTGCTGAAATCGTCTGGATCTGATCTCAGCAGTTGGTATTAAGTGTGTCGCGAACCTGTTAAGGTCTTGTGTTAGCTGTGTAGTATGTGATATTTGAAATCGAATATTGAGACACATCTTACCTACTGAGCATGGTAAACTCAGCGTTATATTCATCTACGGATTTGGTCCATATCGAACCTTGTTGTAGATGGATAAATTGCTGCTCCATGTCAAATCGGATAGTCTCTGGGAAGTACTTCGTATTGAAAATTTCGCGAAAAGTCCTATATTCGATAGGTTGGGCAAGACGACTTTCTTTCACCTTCCACCAAACTCGGGCGTTGTCGGTGAGTTGCAGCTTCGCAACTCGTACCCAAGCGATCTCTGGCACTTGTGCCGCTGCCAGGCCATCCTCAATACTTTGAGCCCATTCTTCGGCTTCCAGGGGGCTCTCTTTTCCCTAAAATTGTTTTAGGTGCAATACCCGGAATTGCTTCACTACGGGCGTTTCCGCTTTTGGACGGTTCATTAAGATAGCAGTTTGCTGCTGCTGTCCTTCCAGGAGGCTCCGGATCGCCTCAAGCAGTACCGTCTGCTCATTGATAAGAGCA
Source organism: Agapanthus africanus (assembly GCA_030015575.1). NCBI lineage: Eukaryota > Viridiplantae > Streptophyta > Magnoliopsida > Asparagales > Amaryllidaceae > Agapanthus > Agapanthus africanus. Next base: position 223,288,877 of record JASDDO010000028.1, on the reverse strand, counting down.
GCGACGGTAGGCGTAAGCGGTGGAGGTGGTGGTGTGTTGTTGAAGTTGGTGCTGGTGTTGTTTTGAGAATCCATAACCTTGAAAGAAAAATAGGGTTAGGATAGATTCAAAATATATAAAATTGTAAGATTCAAGTAATGTGAAATGTAAAGAATGTTTTTTAGTTACCGGTACTTGTGTTATATTGCTTAGGACTTTATGCAGAGTTGACCCGCATGTCCATGCAGAACCGATCTGCATGGGCCGCCAACAAAATCTGTCATGCCCTACTTCCCGGTGTATGGGCAAGGAGACACGATGGGTCACGTAACTATTTACTCCAAAATAAATACGCTAAGCGTATCTATGCAATATACAGTAAAAATGTACACAAGAGATAGGAATATAAATTAACAACTTTTATTTATTTAACAATTCTTTACAAGTACAACTGGAAATGTAAATACAAGAATAGAAAGCAATGCTTAAACAATGACATAACTGAAATGAAAAGTATGTACAAGTGCCTACAGCTCTGGGTCGATAGCAAACTGCTCCAAGTCTTCACTACTGGGCTTGATCTACAATGAGTCTGATCCACCCGACAATATTCCAAAGAAAGAAGAAAAGGAACGTCGTCAGCGAACAATCGCTCGGTAAGTCCCAAAGATAGGTAGAGATAGAATAGACAGAAAGAGAGTATAACTAGTAATATTTGATTATATTGTTAACGCAGTTGTTTGTAGCTTGGTACAGAATATGCCAGTGTATACGAGAGGAGTCCCACTATTCCGGAAACTAAGGTATACGGAACACAAAGAACCGTTCAGCCATGGTACAACGGCAATGGATATTCAGGTTAGGTGTATCAAAGTGACCGTCTCGTACCACTTCTAACACATTCCGTACCAGTCTATCCCTTTAAAACCCCTTAATGTATTTTGTATTGATTTGTATTGCTTTGTGTAATAGATTGTATGACTTGCTGAAACCATGATATCAGGTAAGTGGAATGGATATAATGGATAGACATGTAAACGGAGTATATCCATGGTTCGGTTCAGTCGAGTCAGATTGTTATAGATTGAATTCTGGTATTCATGGATTCATGTTGTATTGTAGTTTATACTTGAATCATATTCAAGTCAGATTGATTAGATTGAGACTCTGTCTGAGTCAGACACTTTGAAAAGAAATTGAGGTCATGAATTAGTTTTGATATTATCGGTAACTTCTGCACATGGACGGCAGGATTTGTGTCTTTTTCGAAGACAATTACCATGTTGATAACATCGTTGTTAGATTGTCTACCGTAGATAGGCAAGCACCCATATTCTCCGGCTCCCCGAGGCTCAAGAGAACTGGTCCCACTTAAACCTATATTTACTAGAGTCCTTATTGTAATTTAATATAACTTGAGGGGTTTTTATGTAAAAATAGTTTTGATATAATTTCAAAATACACCTCAAGTATTTAATTATCGTCTTTAGGGTTTTCATAGATGCATATTTTATAAAAGTGAAATTTTCTAGTGAGTAGAACCTAGTTTTCATTGTATATGGTATTTTAATGAAATACTGGAATTTGTATTGAATTGTAATGGTGGTTTCATGAAATTGTGATTCTTTTGCTTTAGAAAACATGGAATATTTATAATATATTTTAAAATAGATATTTTGATATTATTCATATATATATATATATTTAAAAAATAAATTTTATTTATTTTGTAGAAATCTCATTTTCTTAAAAATTGTATTAAAAATTCTATCGAAATCGAATGCTCCTTGCAGAGGTCTGCATCTTGCTCTACTAGGCCTGAGGACGTGCGATAACCCACACTATCCCGATCGGGTTCCCCAAAATGGGTTGTAGAAGCTTAATTGCTCGGAATGTAAATAATAATTTTTTTTAAAGAAAACGATTTTTGAATGTTTAAGGTATTTATTCGTAAAAGCGTATTTTCCCATAATCTAGAAACCCAAAATTCACCGTGTTATGCCAAAAATGTGTGTTGTGATGAGGTAGGTCCTTACCTTGTGAGTTATCTAAAGGTTATACGGTTAAAAGTGGATAACAATAGATTGTATGTAACATGATGGTATTTTACTGTAAAAGTGAAATAAAATTTGTAACATGAATTATTTTGGGATGAAACTTATTCTAATATGTTTATTTATATTTGGTAAATGTTATATGAGAATACGGTATTTTATTGTTTATGAAAGATGAAGTTTTTAAAGAAAAATGAATCGGAAGTCAGAATAACTCTGCTTCCGATGAGTTTTGAAAAAGAGAAGTTTTAGAATAGAGATGGAGGAGAGAATGTCGACTTACAATATACAAAGAAAGAGTAGAGGTAGGGAAAGATTTTGGAACCGTCAGGGCGTCGTTTCGTCGCCGGAATCTCCTCGAAACTTCGTTGGAACTTCTCCCTTTGCTAACTCCACTTGCACAACTCGAGACTTGGAAATTTTATAGAGTTTTTGTAATGAAATTCTGAATGAGGAGGTGTGAAATGGAGTGTGGTATTTATAAGGAAAATTAGGGTTTAGGGTAATGAATTGGAGAATTAAAAATGCATTTAAAAGTTAGTTTAATGTCACTTTTTAATTCTCCGTTTATTTTTAATAAAAACAAACAGTACAGGGGTTAAGGGGGGAGGACAAGGGGTGTGGAGTTAAATTTTGAGGAGCATCCCCAACGGGGGGCCCGGCGGTGCCGGTCCAACAGCGCATCTTGCTGGTCTAATACCGGTGAGGGGTGTGTGGGATTTGGCCACGTATCCCTGTTGCTTGGTATAACTCAGTGCACGTGTTTGTTTAATCTATGAATTTTCATTTTACGTGTAGTGCACGTGCAAACCTTTGGGCTTTTAAAAGATTAAAAGAAAAATCAATAAAAAGATAATGTGGCTGGGGGGTTCGATCACAGGGACTACGTCACAGCAGTGCCAGGCTTTACCAATGAGCTACAAGTGTTTCTTGCTGTTCAAAAGCAATTCAAATATTTATAGCATACACAGGATTGCAAATACTCTATTTGTACATTAATTTTTAAACAAATTTCTGTACACTGAAAACAGAGATGTTACAGTACCTGCGCGAAAGTCTGCGGCTCGAGTGACGCAATCAGCTGTTGCATCTCAAAGTCAAGCCCCTGCAAGAAACGTCTAGCCCTGGTGGCCTTTGAAGCAACCATATATAAAGCAAATCGGCTCAGACGGTTGAACTGTGTCGCATATACGTCAACGGGGCGGCCGTTTTGCTTCAGCAAGATAAATCTTTTTCCATCTCTACCTTGGCGGTGGTGTGGAAATAGTGGTCCAAGAAGCATTCCTTGAACTTGCTCCACTCGATCGGCCCATCGAGTCTGCTCTCTTCGATGGACCACCAAGTACGGGCCTCGTCCTCCAGCTGGATCTTTATCACGTTCACCTTCTCTTCATCAGGGACCCGTGCGTCCGTCAGTAGGTTCTCCACATTGACCAGCCATTGTTCGGCCTCAAGAGGTCCGGCTAGCCCTGTAAACACAGCTGGGCGTAGCCTTCAAAAATCTGACATAGTGCCAGTCCTAGCAAGTGTAGCTGGTGTAACGGCGCCCTCGGAAGCGGCAATGAGAGCGGAGGGTCCTCCTAATGCGGTAAGTACCATGAGACCCTCAGTAAGTAGGTCCGTCTTTCTCTCCTGGGCTTCCGCGAGGGTTGTAAGTGTATTCAGGATCCTCTCTGTGTGATCTTGAGAATCAGAGTCCGAGGAGAGGTCATTCGGGGAGGTCATGTCGCTGAAAAAAAGATGAACGGATATGGTTAGATACAAGGATGAATGTGAAATTTAGTGAAGTGAAAATAATATAATAAAGTGTAGTTAATGTTATCCCTTAATGCTAAAACTGGCGCTCTGATACCAACAAAACCATGTCACATCCCGCTTTCCAAAATATGGAATACGGGAGGCAACTAGGCCAGCCGTGCTCCTACAATCAGGGAAACAATCCCGCCGTAGTCACACTTCGGGTTGTAGCATAACATGGTAATCAGTAAATACAACGCAAAAGTAAAGGAAACACACCACTAATTTATTACATCAAATTTCATTGTTCACAGTTTACAATAGTTCGAAAGAAAAGAAAACTACTAACCAAGTATGGATACAAGGTTGATTTATGGAAAGCGGTAAAAGTACTGATGGTACGACCGTCTAGATCTCTACGAGCTCGAATGGTAGGTCTGACTCCTGGACTGGGTCCTCTCAAAGCTCTGAGCATGCATACTCAGGTCGTCAGGAAGACGCAATAGCAATATTATGATAATAATAAGACAAGAAAATAAAAATAATAACAGTGGAGGCAATAAATGCAGGCAATCGATATGTCAATAATCAAAGCATGTATGACCTGTGTTCCTACTGGTTTCCAGTCAATTTAGAAATCGAGTTTGCGGAAATGAGTGATCATGTTTAACGAGGGTCTCGTGCGTACCCGAGACTACGACCCACTGTTGCCCGAGACATAATCCTGTCAGTCGGACCGCTAACTCCAAACCTAATATATATATGAGTCGCTGTTCAAATGATCATCTTCTAAATCGCTAAGATCGCTAAATACAAGTTCCTTTCCACTTCAATTTCCCCCTTTTCCCCGTTTCACTATCTATAAGTATGAGCTAGTTGTGTACAAGTACGCACCAATAACACTGCTTTATTCACTATTTACTAAGCTGTTCACTATCACGAATCGTTCACTTTTTTTTTACTGGCGTACTTGACACAACTAAATCGATTCCATACACGTTCGGCAATGCATTATACACTGAGAATTAATAAGGACACTCCCTATCGCTAAAGGTATCACATTTAGGTAAATATGTGATTTATGCCGCTAAACAAATCATATGCAATACGAGTCATTATGCGTCATAGGAACTTAGTAAAATCACGTTAAATCGTATGATCAGAATTAAGCAAAATGATACAAAAGGGGTAGAAAGTAAACTCAATTACCAACCCAACGGAATTTCTTTCAAGTCAAACGGGTTTCGGTTTTGCGAATTACGGTCCTTTCTTTTTAAGTGACATCTGCTGGAAATTCAGTTCCTGAACTGAAATTCCGTTTCGTAACACTGTTTTCACCCTGTTGAGATCATATCTAGGCAAATCTGCAGTTGGGTAAAGTTTAGGTCTATAAAATAGGTTTCTAACACACCATACGGATTGATAATATCTGCTGTGTTCTGGAAGATATCGATTGTTTAAGGTCAGGGTATACGTTCTGTCCCTGCTTGGGACTTCAGAATGTATCGATGATTTAAAATATAACTAAAATAGCAGACGTTGGTAAAAATGAATGGAACCACCAACATTCGTTAAATAACAGAATATTATTCGCAACGGTATAGGGTTTCGCATAGAACCGTTTCCATACAGAGTTGTAAATGCGCCTTAAACCAGGTGTTAACAAACATGGCTGCTCTGGACTGCAGTCCAGAGCCGCACTCCCAAATAGTTTTCGTTGTCGTTTTTAAACAGGAATGACATATGAATTATAGGGGGCTCTAGGGTGTCGAGTCGGCTTCGATATGAGCCTTTGAACACACCATTCCAGTATATATCCAAATTACCGTGATTTTTACAAATTAGGTGTACGAAATATTCCAGATTTGGTGAGACTAATTAGGAGTGATATTTCACGGTGTTAGGGTCCGTATTTTCATTCAACTTCTTACGTATTATTCATTATCACTAAAGGAATATATTCATCATAAATTCTGCCATTTTTAAAAGGGTTTTCATTCGAGTAACACATTGAGCACTTGGATTATGTCCTTGTATATTAAACGCCGTTAACTCGAACGGGTTAACTTAAAACAACAACCAATTTGTGTGAATATCTAGATGGTTTCAATACGGTTTAATGGGTTTGATTGTACTTAAAGCAATATTATTATAGCCTATAGTTACAGATAAAGTTACAATATTTTAGCAATCGGATCTCATACACATACACTTAATTAAAGTTATACAATCTAATTAGAATATGTATACATTTAGCATGATATAGCAAGGGATGGGATTCCACTTGCCTTAAGTCGAAGTGGCGCTCACGACAGTGACAGTGGCACGGCACGGATACGGCCACAACAAGGCTCGACTATGATACGGCGCAACACGGGAGTGGGCACGGTGTGGCACGGAAGCAGGGAACGGGGTGGCATGGCACTGGTGCGGAGGTGGGTATGGTCGTTGTGCGCTGTGGGCACGTGAGCTGGGCACGAGGTGACACGGAGGTTCAGGAAGTGGGCACGGAAGTTGGTACGGGGTGGCATAGGAATGGGTATGAGGTGTCACGGGAGCGCGCAGGCGGACATTGGAGCTGCACCGGGGGGGGGGATCGCCGGCTGCTGGAGGTTGACTAGGGCGGCAGCAACGTGATGGTAAGATGCTCGGCTCATTGGCGGTCGAAGCTCGTTGATGGTTTAGGGGGGAGGCTCGGTGGTGCTCGGGAGGAGAGGGCGACGGCTCCGGTGGTCACGGTGACGAGGTAATTCGTGTCGGCGGCGGCGGCGGTGTGGTAATGGTGTCATGACCCGAAAGAGCACGTGACTGGCCCTTGAACCATATGAAGTCTATAGGACTCCATCTGATCCAAGTAAGCCAAAAGCCCAGAAATCTAAAACCATTTTAAGGGTAAATAAAGAAAACTGTTTTTTTTAATAAGCAAGAAACATATTTTGTAAATCAAAGATTTTTAAATAACTAAGCCGAAAATGCATTTTTAAAATGTGTAGTCTTTTCTAAAAATTTCGGCAGAGTTTCCTTTGTAAATATTGGCCCCGAACGGGGTATAACAAGAACAATATATATGCAGTGATAAAAGGCATCCCCAAGCGGGAGCTAGCTCTTCGTCAATCGACGGTCACAACCACACAAACAATATAATATACAACGCCGAATGGCGAGGATCAAAACTCAAAAGAAACTCACAATAACATGAAAACCGTTGTACTGCTACACGCGACTCTAAGGTCGAAATAATACATCACAAGTGTCTAAGTCTGAAACAATATACAAGTTTTGGTTGATGGACTGACTAGATACATCTGAAAAGTACATGTACAAGGGTGGTTTTGATACAAAAGAACCCACCTACCAAAGCAAGTCACCCGTATGGAAGCAGTGTGCCAGAAAAGCCGCTATGGAATCTGTATGGCAAAAACCTGCAAGAACTGTGGCACAACGGGGGTGAGTTGCCAACTCGTGAATAGAAAATATCTACAAGCAGAGATCGAATGTATGACCCATCCTAGGTCAATACAATCAGATATAAATAAACCTCAATATGAATAAGTCTGCAGCATGCTAAACTGGCAATGTAATCTCTATACATGAGTGTAGTGCCAAGTGCTCGTGCCAGTGCCTCAGGTAATAGCGTATCATAAATATGAGGTATGATCAGTGTAATCAAATCTGCATGTACGTGGATCCCGTCCACTCGTCACCCAATGACAATAACCATCATGCATATAAATATCATCAACATATGCATGAAAATATGAGGATATAAACCACCTGTGTCCCTCGCGACACGTCAAAATCATGGAACCGGAGTGTCCAGCATCGACATTCGAAAACATCATGAAAACTGTGCCCAACATCGGCACGTAAATCCTCATATAACGGGCTCCGTCAGTCCGGACCATCCTACGGGCTCCATCTATGGAATCGGCCCTCGGCCCCAGCAGTACGCCCATATCCATCTATCGACTCTGGTCGGTATCCTCCGGATAACCGCCAGGTCTAACCAATCACCGGTAGGTAGTAGTCCCTCTGCCAGGCTCACCGTCTACTACACAGCAAAACCGTTCTCGCCCCAGGGTACCATACCGGGTCCACCATGTACCCGCAATCGGCCTCATCCGCCTCCTCGAATCGGGTTTCACATGTCGCTCCCAGCACCGAGAAAACACATGGTGGACGCACTGAAATATCATATCAAGGGTAACCGGGTTTTTAAAACAATTACATATTCTCTTTTGAAATACCCGTGGTTCCCAAATCCAGAAATATCATGGAAACAACATATCTCAATGCGCATAATCAGAAAGCATAATGTATGCGACATGTAAAAGAAATGTAAGCATATCATTATGTCATGCAAGAATCATATACTGAATGCAACAATACTACAGTGTAGTGACATAGCAATTATCGATGATGAAGTGTGTGAGCCGGTAAACAAGTGTACGTAGAACATACGCATCATCGATAATGGTGTTGGTGTCCTAGCAGCATGACTGTAATATATCAACAACATAAGCGATGCAATGCAAATAGCAGGAATATGCGGAATCGAATAATCAACGCAACAGTAAAGAATCTACCTCAATAAATATATCATGCAGCATTGACATTTGAAATAAGATGAATCGTGGTTTTTAATAAAATAAGGGTTACGGTGTTTTAAGAAAAGATGCTTCGTTTGAAAATACCCGTAGAATCCCTTTTTGCCTATCTTTAAAATATCCCCGATTCGTTAGTTTTGAAATATGTATGACTCGGGTCTAGTCTAATGTCTACTAAGTAATCTAAACAGGAGGGGTATGAAACCACCTATATCTGAGTCGATATATGTATATAATAGTCGGTAATCTCGCCTCAATAGTATCACGTACGCTACGGTATATCATATAACATCCTCGAGTCATGAGTGCGGATCTAACATCAATATAAAGCTCGTACGGTAAATCGTCATACAGCATCCCAATAGCTGGGTACGGGTCAATATCACATTCATCTCATCACATATCAGGTATCACTACCATCGTATCACATAGTCTAGGGTACAAGTCTAAGTCTAGTACCATCGATACCATCTATATAAAAGCGTGTGTAAACACACGTCCCAAAGCCCGCCAAAGCATTCCATCGTATCTCCCATACGAATCCTGTCATATCGCCGATCTCACGGCCTCAAATCAAATCTCATCGACTCAACTCACATCCCAAGTACTATCCTCATAATCTAGTATATATCCCCATAACACATGCGAGAGAAAGTGTGTATGTAAGTGTGTGCGTGCGTGTATGGGTGCAACCCCTACTCTAGGGTTTCGCACTACACTAAACTAATCCATCTTATCAGCTATAATCTCAAAGAACATATGATAAATATATGTGTGTATACGTATTCGTATACATCACCACGGACTGCGGGGGTTCTATACGCCATCCACCCGACTTCCCCCGTAGATATAATCTACTCACCTTGCGTCTGTATCTGTTGACGTCACCATGCTTTTGCTTGTCGTCCCGAAGTCTTCATGGGTACCTACACATTAACGTATCGCAAATGCGTATCAAAATCAATTCAAAACTAAAACGGCATACGAAACCCCAAAACGATACGCTATGGTCTATAGGTTAGAACCTATGGACAACGCCTTCCAAAACCATCAACAACCCTCTATATCGTCGTATAAACGCCAAGTAGTCGAGGTAAAACACCATAAGCAAATTCAGAATTAGAAATACGGAATACGGAAACACGAATCCAAAATAGCAACTAAGGAAATAGGCTCCAGATTTCACCCTAGGTCAAATTAGACAAATCTATACATGCTAGGGGTCTAATCTATACATGTAGGAGCTCTGGAACAAAAACGAGACATTTTGGTGCTGGTCTGGCCGCAAATTGCGGCCAATAGGAATATATCTGCGGCCGGGTCAAAGAGTTAGGGGCTGGGGTCTTGGTGATAGCTTCCTGGATGCCTGCACATCTCACTGTCCAATCAATTTTATTTCAGAATGTCCCGGGTGATAGCAGATTACAAAATACACTCCCAGATTTATAGTTTTCCCCGATATCGATTCCATAAATCCGTATTCTGGTTTCTAGTTCAGGCTCGGGTCCAAAATATCATCACTAGGGTGTTTGTGCGGCCTCTACTAAGCTCAATTTCACATTTCAACTCATAATTTCCTCAAACCCTAACTAGGTTTTCTTTAAGTCCACAAACACACACAATATTGGTTCTAAACTTGCATGGGGGTAAAGGTAATGCATAAACTAAGCTTAAGGTCCAGAAAATACCTCATTTTGCAACTCAAGAAAATTCTTGAGTTGCCCCTAGTGGCCAAAATCCTTGCTTCCTTGGTCCAATGTGTAGATCTTGAGCTTGTGCACACTTTTAATGAAAGGAGAGTGGTGTTTTGGTGATGTTTTTGAGGTGTTTAGAGGGCTTGAAGAGGGGAGGAAGTGAGGGAAGAGGCAGCAGCAGGAGATGGAGGAAGAGGGAGGGAAATGAGTGTGGGGATCAAATGAAATGGCTAAGTCTTTGGGTCAAAAGAAGACCATACCTCTCTCTCTCACCAAACATCATATTTTATTCCTTATTCCATTTTCTTTTCCTTTTTAAATCCTTCTCACTAGAATAGTAACCCCAAAATAAAACCATAGCAAGAAAATGTAACACAAGTGTAAAAAGATATGTGCATGTTTTGCATAAAATTTGCTAAAAATCCGATTAGCAATTTTTAATCGCGAATAGCGCTAAATTAGTATATAAATGATCACAAAAACTTAAAAAAGGCATAACTCCATAAAATACCCTATTTTAGAATTTTCCATAATTTTCCCCCATTTATTTATATTTAATTATACCGGAATATTAAAATATTCATTAAAATAATATTAAATTATAAAAATTTCCAAAAATAATATTTTATTATTTTGAAACGTTACAAATGGTCTCGGTGACGATGGTGGGTGCTTGGTGATGGGCGTGGTGGTCTCGAGATCGTCTGCGAAAAAGGGGCTTGGTGGTTGCGGGGAAGGTTGTTGAAGGCAGGCAACCGGGGGTGTAGTGAAAGCGGGGAGCTCGGAAAGGAGAAAGAGGAGGGGCTCGGTGTGATGTAGTGGAAGTCGATGGTGGCGAGAAAGGTGAGAGTGGCAGAGTGAGAGAGAGGGAGAAAAAGATAGAGACTGAGAGAGCGGGCGAGGGAGTTGTTGCGAGAGAGGGGGGAGCCGACGGGGGTTTCTCGGAGGACGTTGAGGAGATGAGGGCTAGGTCATGGCCGTTGGAGGGGGCGGGTCTCGTTGGAGCGGGTGCGCGTGTAGAGGAAGAAGGGGTCGGGGAGAGAAATGAGAGGGGAAAGAGGTGTTAGGAATATGTATGCCCTAGAGGCCATTATTGTATGATATAGTGGATGCTTGGACATATATATAATGGAATTTCTTGCTCGACATGATAATATGCTATCTGGTTGCTCTTTATCTTAATATGTACACTTGTATTATTATACTGTCTCTCTGATACATGTTGATAAAGCCCTTAGGATGTTTGCTTGACTACCAGGACTGTGATGCGGATCATACTACTAGGACTTGTGTGGTCCACAAGCACATCCTTTAACTGTTCGAGGGAGTTTCGAGACAGGGCATCGATATTCCAGAATAGACTAGTGTGAACGTTTCTTGACCCTGTAGGGGGCGGTGGTTGATCCCATAACTATTGGTGTTTGACATCAAAGATTGTACATAGGTGTTCATTAGAGAATGGGTACACCAAACAGGACTCGCCGAGAACTCCTAGATGGTACTATACCTATCGTCAGATAGCAGTTCTTTGGTGACACAAGTACATGTTAGTCTGTAGACCCGAGATAGTCATAGTGTCTTGTGTAGTTCCTACTGTACTTTGATTTCCTCCCTACCACGGCTCAAAGGAGTCGTGCAAACAGGTGGATTTTGGGTACGGTCCCGAGTCACATGGAGGTAGTGAGCGATAGGAGGGGTTTTCGTTTCTTCCGGTATAGGGAGTTGATGGTGCACTATGCTCGATTGGCTATAACAGTAAGCCCCTGGCCAGGGCTAATGAGATTTATTGGTAAGCGTTATCAGTAGTTTCTTGAACCGTTATGAGCCACACATCGGCATGACTTATCAAGTTACTGCGGTCTGACGATTCCACCCTTAGACTCGATATGCGACATATCAGACGAAGAGACCGGACTGTATAGTAAGTGTTACTTATAGGCTTCAAGGGAGTTTGGACAAGCTTGCTTGTTGATATTCTAATCGCTCAATACCTGGGTAGCCGTTATATCCAGCTAGTATCGCCGACAGCTTGTGTGTAACTGATGTGATCATTACCTACTGTTGGCGTATTGACGAGTCTTTAGAGTCCCACACAGAGCTTTCCTAGTTCAAGCGAAACGAAGTAGGGCATATATGCTGATATGTGCGGGAGCCTGATTAAATACGAGTATGTGATACCGTATTCTAATTTGGCGACATTTGATATCCGTTAGGTTATATGTGATATAACCGGATTATTGAATCAAGTGTTGTTTTGATAATGCGATATACAGATAAATGATATTAGTCGGTTATATATGATATACTCGGATTATTAAATCAAGTGTTGATTTAATAATTTGATGTATATTTATATTTGATATAATTATATATTAACTAATATTATTTCTCACTAATTATATTCTCTTAATATATATTTATATTTATATATGTGATATATATATATATATATATATATTTGGATAAAATCTATTTTGTGAAAATAGATTAAGAGGTGGAAAATGGGAGATTTTTAAGTATGGGTGAAGCATGGTTTTATCATTTATTTATTCATTTGGTCTCACTATTGAAGTATGGTTGGGATAAAATATTGGGGTTTATTACATGCTTCAATAAGTGTGAAACATAAGTGAGCCATTCTTCATTCATTGCTTATTCTTCTTGCTCATTTGCTAGCTCTCTCATTATCTTCTTCCTCCTCCTCCTCCAAGCCCTAACCCTCACATGTGATATGAACCATAGGGCTTTGGATAAATCTAAGTGAGCTTGTCCTAGAGAAACTTCGGATGGATCATTTTTGACACGCAGATCGCGAAGCAAGCTCGATCCGTACTTCAAGTGAAGCCTAGAGGAGTCGTAGGGACTACTACCTGAAGCTTTAGAAGAGAAGGACTTGGTCTACAAAGGTTGTAGCCTCTTTCACTTAGCTTAGTTCTTTTCATATCATGCTAAAACCCTAATACTCTAGTTAGATTCTAGGTTAGTGTAGCTTAGCACCAAGAAAATTTTAAAATTGCATACTTGATACCGGTATAAACCTTATAGTGGTGCTAGGAAACACTTTCATGATATCAGAGCCAAAGCCAGAGCATTAGACGATGTGTTAGAAATTGCGAAACCGAAACAACTCCAAAAACCGAAACCTAAAACCCAAGTTTCTGTCGATTTTGAAATGGCCTCTGAAATTTTTTTAAACAAGTACAGAATGTTACATGTGATGTAACTATAACACCAGAGAAATTCGAGGCCAAAACTCCAAAATTGAACCGGCAAAAACTTGATTTTGGCCGGCCTGGCCGGTCCCACTATATCTGTTTGGGCTTGAGTTTGTTTGGTGTTCTGAAGGCTTGGTTTTAGGGTTTCAGGTACTGTTTGTTTTTGCGAAGATTACATGTGATGTTATCTTTCTGTTAGGCAAATTCGGAGTGTTTCATATTCGCAATTTTAATATCGTTTCGGGTTTAAGTTTGATATGTGATACAATAGTTGGAATCCACATTAAATTAGTTTTGTGAAAACTAGTTTGTAATTGATAAATCTAGCGTTTTAGTCTCGGTTGATCGATTGCCACGGAGTTTAGATTCGGATCAAAACTCCGTTGCAATCGCGTATAGTGCGCGAATACTCGCCGGATAACATTACTAGATAGCCACGCCCTATAGCTCTAACCAAGTGACTTTAGGAGAACCCCGTTGCCAAAAGCATCCACTCGGGTGCTCACGGCCATGATGTTCCGCCTAAGTGCACTTCATCGACGACATTGGGGGTGCGACCATCTACTAAAGTTCCCGACGAGCATTCGATTATGTAGTCAGGAATCTTGTTGAATTACCCGACTAAGTTATTGAATAGTGTTTTCGATTTGAGACTAAAATGCAAGGTTTATAGGGTTAGGCATGAAATTCGGAATATGAGATATTCTGGGTTTATGATGTCTAAGCTATATGCGGAATCTAATTATTGTAGTTTTTCATTTCTTTTTTGCGACCGTAAGTGTAATATATGGTGTATCCCCAATCTCGTTGCTATACATCAACGACATTTGGGATACACATATTTTCTTACGTCGATGACATGTGATATTATGTGTTGCTGTGATATGTTATATTGGATCGTCGTGATTGAAAAGCCGGGGTTTTTTTGCGTGAGATGAGAGTTTTTCTATTTTCATTCATATAAAATTGTATGTAATATTCTTTTATTGGGACACTTCCGGTGTTAGGAATATGTATGCCTTAGAGGCCATTATTGTATGATACAGTGGATGCTTGGACACATATATAGAGGACTTTCTTGCTCGACATGATAGTATGCTATCTGGTTACTCTTTATCTTAATATGTACACTAGTATTATTATACTGTCTCTCTGATACATGTTGATAAAGCCCTTAGGATATTAGCTTGACTACTAGGACTATGATGCAGATCATACTAGTGGGGCTTGGGTAGTCCGCAAGCACATCCTTTAACCGTTCTTAGTCGAGGGAGTATCAAGACAGGGCATCGATATTCCAGAGTAGACTAGTGTGGACGTTTCTTGACCCTGTATGAGGCGATGGTTGATCCCATACCCATTGGTGTTTGACATCAAAGATTGTACACATGTGCTCATTAGAGAATGGGTACACCAAATTAGACTCGCCAAGAACTCCTAGTTGGTATTATACCTATCGTCAGATAGCAGTTCTCTGGTGACAATGGTACATGTTAGTCTGTAGACCTGAGATAGTAATAGAGTCTTGTGTGGTTCCCACCGTGCTTTGATTTTATCCTTATCATGGCTTAAAGGAGTCGTTCAAACAGGTGGATTTTGGGTACAATCCCGAGTCACATGGAGGCAGTGAGCGATAGGAGGGGTTTCGTCTCTCCCGGTATTGGGAGTTGATGTTGCGCTATGCTCGATTGGTTATAACAGCAAGTCCCTGGCCAGGGCTGATGAGATTTACTGATAAGTGTTATTCATAGTTTCTCGAATAATTATAGGTCACACATCGGCATGACTTATCAAGTTACTGGGGTCTGACGATTCCACCCCTAAACTTGATATGCGACATATCAGACGAAGAGACCGGACTATACTGTAAGTGTTGCTTATAGGCTTTGCAGGAGTTTGGACAAGCTTACTTGTTGATCTTCTATTCGCTCAATACCTTGATAGCCGTTATGTCTAGCTAGTACTATTGACGGCTTGTGGGTGACTGATGTGATCATTACCTACTACTGGCGTATTGATGAGTTTTTTGAATCCCACACAGAGATTTCCTAGCTCAAGCGAAACGAAGTAGGGCACATATGTGATATGTGCAGGACCTTGATTAAATATGTGTATGTGATACCGTATTCTAATATCGCAATATATTATATCGGTCGGTTATATGTGATATAACCGGGTTATTGAATCAAGTGTTGATTTGATAAATTGATATACATATAAAAGATATTAGTCGGTTATATATGATATAGCCGGATTATTAAATCAAGTGTTGATTTAATAATTTGATATATATATATATATATTTGATATATTAATATATATTAACTAATATTAGCTCACTAAAAAATTTCTTCTCTTGAATATATATTTGATATATTAATATTTATGTAATATATATATATATATATATATATATATATATATATATATATATATATATTATACACTATTGTGGCATGGTGGATGATATATTGGACATGGGTGTATGAGACTCACACCAAGACTAAAGATAATTAGGGTATTTATTTATTAAGAGTAATTCAAAAATTAGGCGGAAATGAGCATGGCTTAAGATGCTTGTAGAAATATGTAGAAGTCATGACTCACCCCACTAATTTTTGTTTTACTCTAGATATTTTTAAACCCAACTATTATCTTTAGCCATGGTTAACTCTCTACAAATATCTATGAGATATTTATTTCACCCTTGGTTCAAAAAATGAGTTCTAGTTCTTCACTAGTTCATCTTCTTATTCTCTCAAGAGCACTCTAGCTTTTCATGAGGCGAGAAAAGAAAAAGAGAAAGTGATTTCTAAAGTGAGCAAAATTCCTATTTTATCAACCTACTCTCATCTAGCCCATAAGATTAGGTTGTTTGCTTCACTAATTTCTTGATTAGTGAAGAAGTAACTTGAGTTAGAGTAACTTCAAGGTGGATAGTCTTCAGCCTCGAAGACGACGAAGCAAGCTCGTTCGTTTCACCAAGTGGAGCCTAAAAAGAGTTCTAGGGATCATTATTTGGAGCTAAGGGACTACTACTTGGAGCATTAGAAATTAAGGACCGATCTACAAAGGTTGTATTCTCTATTCACTTAGTGTAAAACTTGTTTACATGCTTACAAACCCTAATTCTCTAGTTCGATTCTAGGTTAGTGTAGCTTAAACCTCTAGAATTTTTAAAATTGCATACTTGATGCATGTGGAAACATAGTAGAGGCACTAAGACACATTTTCATGGTATCAGAGCTAGGCTAGAGCATTAGGTTTAGTCTAAACGACGTTAAAGTGTTCGATCGAACTTCAAAATCCCAATTTCTCAATGTTTCTGTCCAAATTTTCAGAATTTGAAATTTTGGTGATTAAAAATATTTAGAAAATTGTGCAGGGTTTTCTATGGAGCCCCAAGAAATACGAGCTCCTAACTCGACCAATTAGCCGCGCAACCGCGACATAAACTTAGGTTTAGCCGCGGTTCCGCGACACTATTAGTGAGTTAGGAACTCTATTGTCATGTGCTGCTCCATTATGTAATTTGGCACTTTCTAGGTGTTTTTAACGAGACTCAAGTGTTGAGGTCTCTGTGATTTGTGGGTGTTTGATATATCGATCGAAATGTTTAACATCGTTTATATATATATGATATGTGATACACTATTTGGAATCCACATTAATTAGTTTTGTGAAAACTAGTTTATGTTTTATAAATCTCGCATTTTAGTCTCATTTGATTGGTTGCCACGTGTTGGGGTCAAAAATTACACCCCAGTTGACCAAGTCAAAACCAAGGGCAACCCCAAGTCAAGTGGGCCCGAGCCCAAGCCCAAGTCAAGACCAAGCATGGAAGGGGCCGGCTCCATGCCAAAAAGGAGGCAATAAATTAGTCTAAATATAATTTTTAGAAATAAATATATGTAAAGTGAACAGAAAGCCAAAATTTTGTAAACCCCATGGCTTATGTGCAAAAAAAGAAATAAGCACATAAGGCATGGGGTGACACAAGTGCCATTTGGTAAAGCTCAAGGGGCTATATGTAAAATATGTAGCCTATAAAGGCAACATGATGGAAAATATCAATGATAACTTTTCTCTCTCTCAAGAATTAGGGTTCTGTGCCTCCTTCTCCTTTATCAAGGTTTTAAACCTTCTTCCTCTTTTTGAATTAAATCAAGAGTTTCACTCTTTCTTTTTAAAAAATAAACGGTTTTTCACCATCAAACCCTTGAAGGGGTACTCAGATCTTCCATCGGATCTTAAAAAGGGGAGATTTTTAAATCTCACCCCCATTTTCTCCAAGATCTGGCCGATAGAAGAGAAGGAAGAATGAGCCCCATCTCCAAAAATCCCATCTTTGGAAGATTCAAGGCCCGGAAGAAGATCCTGGGCTAAAGGGGAGTAGAAAGGGGTCCCCTTTGATCATCCCCAAAGATTTCTAGGAGTTTAACTCCATTCAAGATATGTTGGAGTTTAACTTCATAAATCAAACCCTTTTTTACGAGGAGTTCAACTCCATTCAACATCTATCGGAGTTTAACTCCATAAATAGAAAACCCTATTTCGGAGTTTAACTCCTGTTTCCGAGGCTAAAAGCCCCCTTCTTCCACCGGCGCCCAAGCGCCCAGCGCCCACATGCCGGGCGCATGGGGCGCTAGTGCCCAAGGGCCCAGTGCCGGGCACGTAAGGCGCCCAGCGCCCAAGCGCCTAGTTCCCTAGCAACTTTAAGACGCTTTTCACCCTACTTTTTCCCACACCATCCCACATTCAAAATACACCCCTGTTAGGAAAATTTTTCTAACGGGGCACTGTCCCACACCCCGTAAGGGGGCTGCTAGCCCCCTTGACCCCCATTCTGCTATCCGGGTAGCGGGACTCCCGTAAACTCTGCAGGGCCCCTGATACATCCAAAACCCCTCAATGCACAACATACGCACATTGCACATTGAGTTCGCATGACCAGTTTGACCCGTCAATCGGAGGTTCCTTTGCTCCAAAGACGAGGGGTAATTAGCGGCAGCTTAGTCCGCGGCTGCTGGAGATTCGGATCCCCACAATTAATAAACCCCCACCTACCCTAGGCATGAGGAATCTGTAGTACACCTGACCAGCGATGCGTATTCCCATCTTAATGGGGTGATGAAAAACACCCTATAGATTCTGGCACGCCCGATAGGACCTTTCACTCCTCCCATATCTCGGGTCAAGTGTTCATGCGAACTCATTTAACATATCTGCCGATGTTTGTACCGAAATAATGTTTTTTTTCGTGCAGCAATCAACTTTCAACGACTATGTCTTCTGAGATGAATTCAACTTCCGACATGACCCCGATCCAGTACGTGGCGAAGATCAATGCCCGCGCGGTTCTCCCTGCAAGTCTCAGCTGGCAATGGGAGGAGCCACCCCATCAATTTGGTTCCGTCATCATCTACCCTGCCGGAAGCGCTCATCTGGCGGAAGTCACGGGAAACCAAGCGGCCAAACCGGCCTCAAGGGGCAGGAGGCCGAACGTTGTGGTCGCCAAAGCATCCAACCCTAAATGCAAATCTGTATTCGAACGGCTCTCCACTGTTCCGACTGGGGGCAAGGCCGTCAACACCAATAGAGCCATAAAGCATCTCCAGCAAGCTCAGATGGTGCCCTTGACAATCACGTGAGCAGGCATCTTCTCCGGGCTCTATGTCAATCGGTCTACGGTGTCTTCCCAAAGAGCCGAAGTCTGCCAAGTGCTTAAAACAGAAAATTTAAGGCAGAAGTTGCTCAGGTATCGAGCCAACAAGAGGGCCAGGACTTCGGCCAAGTGGAATCTTATGAGGTTCCAAGAGCAGGGTTACTCCGTGACGACGGTTGAGTCGGCCGTAAAAGTCAGCAATTCTTTCGAACCTTTGAGATGGGTTCAGAAAAATGCCATGACCGCCAGAATCAGGAAGACATCGGTCCAAACAATGCTACAAAGGGACGTGTCCCAGCCCCAAAAGAGAAAGCATGGCACCATCTCTTCAAGTGTTTATCAGGCGCTCTGTGCCGGGCAAAAGCAGCGGGGCAAATCCAGAAAAGAAGCGCCAGCACCATTCAAGAACCCGGTCAGGCCAGTTGCTTTCAGTCGATTGCTCGTTACCGAAATAGGAGGGCCACGACAGAGATCTGTGAAATCAGTTGCCGATAATAAAAAGACGGTTGGATATGTTATCCATACGGTCCATATGGCGGGCGTGCGTCCCAGCAACAACCTGCGCAGCAAAAGCAAGGATGGGGCCACCACATCCCAAGCCCAATCTGGCTTGAATGTCATTGCCGCTTCCCAAGATCAGCCACCTCCACTGGATGAGGAAAACCCTCTCGATGAGGCCGATAGGCAGAAAGACCCCTCAGTCCATGTAGAGTCAAGCTCAGACAACGAGGAAGAGCCGACTTTCCGCCCCAGGACCGCAGAGAAAGAGCTGCTTCAAGAACTCTGAAAACAACTCAGGAGTAAAAATAAAGAGATGGCCAAGCTTTATTCCAAAATCGATGGCTTGACGAATGTCGTGATGCAGCTCATGGCTCAAATTGCCCGAACACCTCCCAATCAAGCATAAGTTTCTACTCATGAGCCGGATGATGAAAACACGAAGCAACTGATGCCTGTCCCCTTAGGTCCAAGATTGGGTGAGCTGAACGAAAGCCGGCTACATTCCGCTTCTGGAGACGCCTTGGCCCTAGATAGCACCATCCCGCTAACACAAGATCGGATAATGGATTTGGTCACCAGCAAGGCTAAAACATTGGTGGCCGAAGCCGAAGCTCAGAAAGAAATTGGCAGTAGTGGGCGGCCATATCCTGCACAGTACGATCTGATTGAGTTCCCGAGCGGCTATGTTATTCCTAAGTTCGGAAGATTTGACAGGACGGGAAACGCGACTCAGCACGTTGCCCAGTTTAAAGCATCGTGCGGAAATACAGGGGGGCAATGATGCGCTCCTTCTTCGTCAGTTTGTCAACAGCCCGACCGGTGTCGCTTTTGACTGGTACGCGAGTATACCAGAAGGGTCCTTCATTACCTTTGCCCAAATAGAGTCTCTGTTTCGGCAAAGGTTCATGAGTGTCAGTGATAAAATCTCCATTGCTGACCTTCTGAGGACTAAGCCGGGGAAGAATGAAAGCAACACCGAATTTATCGCCCGATGGTGTAATCTCACGGTCAAGTGCGAACCTTCGCTGGAGCAGGACCAGTCCGTCAGCCTTCTCTTTGGGAATCTCAGCAATTGGATGGTCCCATTATTATGTACAGTAGGCCTCAAGACGTTTGAGGAGCTAACCAAGAAAGTCCAAATGCTGGAAAGCTCGAAGCAAGAGTCTACCCTGGACTCTCAGAAAGACAAGACTTGGAAAAGCAAGCAGGACGATAACCGTGGAAGCGGGAATTCCAGCAATAGCCATGTCTTCAATGCGTCTGACAATGAAGACAAGCGAAAGGCAGACAAATTCAAAACCAACCGGTCTCGAAAGCCCGTGCTGGGAGGAAAAAGGGCCTTCCCCAGAGGACAAAAAGAACAAGGTTTACTCTTTCAGAAGGGACAGGGTCCACAAGATATTTAAAGATGCCTTGAACAACGGTCTACAATTTCCGGAGTCGAAAAGACCTTAAGAAGAAAAAATGACCTACAATCCTCTATATTGCCTGTACCACCGAGTAGTGAGCCATGCGATCGAGGATTGCTATATCTTCAAAGACTGGTTCGAGAAGCAGTACAAGGCTGGAGAGATCGAGCTGTCCAAGAGTGTGTTGGTGAATAATCAAGTTGCAACCACCAACTTTATACAGACAGAAGCTGAAGCCTTCTGGGAGCAGACAGCTGAGCCCGCTGCCCTGAGAAATGAAACCGACTCACTGCAGCCTCCGTGGAGTACGCACATATCTAATAAGACGAAGAAGATGCTAAAGTTACTTCGGAAAGAGCCCAAAATAGAATGGGAAGGGCAGAAGAAGCCCACCATTCCAGCTGCCAATTCGGCTCTATCAGGCTCAAAATCCAAAAAGCTCAAGAAGAAGAAAAGATTAGCTTGACACGAAAAGGAGTCTGCAAGGAGATCGAACATTCAAAAATATATCGATTCCCTCAAAGACTATGAACAAAAGGAAATGACTCTAATTCAATTGAAGGAGTTCTTCCCTGTAGAAGCGGCTGATATTCTGGAGGAGCTAGAAGAAAACTCTAATGAAAAGATCCCTATAGTGACCTGCTTCGTCGTCTACGTTGGTAGCGACTCTTAGGAAGAGCTATGTTTTTCTGAAGAGGACGAGGATCTTGCCATAAAGGCTAACCAAATCCAACCTAGAAGCTGCAGGGCTCTACCGCCAAATCAGGGCAACTCCCCAAAAGGGAAGGAAAAATAAGTCGCTAATGAAGAAGATGGCAGAGAACTTGTTCATGAAGATTCGAGTCCTTCCCCAGTGGACTATAATGTCGTGGCTCATCTTTGAAAGCTTCCGTCTCTCTTAAGCATCTATGATGCTCTAGTCCTGTCCAAGGATCTCAGAGATATTCTCATTCACGCTCTATAAAACCCGAGCAGTACCAAGCTCGCTTTATGGAAATTAATATGAAAGAAGCCCAGTACAATCTGCATACTGCCACAGTCACGTTTAAGGACGAAGACCTGCTACTGGGAATGATTGAGCATAACCGACCACTTTACCGGGTATAGCGACGGAGATCGGAATAATCGCATATTGATTGATCCGGGATCCTCAGTGAACATCATGAACTTGCGGAATCTGAAGAGTTTGTCAATGGACGTTCGACACCTGTCAAGGGAAAGGATAGTCATCAAAGGCTTCAATAAAAACTACCAGCAAGTTCTGGGGTCTATAGCTCTGCCAATCAAATTTGGGGATCTGCAAACCGAAGCTAAGATATACGTGATCGATGCTGACACGTATTATAAGGTTCTTCTGGGACGGCCGTGGCTCCACGATTACGGCATCGTTCCATCAACTCTCCATCAGTGCATGAAATATACCAAAAACGGAGAAGAAACATTAATGGAAACATCCAGCCGTTCGGTGTGCATGAAGTCCGATATGAATATTCTCGGTACTTTGTGAATCTCCAAAGTGCTGAGCCACAGTTGACCAAAGACAGAACGGTCCCGAAACTCAAAGGCAAATCTGAGCCGATTGTCACTTTCAAAAGAAAAATCTCCCAAGTGCGTCCGCGTTTCGGAAGTGATACTAATGAGTCCGACGCTGGAAGTCCGTCCTTCCGTAAAACTCGCCCTCATTTCGGTAGCGATACGGATGAATCTGATACTGAAGTCCCATCCGACAGCAAAATTCGCTCTCGTTTAGGCAGTGACACTGAAGAGTCGGAGGAAGAAGATCCGCCTTGCAACAGCTGTGCAGACTAGGTCCCCACGCAACAAGCGAAACTACGAGAGACCTTCGAAATTGCAGAAGGGTCCCTAGCCGTCACAAGGGTGTCGGAGCAGATGTGTAAATAGCTCGATGCATTGTCTGTCTCCACCGTGGACCAGCTGAAAACTTTCTACGTTCCCGGAAGGAAAAGTGGACAAAAGGACATTTTGTTTTATGGGTCAAATCCTGTTGTGCACCCGAGTGATTTGTCAATCACATGCCTTCCCTATGAAAGAGGCATAAGTGCCTTCCTCAATCCCAGATATTATGTGTCCGAGATGCGGGAATATTTTAAAAAGTGCGGATGTCGGTTATATCAAACTGGACTTCGAAGCAAAGTTTTATGAAGAGCTATGGCATCCGCTTCAGGTCTGAGCACTCATCGATGGACGAATTCCAGATAGACGGGGTACAGGTTTCATTCAACCTGATTCCAAAGCATGCTACATGATCCATATTGAGGAAGCCAGCGAAGAGTCAATGATGAAAATGAGCTAGCCGAGCCAGAAGAAGCCCCTCAAGAGCTCAAAGATGGCGGACAAGCAACCTTCAATGAGCTAACCGAGATCGATTTGGGAACATCTGATAATCTAAGGCCGACCGACAACAGCTCACTCTTGTCAGAGAAAATGAAAGTGCAGATAATTGCCCTGCTGTATGAGTTCGGCGACTGCTTTGCATAGACGTACAAAGAAATGCCTGGCCTCTCCCCTGAAGTGGCCATGCATAAGCTGGCTATATCTCTTGATGCCAAGCCTGTCAAACAAGTTCCTCAAAGAATGAGAAGGGAGCTGGAAGAAAAGGTCATCGGGGAAACTAAGAAACTTATCGATGCTGGCTTCATCTGGGAAGAGAAATATGCAGATTGGATCGCATGCATTGTCCTAGTAAAGAAGAAAAATGGGCAGATCCGGGTTTGTGTCGATTTCAGGGACCTTAACAAGGCATGCCTTAAAGATGATTTCCCGCTTTCGGTCATGGAAATGATAGACGATGACACCTTAAATTACGAGCTGTTCACCTTCATGGACGGTTCTTCTGGATACAATCACATAAAAATGTCACCTGAGGATGAGAGGCATACATCATTTTGAACCCCGATCGGCATATACTGTTACAAAGTGATGCCGTTCGGACTGAAGAACGCAGGTGCTACATATCAAAGGGCAATGGCCAATATCTTTGACGACCTAATTCATAAAGTCGTTGAATGTTATGTTGATGATCTAGTCGTCAAGATTAAAGCCAAGGCCGATCACATCCAAGATATTAGGTCCGTTCTTACTAGACTGAGTGAATACGATCTAAAAATAAATCATCTGAAGTGCGTTTTTGGCGTGTCATTGGGAAAATTCCTGGGCTTCATAGTCCGACATCAAGGGATAGAAGTTGACCCATCCAAGATAAAGGCCATCATGGAGATGCCCCCTCCGAAGAATCTGACGCAGCTAAGATCTTTTCAAGGCAAGCTTGCTTATATATGAAGGTTTATCTCAAATTTATCGGGGAGATGTAGGCCCTTCTCAAAGCTTATGAAGAAATAAGCTCCTTTTGTCTGGGATGCCGAATGTCAAGAAGCGTTCGAAAGCATCAAACGGTACCTGTTGCACCCTCCAGTGCTTGTTGCTCCTATTTCAAATAAACCGTTGATTCTCTATACTGCCGCGCTAGATGAGTCAGTCGGTGCGCTCCTTGCCCAGAATAATGAGGAGGGAAAAGAAAATGCCCTCTACTACCTCAGTTGAACTTTAGTTGGGGCAGAACACAACTATTCCTTGATCGAAAAGTAATGCCTGGCTTTGATGTTCGCTGTGAAGAAGCTGAGGCACTATCTGCTTGCTCATCGGGTTATACTGATTTCCAAGGTCAACTTGCTCAAACACTTAATGACCAAAGTAAGCCTAACCGGCAGAATGGCAAGATGGGATATCATGCTGCTTGAGTTTGATATAGTTTATACTCCTCAGAAAGTAGTAAAAGGGCAAGCTCTTGCAGTCTTCCTTGCTGCTCATCCCGTACCAGAAGGGTCACCGCTCAATTGGGAGTTACCCGACGAACAAGTGCTGCACCTCAAGGATGATGAGCTATGTTAGGAGCTCTACTTCAATGGAGCCTCATCAATGAGGAGTGTTCCCCGCCGAAACACGGAGATGCGACCGCGCGGGTCCGTCTTGCCTGAATTTCAGGGTAGATGCTAATAGGTGCTATCCGTCCACCTCTCCGAAGATGCCAAGTTGATTTATGGCACCGTATATCGAAGGTTTAAACGAATGCGGTCGATATAGCAGACTTTGTCAGATTCCCTCTCGTTTGAGGGGGTTTTTGATTGTGGGGACGCTCTTCCTTGCAGGCGCAAGCCCCTGCAGTTAATTACGCTACCGTGTCACGGTAATCACTTTCTCCTTTTCCATATGGTCACTTCGTGTCTTTTTTGTTTTGTTTTTGGTTGCCCGTGGATTGTATACGGAGACTAATTTACGTTGTCGCCCGTAGGGCGTGGATTAGTCCAAATCCGTATTCTCTTAGATTTGGGTTTGGGGGTTGGGTTTAAGGATACGTTAATCTCATTTGAGACTAAGATCAACTTAAACATATGTTAAGGATACGTTAGTCTAATTTAGACTAAGATCAACTTAACGAGATCGTTTAGATCCAACAAAAGAGCAATTGGGCTTTATTGTTTAGTTTAAGGACATTGCGGTCGATTAGTTTAAGGACATTAGGTCCATTGTTAGTTTAAAGACATCGCGGTCGAGGTTAAGGACATCATAGTCCGTGAGTTTAAAGACCTCACAGCTCAGGTTAAGGACATCATAGTCCGTGAGTTTAAAGACCTCACAGCCAAGGTTAAGGACATCATAGTCCATGAGTTTAAAGACCTCACAGTCAAGGTTAAGGAAATCATAGTCCATGAGCTTAAGGACCCCACAGTCCAGGTTAAGGACATCATAGTCTATGAAATGTATGGTTGTCGGGACCCGTCACCTCTCTGAAGACGTTGAAGGATTACAATGAAAAATATCAGAGGAGTTCAGAGATGTACCCTTAAACCGATGTGGGTTTGTTGCAAGATCTTTAGTCCAATTTAGGGCTAAGATCTGTGATTTATAAGCATATAGGCTCAATTAAGCTGAATTTGAGGACTTATGGCCAATCTTGGGCTAAGTCCAAACAAGTTAAAATGTTTTAACATTTACTTTGGGATGTTAAACAATTGTTTGAGCTCGGCCCTTTTAACAATGCTGAGCATTGATTTAGCTTCTGACAATGTTTGTCTTTTACTGAATGCTGAGCATTCATCATGACTCTGGGGCTTATTCAAAGAACATTTTAAGTTCTACTCAAGCGCACATAAAAGCATGTAGTGCGTTTGGCACTAGCGCCAGTCAATGAGCGCAGGGCACTATGGTTAAAGCGCTAGTGCGCTTGGCGCTTTGTGCCAGATGTGAAGCGCTAATGCGCTTAGCGCTAAATGAAGAGCGCAGATGTGCTATAGTTGAAGCGTTGAGGCGTTTGGCGCTGGTGCCATATAATTAACTGTAGAGCGCTTTTAGTAATGCAGCGCACATGTGAAGAGCACGTGGCGTGCTTAGCGCTGAGTGCTAGATGAAGAGCACTAAGGCACTTTTGAATTAGGAGCGCTAAGGCTCTTATTAGATTAGGAGCGCTAAGGCTCTTCTTAGGTTAACTTTGCGCTCTGCAGATTATCTGTTCTTTGATAAGAGACTTTGTCTCAAAATTCTAAGAACAAAGTTCTTAGTTCATAGGAGATATTTCAATCTCTTTTTGATGAAAGGCTTTGCCTTTGTGGATCTGCGATCCTAAGAGAATTGAATAATTCTCCCCCCTTTATAATGAGATGTTCATAGTCACTTTTGTGAAAGACAACTTTGTTTTATAGATCTATGATCTGTGAAAGAAGTAAGTACTTCTGTTTATATTGAGACGATTTTGTCTGTATATTCTTTTTACCTTGAAAAAGAATTGTCTTCTTTTGCCGAGAGCTTCTTCTTCTTCTTGAGATTTTCTCAAAGTTTAAGGCGGGGTTCCTCTGTTCAAGACTTGAAGTCTCGGGTCCTTTATATAGGTCAAGATGATTTGTTCAATCAGTTAAGGAGATCTTTTCTCCAATTGATTTGGGGAATTTCCCAACCGTCGGATCTTTGATCCAAGGGCTTCTGGTTTACAGAAAATAATCTTCTTGTTTTCTTTTACCAAGATTGGGAAATCTTTCCATGCAGAATTTGTTCTGTCTTTGGTAATTTTTATTTACCATTGGATCATTGATCCAACGCTGCTCTGATTTACAGAGCACAATTTTGTTATTTGGAAAGATTTTGAGAAACCTTTCCTTAACAGAATTTAATTCTGGTTAATTAATAATTCATCATTATTAGATCTTTAATCTAACGGTGGGGAGCTTTTAGTTCCAGCGCTAGCGCTTATGTGCTCTGTCCATGGTGCGCTACTTGGAGCACAACGCTCTTAGCGCTAGCGCACGCGTGCTTTGCACATGATGAGCTACTTCCAGCGCATCTAGCGCTAGCGTCTATGCGCTTTGCACGGCGTGTGCTAGTTATAGCGCAATGCTTTTATAAAAGCACAGCTTTAATTCAAATTTTGAATTCTGAACAGATTTTTGCTCCAATTGGGGAAACAAAAGCCCCCCCACCGTTGCGCTCACGGGGCCCACACGTGGGTGCAGCGGTGGTAAAATCTCGACTCTTGGATCAACCGAGGAATTGAAACGGTGCTTAGTGCCTATAAATAGGACCCTTGGCCCTTGAGATGACTCCTGTTCATCTTCAATCCTCTTTGAGAAATCATTTTCTTCCTCGGAGCGCAGCTCTTCTTCTTAAGAATTTTTAAGGACAGAACTCTGTCAGATTAGGTAAAAGATTAAATCTTTTTGACGCCTCTTTTAGGGTTTCACCCTTTAACAGAGCTTTGCTCTTCAGATATCTTTAATCTAAAGAAAATCCATCTAAAGAAAATCCTTTTTAGGGTTTTATTAACAGAGCTTTGCTCTCTAAAAGGATCTTGCTTATGATTTCTTAATCCATTAATGGAGCTTTGCTCCTTTCAGATCATATAGAAGAACTCTTAAGAGTTCGTTCATAGATTTAAAAGTGAAATTTTATTTTTGATGGATCATTCCATCATCTTCTCAGAGCAAGGCTCTTCTTGAGGAATTTTATTCCTTCATCATTAGATTTTGACAGATGTCTGTGTAGTGAAGAGCGCTGCTCTTAATGGGAGTTTTACTCCTCTGCCTGAGGGATTTCTCATTAAATGAGAATCTCGTGAGGATTTCCTTATTTAATGACAGCCTCATCCAATGATGAGGCTGTTTTATTAATGATGAACCGTCATCTAGATTTTGTGGGTCTCCTTTGGTCCCTTTTAACTGCATTACAGTGCGGTACGGATTTATAGTACTTTGTAATAGAATTTAATTTATAGCATTGGCGGCTGAAAATTCATTCTTTTCCGCATAGGTATTATGTCTTCCGACACCAACTTCCCGTTCATTCGCTCAGAAGGCGGGTTCCCTGAAGCACCCGTAGACAGCGAGGTTTTTGCGTTGATAAAAGACCATGACCCGGAGCATAAGATTCTTCATCTATGGGGTAAATGGTACTACCAAATTATCATGGGCGGACGGAGCTTTTCCTGTACGACACCCTCGGAGCATATTTCAGCGATTGCTTATGCAGATGCACCTCCGATAAATTACACTTTAGAGTAGGTCAACTGGACTTCAGAAGCTCTCCTTCGGCCTTCTATTGCCGCAGTACCCGTGCAGCCGCCGGTGGCTTTGGACATCCTAGGGCGACGCATATGTCAGGGTGAGTCACGCCCTTGGGGACTGCCGTACAATGTAGGACTAACTCCCTGTCACCCAGCCGGGTATTTGCAGTGGGCTCGGTATATTTTATCGGCGAAGAAATCACAGTTGATGCAGCTCGGACTGTATCCCGCCGTTTATGCTTCTTTATTTCAATATTCCACACCCCCTACATGGTGGGTCAGGGCATTTCTGGAACAGTGGAACATTCCGACCCACACCTTCCTCCTATCAGATCAAGAAGTCTCCATTTCTTTGGAGGAGTTTGCAGAGGTCTCAGGTTTACCCATTAGGGGGAACATTATGAGGAATTGCTTCGCCCGGATGAGTATGTTTTCGCTACCAAATCAATGGTAATGGGTCTTACTCCCGAGAATGCTATTCAACACCACTTTCCGAGCTTGATAAAGGTGTTGAATATGTATGAGAACCTCTCTCTTGCATCCGAAGGTCATGGAGTTAATTTTACGGTTTTTATCTCCGATTTTCTTCGCCCGAAAATATTGAAGGAAGAAGTCGAGAAGTTCGCCAGTCTTGACGACCCCTTCGGTTTGGGTTTAGGCAATCTGCCAGCGGCGGAGGCCGATCAGAAGATCTTCTTTCTACCTGATACCCCGGTCATCCCTTTTGCAGCGCTGGCGGCTCCTGGGATTGATGAAGAAACATTCTTTTTAGGTTTTCTCGGGTTATGGATGAGTTGGTTTGCGCTGCCCATGCACCCTCGCCGTATGAGGCCTTCCATCTTCTATCCTGCGCATCAGATGGTTGCTGGGATACAAGTGGTTGTGGGGATCGCTGGGTTAGCCCATATGTATCATGGCCTCAGCTTGGCAGCTGATACCACTGAGCCAGGGGTGCAGTCGGTAAATTTCCCGATGCATTATTTCACGTCATGTCTTGAGTTGTACGTGCTACGCGTCTTTGGCATCCATAAGAGGCCTGGTTTTTATGACAGGTGCAGGTTCCCTCGGATCATGCGACTGGTCGGTGCTTCTATCGTGACTCCGACGCAACGGGAAGCTATAGGCTTGCTTCTTCGCCCGTGCATGGTTGGGGCTGGCATGTCCTTTACTGATAAGGTTTTGACCGTCGGCCAAGAGTCGGGGAAGACGGTGCTGCCACTGCAGGATATATTTAAAGACGGGGCCTCTGTGTTGAAAGCTCGGGAGATTCTTCATCTGTACTCCATCAGGCCTGGCTTTCTCGTATTCAGGCAAAATGATGCGGCGTTATTCATGAGATACAATCCGCATCGTTTTGCCCAACAGCTGAGTTACAATCAGGGCGTCCCACTTGAGGCTTTCTTGGCAGAAGCTGTTGCTACCGAAGAGGGAATGCGGAGCGCACTGCATCATTTCATGCGCTTGAACACAGGGTCCAACTTCTTTATCAGCGAACCGAGCTGTGTCCCAAAGGCCCTTAATGTGTACGTGGTGTGGTATCAGTATTCAATGGGCGCCGTCATCAGGGAGGAGAAGCGATTGCTGATCGATCGCAAGGGCGCAGTGCCGGCTGGTGATCGAAATGTTTCTCTGAAGCGGCGGAACATTGTTCATCCTCCCCTGAGAGAGGTCACTGCAGTTGAGCCTCCACACGAGCTAAGCTCTACGCGCGGGTTGCCCCCATCCAGCGCTCCTGAAAAAGAGGTGGCTGCCGCGTCCTTCGAGTCGAACGTAGGAAAAGAAATTGGGACTCGTCGTCCAAAGGTGCCTACTAAACGCAAACTCGTGTTATCGGCCACCGACGCCCGTCCTCAGAAGAAAAAGAAACAAGTACTTTTATTGAACACCATATTAGGCTCGACGCCCCTTTATCCGTCTAGCGAAGGCTTTAGCGAGTATGGGACCAATGAGGGTTTATTCGGGACGCTCGATGATACCGATTTGGAGGCTGCCATCGAAGCTTCCAAACAGTCAGCCATCCTCGAAAAAGAACTGGCCGCCCTTGCGCAGTCAGGTATACTTTACCTTTATCTCTCCGCTATTTATTTCACTCTTCCTTTTATCTTGCTTCGACTGACGCCCGCTGTTTCAACAGGTGCCTCTACAGAAGAAGCCATTGCTGCTTCGCTTAAAACCTTCAGAGAGAAGGAAAGGCTTCGCACCTCATTGCCAACAGAGGCTTCACTTGAACGACCGATGATGGATACCGTACTGGTTCCGGAGGTAAAACCTGGCTCTGATGATAATATCCCCTTGGCGGAGGTCCTGAAGAAGTCTTCCCTCTCTGTCAAAACCGAGAAGCAGCTTAGAAAGTGGGCGGCAAGGGGAAAGAAGCGGGCGGCAAGGGGAAAGAAGCGAGCTTCTACAGTCACTGGCTCTGGGCCAAAGCGGGAGAATAAGACCGTTACTAATCCGCCGGAAGACAGTCTTCTTTTTCCCGGTTCATCTGCCGAGGAAGCCGCACAATTGGTTGAGGCTATAAGATGCTCACAGGATGAGTCCGAGAATGTAAGGATCCCAAAGAGGCCTTATCCTGCCGTCATCTTTTACGAAGATCCTCCATTGGTACGGCCGATATTCATAGGTCCTATGGAAGAAGGGGGTGAGAGAGCCTTTAAGCAGGCTGTTTCAGCCGACGCTGAAGATGCACTTTCGTTGTGGACCGGTGGCCATGAATCTACCCTCGAACCTCGGCGAGCATATTTTCTGAAGAAGGAGCGTCGGCTTGAACAAGCCATACTAGAAGCTCCTTTGCACATTGGTATACTTATATATCCTTTTGTAGTGTCTTGCACTGCTTATATATATACATATCCTTATCCTCGTGCAAACTTTGCAGGGACTTCGCTGATGGCAGAGGATCTGAGTCCAAGTCACGCCCTGACTATGGACTCTACAAATATCCCTGATGAGGCACTAATCAGTGCGGAGGGGGTCGATGCAATTGTCGTTCCTGCAACGAAGCTTCCCTCGGTGATTCCTGCTCCCCAGGCGCTTTCTCCTCCAGAAGAGGCATCTTCATCGGCCGTGGAGTCAATGGATCTCTTTGGGGTCGACCCGGAGACTGCGGGACAGGTAGTCGAGGCCACCGTCCTTTCGTTAGAGCCTGTAGCGATGGTCATTGCTCCCCTACCGGAAGTTATGATACCGGCTCATATCCCCGATGATGTGCTTGGGGGCACAGAGGAGGCCGCCGAAGTTGCCATCGCTCCAACCCAGAATGGGAGGAGCATAGAAGGTATTGTTCTTTCTTTTATTTTAACGATCTCTTCATTATCTGAACTTTCCTGTCTTTTTAGAGCTACGGGGATTGGCGGCATCCATCGTTGGCCTGTCTCCCAGGAAGTCTTTCCAGCGTCTGCTGGAACTGGCTGCTCCACAGGAAATATCCCCTCAGCGCATCATTCTATCCTTCGGGCAAGGCTAGTATTGTTCGCTCCTTTCTCAATATCGTTACTTCTTCATGTCTTCTGTAGTTCTGGAAGCTGACGATGTGGTTGAGGTCCTTGATGGGCCTGGAGATCTTCCAGACTCTTTTTGTATAAACGTGGGTAAGTAAGGTTTCGATGCTTTTGCATCTGTATTTTGTTTGCAACCTTTGCTGATCATTTATCAATCTTGAACAGCTCTGCCTACTTTTACCCCGTTGGAGACTCGCATTCTCATGCCGTCTGGCCCTTATGCGCTGCGTGCATCCGAATGTATGGCCAAGTCAAGCCTTCACTCTTTGTTAGCATTGATCGAAGACCTTTGTGTTGGTAGTTCGCTTACGGCCGAAGAATTTGCTGCTGAAGCCAACGGTTCTTTCCCCTTTCTTGCCACTTATCACAATGAAGCATTTGTGCAAGTCTGGGTCGAATTCTGTCATCGAGTGGAGGCTTGCTTGTATAGTCTTGAATGCGCGTGCCTTCCTTCGGAGGTGGTGGCTGCGAAGACGAGCTTGCAGGGGCTGATTAAGCGGTATGCCGCTAATACGCTTTTTTGTGAAAAGAGGCTCCGCCGAAAGTTCTCAGAGAGGAAGCTGGCTTCAACCGCGCTCAGGGAGCTTCAAGCCGAACTTACAGCTAAGACCACCCACGCATATGAACTCTGGCAGGAGCTTCAAGCCGCAATCAAGAACATGGTGGCTGTTGATAAAGCCCTTACTTTTACTCGTACGATGGTCGATGCTCATAAAGCTACATAGCAGGAACTTGGAGGCCGGCTCACCTCGCATCAGACCCAACAGTCGGAAGCGGAGGCCCGTCTCGTAGCCATAGTCAATTTTGAAGCAGAGACCCAAGAAAGGAAGGATGAACTGATGAACCTTTTGAATCATCCGCCGGCTTGAAGGGTGTATTATTTTTTTATTCTTTCTTATACATGTTCTTAGCTGAAGATATATTCTTAATTTTTTCATAAATTGTACTTTGTATTCATTTTGATTCATGAATAAAAAGACGTATATTTTCTTTATGGCGATGTGTTCATTTTAAGATATGCATTTCGTTGATAGTTTATTTAAATCTCTTTGCAAGACTGTGCCCTTGTTTTTTTTCTCTCTCTTTTTTTTAAGTTAAGATATTTGTGATTTGATTTATCTCCGAAACGGAGCATTGCTCTATGATGGAAAAGTTATGAATTAATGTATATATTTATTTATTTTTTTTAAGACGGAGCATTGCTCTGATTGAGAAGGTTATGAGTTAATATTTTTCCGTGTTGGAGCTTCGCTTGATGATAAGGAAACGTCGGAGCGTTGCTCGACGATAGGGGGTGATATGCGTCCAAGTCGAAGGTTTGCTTAGCGATGAGGAGGTATTGGAGCATTGCTCGACGACAAGGGTTGACATAAGGTTCAAGTCGAAGCTTTGCTTGACGACGAGGAAGTGTCGGAGCATTGCTTTACGACAAAGGTTGGCATAAGCCATACGGGGTCAAGATTGACATTGGCCATATGGTGTCAGGGGTTGACTTTATCCGCACTTCACGGAGTCAAGGGTTGCTCTGGATGCTTCCCACGGGGTCGGTTGACATAGCCGTGTTCTGCGTGGACCAGGCTCCGCTCTGGACGTTTCCCGCGGGGTCAGGATTGACATAAGCCGTGTTCCACGTGATCAGGAATTTGCTCTGGATACTTCCCACGGGGTCATAGCCGTGTTCTGCGAGGACCAGGCTCCGCTCTGGACGTTTCCCACGGGGTCAGGATTGACATAAGCCGTGTTCCACGTGACCAGAAATTTGCTCTGGATGCTTCCCACGGGGTCATAGCCGTGTTCTGCGAGGACCAGGCCCCGCTGTGGATGTTTCCCACGGGGTCAGGATTGACATAAGCCGCGTTTCACATGACCAGGAATTTGCTCTGGATGCTTCCCATAGGGTCATAGCCGTATTCTGCGAGGACTAGGCTCCGCTCTGGACATTTCTCACGGGGTCAGGATTGACATAAGCCGTGTTCCACGTGACCAGGAATTTGCTCTGGATGCTTCCCATGGGGTCATAGCCGTGTTCTGCGAGGACCAGGCTCCGCTCTGGGCGTTTCCCACGGGGTCAGGATTGACATAAGCCGCATTCCACGTGACAAGGAATTTGCTCTGGATGCTTCCTACAGGGTCATGGCCGTGTTCTGCGAGGACCAGGCTCCGCTCTGGGCGTTTCCCACGGGGTCAGGATTGACATAAGCCACGTTCCACGTGACCAGGAATTTCCTCTGGATGCTTTCCACGGGGTTATAGCCGTATTCTGCGAGGACCAGGCTCTGCTCTGGACGTTTCCCACGGGGTCAGGATTGACATAAGCCGCGTTCCACGTGACCAGGAATTTGCTCTGGATGCTTCCCACGGGGTCATAGCCGTGTTCTGCGAGGACCAGGATCCGCTCAGGACGTTTCCCACGGGGTCAGGATTGACATAAGCCGCATTCCACGTGACCAGGAATTTGCTCTGGATGCTTCCCACGGGGTCGTAGCTGTGTTCTACGAGGACCAGGCTCCGCTCTGGACGTTTCCCACGGGGTCAGGATTGACATAAGCCGCGTTCCACATGACGAGGAATTTGCTCTGGATGCTTCCCACGGGGTCATAGCCGTGTTCTGCGAGGACCAGGCTCCGCTCTGGACGTTTCCCACGGGGTCAGGATTGACATAAGCCGCGTTCCACGTGACCAAGAATTTGCTTTGGATGCTTCCCACGGGGTCATAGCCGTGTTCTGCGAGGACCAGGCTCCGCTCTGGACGTTTCTCACGGGGTTAGGATTGACATAAGCCACGTTCCACGTGACCAGAAATTTGCTCCGGATGCTTCCCACGGGATCATAGCCGTGTTCTGTGAGGACCAGGCTCTGCTCTGGACGTTTCTCATGGGGTCAGGATTGACATAAGCCGCATTCCACATGACCAGGAATTTGCTCTGGATGCTTCCCACGGGGTCATAGCCGTGTTCTGCGAGGACCAGGCTCCGCTCTGGACGTTTCTTATGGGGTCAGGATTGACATAAGCCACGTTCCACGTGACCAGAAATTTGCTCTGGATGCTTCCCACGGGGCCATAGCCGTGTTCTGCGAGGACCAGGATCCGCTCTGGACGTTTCCCACGTGGTCAGGATTGACATAAGCCGCGTTCCACGTGACCAGGAATGGTTGACTTTATCCGCATTTCACGGAGTCGGGATTTGACTCTCGGTCATCTGTACACCGCCGAGTCATGAAACTGGGAATTACCGCGGTTCCGCTTTGCTTGATGTTGCGTCTGTTGTAATGAGACGCATGTCGAGGTGATTTCCAGGTGGTCTGTGAACCGTTGAGATTTGGCTTCTTCTTCCGATGGAGCCTGGGGAGGGTAGGTGTGATTCCCTCTTTGTTGGCGCCCCTGGATTGTATACAGGGATTGATGTGATATCACTTGTAGGGTAAGAGTTTCATTTCATTTCATTTTTTTTATTTCTTCCCGCGATGCTCTATCATTTTAGCTTTTATATTGCGAAAGTCGCGATTGCCCAATCATTTTGGCTGTTTTTTCGCGGTGCCCAATCATTTCGGCTATTTGTTTTATTCTTACCCGCTGGTTTTTATTGCGAGTTGCCCAATCATTTCGACTATTTTTGTATGCATACATTTTTACTTACTGATTTGCAAGTTGCCCAATCATTTCGGCTATTTCATATGCATTTATGGCTCGCTGATTTTCGTTGCGAGTCTGGGATTTAATACCGATTTAGGCATCAGTATCGCTACAACTGGGATATTGCCAGGAGAGAATCATCATTTGTCCCTGTCAATGCCGAACAAAGGTGGCTTAGTAGACAGGGTTAGGATCCTGGCGACTAAGGCTTTTAACTTTATGAGCCGTAAGGGTCTCATAAAGACTGTTTCTCTCTACAAGTCGTGAGGATCTTGTAGGTGCGTTTTCTCCTTAGGAATCGTGAGGATTCCTAAGTGTGTGTTTTCTTATAAGTCGTAATGATCTTACAAGAGTGTTCTCTCCTTATAAGTCGAGAGGACTTACGAGGGCTGTTCACCATGTCAACATATCCCTAGTCGCGGGTAGGACTTTGTTAGGGAAATATTTTTTTCGTGCCTGTAGATTGTATACAAGGGTCAATACTGAACCGCTTGTAGGGCAAAGCTGGAGGTTGTGACGGCTTAAGAATAGGTTCAGATCCCTGTAGCTTAAGGCTTTTGAATCCTATGAGCCGTGAGGGTCTCAAAGGGGGAATTCTCCTTACAAGTCATGAGGATCTCGTAAGTGCGTTTCTCCTTAGGAATCGTGGGGATCCCTAAGTGTGTTCCTCCTTTGTGAGTCGTAAGGATCTCACGCAGGTGGTTTCCCTTCACAAGGTCGAGAGAACCTTGCAAGTGTCTTTTAACGAGATTGCGCCCTTTCAGGTTTTCACAAAACTCGCCGGTAGCCCTGCTATTTTTACTCACGGAGCCCTTTCGGGTTTTCATCCGTGCCCATCTTGGTTATTGACATACCGTTTTTTTACCACATCAGTCTGGGGATGCCGCGGGTTTGTAGTAGTTTAAAGACGTTTCGGTCATAAGTCAACGTATGATTACGCAACTAGATTTTGCCGCAAATCTTCGCATGTTTTGTGTCGGAGGTGGATTCCTTGAAGAGCCTGAGGGAAATTTCTTTGTCAGAGTCACTTCCAAAGGTGATAACTTGCGATCCCTTGGTGTCGACTATGTGACAGTTGCCAGCAGCTCTTTCACGTTCGTCTGTCGTGCTTTTTTGTTCCCGACGAGCCATGCGCTTCACTCGTTGAATGTGTCGTCGATGGGAAACATATCCCTGCCACCTGTTTTTAAAGGCTATGCACTCCTCGGTAGGGTATGCAATCTTCTGATGGTATAAGCTGAAGTTAGGATGTATGTTCGCTTCATCAAGACATATATTGCCATGGGAATTTCCTTTGAAAGAGGGCAACTTCATTCCTATTGCCAGGGCCCTAGCGAATCGTTTCCTTACTTTAAGCTTGCTTTTGCTGGCGATAGGGATGCTTTGCGCCGGTTGGGGTGTCTCAACTTTTTCATCCAGTCGTCGGCGTTTAGCTTTTTCGAATATAGCCAGTTCGCGCTCTCGATTGGCTTTGCTTTTCCGACGGGCTTCGTTCAGTAGCAAGTTGATCATCTCGTCAGACGGTTCCAAGGGTTTTGGCTTCGATCCTGCCCCAGCTCTTTTATGCTGTCTTCTATCGCCGAGTGAGTTTCTTCATTAGTTAATGCCGAATGAGAGATCATGTGGCAACTTGCTACATAGTCCTCAGATTCTTCTGACGAGTCATCCCCGTCGTTGTTGTCGTTATCTCCGTTCTCAAGGATATTGTTGAGAAATTCTTGGAGTGTGACCGGGGTCCGTGCCTTCTGGTTATATTCTTCCAGCGCGTCGATATATTTTTGCAGGTCCGCGCGCTTGTCACCAGGCTTCACGTGCTTCTTGGCTTTCTTCTTCTTCTTTGAAGACTTTGACGGCTGGGCCTGAGTGTTTTGATTATTGCTACCAATTTTTGGAGTTGGGCGCGGTTTCAGCATTCCTTTGAGGATCTCGGGTTCCAGTGGATTTTTCCACCTGATTGCCGGGCATGTGTGAAGATCCTTCAGCATTCTTTTCGTCTTGGTTGAAAGAGCGACCTCCCATGGGGCTTCTTCTATAAAAGAGCACGATGCCCCCGGCATGCCTACCTTTTTAGGGGCGTGAGGCTGTGGCGGGTTCACCTTCCAGTTTTTGGATAATGTGAACTTGCCTTGTTGGTATTGGTCTTCAATCCAGCCTTTGAAAACGAAGCAATCTTCGATTGGATGGCTTACTGCTTGGTGGTAAGGGCAGTAATTAGGATTGTTGACATCACCTGACTGCTGTTGGAGATAGTGCCCTCAGAGTCAATTATTGGATCACAGGCACGTGATTGCGATGATTGAGGGAGGACCTATCCCGGTAGGACAGTCTTACTCGAGATGATAGTTTGCTATCTGGTTTACCTTTATCATCGTGTACTGCTTTAGGTGACCTGATAGGTCGCTATTACACGTTGATAGAGCCCCTAGGATTCTTGCTTGACTGCCAGCAGTATGAGGGCGATCATATAAGTGAGAGCTGGAATCTATAAGCACATCCTTAAAAGGTCCCTAGTCGTGGGAGTTTCGAGACAGGGCATCAATTCTCCAGAGTAGACTAGTGTATACAGTCGAGACCCTGACGAGGGGTGGTGGCCGGTCTCACAAGCCACTGGTGTCAGTTGGTTCACCTAAGATGTATACAGGTGCTCATTGGGTTATGAGTACACCGGACAGGACTCGCCGGGAACATGCTAGTTGGTCTTATACCTGACGTCAGATAGCAGTTCCCAGGTGACTTGTGTACAGGTTAGTTCATCGACCTGGGGATCGTCATTTGTCTCGTGTGAGTTCCCACTGTGCTTTGATTACTACCCTACCACGGCTCAAAGGAGTCGTGCAAACAGGTTTTAGTTGGATACAGTCCCGAGCCACATGGAGGCAGTGAGCGGATCTTCAGGGGTTCGTCTCTCCCGGTATTGGGGGTGAGGTCGCGCTGTGTCTAGGAGAGCCATTACACAAAGTCCTTGGCCAAGGCAGGAGATTTACTGGTAGGTATTCCAGTAGTATCTCAGGGTGTTCTGGGCTACACTCCGACACGACTTGTACCGCTTTTGGGGGTCTGACTTTTACCCACCCCCTAGGCCCGCCATGCGATGCTCATAGACGAACGGACCGGACTGTACGGATATTGTCACTGACAGGCTCAGTAGGGTGTCAGGATGAGCTTGCTCATCGACGTCCCTTTTGGTCAATAGCTGGTGGCCCGTTACGTATTGGCTTATACCTCTGACGTGCTAGTGGTTAAATCCACAGCCATAGTATTGACGAGTCTTTAGAGTCCACCACATTTTCAGTTACTCAAGCTTTCGGGCGAAACGCTGTAGAGGCCGTATGGAGATATGGCAGGGTCCGATCAGATACGTGCGGTATTGCACGGATCAGGATCGGACGGTTTGTACTAGAGGCCGTATAGATATATGGCAGGGTTCGATCAGATACATGCGGTATTGCACGGATCAGGATCGGACGAACAGAACTAGCCGGCTTTGGTTTAAGCCGGATCCTAGTTTAGTACAGTGTAGATTTTGTCTCTTTGCATTTGTATCCGGACGGAATACAGATGCGGGTGTGTATGCACAGTATCGGGGTTTTCCTGTAATTTATTACGGGACCAGTTTTCTGGAGTTGCCAGTTTGCATTCCGTTCCGGCCGGTTTTCGTTTGTTCTTTCCCGGCCGGACTTTTCCGATGGAGGGGGTTATTTGCAAGTTTGCAAATAACACATTGTGGAGGGGTTTATTGCATAAAAGATTGATATGTTAAGCATCTTTTCTTTTTCATCCATGATGCATTTATTGTGATTAGATGGTGATATGGGTTTGATGTTCATTTGTTATGATGATGTTTTTGATATGGTAACCTCTTCACTTTTTCTTACGGTTACCTTCCTTCATATCTTTGGTTCACCCTCCACCATTCTCATATAAGAAATGGCCGGCCACTATTTAGGAGGAAGAGAGGAAAAATGAGAGAGGATCATTTCATTTGGATGAAGGAAAAATTTGTTCATCTCATCTTTCCATACTACACACATTCTAGCTCCACTTGAAAATTCCATTCCTCCATCAAGGCAACTACAAACCCCAAATGAGACTAGCATGATCTACACTACATCCTACAGCACATCTTGGGCATGTCGACTTGCCGGCTCATGCCCGAGTTGCCTCGGTATAGAGGCGGGAGCCCGTAAAAGAAACAGGCGACGTGGTGCCTTTCCGACGAGGAGGAGACGGACGGAGATCCCGCGAGGAGATCGGAGTGGAGATGAAGACCGGAGGACTCGGATCAGTCGGTATATCTCTTCCCTATCTTGTTAGTTAGCTAGGTCAAGTTTAATGGCCCGATCCGGGGTTTAGTGCGCGGTGGTGCCGGTTTGCTAAGTTTGCAAAATTAAAGTTTATCACCGTTTCCGCATTTGGCCGTCGGATTGACGACCGGGGCGCCGCCGTGCACTTACAGTGGTATCAGAGCCTCGCCATTAACTTCGTCTAACTTCGTTTGATGTGTTTTGCATTTCCGATCGACCAAAATCCCAAAATCTATATTTTTGTTAGCATCAGTTTCTGTTGAAAATTTTTGGTCTCGAAATTTTTTTCAGGTTGTATAACATTGATGTACTGGAAATTCTAAGAACTCTGGGAAAATTCGAGACAATGATCCCTCAGCTCGAGCGCGGAACCGCGGCAAAACCCCCCTTGTTGCCGCGGTTCCGCCGCAGGTTGGTGGGATCAATGCTTCGAAATTCTCCAGTGGGCTTGTGGTCTAGAAATAGGGGTTTTGGAATATTAAAATTGGGCCCAGAATTTCTGTGAATGCTACAGTATTTCTTGGGGGCCCACTTGTTAATTTTTGATCGATCGGATATTTTAAACACATTATTTCACAGTATTTACATTATATCTGCGACCGTGAATGTCACTTGATCGGTAAATCCGGTCTAACTGCTATAGCCCGGTTAGACGGATTTGCGAACGTGATTTTCATGTTGATGTTCTGTGTTTTGCTGTGATGTTGCGGATCGGTCGTGGGGGATAGCCTGGATGCAATGCTAGTACAGTTTCTGTTGCATTATGTACATTTGATATTGCGGGGCGAGCGTCCGACATGTGGACTGCCGTCACTGCCTGTTTGTATTATTCTTTTGGGGCACGACCTGGTTGCGGTCGATGTACCCGTTGTATGTATATTTTACTTTCTGTACTAGGTTTACCCCGCGGTGGGGTGCACGGATAGCCGGGTTCTAGAGGGCAACGGGCCCGCATCTCAGGGCATTGAGACGGAGGGGGCTTCAGTCTAGAATTGGCGGGCTATTCGCCGCACTCGTAGGGGGTACAGGTTGACCCAGGAGGGGTGCCCAAGTTACCGGATTCCGTGAAGTGCTGGGTGGTCCATTCACGGTGCTGAAGGGGGCTGCCTCGCTTCAGGTTTTGGCGGGTGACTTGCCGCGCCCGTAGGGGTCTAGGATTTCATTGCACAGGCTATCCACACGACCAGGGGAACGTCGGGTTTCAGTAGTGGCTCTGTGAAACCCGGGGATCCTAGATATCTGTATTGTTCTGTGATGCTGTACATTTCTGTGATGTTGCATTTTTATTCACGCCTTGAGCGAAATATAATATATTGGTATATATATTAGTAGATGTTGTATATGTTTTTCATCCGCGCTAGTCCAGTCCCCGCTCTGCCGTTAGTTAGCTAACCTAGCGGGTGATGACGGGACCCAGTGGCGAATGCGGATGGCATATACGTACGTCAGTATATTTTCGTTCTTTATGGTGTGATCAATTGATGGGACTGCGTTGATTCGAATCAATGCAAGTTAAACAAACCTAATCTGATGTTGTTGGAACACTTTTCAAAAAGCTGTTATTGCAAGGACGTTCACTTTTGTTTTGCATCGTGGTATTCATTTGGAATATCCTGCTCCTCAGTCGACGAGGCAAGGGCCGAGATCCCTTCACCGGGAGTGACCCCTTGGACAGAAGTTTGCGTCAGGGCATTAACTTCACTATAGCCGATTACTTTTGCTTTTCATCGTGGTATTCATTTGGAATATCCTGCACCCCATTCTACGGGGAAAGAGCCGAGATCCCTTCACCGGGAGTGACCTCTTTAGTAAAGGTTTTCGTCACTATATTTTCTAAAAAGCTATCCGTTCCTTCAACGATATCAAGTTCATTACGTTAAAGGTTTTCGCCAGAAACCATTCGTAGCCCTCCATCATTTCAGTTAAATATTCGGTAGTATTCAAGCTATGTATTTTGACCTCACGCCAAGGCATAGTGTTTGGTAGTTGCCGGGTATTTATCTGTTGCATAGATAGATGCGTTGGTTTGGGACAGTCGTACTACTATTTTGGCCTACGTCAAGGGTATGTACGGGTGGGTTCAAATTAACCTGGACAATGATGGGTAGAACTTGACATGTGACTTATGATATTTTGACCTCACGCCAAGGTCATAAGAGCATGGGGTAGAAATCACATCGGGAGTTTCAAAAGAACTGAAACTTGCCAGATATGCGCATACCTTCTGGAGTGTGATACCGTGAGCGGATTCCGTCACGTTATCATGCGATGAGAGTTGGATCCCGATTCCCACTGATGAGTTAGTTTACTCCTCGGGTGACCCCGACTAATTCTTCTTTCAGGTTTGGAGGAGAGTTTGAGGTACAGTGGGAG
This sequence comes from Agapanthus africanus, assembly GCA_030015575.1. NCBI lineage: Eukaryota > Viridiplantae > Streptophyta > Magnoliopsida > Asparagales > Amaryllidaceae > Agapanthus > Agapanthus africanus. Next base: position 223,246,638 of record JASDDO010000028.1, on the reverse strand, counting down.
GTTTCCAGATTAGATAAATTGGTAACCATTCTGATCTTGGTTAGAGTGCACGCTGAGTGTTTCTTTTCTCTCTCTCTTTGGCAGCGACCATTGACCCGACCCTAGACTTTGACTCAGTGACCAAGTTGACCGAACCTTCTTAACACTGGCTTTTGGATTGTCAGAGTTGCAGACCTCATTGCCACTCCTACTTTTTACCCTTTTCTCCAGGACACCCCGTATTACTACGAACGTCCACTTCCATTGGACAAAACCATCGTATGGTTAGATACGAACTCGAAGGAATTAATTCAAGGATGATTTCCGGTTCTGGAGAAAACGGATAGGATTATTCAGTTGTCTTTTCCCTTTTACCTTCTCTCAAGTTGTGAGTACTCCTTGGTTTAGGAGATAGTACACCTATTATGCAAATTGGATAGTCTTCTTCCAAACCATAGGCTGGTGCCGAACGGTAGGGAATGAAGAAAACCAATTAGCCTAAACGGTGTGCAGAAGGTATTAAGATTAAGACAAAGCAAGGGATTAGTAAGAGGGCAAAGTAAATTGCGACTGATATTCACGACCAAACCAACTATTTCTTCGCCAATCCTAAATCACCTTTGTATTTCTCCAGGACACTCCGTATCACTACGAAGATCCACAGTTTATTGGATACTCCATCGTATGGTTATATACGAACTCGAAAGGAACTTGTTCCAGTTCGGGGATGGATTCTGGTCCAGGAGAAATAGGAATAAGGTTTATTCGGTTGTCTTTTATCTTCACCTTCTCTCGCATTGCGAGTGCTCCTAGGACTAGGATAGTACACCCATTATGCTTATTGGATAGTCTTCTTCCAAACCATAGGCTGGTGCCGAACGGTAGGGAAGGAAGAAAACCATTTGGCCTAAGGGGTGTGCAGAAGGTAATGACTAAAGACATATAAAGGGATTTGGAGAGGTGGCAAAGAATTATACGGTTATAGTTGTGAATCTGGATAATGGTAGAGGCATTACTAGGAATGCCAGGATACCCCATCGAAACATTTCAATGTTTCAGTTCAACTGTGTAATGTTAAAAGAAAACTGATTTCCCGATTAGACACTTGCTCCAGGGTATGTATTTACCAGGTTTGATTCTCACATCTGTATGGCTTTACAGATGATGAGTGGGAGTAAGTTATTGGGAATAGGGTGATCATCCTCATTATATCGGGATTCGTTGTAATCGGTGATATTTGAGGAGATCATCTGGGCTGTTTGCCGGTCGGCAAATATTTGGTTTTGAATATCCGCTGTTGTGCACCAATTTCAAATTGATATATCTGTACGTCTATTTTCATAGAGTGAGATATACCTTTTGATATTATGTCGATGACATTTACCTATATCAGTAGATGGTTAGGTAAGGAGCATTAAACAGCGGTGTAATTCTTCTTAACCATAAGTACAGTTTTCAACCTACGACACACAGTGAAAGAGTTGTCAGACTCAGCGGACTTATACAGAGTATTGTATGTTGTCCAGTGTCCATTAGGACAGAGGGGTTGGTCCTCATACTATATTCTGTTTACTTTTAACTTCTCTAGTTCTTAGACATGTGTTTCGTAGAAACACAGGGTCTAAGTTTTGAGGAGTTATAGGTATTTGAATAGAGTAGAGAACCAGGTGTAGCAAGTATCGGGATTCTTCAAGGTGATCGAAGATGTAGATACTCGTATATGGTATTCAGTTGATTGTAATGATAAAGAGAAATTGCTTCTCTTTCAGGTTACTCATAATTGGAAGCATTCCTAAGTTGAGTAACGCTGATCGACCTCTCTCCATATAGTTGACATGCACTGGAGAAAGTTGCATGATTTGAATCTGGTTCAATTAAATCAGTGCCTCTGGTTCTATATTGGATATAGTACAGTTCATATCTTAACATTGTTAAGGTACGGGGAGTTGTCCGGCTTATGATTAAAACCAGACTCTGGATAACTCAAGGCACGTTTCTGTAATGGCTGTTTGTGGGTTGACCCAGGCTATGACGAGGGTTGATTTTCTACCATAAGAAAGATCAATAGTGATATTGTTCTTGACTCGCCACAGTTTTAATAGAAATGATTATTTTTCAGAAAACAGTAGTGGGAGTATGGTAGAACTGGAAGCGATTCCAGAACCGCAAACGATTACTGAAGATTTGATAAGGAACCTAAAGATTCAATCTGATTTGACATTCCATTGGCCACTCCGCAGATGAGGTGGGTAACTTCAGGCACCCGAGAGGCACTCCGGTAGCCTCAAGGACGGTGACAGGGAAGTTCTTGTTTACCCACACTTGCCATTGTTGTTGTTCCAGGCTGCGAGACCCGGCAGGAGGATGAGTATAGCGTCGTTCTAAACTAACTTTAGAAGTGCGCGTCTATATGACTCTGCCAGACGGTTGTCGTAGTCAGTGGGAGCAGCGGAAGCATTGGTGGACATCAGGCTTATGTCTATTTATAGACTAAAGCAGATATAGCGGAGTTAGATCATCTGTTTCTGATGTGACAGTCATAGGTTTGACGTCATCAGAATAGGGGATGGATCTGTTGAGAAGGTAGTAGGAAGTGATATTCCTATACTACGATCGGTTATACTTTGGTCGTCACACAGTGTTTTCTCCACATGGGACTTGGACATTATATCAGACATACTGGTTACTAGATCTATGGTTTTAGATCTAGATTTGGGTGGTTTCCCAATCAGGGTACTTTGACAGCATTCTAAGAGTATTTAGAATGGACGACTCCTGGCATGGTGGTGTACCTGCAGGTGATGGGGTCACCCTCTCTAAAGGTGTCTTATAGACTAAAGTAGAGAGGGATGTGCATGATTGGCAGATCACTTGCTTAGGCAATTGAGTCAATCATGAGATGTCAAGTACCACACCAGATGTTGTTCTTGCACTAGATGCAATAAGTTGATATTGATCCAATCCTAGAGGAACAGTCGGAAGCAGTTTTAGAACATAAGTGAATGTTCTAGGGATATGATAACGGCTGCCTATTTTAGGAGACGGTTATCACTCCAGGCTTCCAAGGTGACATGGACGACAAGGAGGTTGTCAGAGTTATAGTTTTCCCTCTGACGAGGGGCAGTATTTTGGACAGGTGGTCCAAGGCAATACTGAGGGAGGCTTGGCGCAGGATACTGATTAAGTTCAGTTGACGATACAGTCTAAGAAGTTTGGATTTGGAGTTCATTTATGAGCTCGGTCCCATCAGACATCCAGACACTCTAAGACAGGTATTGCTCATTTCGGGAGATGGCATTCTCCGCGAACTTGAGATTTAGAGAGACATAGAAAGAAATATCAGAGCGGATCTACTCGCTGAGGCTATTCCTCGAACGCAATAGTCTCGCAAACGAGCTTTGTGAGACTGACTAGTAGAGGAGTTGGGTGTTCGGTATCACACGGGCTGTGAGTATGTGACATCGCAATAATTAGCCTTGAGTGCAAGTGGGAGATTGTTGGAGATAGTGCCCTCAGAGTCAATTATTGGATCACAGGCACGTGATTGCGATGATTGAGGGAGGACCTATCCCGGTAGGACAATCTTACTCGAGATGATAGTTTGCTATCTGGTTTACCTTTATCATCGTGTACTGCTTTAGGTGACCTGATAGGTCGCTATTACACGTTGATAGAGCCCCTAGGATTCTTGCTTGACTGCCAGCAGTATGAGGGCGATCATATAAGTGAGAGCTGGAATCTATAAGCACATCCTTAAAAGGTCCCTAGTCGTGGGAGTTTCGAGACAGGGCATCGATTCTCCAGAGTAGACTAGTGTATACAGTCGAGACCCCGACGAGGGGCGGTGGCCGGTCTCACAAGCCACTGGTGTCAGTTGGTTCACCTAAGATGTATACAGGTGCTCATTGGGTTATGAGTACACCGGACAGGACTCGCCGGGAACATGCTAGTTGGTCTTATACCTGACGTCAGATAGCAGTTCCCAGGTGACTTGTGTACAGGTTAGTTCATCGACCTGGGGATCGTCATTTGTCTCGTGTGAGTTCCCACTGTGCTTTGATTACTACCCTACCACGGCTCAAAGGAGTCGTGCAAACAGGTTTTAGTTGGGTACAGTCCCGAGCCACATGGAGGCAGTGAGCGGATCTTCAGGGGTTCGTCTCTCCCGGTATTGGGGGTGAGGTCGCGCTGTGTCTAGGAGAGCCATTACACAAAGTCCTTGGCCAAGGCAGGAGATTTACTGGTAGGTATTCCAGTAGTATCTCAGGGTGTTCTGGGCTACACTCCGACACGACTTGTACCGCTTTTGGGGGTCTGACTTTTACCCACCCCCTAGGCCCGCCATGCGATGCTCATAGACGAACGGACCGGACTGTACGGATATTGTCACTGACAGGCTCAGTAGGGTGTCAGGATGAGCTTGCTCATCGACGTCCCTTTTGGTCAATAGCTGGTGGCCCGTTACGTATTGGCTTATACCTCTGACGTGCTAGTGGTTAAATCCACAGCCATAGTATTGACGAGTCTTTAGAGTCCACCACATTTTCAGTTACTCAAGCTTTCGGGCGAAACGCTGTAGAGGCCGTATGGAGATATGGCAGGGTCCGATCAGATACGTGCGGTATTGCACGGATCAGGATCGGACGGTTTGTACTAGAGGCCGTATAGATATATGGCAGGGTTCGATCAGATACATGCGGTATTGCACGGATCAGGATCGGACGAATAGAACTAGCCGGCTTTGGTTTAAGCCGGATCCTAGTTTAGTACAGTGTAGATTTTGTCTCTTTGCATTTGTATCCGGAAGGAATACAGATGCGGGTGTGTATGCACAGTATCGGGGTTTTCCTGTAATTTATTACGGGACCAGTTTTCTGGAGTTGCCAGTTTGCATTCCGTTCCGGCCGGTTTTCGTTTGTTCTTTCCCGGCCGGACTTTTCCGATGGAGGGGGTTATTTGCAAGTTTGCAAATAACACATTGTGGAGGGGTTTATTGCATAAAAGATTGATATGTTAAGCATCTTTGCTTTTTCATCCATGATGCATTTATTGTGATTAGATGGTGATATGGGTTTGATGTTCATTTGTTATGATGATGTTTTTGATATGGTAACCTCTTCACTTTTTCCTACGGTTACCTTCCTTCATATCTTTGGTTCACCCTCCACCATTCTCATATAAGAAATGGCCGGCCACTATTTAGGAGGAAGAGAGGAAAAATGAGAGAGGATCATTTCATTTGGATGAAGGAAAAATTTGTTCATCTCATCTTTCCATACTACACACATTCTAGCTCCACTTGAAAATTCCATTCCTCCATCAAGGCAACTACAAACCCCAAATGAGACTAGCATGATCTACACTACATCCTACAACACATCTTGGGCATGTCGACTTGCCGGCTTCATGCCCGAGTTGCCTCGGTATAGAGGCGGGAGCCCGTAAAAGAAACAGGCGACGTGGTGCCTTTCCGACGAGGAGGAGACGGACGGAGATCCCGCGAGGAGATCGGAGTGGAGATGAAGACCGGAGGACTCGGATCAGTCGGTATATCTCTTCCCTATCTTGTTAGTTAGCTAGGTCAAGTTTAATGGCCCGATCCAGGGTTTAGTGCGCGGTGGTGCCGGTTTGCTAAGTTCGCAAAATTAAAATTTATCACCGTTTCCGCATTTGGCCGTCGGATTGACGACCGGGGCGCCGCCGTGCACTTACAACTGCAACAGACGTTTTGGATCCGGTAAATTGATGATCCTGTTGCGCACTGCCAGCTCGAACAGTCTCCTCATTTTATCCTGGGGAAACGAGTAAGGACGTCCTAATCTTTCCTCGAGGGATGGGCGTGGACGCACGTTGATTTGGCGAACCACCGGCTTTAAATTGTTCAGCTGTTGTTGAGTATTAGCAACGAAAGTTGCTTTTCCTTTCCCCTTCTCATTTCGAGGCTCCATCTTTGAAGGAGATGGTCTATGACCTATCTGGTCCATTTGGGCCAACTTGTCAATCAAGGCCTGAAATGTAGTTGGCTTGAAGAACATCATGAATTGGGAAATGTTCGCCTGAGGGTCAAAAGTACCCATGAACATGCCTACCGCAGGCGCTTCTTCGATGTGCTGCTCGCACTTCGACCATAAATTTCGCCATCGTATTGCATATTGGACCCATGTTTCTCCAGGCTTCACCCTGGCATTGACCAATGCCGTTATTGGGGTGCGTTCACTAGTACTCGCGAAACGCTGGGTGAATAGTAGCTCCATCTTTGCAAACGTTTCGACAAATTCATTGGGAAGCTCTGAATACCACTCAAACGCCGTCTCCGACAAGCTACCAATAAACTGGCAGAGCAGAAGCTTATCATCATCTCCAGTGTTGCCACATAGAGCCCTGAACTAGGCGACATGCTGGTAAGGATTGCCCGTCTCTTTGTATACATGTAGTTTGGGGATCGTGTATCCCTGTGGGTACTCTATCAGGTCATAACAATCCTGATAGGGTCGTCCAGTTTTAACAATTTTTCCAGCCTCTTCATTCGCCTGATGGACTCGTATCTGCTGAGCGATGTAGTCATCCAGGACGGATTTTGAGATGGTCTCCTCTTTGGCTGCTGAACAAGCCGGAAAAGGGTTTGACGTCTCCTCTCGGTTATCTTCGAGGATAATAGGAGGATCTTCAGCTGGGGGATCCGGCTGTAACATCATCCCGACCATGTCTTGGAATAAGAACACCATTCGTTTTATGTTGGTAGCTTGTTCCGCTGCCTCTTTGTCCTTCTTTTCGAGGATTCTGCGAAGGAACTTAGCATCAGTTTCTTTTCTTGACGTTGCTCCGATGACGTTTCCAGGATTTCTTTTGGCCCAGTGAGTGCGGCCATAGCTGTTAACATCTCTTAAAGCTTTTGTTGTTGTTGCTCCTGAGCCTTAGTCATTGATCGCGTAAGCGGTCGATGACCTATGAAGATACGGCTATCCTCTTTTCCGGATGCCATATAGATGGTATGCACCACCATGCCCCCAGAATTAGGGCCTTTAGGCTTAGTGGTCTTGCGATTCAACGCAGACTCAGGGATTTTCCCCGGCCTTCTCCTTTTATGGGCGGTCGAAGTTGAGGAGGCTGTGGTAGTGGGCACTCAAGCAGCTGTCGCCTTCTGTGGCTTGACAGGGTGGTTCTCTTCTTGCCAAACCTTTATCTTTTTCTGTCGGCGGAAGTAATTTGGGTCAATCACCGAGTCTTGGACTTGATGCCAAACCTTGTAAATTTTAGAGGACAGCCGTTGAGGGGTCTGTTCCAGCTTTGTCTTTGAGGCATTCTCCACAGGTGGAGGATATTTCTTCAGCACGGCAGTTGGCGAGTTCTGGCGCACCTTGTTAAGTAGTCAAAGCTGTTCCCAGTTGGAATAGCAGCATCGATTTCCACCGTTGGAGCTGACGGGGTAAGTCCAGACGGGGATTTGCCCCCAGCTTTCCTCACTCGGCGCCAGTGGCGACGTCGAGCATGTCATGCGGCCGGGATCACCTCTGTTGTTGGATGAGCTTCGTCCTGCCCCCTGCTTTGAGGAGAGGTTGCTATTGGCGCCAGCCTGTCAAAGACTGACATCCGTTGAGTGGGGATGGCCAATCTATCGAAGGCGGACCTTTGGACAGGAGGAGCAGCCTTGGCGATTTCGCCTGGAACAGGTGTTAGAGCAGCCATTCTTGCAAAGACTGATCTTTTAGCATGAGAAGCCGCTTTGACGATTTCTTTCACTGGAGCAGGGATGGCTATCCATTTTGGGATGGCCGCTTCGCGTATCACGGGCTTCTTCATGAGCCCACTTGAGCTCAGGCTCAGCCTGTCGAAGACTGTGCAGTAGACTTAGAATTGGAGCACCCGTTGAGAGGGGCCGTGGTAGTGGTAAGCCGATCGAAGACCGACTTCTTTGGAGCTTCTTGAGATGGCATAGGAGCGCTGAAGCTCGTTGGTGGTATTATGGTCCTGAAGAATAGCCCAGTGGTGGCTTGAGTCACCTGTTCCATCGGCATTGTGAAAAGGGAGGCTGCTTGGGGCCCGTAAGTCACTCCTCCGGACAGGACGGAGTGAGAGTTGCAGTTGCAGTTAGCGCAGTTTGAAGCCATTGATCTTCTGTTTTCTGCATGGAGTAAGACACCAAATCTTAGTACCTCGAATCCAGGGCAACCATATCAAATCGCGACTTGTTCGCGAAACACGACACACGATGTGTGGAGTGGAAAGAGAAAAAGGTCCCACCGGGCATGCCAGAATCTGTTCCCCGCCGAAACACGGAGACGTGACTGAACGGGTCCGTCTTGCCTGAATTTCGGGGCAGATGCTAATAGGTGCTATCCGTCCACCTCTCCGAAGATGCCAAGTTAATTTATGGCACCGTATATCGAAGGTTTAAACGAATGCAGCCGATATAGCAGACTTCGTCAGATTCCCCCTCGTTTGAGGGGTTTTTGATTGTGGGGATGCTCTTCCCTGCAGGCGCAAGCCCCTGCAGTTAATTATGCTACCGCGTCGCGGTAACCACTTTCTCCTTCTCCAGATAGTCACTTCATGTCGTGTGTGTTTGTTTTTTTATTGGTTGCCCATGGATTGTATACGGAGACTAATTTACGTTGTCGCCCGTAGGGCGTGGATTAGTCCAAATCCGTATTCTCTTAGATTTAGGTTTGGGGGTTGGGTTTAAGGATATGTTAATCTCATTTGAGACTAAAATCAACTTAAACGTATGTTAAGGATACGTTAGTCTAATTTAGACTAAGATCAACTTAACGGGATCGTTTAGATCCAACAAAAGAGCAATTGTTCTCTATTGTTTAGTTTAGGGACATTGCGGTCGATTAGTTTAAGGACATTACGGTCCATTGTTAGTTTAAAGACATCGCGGTCGAGGTTAAGGACATCATAGTCCATGAGTTTAAAGACCTCACAGTCAAGGTTAAGGACGTCATAGTCCGTGAGTTTAAAGACCTCACAGTCAAGGTTAAGAATATCATAGTCCATGGGCTTAAGGACCCCACAGTTCAGGTTAAGGACATCATAGTCCATGAAATGTATGGTTGTCGGGACCCGTCACCTCTCTGAAGACGTTGAAGGATTACAACGACAAATATCAGAGTAGTTCAGAGATGTACCCTTAAACCGATGTGGGTTGGTTGAAAGATCTGTAGTCCAATTTAGGGGTAAGATCTGTGATTTATGAGCATATAGGCTCAATTAAGCTGAATTTGAGAACTTATGGCCAATCTTGGGCTAAATCCAAACTGTTGGAGATAGTGCCCTCAGAGTCAATTATTGGATCACAGGCACGTGATTGCAATGATTGAGGGAGGTCCTGTCCCAGTAGGACAGTCTTACTCAAGATGATAGTATGCTATCCGGTTTATCTCTATCATCGTGTACTGCTCTAGGTGACCTTACGAGTCGCTATTACAAGTTGATAGAGCCCTTAGGATTCTTGCTTGACGGCCAGCAGTATGATGGCGATCATATACGTGGGAGCTGGGGTCTATAAGCACATCCTTAAAAGGTCCCTAGTCGTGGGAGTTTCGAGACTGGGCATCGATACTCCATTAGTAGAATAGTGTATACAGTCGAGACCCCGACGAGGGGCGGTGGCCGGTCTCACAAGCCACTGGTGTCAGTTGGTTCACCTAAGATGTATACAGGTGCTCATTGGGTTATGAGTACACCGGACAGGACTCGCCGGGAACCTGCTAGTTGGGTTTATACCAGACGTCAGATAGCAGTTCCTTGGTGACATGTGTACAGGTTAGTTCATCGACCTGAGATCGTCATTTGTCTCGTGTGAGTTCCCACTGTACTTTGATTACTACCCTACCACGGCTCAAAGGAGTCGTGCAAACAGGTTTTAGTTGGGTAAGTCCCGAGCCACATGGAGGCAGTGAGCGGATCTGCAGGGGTTCGTCTCTCCCGGTATTGGGGATGAGGTCGCGCTGTGTCTAGGAGAGCCATTACACAAAGCCCTCGGCCGAGGCAGGAGATTTACTGGTAGGTATTTCAGTAGTATCTCAGGGTGTTCTGGGCTACACTCCGACACGACTTGTACCGCTTTTGGGGGTCTGACTTTTACCAACCCCCTAGGCCCGCCATGCGATACTCATAGACGAACGGACCGGACTGTACGGATATTGTCACTGACAGGCTCAGTAGGGTGTCAGGATGAGTGCGCTCATCGACGTCCCTTTTGGTCAATAGCTGGTGGCCCGTCACGTGTGGCTAATACCTCTGACGTGCTAGTGGTTGAATCCACAGCCATAGTATTGATGAGTCTTTAGAGTCCACCACACACTCAGTTACTCAAGTTTTGGGCGAAACGCTGTAGAGGCCGTATGGAGATATGGCAGGGTTCGATCAGATACGTGCGGTATTGCACGGATCGTGATCGGACGGATTTTACTAGCCGGCTTTGGTTTAAGCAGGATCCTAGTATTAGACAGTGTAGATTTTGTCTCTTTGCATTTGTGTTCAGTGGGAATACAAATGCGGGCATGTATATGCAGTAGCGGGGTTTTTCTGTAATTTATTACGGGATCAGTTTTCTGTAGTTGCCAGTTTGCATTCCGTTCCGGCCGGTTTTCCTTTGTTCTTTCCCGGCCGGACTTTTCCGATGGAGGGGGTTATTTGCAAGTTTGCAAATAACATTTGTGGAGGGGTTTCTTGCAATTTGTGGCATCATGATGGTTCTTTAATTATTAGATTCCATTTGCATCTTATCCTTTGATTAGAATGGATTAGAGTTGATTTGAATGGAAATGACATTGTTATCATTGCCTTTTTGATATGGTCACCCCTTTTGCTTTTACTACCATCACCTCCCTTCTTGTTATTGATTCATTCCCTCCACCATTTGATTGTAAGAAGTGGCCGGCCACATTTTGAGAAGGAATGAGAGAGAGTTTCATTTTGTATGTGGCATATTTTCCTTCATCTCATTTCTTGCTAGGAAAAATGAAAGCACCATTTTTCCTTATCTTCATTCCTCCACATCCATGGCAACTTCACCCCAAGAGACAACCATTCTACACTAAACCTACAGTACCCTTGGACGCGTCGGCTAGCCAACTTCGCGCCCGAGTTGCCTCGGTCCAGAGGTGGGAGCCCGTATACGAGCCCGGCTACGTGGTGCCTTTCCGACGAGGAGGTGATGGACGGAGTTTCCGCGGGAGATCGGAGTAGAGACGAAGACCGAAGGACATGGATCGCTTGGTATATTTCCTACCCATTCTCTTGTTAGCTAGGATTAGGTTAATGGTTACGATCCGGGTATATTGTCCGCGGTAGCGCCGGTTAAAGTTAAGAAAAATTTTGATTCCGCATTTTGGCCTCGAGTAGAAGGCCGGGATGCTGCCGTGGCGCAACATGGTATCAGAGCCACGCCATTAACCTAGTCTAGCTTGCTCTAACGTGTTTACAAGTTCGATCGAATGGATTTTCCGAAAACCCATTTTCATTTGTACAGTTTTCTGTCGAAATTTTTTTGGCTCCAAAATTTTTTCAGTACATTGCAGTGACATGTGCAGGGAATTCTAAGCATTCTGTGAATATTTGGTCGCGTGATCTCACTATTCCACCGCGGAACCGTGGCTAACCCCACGTATTTGTCGCTGTTCCGCGGCCATTTTTACTATTCATTGGACCAAATTTTTGCAGTGAGCTTCTGGGTTGAAAATGAGGTTTTTGGAATATTCTTTTTGGGCCTAGACTCTCTTTAAGTGCTACAGTAATACTTGGGGCCCACTTCGATAAATTTGATCGATCGAAAAGTTTAAACACATTAGTTCACAGTATTTACATTATATCTGGGACCGTGAATGTCACTTGATCGGTAAATCCTGTCTAACTGCTATAGCCCGGTTAGACGGATTTGCGAACGTGACATTCACGTTGATGTTCTGTGTTTATGCTGTGATGTTGCGGATCGGTCGTGGGGATAGCCTGGTTGCAGTGGTAGTACAGTTTTGTTTATATTTGTACATTTGATATTGCGGGGCGAGCATCCGACATGTGGACTGCCGTCACTTCCTGTTTGTATTATTCTTTTGGGGCACGACCAGGTCGAGGTCGATGTACCCGTTGTATGTATATTTTACTTTCTATACTAGGATTACCCCACGGAGGGGTGCACGGATAGCCGGGTTCTAGAGGGCAACGGGCCCGCATCTCATGGCATTGAGACGGAGGGGGCTTTACTCTAGAATTGGCGGGCTATTCGCCGCACTCGTAGGGGGTATAGGTTGACCCAGGAGGGGTGCCCAAGTTACCGGATTCCGTGAAGTGCTGGGTGGTCCATTCACGTTGCTGAAGGGGGCTGCCTCACTTCAGGTTTTGGCAGGTGACTTGCCGCGCCCGTAGGGGTCTAGGATGTTCATTGCACAGGCTATCCACACGACCAGGGGAACGTCGGGTTTCAGTAGCGGCTCTATGAAACCCGGGGATCCCAGATATCTGTATTGTTCTGTGATGCTGGTTACATTTCTGTGATGCTGCATATTTTATCACGCCTTGAACGAAAATTATATATTATATATATACTAGTAGATGTTGTATATGTTTTGCATCCGCGCTAGTCCAGTCCCCGCTCTGTCGTTAGTTAAGTAACCTAACGGGTGATGACGGGACCCAGTGGCGAATGCGGATGGCATATACGTACATCATTATTTTCGTTCTTTTGTGGTGTGATCAATTGATGGGACTGCGTTGATTCGGATCAATGCAAGCTACACAAACCTATTCTGATGTTGTTGGAACACTTTTCAAAAAGCTGTTATTGCAATGGCGTTCTCTTTTGTTTTGCATCGTGGTATTCAGTTGGAATATCCTGCTCCTCAGTCGACGAGGCAAGGGCCGAGATCCCTTCACCGGGAGTGATCCCTTGGACAAAAATTTGCGTCAGGGCAATAACTTCACTATAACCGATTGCCTTTTGCTTTGCATCGTGGTATTCAGTTGGAATATCCTGCACCTCATTCTACGGGGAAAGAGCCGAGATCCCTTCACCGGGAGTGACCTTTTTAGCAAAGGTTTTCGTCACTATATTTTTATAAAAAGTTATCCGGTTCCTTCAATGATATCAAGTTCATTACGTTAAAGGTTTTTCGCCAAAAACCAGCCGTAGCCCTCCGTCATTTCAGATTAGTATTGCTTAGTATTCGTGCTACGTATGTCGTGCTCAGCCGAAGCGTAGTGTGCGGTAGCTCTGTAATGCTTTTCTGTCTTATGGATATATGATTGGTTAGGACAGTCGTACAGTCATTTTGGCTCAGTCAAGGACTCGTGCGGGTGGGTCTAATGCAATCAAGATAATGATGGGTTGAACTTGACTAGGATCCTTTGATATGTTGGCTCAGTCAAGGTCACTTGGGTCCTAAGGGTAAAAAATCACATCGGGAGTTTCTAAAGAAACTGAAACTTGCCAGGCATGCGCATACCATCTGGAGTGTGGTGACTTGAGTGGATTCTGTCAAGTTATCATGCGATGATAGTTGGATCCCGATTCCCACTGATGAGTTGGTTTACTCCTCGGGTGATTCTGGCTAATTCTTCTTTCAGGTTTGGGGAAGAATTTGACGTTACAGTGGGAGGTTTCCAGATTAGATAAAGTGGTAACCATTCTGATCTAGGCTAGAGTGCACGCTGAGTGTTTCTTTTCTCTCTCTCTTTGGCAGCGACCATTGACCCGACCCTAGACTATGACTCAGTGACCATGATTAACCGAACCTTCTTACAAGACTGGCTTTTAGATTGTCAGAGTTGCAAACATCTTTGCCACTCCTACTTTTACCCTTTTCTCCAGGACACCCCGTATTACTACGAACATCCACTTCCATTTGACAAAACCATCGTATGGTTATATACGAACTCGAAGGAATTCGAGGATGGTTTCCGGTTCTGGAGAAAATGAATAGGACTATTTAGTTGTCTTTTCCTTTTACCTTCTCTCAGGTTGCGAGTACTCCTTGGTTTAGGAGATAGTACACCTATTATGCAAATTGGATAGTCTTCTTCCAAACCTTAGGCTGGTGCCGAACGGCGGGGAATGAAGAAAACCAATTAGCATAACGATGGTGTACAGAAGGTATTAAGTTAAGACAAAGAAAGGGATTAGTAAGAGGGCAAAGTAAATTGCGACTGCTATTCACGACCAAACCAAGTATTTCTTCGCCAATCCTAAATCACCTTTGTATTTCTCCAGGACACTCCGTATCACTACGAAGATCCACAGTTTATTGGATATTCCATCGTATGGTTATATACGAACTCGAAAGGAACTTGTTCCAGTTCGGGGATGGATTCTGGTTCAGGAGAAATAGGAATAAGGTTTATTCAGTTGTCTTTTATCTTCACCTTCTCTCGCATTGCGAGTGCTCCTAGGATTAGGACAGTATTCCCATTATGCTTATTGGATAGTCTTCTTCCAAACCATAGGCTGGTGCCGAACGGTAGGGAAGGAAGAAAACCATTTGGCCTAAAGGGGTGTGTAGAAGGTAATGACTAAAGAAATATAAAGGGATTTGGAAAGATGGCAAAGAATTACACGGTTACAGTTATGAATCTGGATAATGGAAGAGGCATTACTAAGAATACCAGGATACCCCATCGAAACATTTCAATGTTTCAGTTTCACTGTGTACTGTTAAAAGAAAACTGATTTCCCAATTAGACACTTGCTCCAGGATTTGTATTTACCAGGTTTGATTCTCACATCTGTATGGTTTTACAGATGATGAGTGGGAGTAAGTTATTGGGAATTAGGTGATCGTCCTCATTATATCGGAATTCGTTGTAATTGGCGATATTTGAGGAAGTCACCTGGGTTGTTTGCCGGACGGCAAATATTTGGTTTTGAATATCCGTTGTTATGCACCAATTTCAAATTGATATATCTGTACGTCTATTTTTATAGAGTGAGATGTACCTTTTTGAAATTATGTCTTTGACATTTAACTGTATCAGTGGATGGTTAGGTAAGGAGTATTGAACAGCGGTGTAATTCTTCTTAACCATAAGTACAGTTTTCAACCTACGACACACAGTGAATGAGTGACTAGACTCAGAGGACTTATACAGAGTATTGTATATTGTCCAGTGTCCATTAGGACAGAGGGGTTTGTCCTCGTACTATATTCGATTTACTTATGACTTCTCTAGTTCTTAGACAGGTGTTTCGTAGAAACACAGGTTCTAAGTTTTGAGAAGTTATAGGTGTATGAATAAAGTAGAGAACCAGGAGTTGCAAGTATCGGGATTCTTCAAGGTGATCGAAGATGTAGATACTTGTGTATGGTACTCAGTTGATAGTAATGATTAAGAGAACTTGCTTCTCTTTCAGATTACTCATAATTGGAAGCACTCCTAAGTTGAGTAACGCTGATCGGTCTCCTTTTATTTAGTTGACATGCACTGTAGACAGCTGCATGATTTGAATCTGGTTCAATTAAATCAGTGCCTCTGTTTCTGTATTGGATATAGAACAGTTCATATCTTGACATTGTTAAGATACGGGGAGTCGTCCAGCTTATGCTTAAAACCAGACTCTGGATGACTCAAGGCACGTTTCTGTAATGGCTGTTTGTGGGTTGACCCGGGCTATGACGAGGGTTAATTTTCTACCATCTGGAAGATCAATAGTGATATTGTTCTTGACTCGCCACAGTTTTAATAAAAATTGATTTTTTCAGAAAACAGTAGTGGGAGTATGGTAGAACTGGAAGTGATTCCAGAACCGCAAACGATTACTGAAAATTTGATAGGAACCTAAAGATTCAACCTGGTTTGACATTCCATTAGCCACTCCGCAGATATGGTGGGTAACCTCAGGCACCCGAGAGGTACTTTGGTATGCTCAAGGACGGTGGCAGGGAGGTTCTTGTTTGCCCAGACTTGCCATTGTTGTTGTTCCAGACTGTGAGACTCGGCAGGAGGATGAGTATAGCGTCGTTCTAAACTAGCTTTAGAAGTGTACGTCTATATGACTCTGCCAGAGGGTTGTCGTAGTCAGTGGGAGCAGCTGAGGCATTGGTGGACATATGGCTTATGTCTATTTATAGACTAAAACAGATATAGCGGAGATAGATCATCTATTTCTGATGTGAAGTCATAGTTTTGACTTCATCAGAATAGGGGATGGATCTGTTAAGGAGGTAGTAGAGTATGATGTCCTGGTATTTGGATGACATACACAGAGTAGGAAGTGATATTCCTATACTACGATCGGTTATACTTTGGTTGTCACACAGTGGTTTCTCTATACAGGACTTGGATTTTATATCAGACATTCTGGTTACTAGATCTATGGTTTTAGATCTAGATTTGGGTGGTTTCCTAATCTGGGTACCTTGACAGCATTCTATGAGTAATTAGAATGGACGACTCCTGGCACGGTAGTATACCTGCAGGTAATGGAGTCACCCTCTCTAAAGGTGTCTTACAGACTAAAGGGGAGAGGGATACGCATGATTGACAGATCACTTGCTTAGGCAGTTGAGTCAATCATGAGATGTCAAGTACCACACCAGATGTTGTTCTTGCGGTAGGTGCAATAAGTTGATATTGATCCAATCCTGGAGAAACAGTCGGAAGCAGTTTTAGAACATAAGTTGATGTTCTGGGGATATGATAGCAGCTTTCTCCTTCGGGAGACAGTTATCATTCCAGGCTTTCAAGGTGACCTGGATGGCAGAGTGGCTGTCAGAGTTATAGTTTTCCCTCTGACGAGGGGCAGTATTTTGGACAGGTGGTCCAGACGGATACTGAGGGAGGCATGGCGCAGGATACTGATTAAGTTCAGTTGACGATACAGTCTAAGAAGTTTGGATTTGGAGTTCATTTATGAACTAGGTCCCATCAGACATCCATACATTCCAAGATAGGTATTGCTCATTTCGGGAGATGGTTTTCTCCGCGAACTTGAGATATAGAGAGATATAGAAAGAAATATCACAGCGGATCCACTCACTAAGGCTATTTTTCAAACGCAATAGTTTCGCAAACGAGATTTGTGAGACTGAGTAGTAGAGGAGTTGGGTGTTCGGTATCACACGGGCTGTGAGTATGCGACATCGCAATAATTAGCCTTGAGTGCAAGTGGGAGATTGTTGGAGATAGTGCCCTCAGAGTCAATTATTGGATCACAGGCACGTGATTGCAATGATTGAGGGAGGTCCTGTCCCAGTAGGACAGTCTTACTCAAGATGATAGTATGCTATCCGGTTTATCTCTATCATCGTGTACTGCTCTAGGTGACCTTACGAGTCGCTATTACACGTTGATAGAGCCCTTAGGATTCTTGCTTGACGGCCAGCAGTATGATGGCGATCATATACGTGGGAGCTGGGGTCTATAAGCACATTCTTAAAAGGTCCCTAGTCGTGGGAGTTTCGAGACTGGGCATCGATACTCCATTAATAGACTAGTGTATACAGTCGAGACCCCGACGAGGGGCGATGGCCGGTCTCACAAGCCACTGGTGTCAGTTGGTTCACCTAAGATGTATACAGGTGCTCATTGGGTTATGAGTACACCGGACAGGACTCGCCGGGAACCTGCTAGTTGGGTTTATACCAGACGTCAGATAGCAGTTCCTTGGTGACATGTGTACAGGTTAGTTCATCGACCTGAGATCGTCATTTGTCTCGTGTGAGTTCCCACTGTACTTTGATTACTACCCTACCACGGCTCAAAGGAGTCATGCAAACAGGTTTTAGTTGGGTACAGTCCCGAGCCACATGGAGGCAGTGAGCGGATCTGCAGGGGTTCGTCTCTCCCGGTATTGGGGGTGAGGTCGCGCTGTGTCTAGGAGAGCCATTACATAAAGCCCTCGGCCGAGGCAGGAGATTTACTGGTAGGTATTCCAGTAGTATCTCAGGGTGTTCTGGGCTACACTCCGACATGACTTGTACCGCTTTTGGGGGTCTGACTTTTACCAACCCCCTAGGCCCGCCATGCGATACTCATAGACGAACGGACCGGACTGTACGGATATTGTCACTGACAGGCTCAGTAGGGTGTCAGGATGAGTTCGCTCATCGACGTCCCTTTTGGTCAATAGCTGGTGGCCCGTCACGTATGGCTAATACCTCTGACGTGCTAGTGGTTGAATCCACAGCCATAGTATTGACGAGTCTTTAGAGTTCACCACATACTCAGTTACTCAAGTTTTGGGCGAAACACTGTAGAGGCCGTATGGAGATATGGCAGGGTTCGATCAGATACGTGCGGTATTGCACGGATCGTGATCGGACGGATTTTACTAGCCGGCTTTGGTTTAAGCCGGATCCTAGTATTAGACAGTGTAGATTTTGTCTCTTTGCATTTGTGTTCAGTGGGAATACAAATGCGGGCATGTATATGCAGTAGCGGGGTTTTCCTGTAATTTATTACGGGATCAGTTTTCTGTAGTTGCCAGTTTGTATTCCGTTCCGGCCGGTTTTCCTTTGTTCTTTCCCGGCCGGACTTTTCCGATGGAGGGGGTTATTTGCAAGTTTGCAAATAACATTTGTGGAGGGATTTCTTGCAATTTGTGGCATCATGATGGTTCTTTAATCATTAGATTCCATTTGCATCTTATCCTTTGATTAGAATGGATTAGAGTTGATTTGAATGGAAATGACATTGTTATCATTGCCTTTTTGATATGGTCACCCCTTTTGCTTTTACTACCATCACCTCCCTTCTTGTTATTGATTCATTCCCTCCACCATTTGATTGTAAGAATTGGCCGGCCACATTTTGAGAAGGAATGAGAGAGAGTTTCATTTTGTATGTGGCATATTTTCCTTCATCTCATTTCTTGCTAGGAAAAATGAAAGCACCATTTTTCCTTATCTTCATTCCTCCACATCCATGGCAACTTCACCCCAAGAGACAACCATTCTACACTAAACCTACAGTACCCTTGGACGCGTCGGCTAGCTAACTTCGCGCCCGAGTTGCCTCGGTCCAGAGGTGGGAGCCCGTATACGAGCCCGGCTACGTGGTGCCTTTCCGACGAGGAGGTGATGGACGGAGTTTCCGCGGGAGATCGGAGTGGAGACGAAGATCGAAGGACACGGATCGCTTGGTATATCTCCTACTCCATTCTATTGTTATCTAGGATTAGGTTAATGGTTACGATCCGGGTATATTGTCCGCGGTAGCGCCGGTTAAAGTTAAGAAAAATTTTGATTCCGCATTTTGGCCTCGAGTAGAAGGCCGGGACGCTGCCGTGGCGCAACACAAACAAGTTAAAATGTTTTAACATTTACTTTGGGATGTTAAGCAATTGTTTGAGTTCGGCTCTTTTAACAATCCTGAGCATTGATTTAGCTTCTGACAATGTTTGTCTTTTACTGAATGCTGAGCATTCATCATAGCTCTGGAGATTATTCAAAGAACAATTTAAGTTCTACTCGAGCACATATAAAAGCATGTAGTGCGCTTGGCACTAGCGCCAGTCAATGAGCGCATGGCACTATGGTTAAAGCGCTAGTGCGCTTGGCACTTTGTGCCAGATGCGAAGCGCTAATGCGCTTTGCGCTAAATGAAGAGCGCAGATGCTCTATAGTTGAAGCGTTGAGGCGTTTGGTGCTGGTGCCATATAATTAACTGCAGAGCGCTTTTAGTAATGCAGCGCAGGAGCATGTGGCGCGCTTAACGCTGAACGCTAGATGAAGAGCACTAAGGCACTTTTGAATTAGGAGCGCTAAGGCTCTTATTAGATTAGGAGCGCTAAGCCTCTTCTTAGGTTAACTTTGCGCTCTGCAGATTATCTGTTCTTTGATAAGAGACTTTGTCTCAAAATTCTAAGAACAAAGTTCTTAGTTCATAGGAGATATTTTAATCTGTTTTTGATGAAAGGCTTTGCCTTTGTGGATTTGCGATCCTAAGAGAATTGAATAATTCTCCCCTCTTATAATGAGATGTTCATAGTCTTTTTTGTGAAAGACAACTTTGTTTTATAGATCTATGATCTGTGAAAGAAGTAAGTACTTCTGTTTATATTGAGACGATTTCGTCTGTATATTCTTTTTACCTTGAAAAAGAATTGTCTTCTTTTGCCGAGAGCTTCTTCTTCTTCTTGAGATTTTCTCAAAGTTTATGGGGGGGGGGGGGTTCTTCTGTTCAAGACTTGAAGTTTCGGGTCCTTTATATAGGGCAAGATGGTTTGTTCAATCAGTTAAGGAGATCTTTTCTCCAATTGATTTGGGGAATTTCCCAAACGTCGGATCTTTGATCCAAGGACTTCTGGTTTACAGAAGATAATCTTCTTGTTTTTTTTACCAAGATTGGGAAATCTTTCCATCAGAATTTGTTCTGTCTTTGGTAATTTTTATTTACCACTGGATCATTGATCCAACGGTGCTCTGATTTACAGAGCACAATTTTGTTGTTTGGAAAGATTTTGAGAAACCTTTCCTTAACAGAATTTAATTCTGGTTAATTAATGATTCATCATTATTAGATTTTTGATCTAACGGTGGGGAGCTTTTAGTTCCAGCGCTAGCGCTTATGCGCTCTGCCCATGGTGCGCTACTTGGAGCGCAGCGCTCTTAGCGCTAGCACACACGTGCTTTGCACGTGATGTGGTACTTGCAGCGCATCTAGCGCTAGCGCCTATGCGCTTTGCACAGGGTGCGCTAGTTATAGCGCAGCGCATTTATAAAAGCGCAACTCTAATTCAAATTTTGAATTCGGAACAGATGTTTGCTCCAATTGGGGAAATAAGGAGCTCTGGCAAATCATGTAGGGTTCCTTAAGGCGGCAGCAAGGTTTCGGGAGGCATCGTCCATGCCGTTTTTAAATTTTTGCCATACTAAAGAACCCTGACCCTAGAATCTTAACTAGAGATTCAAATGAACTAGCAATGCAAACAACTTTATATCTAAGTGAATGAGGAATACAACCTTTGTAGACCGGTCCTTCACTTCTAAAGCTCCGTATAGTTGTCCCTTCGCTCCAAGTAGTGAACACTCGAACTCTAGTAAGAGTTCACATGAAGAAATGAACAAGCTTCCTCGAAGTCTTCGATGCCGAAGATGATATACGTCGAGAAGACTTAAGCTCATACTACCTCTTCACTAATGGTGGATTAGTGAAGCAAACACCCTAAACTAAATTGCTAATATAGTAGAGGATGATGAAATAGGAATTGGGCTCACTTTAGATTAATTTTTCTCACACTATTTCTTCACCATTTGAAAAGCTAGTGAGCTTTTTCATGAGGAAGAAGAAGATGAAGTGGAGATAAGAATGAACTCACGAGGTTAGAAAAACAACCATGGGTGAGTTTATGTCATACACTAACTCATGTAGAGAATAAACCATGAGTAATGTTAATGGTTAGCTTAATAAATATCTTAAGTAAAATAAAAAGAGTGGACTTAGTCAATGGTTCTACAAGTTTCCACTAAAGTCAACCATGGCAATTTTCCACTAATTTTGAATTACTTAATAATAAATATGAACCCACATTAAGCTAAGCATGGTGCGAGTCTCATACATCCATGTTGCATGTGTAACCTAGTATGACACACTAATATATATCATATATATATTATTTGTGTAAAAAGAAAACAATACAATTAACATATATCATATATATGTTAAGTGTATCAAAAGTGAGAAAAAGAAATACTTAAGTGAGCTAATATTAGTTAATGTAATTTAATATATCAAATATATAATTATACATTAAATTATTAAATCAATACTTGATTTAATAATCCGTCTATATCACATATAACCGACTAATATCATATGTATCAATTTATCGAATCAACACTTGATCCGATAACCCGGATATCACATATAATCGACCGATATCATATATCGTGAGAATAGAATGCGGTATCACATATGCGCATTAATCTCGGTCCCGCACATATCAAATATATGCTCCTACTTCGTTTCGCATCAACCAGGAAACCTCTGTGTAGGACTCTAAAGACTCGTCAATACGCCGACAGTAGGTGATGATCATATCAAATATCCACAAGCCGCAAGCGGTTTGCTAAACGTAATGACCACCCGGGTATTGAGCAATCAGAAGATCAACAAGCAAGCCTGCTCTACTCCTGCAAATCCAATCAGTAACACTGTCGTACAGTTCGGTCTCTTCGTCAGATATGTCACATATCGCAGCCTGGGGGGGGTGGTAAACGTCAGACCCCAATAGCCTGATAAGTCATGCCGATGCAAGGTCTATAACGGTTCGAGAAACTACTGATAACACTTACCAGTAAATCTCAGCAACTCTGGCCAGGGATTTCCTGTTATGGCCAATCAAGCATAGCGCAACATCAACCCCCAATACCGGGAGAGACAAATCCCCTCTTATCGCTCATTGCCTCTATGTGACTCGGGACTGTACCCAAAAACCACCATTTTGCACGATCTGATATGGTGGAAATCAAAGCACAATGGAAATCACACAAGACTCTATGACGATCTCGGGTCGACAGACTAACCTGTATCAGTGTTACCAGAGAACTGCTATCTAACGATAGGTATAATACCATTTAGGAGTTCTCGGTGTGTCCGTCCAGTGTACCCAGTCTCCACTGAGCACCCGTATATCTTCTCTAATGTCAAACACTAATGGATGTGGGATCATTCATCGCCCATCACATGGGTCGAGAAGCGTATACACTAGTCTACTCTGGAATATCGATGCCCCGTCTCGATACTCCCACGACTAGAAATAATTGAAGGATGTACTTGCTGACTACCTCTGCCCGACTAGTATGATCCGCATCATAATCCTGGTAGTCAAGTATTCATCCTAAGGGCTTTATCAACATGTAATAGAGAGACAATAAGTGTACATGTTAAGATAAAGTGCAAATAGATAGCATACTATCATGTCGAGCAAGAAAGTCCTCCCTATATATGTCCAAGCATCCACTACAACATACATCGCATGTACAGTAATGGCCTCACAGTCTCCCATTTGCACTAAGGCCATTTGTTGCAGTATCTCATACTCAACGTCTTATAGAAGTCTCTCTAGGGAAAGGCCTTTGTGAGTGGATCCGCCGTGTTATCCTTCGCGTCAACTCTCCTTACCTGGATCCCTTGGAGATCAACTATCTCCCTGATCAGGTGATACTTGCCTCAAAATATGTCTAGATCGCTGATGGGACCGGTATTCCTAGGATAAAGCCACAACTCCATTGTTGTCACAATAACAATTATTGGACGCTCAATGGTAGGAACCATGTTCATCTCATGAACAAGTAATGCCCAGACAGACACTTTGGCAGCATCGTTGGTAGCGATGTATTCAGCCTTTATCGTGTAGTATGCCACGGTATCTAGCTTGGAACTCTTCCAACATACCGTCCCACCACTGAGGGTGAAGACAAAGCCTGTGATTGATTTTCATTCGTCCTTATCATTATGGAAGCTCGAACCAAGAACTTTCTTTTAGTGCTTCTCAAGTACTTAAGAATGTCCTCCACAGCTGTCCAGTGATTCTCCCAAGATCCGATTGATTCTTGATCACTACACCTAGTGAATTAGCTACATCTTGTCTGGTACATAATATTGCATGCATGATAGAGCCTACTTCTGAAGCATAGGGTATCTCTTGTACGCGAGCTCTCTTCAAATCAGTCTTGAAAGACATCTTTTTGGAGAGAGTGATTCCTAAGTAAGTGGGCGAACCACCATGTTTAGAATTCTCCATACTAAACCCCTTTAGTACGGTGTTAATGTACCTGGATTTAGGACACTCCTAACTGTTAGTTATATGTATGCCCTAGAGGCCATTACTGTACTTTGGATGTATATTGTAGTGGATGCTGGGACATATGCAGGTAGGACTTTCTTGCTCGATATGATAGTACGCTATCTGGTTGCACTTTATCTTAACATGTATACTTTCTGTCTCTCTGATTACATGTTGATAAAGCCCTTAGGATGTGTACTCGACTTCCAGGACTATGATGCAGATCATACTAGTGGGGTCTGGGTAGTCAATAAGTACATCCTTTAATATTCCTAGTCGTGGGAATATCGAGACGGGGCATCGATATTCCAGAGTAGACTAGCGTATATCTTCTCGACCCATGTGATGGGCGATGGATGATCCCATATCCATTGGTGTTTGACATCAGAGATGGTATGCGGGTGCTCAGTGGAGACTGGGTACACTGAACGGACTCGCCGAGAACTCCTAGATGGTATTATACCTCACATCAGATGGCAGTTCTCTGGTGACACTGGTACAGCTTAGTCTGTTGACCCGAGATCGTCATAGAGTCTTGTGTGTCTCCCACTGTGCTTTGATTTCCACCCTACCACGGCTCTACTGAGTCGTGCAAACAGGTGGTTTTTGGGTACAGTCCCGATTCACATGGAGGCAATGAGCGATAGGAAGGGATTCGTCTCTCCCGGTATTGGGGGTTGATGTTGCGCTATGCTCGACTGGCCATAATAGGAAATCCCTGGCCAGGGTTGCAGTGATATACTGGTAAGAGTTATCAGTAGTTTCACGAATGTTATGGACCTTACGTCGGCATGACTTATCAAGCTACTGGGGGTCTGACGTTTACCACCCCTAGGCGAGATATGCGACATATCAGACGAACAGACCGGACTGTACGGTAAGTGTTACTGGTTGGATTCACAGGAGTGTGAGCGGGCTTGCTCGTCGATCTTCTGATCGCTCAATACCCGGGTGGCCGTTACGTTTAGCAGACCGCTTGCGGCTTGTGGGTGTTTGATATGATCATCACCTGCTGCCGGCGTATTGACGAGTCTTTAGAGTCCTACACAGAGGTTTCCTGGCTCAAGCGAAACGAAATAGGAGCGCATATGAGATATGTGCGGGACCGAGAATAATGCGTGTATGTGATACCGTATTCCATTCTCGCGATGAATGTGTCGAATGGTTATGTGCGATATACCCTAGTTGTCGAATCGAGGATTGATTCGATAAGCCGATACATTGGATATTAGTCGGTTATATGCGATATGACCGGATCGTCAAATCAAGTATTGATTTAATGATTTAATGTATAATTATATATTTGATATATTAATTTGCATTGACTAGTATTGGTTCACTTTAAATGGATTTTCTCACTTGATGTACACAAGTTGTATATGTGATATACTTTTGTGCACAAGATTGTATCATGTTTGATGATACATGCTAACTTGGTTAAGTGTATGATTAAACCATGGGTATATAATGGTTAGGGTTTTGATTTTATTAACTATTTACTTATTTATTTATCTATTTATTTTGGTTGAAAAGGAAAATAAAAACTAAATGGTTGCTTTCATGCTAGAAGGTTCTTGTAGCTTCATGCATCTTTGACTAAAGCAACCATTTTGTCTTCATCTCCTAACCCTAACCATTCAACTAACCTTAGTTTATTCTCTACATCTAACTATGGTTGCTATATGATAAGTATTCATTTATTTTCTATTTTGAAAAAATACATATCATATTCCTTCTTCTTCTTCTTCATCTTCAACAAGAAGAAAACATTGCCTTCATCAATGGCAACTTGTGAAAAAGAGTGAGAAATCCAATTCTAAAGTGAACCCACTTCCTATTTCTTCATCCTATACCTCTTGCCAAGTAGTATAGGGTGTTTTCTTCACAAGTTTCATGACTTGGTGAAGTGGGAGCTTGATCTTGTGATGCCTCGACGTAGATCATCTTCGGCATCGAAGCCGACGACCTAGCCCGCCCATTTCTCCGATGAAGCCGATGCTAGAGTCCGGGATCTGATATGGACAGCGAGGGGACTTCATCACGGAGTCATGGAGGTGGAGGACCGGATCTACAAAGGTTGTAGTCACTTTCCTTTAACTATAAATTTGTTTACTTGCATCGCATCGCCTATACATCTAGTTGACGATCCGTATTATGGTTTATAGGCACATGGAAAATTTTGAATTAGCCATGTTTGATCACTTGTGAGACCTCATTAGTGTGCCTAGGAACCCAACACTAACATCCACTTAGATCTATCACCATAGATCATAATTCACAAGTTGTAGTTGTTTCCCCCAATCAGGGAGCCGAGCTCTATTCAAAATTTGAAATTTGAAATGAGGCAGCGCTTCATAAGAGCAGCGCTAAGAGTCAAAGACTCTGAGGCAGCCTCACGTGCAAAGCACGAGAGCGCTGGCGCCAAGAGCACCGGCGGTAAAGATTCTGAGGCAGCGTCTCACGTACAAAGCATGAGAGCGCTAGCGCCAAGAGTCAAAGACTCTGAGACAATGCCTCACGTGAAAAGCATGATAGCGCTAGAACTAGAACTAAATGTTCTCCACCCTTGGATCAAAAGTCCAATGAATATGATTAAAAATCTTCAAATTACAAGAATAAAATTCTGTTGAGAAAATACTCCTCAAATCTTTCCAAACAAGAAAGATTATGCTCTGTAAATCAGAGCACCGTTGGATCAAAGATCCAATGGTGATTAAGATCACCAAGATACAGAATAAGTTCTGTATGGGAAAATATTTTCCCAATCTTATTAAAAACAAGAAAGATGTCTTTTGTAAAATAGAAGCCCTTGGATCAAAGATCCAATGGTGGGATAAATTCCCAAATCATTTAAAAATCTCTCAATGAGAGATTTCCTTAACTGATTCAACAAATCAGCCTTTACTATATAAAAGACTCAAGACTTCAAGTCTTGTACAGAGAAACCTCCCCATAAATTCCTAAATCGAAAGAAGAAAAACAGAAGAACCCCCCCATAAGTTTCCAGTTCTGAGAAAAGAAAAAGTGAAGAGAAAGCTCTAAGAAGAAGAACCTTTTTTAAGGTAAATAAAAAGAAGAGAGATCATATCATCTCCTCCATATTTGAGAGTTTAACTCTCCTATCAGAAGAACTTAGTTCTTTTTCTAGATCACAGATCTATAAGACCAAGTCTTTCACAAAAACAGAAGAGATCAAAGTCTCTCTTCATAAGAAGAAGAACTTAGTTCTTAGATCCATGAGACAAACTCTCTTGTAAACCGAGAATTAATTCCCAGAGCACAGAACTGATCGGAGCTGCCAAAGAAGCGCCTTAGCGCTCCAATTTAAAAGAAACGCTTTAGCGCTCCATATCTGACGCTCAGCGCCAAGCGCTCTACGTGCTCCTTACGTGGGCGCTATTTTATAAGAAGCGCTTTAGCGCTCCAAATCTGGCGCTCAGTGCCAAGCGCTCCACGTGCTCCTCACGAGGGCGCCATTTTAAAAAGAAGCACCTTAGCGCTCCAAGTCTGGCGCTCAGCGCCAAGCGCTCCACGTGCCCCTTACGTGGGCGCTAAGGAATTACAAAGAGCTTTGTAAATAAGGCCCCGGCGCCATAAAAAGTGTTCAACACTCAATAAAAGACAAAAAGAAAAAAGAGTGTCAGAGCCTAAATCAATGCTCAACCTTATTTGAATAAAATTGGCTGAGCCTAAATGAATGTTCAACATTCTAATCAAAATGAGTGGACCGAGTCCAAACAAGTGTTCAAACACTTTATTCAAAAATGAGTAGACTAAGCCCAAGCTGGCCAAAAGTCCCTAATTCAGATCAACTGATTCCATGTGCTCACAATATTCTTGATTGGTCTTAGTCTCAAACCTGACTGTAGATCTCCCAACCAACTTCGGTTCAAGGGTACATCTCTTCATATCTCTGATACACGTTGCTGTAATTCTTCAGCGTTTTCAGAGAGATGAAGGGTACCAATAACCAATAACTTTTGGTGCATCCCCAAATGGTTAAATCAAAACCATACAGACTATGATGTCTTTAAACATGGGCTATGAGGTCCTTAAACTCATGGACTATGATGTCCTTATACCCAATGGACCGCAACGTCCCTAAACTAAACTCTATAGACTATGATGTCCTTAAACTCCATGGACTATGATGTCCTTAAACCCAATGGACCACAACGTCCTTAAACTAAACTCTATGGACTATGATATCCATTAACTCCATGGACTACGATGTCCTTAAACCCAATAGACCGCAATGTCCCTAAACTAAAACGATAGAGTCCAAATACTCTCTCGTTGGATTTAAATGATTCCGAAACCTTGCTGAGTAGATCTTAGTCTAAAATTAGACTAACGTATCCTCAACAAACATTTAAATTGATCTTAATCTAAAAAAAGATTAACGATCCTTAAACCAACCCAAATCCAAATCTAAGAAAATACAGATTTGGACTAATCCATGCCCTACGGGCGACAACATAAATTAGTCTCCGTATACAATCCACGGGCAACCTAAAACAAAACAAACACACATGATACGAAGTGACCTTCGAGAGCAGAAGAAAATGGTTATCGCTACGCTGTAACGTAATTAATTGCAGGGGCTTGCGCCTGCAGAGAAGAGCGTCCCTATAATAAAAAAGCTCTCACAACTAGGGGGAATCTGACGAAGTCTGCTACAACGGCTGCATCCGTCCAAACCTCCAATACACGGTGCCATAAATCAACTTGGCATCTTCAGAGAGGTGGATGGATAAAACCAAATAACATCTGCCCACCAAAGTTCAGGCCGGACGTCCCAACGTCCCGGCCGCGTCTTTCGGCGTCGAACAGATTCTGGCACGCCCGGTGGGACCTTTTTCTCTTTCCACCCCACACTTCGTTTGTCGTGTTCATGAATGGATCGCGGTTTAATATGGTTGCCCCTGGATTCAAGGTACTAAGATTTGGTGTCTTGCTCCCGTGCAGAGAAAATGGCTTCCCACTGCACCAACTACAACAACAAATCCCACTCTGTCCTCGCTGGAGGAGTGACCTATAGGCCCCAAGCGGCCTCCATCTTCGCCATGCCAGTAGAACAGGTGACTCAGGCCACCACTGGACTGTTCTTTTGGACCATGATCCCACCGGCAAGCTTCAGCGTCCCAATGCCGTCACAGGAAGTTCTGAAGAAGTTGGTCTTCGATCGGCTTACAACTACCACGGCCTCTCTCAAGGGGTCGTCCAATTCCAAGTCTACTGCCTCAGTCTTCGACAGGCTGAGCATGAGCTCTAGTGGGCCCATGAAGAAGCCTACAGTACATGATCGAGTCATCCCGACGCGGATAGCCATTCTAACCCTGACGGACGAAGTCATCAAAGGGGCTTCTCTTCCTAAGGGATCGGTCATTGCGAGACTGTCCACCCTAATTCCTACTTTGGGTGAGGTCGTCTAGGCTACTTTCTTTTCCTAAAGGTCAGTTTTCGACAGGTTGGACTTTTTTCCTCAGCGGATGTCAGTCTTTGATAGGCTGGCACTAACCTCAACCCTTCACTAGAACAGAGGGCATGATGAATCCATCCCCGTAACTAAGCCAATACCGTCTGCAAGATATGCTCGATGTGGCCACGGGCGCCGAGTGAGGAAAGCTGGGGGAAGTTCTCCTTCTGGATTGACTCCACCAGCTCCGATGGTGGAAGTCGATGCTGCTGTTCCAACTGGGAACAGCTTTGAGCCACTCAGGAGGGTGCGCAAGAACTCTCCAACTGCCGTATTATAAAGGTCTCCTTCACCTATTGAAAATGTTACAAAGGCGGAGCTGGAGCAGTCTCCTTAGCGGCCGTCTTCCAAAATCTACAGGGTCTGGCAAAGAGTTCAAGACTCTATGATCGACAAAGACTACTCCCGCCGACAGAAGAAAATGAAAGATCGGCAAGAGGAGGACCATCCCACCACCGTACCATAGAAAGTATCACCTGCAATCTCTCTCAACTTCGACCGCCCATAAAAAGAGGAGGGCGGAGAAGATCCTTAAGCTTGGGACGAATCTCAAGGGCACTGAACCCAGACGCTCCAAGTCTGGGGGTTTGATGGTGCATACTGTTTATATGGCTTCCGGGAAGGAGGAGAGCCGCGCTTCCGGGGGTCACCGACCACTCACCTGATCCGTAACAAAGGCCCAGGAGCAACAACAGAAGCTTCAGGAAATGTTAACAAAGATGGCCGCACTCACTGGGCTAAAAGAAAGCCCGGAGACATCGTCGGAGCAACGCCAGGAGCAAGAAACCGATGCCGAGTTTCTCCGCAGAATGCTCGAGAAGATAGATGAAGAAGCCGCGGAATAAGCGGACAACATAAAACAAATGGTGCTATTATTCCAGGACATGGTAGGCATGATGATACAGCCGGATCCTCCAGCTGAAGTCCCTCCAATAATCTTTGAAGACGACATAGGGGAGACATCAAACCCTCTTCCGGCTCTATCAGCAGCCAAGGAAGAGACCGTCTCTAAAGCCGCCCTGGACGACTATATAGCTCAACAGATACGAGCTCATCAGGAGAGCGAAGCGGCCGGCCAAATCGTCAAGATTGGACGACCCTATCCGGGTTGGTACGATCAAATAAAGTACCCGTCAGGATATACAATCCCTAAATTCCATGTGTATAAGGGGACGGGTAATCCACACTAGCACGTTGCTCAATTTAGAGCCTTGTGCGGTAATATTGGGGGCGACGACAAATTACTACTTCGCCAGTTTGTTGGCAGCTTGTCGGAGACATCATTCGAATGGTACTCCGAACTCCCGTATGACTCTGTCAAGACTTTTGCAGAAATGGAGCTACTGTTTACACAAAGGTTCGCAAGCGCCAGCGAACGTACCCCGATCACGGCATTGATCAACGCTAGAATGAAGCCGGGAGAGACATGGGTGCAGTATGCAATCCGGTGGCGGAATCTATGGTCGAGATGCGAACAACGCATAGAAGAAGCTCCTGCCGTAGGCATGTCATAGGGACCCTCGACCCTCAGGCGAGCATTTCCAAGTTCATGATGTTTTTCAAGCCGACCACTTTCCAGGCCTTGATTGACAAGCTGGCCCAAATGGACCAGATGTGACATAGACCGCCCTCTTCAAAGACGGAGCTTCGAAATGAAAAAGGCAAAAGGAAAGCGATCTTTGTCGCCAACGCTCAACAACAGCTGAGTGAGCCGAAACCAGTTGTTCACCAAAGCAACAAGCGGCGATCCCTCGATGAGAAGTTAAGATGTCCTTACTCGTTTCCCCGGGATAAAACAAAGAGACTGTTCGAACTGGCAGTGCGCAATGGGCTCATCACTCTACCGGAGCCGAGACACCCACCGCAACTGAATGAAGTCAACGATCCCAATTACTGCCCCAACCACCTAATATTGGGCCATCCGATCGAAGACTGTTATGTCTTCAAAAACTGGGCTGAAGACCAGTACCAACAGGGCAAGTTTGCGCTGTCCGAAAACTGGAAGGTAAATCCGCCACAACAGCACACTCCTAAAAGGGTAGACACTCTGGGGGCATCATGCTCATTCATAGAGGTAGCTCCATGGGAAGTAGTTCTTTCGGCAAAAACGAAAAGAATGCTGAAGGATCTTCAAGCATGCCCCGCAATCAGTTGGAAAAGCCCGCTAGAGCCCGAGATCATTGAGGGAATGCTGAAACCGCGCCCGACACTGGGAATTGATAGCAATGGGCAAAATACCCAGGTCCAGTTGTCAAAGTATTTGAAGAAGAAGAAGATCAAGAAGCCCGCACAGCCTGATGACAAGCGCACGGACCTACAAAAGCATATTGACGCGCTGGAGGAATATAACCAGAAGGCGCGGACTCCAGTCACACTGCATGAGTTTCTCAACCATATCCTTGAGAACAGAGGCAATGACAATGACGAGGGAGACGACGCGTCAAAAGAACCCGAGGATTACGTGGCAAGTTGTCACATGATCTCTCATTCGTCACTAAATGATGAATAAGCTCACTCAGCGGTAGAAGATGACATAGAGGAGCTGGGGGCAGAATCAACACCAAAATCCTTGGAACCGTCCGATGAGCTGATTGACGTGCTGCTAACCAAAGCCCGTCAGAAGAGCAAAGTTTATCGAGAACGCAAAATGACCATATTCGAAAAAGCCAGGCCTCTACGTCAAGTGGAAGAAGCCGCGGTGGGGATGGATCACAAAACACCCCAACCAAACCAAATCACACCCTAAATGGGTGTATCCTACTTTATCGTTATGTATCCCATCACGTGACAAATACACGTGCATATAGGATGAACAATGGACCGCAATGTCCTAAAACCAGCTATGGACCAAAACGTTTTTAAACTACTACAAACCGCAACATCCTAGGGCTGACCCAAAAAAAATGGTACGTTCATAAGCAAGATGGGCACGGATGAAAATCCAAAAGGGCTCCGTGAGTAAAAACAGCAAGGCTACCGGCGATGTTTGTGAAAACCCGAAAGGGCGCAGACTCGTAAAAAAAACGGTATGTCCATAAGCAAGATGGGCACGGATGAAAACCCGAAAGGGCTCCGTGAGTAAAAATAGCAAGGGTACCGGCGATGTTTGTGAAAACCCGAAAGGGCGCAGACTCGTAAAACAATGGTACGTCCATAAGCAAGATGGGCATGGATGAAAACCCGAAAGGGCCTCGTGAGTAAAAACAGCAGGGCTACCGGCGAGTCTGTGAAAACCTGAAAGGGCGCAGACTCGTAAAAAATTCATGCACACTAGCAAGGTCCTCCCGACTTTGTAAGGAGAAAATACCTGTGTGAGATCCTTACGACTCATAAGGGAGCAACACACTTAGGGATCCTCACGATTCCTGAGGAGAAATTACACTTACGTGATCCTCACGATTTGTAAGGAGAAACCTCTTATGAGACCCTCACGTCTCATAAGATTCAAAAGCCTTAAGCTACAGGGATCTGAACCTGTTCTTAAGCCATCACATTTCTCAGATTGCCCTACAAACGGTTCAATATTGACCCTTGTATACAATCCACGGGCACAAATAAACGTTTCCCCCACCCGGTTCCACCAATGGCGCGAAATTTCCTCATGTGGTGAATGACACTTGTAAGTTCTCTCGACTTATAAGGAGAAAACACTCTTGTAAGATCCTTACGACTTATAAGAGAACACACACTTAAGAATCCTCACGATTCTTAAGGAGAAAACGCACCTACGAGACCCTCATGACTCGTAGGGAGAAACACCTTTATGAGACCCTTACGGCTCATGAAGTCAAAAGCCTTAGTCGACAGGATTCTAACCCTGTTTGCTAAGCCATCTTTGTTTAAATCGACAAAGGCAAATGATGATTCGTTCCTGGCAATATCCCAGTTGTAGCGATGCTGATGCCTAAATCGGTATCAAATTCCAAGTCCTTTCAAGGAAAATGATGATTCGCTCCTGGCAATATCCCAGTTGTAGCGATGCTGATGCTTAAATCGGTATCAAATTCCAAGTCCTTTCACGACAAATAATGATTCGCTCCTGGCAATATTCCAGTTGCAGCGATGCTGATGCTAAGATTGGTATCAGATCTTGAGTCCATACTCACAAAAAAATGATGATGCATATGAAATAGCCGAAATGTTTGGGCAACTCGCAATAAAAATCAGCGAGTAAAATATATGCATATGAAAAATAGCCGAAATGATTGGGCAATCGCGAATTTCACGATATAAAAAGATGAAATGATAGAGCATCGCGGAAAGAAATAAAAAAATGATGAAATAATGAAACTTTTGCCCTGCAGGTAAGTCCATACTGACCCCTGTGTATAATCCATGGGCACAAACGAAAAGAGAACCACATGTCCCAACAAACTCTGTCAAAGGGAAAGTCAGATCTTGACAGCAACATCTGTATCCCAGAAGACCAACAACGGCGTTCCTATTCATGCCAGCAGGGCACGGACACGACACCATCAATCGGAGTAACGGCAAAATCCCCAGTTCCAAGACTATACGGTTTACAGACAACCTAAAGTCAACCCGACACCGCAGAAAGAGGAATACGTCAGCAAATGACCCCATCGCGGAAATACATCATCCAATGACTCTGTCGGAGAAATACGTCATCCAATGACCCCATCACGGAAATACATCATCCAATGACCCCGTCTCGGAAATACGTCAGCAAATGACCCCGTCTCGGAAATACGTCATCCAATGACTCCGTCTCGAAAACAAGTCAACCAACCTCCAGGGAAATTAGTGTCCTTGGCAAGACCTCTCGATTCAGGGAAATCGGCGTCCTTAGCGAGAACCTCGATTCGCGTCGACCCGTAAGAAAATCAATGTCTTTGCAGGAATCTCTCGATTCGTCTTGACCCTAGAGAAATCAATGTCCTTGGCAAGACCTCTCGATTCAGGAAAATTAGCGTCCTTGGCGAGAACCTCTCGATTCACGTCGACCCGCAAGGAAATCAGTGTCTTTGCAGGAATCTCTCGATTCGTCTCAACCCCAGGGAAATCAGTGTCCTTGGCAAGACCTCTCGATTCAGGGAAATCAGCGTCCTTGGCGAGAACCTCTCGATTCGCATCAACCCGCAAGGAAATTAGTGTCTTTGCAGGAATCTCTCGATTCGTCTCGACCCCAGGGAAATCAGTGTCCTTGGCAAGACCTATCGATTCAGGGAAATCAGCATCCTTGGTGAGAACCTCTCGATTCATGTCGACCCACAAGGAAATCAGTGTCTTTGCAGGAATCTCTCGATTCGTCTCGACCCTAGGAAAATCAGTGTCCTTGGCAAAACCTCTCGATTCGCGTTGACCCGCAAGGAAATCAGTGTTTTTACAGGAATCTCTCGATTCGTCTCGACCCCAGGGAATTCAGTATCCTTGGCAAGACCCCTCGATTTAGGGAAATCAGTGTCCTTGGTGAGAACTCTCGATTCACGTCGACCCATAAGGAAATCAGTGTCTTTGCAGGAATCTCTCGATTCGTCTCGACCCCAGGGAAATCAATGTCCTTGGCAAGACCTATCGATTCAGGGAAATCAGCGTCCTCGGCGAGAACCTCTCGATTTGCGTCGACCCGCAAAGAAATCAGTGTCTTTGCAGGAATCCCACGATTCGTCTCGACCCTGGAGAAATTAGTGTCCCTGCGCATAAAGAAAATTCTCCTGTGGGATCCTTACGATTCTCAATAGAAAACGCACTTAGGAGTCCTCACGACTCCTAAGGAGAAAAGACACCTACGGGATCCTCTCGACTCGTAGGGAGAAAAGTCTTTATGAGACCCTCATGACTCATAAAGTTGAAAAGTCTTAGGTGGTAGATCTTAACCTTGTCTCATAAGCCATCACTACCATGCAAGGAGGTCAAGATAGACTATCTATGGGCCACACTCTACGAAGTTGAACATCGAAGAGGAGGGAAATGGCCACTTATGAGTCCTCTCGACTTGTAAAGGGAAATTTTTTCTTGTGATATCCTTACAACTCTCAAGAGAAAATGCACTTAAGAATCCTCACGACTCCTAAGAAGAAAATACACCTATGAGATCCTCTCGACTCTTAGTAAGAGAAGTCTTTATGAGACCCTCATAGCTCATAAAGTTGAAAAATCTTAGGCGGCAGACCTGAACCTGTTTCCTAAGCCATCATTGCCCTGCAGGGAGGTTAAGATGGACTGCTATCTACTACTTACAGACCACGCTTACCAAAGTTACATGCCACTGAAATAGAGGTGCTACTCAAGAGTACGTAAACTACTTTGCGCCAAGTCGAAACAAAAAGGCATAATCCACGGACGTCGACCACATACTGTGCGAGGCAATAAAGAGAACATTTGATTTGCATCCAATTAAGCGTTTGAAGCATACCCATTCATGTATGTGCGAAGAGGATTAATGCATAAAATAAACGCATAGAAAGGAAAAACTTGTTATTCACACCCCAGAAAATTCTTACATTGATGAAAAATAGTAAAAAAAAGCATCATTAAAATGTTTATAATGGTAAAATATTAAATCCTGGACACGGATTAAGAAACTCAGAAGTAAGGCCGTCTAAAATGCTTCTGGCTTCCCTGAACATTCTCTTGTGCCTTCTCTCACGAAGGCAAGTATCAGAATCCTCGCTGATGTCGTCCGTCCTCTGATAAGCAAAGATTATCGTCGTCTGTTGGAAAATTTAATGCAAGATATCAACAAGATTATCTCACCACCTCTTTGAGATTAGGCCCATCAGATATACTGAGGGCACCTTGTCTTCAACATCATCCAGTGCCTTAAGCGGCATGGCTTCGTAAAATCCAGGAAGTGCGTTCCAAATCGCTCTTACGACGAGCTTCAAAAGAGCGGAGCGACGAGGAAGTAGCGACCGTTGTATTCATTAAAGCAGCTCATAATCTCAGCACATTGAGCATTTGTGAACTCCTGGTTTTGACAACGTCCTAGTGCGCGAATGTCTCCATAAGAAATAATTTCGTCAAGATCATACAGATGAGCGGCCATAGTGTCTGAAAGGGAAAATCAGTGAGAGCTTAGTGGTCAGACTAATCAAGAAAATGATTATTGAAACAGATACAAGAATTTAAAAAACTCTTGATATCCTCACAGAGAAAACAAGTTTTGATTAAGACACCCAACAAATTCAAATTTGTGCAAATAAAGGAGAAATCCTAAAAGGATTCTCATTTAATGGGAGGCCTCTCGGGCCAAGAAGTTAAACTCCCTCGAGAGCAACGCTCTGCAACAGAAATGACATCTATCAAAATTAATCATGAGAGGAATAAAATTCCCTAAAATTTTAAGAGCCGCGCTATGTGAAAATGATGGAATCATCCATCAAAACCCTAAAAAAGCAAAGCTTTTACAGAGGTAAAACCCCAAGATCTTTAAAGATCTGAAACACAAATCTTAGAAACTCTAAGAGTTCTTCATTTATGGGTTAAGAAACCCTAGAAAAAGATCTCTTTAGATCTATGATCTAGAAAGAGCAAAGCTCTATTTTAATTAACGGGTTGAAGATCCATGATCTGGTAAGAGCAAAGCTCTGTTTAATGGGGACAAACATAATTCTTACCAGAGATTTGAACAAAGTTCTAACTTAAAGAAAGTTTTTGGGCAGAGATCTATGCTCTGAAGAGAGAATTCAATTCTCAAGAGAAAATAAGAAAACAAGAAGATGAACAACCAGTCATCTCAAGCGCCAAAGGCCCTATTTATAGGCGCTGGAAGTCGATCCAACTTCCAAGTTGATCTAATGGTGGAAATGTTGCTACCGCTGCACTCACGTGTGAGCCACATGAGCGCTATAGTGGGGGGGCATTTGTTTCCCCCAATCAGAAAGCCAAGCTCTATTCAAAATTTGAAATTTGAAATGAGGCAGCGCCTCATAAGAGCGCTCGCGCCAAGAGCGTCAGCGCTAAGAGTCAAAGACTCTGAGGCAGCGCTCACGTGCAAAGCACGAAAGCGTCAGCGCTAAAGAATCTAAGGCAGCGCCTCACGTGCAAAGCACGAGAGTGCTAGCGCCAAGAGTCAAAGACTCTGAGACAGCGCCTCACATGCAAAGCATGAGAGCGCTAGCGCTAGAACTAAATGTTCTCCACCCTTGGATCAAAGATCCAACGAAGATGATTAACAATCTTCAAATTACCAGAATAAAATTTTGCTGAGGAAATACTCCTCAAATCTTTCCAAACAAGATAGATTGTGCTCTGTAAATCAGAGCACCGTTGGATCAAAGATCCAATGGTGATTAAAAATCTCCAAGATACAGAATAAGTTCTGTATGGGAAAATATTTTTCCAATCTTGTTAAAAACAAGAAAGATGTCTTCTGTAAATTAGAAGCTCTTGGATCAAAGATCCAATGGTGGTATAAATTCCCAAATCATTTAAGGATCTCTCAATAAGAGATTTCTTTAACCGATTCAATAAATCAGCCTCCACTATATAATAGACCCAAGACTTCAAGTCTTGTACAGAGAAAACACCCCATAAATTCCCAAATCGAAAGAAGAAAAACAGAAGAACCCCCCATAAGTTTCCAGTTCCGAGAAAAGAAAAAGTGAAGAGCTAGCTCTAAGAAGAAGAACCTTTTTTAAGATAAATAAAAAAGAGAGAGATCATAACATCTCCTCCATATTTGAGAGTTTAACTCTCGCATCAGAAGAACTTAGTTCTTTTTCTAGATCACAGATCTATAAGACCAAGTCTTTCACACAAACAGAAAAGATCAAAGTCTCTCTTCATAAAAAGAAGAATTTAGTTCTTAGATCCATTTGACAAAGTCTCTTGTAAACCGAGAATTAATTCCCAGAGCACAGAACCGATCAGAGCTATCAAAGAAGCGCCTTAGCGCTCCAATTTAAAAGAAGCACTTTAGCGCTCCAAATATGGCGCTCAGTGCCAAGCGCTCCACGTGCTCCTCACGTAGGCGCTATTTTATAAGAAGCGCTTTAGCGCTCCAAATCTGGCGCTCAGCGCCAAGCGCTCCACGTGCTCACGAGGGCGCCATTTTAAAAAGTAGCATCTTAGCGTTCCAAGTCTGGTGCTCAGCGCCAAGCACTCCACGTGCTCCTCACGTGGGTGCTAAGGAATTACAAAGCGCTCTGTAAATAAGGCTCCAGCGCCACAAAAAGTGTTCAACACTTGATAAAAGACAAAAAGAAAAAGGAGTGTCAGAGCCCAAATCAATGCTCAACATTATTTGAATAAAAGGGGCTGAGCCCAAATGAATGTTCAACATTCTACTCAAAATGAGTGGACCGAGTCCAAACAAGTGTTCAAACACTTTATTCAAAAATGAGTGGACTAAGCCCAAGCTGGCCACAAGTCCCTAATTCAGATCAACCGAGCCCATGTGCTCACAATATTCTTGATTGGTCTTAGTCTCAAACCTGACTGTAGATCTTCCAACCAACTTCGGTTCAAGGGTGCATCTCTTCATACCTCTGATACACGTCGCTGTAATTCTTCAGCGTCTTCAGAGAGATGAAGGGTCCCAATAACCAATAACTTTTGGTGCATCTCCAAATGGTTAAATCAAAACCCTACAGACTATGATGTCTTTAAACATGGGCTATGCGGTCCTTAAACTCATGGAATATGATATCCTTAAACCCAATGGACTGCAACGTCCCTAAACTAAACTCTATGGACTATGATGTCCTTAAACTCCATGGACTATGATGTTCTTTAACCCAATGGACCGCAACGTCCCTAAATTAAGCTCTATGGACTATGATGTCCTTAAACTCCATGGACTATGATGCCCTTAAACCCAATGGACCGCAATGTCCCTAAACTAAAAAGATAGAGTCCAAATACTCTCTCGTTGGATCTAAATGATCCTAAAACCTTGCTGAGTAGATCTTAGTTTAAAATTAGACTAATATATCCTCAATAAACATTTAAGTTGATCTTAATCTAAAACAAGATTAACGATCCTTAAACCAACCCAAACCTAAATCTAAGAAAATATGGATTTGGACTAATCCATGCCATACGGGCGACAACATAAATTAGTCTCTGTATACAAACCACAGGCAACCTAAAACAAAACAAACACACACGATACGAAGTGACCTTCGG
This sequence comes from Agapanthus africanus, assembly GCA_030015575.1. Taxonomy (NCBI): domain Eukaryota; kingdom Viridiplantae; phylum Streptophyta; class Magnoliopsida; order Asparagales; family Amaryllidaceae; genus Agapanthus; species Agapanthus africanus. The sequence continues at coordinate 223,207,363 of JASDDO010000028.1, read as the reverse complement.
GAGCAGGAGAAAGTTGTTATCGCTATGCGGTAACGTAATTAATTGCAGGGGCTTGTGCCTGCAGGGAAAACGTCCCCACAATCAAAAACCTCTCACAACGAGGGGGAATCTGACGAAGTCTGCTACAACGGCCGCATCCATCCAAACCTCCGATACACGGTGCCATAAATCAACTTGGTATCTTCGGAGATGTGGACGGATAAAACCAAATAGTATCTGCCCGCCAAAGTTTAGGCCGGACGTCCTAATGTTCCGGCCACGTCTTCTGGCGGCGAACAGTACTTGGTATCATCCAGATCTTCTATCGAGAATCCCCGTGATTAGAGGAGCTTGACCGAGTGTAGCATAGGAAACCATTTCCTATCAAGAGTATGTCATCTGCGTACAATACATGGAGGACAACCTTACTCTCTATAACCTTCTTGTGTATACAAGGTTCATCTACCTTTTTGATGAAGTCAAACTCTTTGAATGCCATATCAAAACAGATGTTCCAACTCCGCGATGCGCGCATTGATCCTGATGGACTTAAGCACAGCTTTGAAAATCTTAACTTTTCCATTTACACCAAGAATCTTTTCAAGATCCATTTGTTCCCTATGGGTTTTACCCCTTTAGGTGCAACATTCAAAGTCATACTTTGTTGGTGTACATGGATTCCATCTTTGATCGCATAGCATCCAGCCATTTCACAAAGTCTTTACTTATGATGGCCTGTATGAACCTAGTTGGGCCATCATCTACCATGATACAATCCTCGCTCCCACTGTCACTGAGAAGAGCATAATATCTCTCAAGTGGATGAGGAACCCTACCAGATTCACGGAGAGGCTGATGTTCGTTGGAGACTATTGAATCCTTTGGTTTTACCAAATCATCAGCTGTTAGTTTGTCTAGCTGGAGCTCCTTCCAGTTCTACCTCATGACCACTAATTTCTTCACAAGAAATTCCTTTTCTAAAATGGTGGCATGCTGAGAAACAAAACACCTTTTGCTTCTCAGTGTGGTAGAAAATATTCCCTTGCGAATGTTCGGGATATCCAACAAACTTATACAGAACCGGCCTTGCCTCGAGCTTTTCTGGATTTTGCTTTTCAATATAGGCCGGACAACCCCATATCATAACTCGTTTAAGACATGGTCTCTTCCCATTCCATATCTCATATGGAGTGGTAGGCACTGATTTGGTTGGAAGCCCATTCAATAGGTATGCAGGTTCTTAAGTGCATAACACCAAAAGAAAACATGTAACTCAGCAGCACTCATCATAAAGCGCACCATATTTCATAGAGTGCGATACCTCCAACCCGATACACCGTTCTGTTGTGGTGTACACGAAAGACTAAGCTGAGAGAGAATCTCATTCTCCTTTTAGAAACTCCAGGAACTCCATGCGCAAGTATTCTCCTCCTCGATCACATCGAAAGACTTAATACTTTTACCCATTTGGTTCTTAACTTCAAGTTTATATTCCTTAAATTTTTCAGAAGATTCATACTTATGTTTCAACAGGAACACATATCCGAATCTTGAGAGATCTTCGATGAATGTAATGAAGTACAAAGAACCAGCCAAAACATTTGTAGACACAGGACCGTATATATCATCATGTATCCATCCCAAGAGTTCAGTAACTCTTTCTCTGTTTCCAGTAAACGGAGTTTTGGTCATTTTACCTTTGAGATAAGACTGGAAAGTATCATAAGATGAAAATTTGAACAGATTCTCATATTCATCATTATGTAACTTAGCTAGTCGTGTCGCATTGATATGACCTAGTCTATAATGCCACAAGAAGGATTCGTTCATTTCTGAACTACTCCTCTTTTGTGTGTTCTATATACTTTGAATTGTGGTAGATTTAGAACGTATATGCCATTATATAATGTGCCTGATCCAATCAACTCTTGATTCAGGAAAATGTTCACAACATTATCCTCCAATACAGAATTATATCATTCTTTAACTTAATAAAGAATCTGATGTAATGTTGCATATCAGGTTCGGTATGTAATAATATTCGTTCAGAATCAATGTATTTACCACTTGGTAATACAAGGTGATATCTGCCAACTGATTTGGCTGCAACAATTGCATCATTCTCTACACTAGAGAACAATCACCTATTCTCAGTTCTCTACCTGTTTGTAGCCTATGTAACAGATTATATTAGTGGGATCCTAATCCAGTATCTCATATCTAGGACGTAGAGGATATTGAGAAACGGTTCTTGGTAATGAACACACCCGAAGAATATGCATCATTATGCTTAATCCTCGATTGGGTGGCATGGGAATCCGTATATTCCCCTATTTTCTGCTCAGATTTATAACAATTATAAGATAGAGTGGAACCAACGTTCCCTAGCTCAATATAATAGCAGGTTCGGTCAAGGCATCCATATTATTATCTTGATTAAGGCGTGACATGGTCGCTACCAAGAGAGAGAGAGAGAGAGAAGAAAACACTCTGCGTGATCTCTTGCAAGATCAGATCGGTTATTATTTTATCTAATCAGGATGGCTCCCACTGTTTTTATCAAATCTTCCTTCAAACCCTAAAAGGTAAGACTAGTCGGGATTAATTACACCCTACAAGTTCGCCAATCTTTCGGCCAGACCAGTATCGGTACTTTGAGGGAGGTTCCTCGTGCTTTCACACGGACCTAACTAAAATAAACCTCATTTTCCCAGGGGCATAACCCCGTTAACACCTTGCTAGACACCTACTTGATCGTCTAGTTGTAATGTATAAAACTTTCCTAAGAGTAACTCTTACTCGCAGTGGGTATCGGGATCCAACTATCTCATAGAAGGAATGCAATCTCATTGCAAATTTCAACACTTGAAATTCCCAATAATATTTTACCCCTACCATTCTATGATCTTGACAGAGGTCAACAAACCATAGTGCGCTAGTCAAGTTCAACCCGCCATTTCATGATTGAATTAAACCCACCCGCACGACCCTTGACAGAGGTCAATAAGGTCGTACGACTACCCTAATCCAATCGCATTATATGCTTTGCAGATAAGCACTAATCAGCTACCGCACGCTATGCCTTAAAAGAGGTCAACAAATAGAGCACGAATACTAATTACTACTTATCTGAAATGACGGAGGGCTACGGCAGCTTTTTAAGAAAACCCTTTGCGTAATGAACTTGATATCGTTGTAGAATCGAGTGATTTTGAAAATAAGTGTTTTTGAGGCTTTTACTAGTTTTACTAAAGAGGTCACTCCCGGTGAAGAGATCTCGACTCTTTCCTCATCGAATGAGGTGCAGGATATTTCACAAATACCACCATGCAAAGCAAAAACTATAGAATCAATCAAAAGACAAACCGAGTGGGTTGTAGCATCTGCCAGTTTCGCTAAAAAGGTCACTCCCGGTAAAAGGATTTCGGCTCTTTCCTTATCGAATAAAGTGCTGGATATTCTATAAGGAATACCGCTATGCAAAGTAAGAACTAGAGCTACCAGTTTTTAAAACAAAATTTTACAACATCTTTAGGTTTCTTTTATTTTTCATTAATGAAGTCCCATTAATTGTGCTTCCTAAGTATCATAGAAGAAACGAAAGCAGCAATATTTATTATATATCATATTTATAATATAAGCATTCGTATTAGAATATCAAGTGATCACATCACAGAATATCAGCAGCAGAAGATAACATATGAAATATTGGATATACTAGAAATTCCGTGTTTTAAATTAAGCCAGTATAAAACACGGATTCCACGGTCGCGTTGAATAGCCAAACCCACATCCCTAGACCCCTATGAGAGCGGCAAACAACCCTACCAATTCTAGAGTTAGGAAACCTGGTCTCGACTCCTCGAGATGGTCTCCCACTGGACCCTAGAACCCGGTTACTTGTGCTCTCCTCCTTGGGTCTATCATAATGCGGAAAAGTAAATAATATACATGAATGGTGACATCATCCTCAACCCGGAAGTGCCCCAATAAAAGAATATTACATACAAGCTTTTACATGAATGAAAATGAAAAACTCTCATCTCATATAAAAACCCCCGGCTATTCAAAATACGACGATCCAATAGAACGTATCACAGCAACACATAACATCACATGTCATCAACGTCAGTAAATATGCGTATCCCAATTGTTGTTGACATATAGCAACGAAACCAGCGATACACCACATATTATATTTACGGTTGCAGAAAAGAAAGTGAAAAACTACAACAATTGGATTCCACAACCATCTTAGACATCATAAACCCAATGTATCACATGCTTTGGATTTCATGCCTAACAAAAGAATTCCTTAGACATCACATGCCTAACAATTATAAACCCCACATTTTAGTCTCGATATTGAAAACACTTTTCAATAACCTGTCGGGTAATTCAACAAGATTCCTGATAACCTGATTGAATGCTCGTCGGAAACTTTAGTAGACGGCCGCACCCCTGATGCCGTCGACGAAGTGCACTTAGGCGAAACACCGCGGCCGCTAGCACCCGGACGGATGCTTTTGGCGACGGGGTTCTCCTACAGTCACTTGGTCGGGGCTATGGGGCATGGCTATCTAGTAAGGTTACCCGGCGAGTATCCGCGTACACTACGTAACTGCGACGGACTTTTGATCAACATCAAAATCTCATGGCAACCGATCAAATGAGACTAACTTGCTAGATTTATAAAATTTAAACTAGTTAACACATAACTAATTATATGGATTCCAAATATTGTATCACAATCACAGGTAGCTAGACGATGTTAAACTTTTCGATCGAATAAACAAACACCCAAAATTTCCCAAAAAGCTCAACACTTGAGCGGAGTTTAAAAGGTACCCAGAACATGCCATGGCTCTTATGAACCATCCGTAGAAGGGCCGACCCATGCCTCACTCATGTTGCCACGGAATTGCCGCAAACCCTAGAGTAGACCGCGGTTCCACGATCCAAAAAGTCAAGTTTGGGTATCGTTCTTCTAGAGGGTCCACAGAATGTCTTGCATGATTTTCTGAAGATTTTAAACATGGAAAAAATCCAACTTTTGGAAAATTTCCAGCAAGGGAAAATATGGGTTATTGATATCCATTCGAACTTTTTAACGTCGTTTAAATAACCCGAATAGATATTAGAATTATGATTACGAAACACTCCGAATTGCCTTTGCAGAAAGTTAACATCACATGAAAATTTAGCAAAAATAAGCAACACCTGAAACACTAAAACCCAGAGACTGGAACACCTAAAAAATTTGAAGCCAAAACTCCCCAGAAGAACCGGTGAGCTCGGAAATTGTGGCATTGTGGCCGGCCAAGATCAGGTCAAATTGCTTCAAATTTTCATAATGTTCATATTATATCACATACAACAATCTGCAGTCGCTTAAAAAATTTTTAGAGGCTATTTAAAATTCGACAGAAACTAGGATTGTATATCGGGTGTTTCGGAGTTATTTCGGTTTCGTAATCTAACAAACATCATTTAAATCTCTAGCTTGGCTCTGATACCACTGTAGGGTTCCTTAGGGCGGCAGCAAGGTTTCGGGAGGTATCGTCCATACCGTTTTCAAATTTTTGCCGTACTAAAGAACCCTAACCCTAGAGTTTTAACTAGAGATTTAGACGAACTAGCAATGCAAACAACTTTACATATAAGTGAATGAGAAATACAACCTTTGTAGACCGGTCCTTCACTTCTAAAGCTCCATATAGTAGTCCCTTTGCTCCAAGTAGTGAACACACGAACTCTAGTAAGGGTTCACATGAAGAAATGAACAAACTTGCTCGAAGTCTTCGAGGCCGAAGATGATCTACGTTGAGAAGACTCAAGCTCATGCTAGCTCTTCACTAATGGTGGATTAGTGAAGCAAACACCCTAAACTAAATTGCTAATATAGTTTAGGATGATGAAGTAGGAATTGGGCTCACTTTAAATTAATTTTTCTCACATTATTTCTTCACCATTTGAAAAGCCAGTGAGCTTTTTTCATGAGGAAGAAGAAGATGAAGTGGAGATAAGAATGAACTCATGAGATTAGAAAAACAACCATGGGTGAGTTTATGTCATACACTAACTCATGTAGAGAATAAACCATGGCTAATGTTAATGGTTAGGTTATTAAATATCTTAAGTAAAACAAAAAGAGTGGACTTAGTCAGTGGTTCTACAAGTTTCCACTAAACTCAACCATGACAATATTCCATTAATTTTGAATTACTTAATAATAAATATGAACCCACATTAAGCTAAGAATGGTGTGAGTCTCATACATTCATGTTGCATGTGTAACCTAGCATGACACACTAATATATATCACACATATATTATTTGTGTAAAAAGAAAACAATACAATTAACATATATCACATATATGTTAAGTGTATCAAAAGTGAGAAAAAGAAATGCTTAAGTAAGCTAATATTAGTTAATGTAATTTAATATATCAAATATATAATTATACATTAAATTATTAAATCAACACTTGATTTAATAATCCGTCTATATCACGTATAACCGACTAATATCATATATATCAATTTATTGAATCAACACATGATCCGATAACCCGACTATATCACATATAACCGGCCGATATCACATATCGCGAGAATAGAATGCGGTATCACATATGCGCATTAACCTTGGTCCCGCACATATCACATATGTGCTTCTATTTCGTTTCGCATGAACCATGAAACCTCTGTGTAGGACTCTAAAGACTCGTCAATACGCCGGCAGTAGATGATGATCATATCAAACACCCACAAGCCGCAAGCGGTCAGCTAAACGTAACGGCCACCCGGGTATTGAGCGATCAGAAGATCAATAAGCAAGCCTGCTCATACTCCTGTGAATCCAATTAGTAACACAACCGTACAGTCCGGTCTCTCCATCAGATATATCGCATATCATAGACTGGGGGGTGGTAAACGTCAGACCCCAATAGCCTGATAAGTCAGATGGAAGGTCTATAACGGTTCGAGAAACTATTGATAACACTAACCAGTAAATCTCAGCAACCCTGACCAGAGATTTCCTGTTATGGCCAATCGAGCATAGCGTAACATCAACCCCCAATACCGGGAGAGACGAATCCCCTCCTATCGCTCATTGCCTCCATATGACTCGGGACTGTACCCAAAAACCACCTTTTTCACGATCTCTTGAACGTGGTATAGTGGAAATCAAAGCACAGTAGGAATCACACAAGACTCTATGACGATCTCGGGTCGACAGACTAACCTGTACCAGTGTCACCAGAGAACTGTTATCTGACGATAGGTATAATACCATCTAGGAGTTCTCGGTGAGTCTGTCCAGTATACCTAGTCTCCACTGAGCACCCGTATACTTTCTCTGATGTCAAACACCAATGGATGTGGGATCATCCATCGCCCATCACATGGGTCGAGAAGCGTATACGCCGGTCTACTCTGGAATATCGATGCCCCGTCTCGATACTCCCACGAATAGGAACAATTGAAGGATGTACTTGCTGACTACCTCTGCCCCACTGGTATGATCCGCATCATAATCCTGGTAGTCAAGTACTCATCCTAAGGGCTTTATCAACATGTAATAGAGAGACAATAAGTGTACATGTTAAGATAAAGTGCAACCAGATATCATACTATCATGTCGAGCAAGAAAGTCCTCCCTATATATGTCCAAGTATCCACTACAATATACATCGCATGTACAATAATGTTCTCTAGGGCATACATATAACTAAAAAATCAAGCATCCTGCAGGTAAAAGCAGGGATAGGATTGGTGTTCATCATGCCATCGATGGGAACCCTACGATGTTCTTTTGCTCTCACCGAGCCTCGCACAAACAACAAGGCTGAGTAAGAAGCTCTGATAGCTGGTCTGGAGCTTGCCATAGAAATGGAAATCCTTCGGCTATGGGTTTAAGGTGACTCCCAGCTTACCGTCAACCAAGTAAGCGGCGACTATAAGATATACAAACCCGAGTTAGCTCGATATAGAATCCGGGTGATGGAGCTTATGAAACAGTTCATCCATATTCAACTGATGAGAGTTCCTAGGGCGTTGAATGTAAAAGCTGACGTACTCGCTCACTTAGCCAAGGAGCTGGCTGATCCCGATATGGATGAAATTATGATAAAAGCTAGAAACCAGAAAATTCTATCTCCAGACTCTTTGCGTGAAGAAGGAAGCATAGAACAAGAGAATATTCCTGCCGAAGAAGCTCTAATCATCTAAGATGAGCCCGATTGGAGAGAGCCCTTCATAGAGTACCTCCGATACGACAAGCTGCCCGAAGGAAAATCTGCGAGGATTAAGCTAAAGAAGAGAGCTCTTCGATATGTGTTTGTAAATAATACGCTATACCGCAAATCATATAACCAACTCTGGCTCAGATGTCTGTCATCGGCCGAAGCCTAAAAAGTCATGAAAGAAGTTCACTCAGGCGTCTGTGGAGCTCACCAATCTGGCCCCAAAATACGGCTTCAAATTAAACGGCTTAGGTATTACTGGCCTACCATGATAAAGGATTGCGAAGAGCATGCAAAGAAGTGTCATTTATGCCAAATTCACGGCGACTTCATTCACAAGCATCCCAATCCACTGCATCCTACGGTGGCGTCATGGCCCTTCGAAATTTAGGGCACCGACATAGTCAGTCCAATTGATCCTCTGTAATCCAAAGGCCACCGGTTCATATTGGACGCAACTGGCTACTTCTCCAGATGGGATGAAGCTGTTCCGCTAAAAGAAGTCAAGACGGAAGATATTCTGACATTCTTCCGGCACAATATTCTATACTGCTTCGGTATACCAAGAAGGATCATTTCTGACAACGGGCCTTCTTTCAAGAGCTTCAAAATCTCAAGGTTTTCTATTCAGTACAAGATAAACTAGAGATATTCCTCCATCTATAATTCAAGGACCAATGGGCTAGCCGAAGCCTTCAATAAAACTATATGCAAACTCCTGAGGAAAAATGCTTCAGCCAATAAGAAAGACTGGAATCTCAAAGTTCACGTGGCGTTGTGGGCATATCGTACCACACACCGCACTCCAACCTAGTACACTCCATACTCACTACTCTTCGGAGTGGGAGCAATCCTCCCTCTCAAAGTCGAAGTTCCAAGCCTAAGAATGGCCGTCCAACATGAGTTGACGGAGGAGGAAAACGTCCTCCTTCGGCTCGAAGAGCTCGATGCCCTCAAAGAAAAGAGGCTCGCGGTGTAGCAAAATCTGGAGCTATACCGAGCCCAAATGTCACGGGCCTATGACAAGATGACCCGTCTCCGTGCTTTCAAGAAAGGCGAATTGGTGTTGGTCCTTAAAAGGCCGATCATCCCCAATCGACATTCCAAAAGAAAATTCGAGCCAAACTGGGAAGGACCATATATCATCGAGAAAGTGTTCGATGGGGGATCCTACCAATTAATAAGTGCCGAGGGAGAAAGGACCATGCCACCCATCAATGGCCGATATCTCAAAAAATACTATACGTGAATGCTCCAAGGCGCAGACGAATTGAGCACACTGGCCCTACGGTTTGTATCATACATCCTGTAAAACCGTATACAATCCACGGGCGAAAACGACCCCTATCTCTCCTAAAGTCCTACCGGCAAGACAACATTTAAAGTCCCACCGGCGATTAAAAAAAACGGTATGTCCATAATCAAAACGGGCACGGTTGAAAACCCGAAAGGGCTCTGTGAGTGAAAACAGCAGGACAGCCGGTGAGTTTGTGAAAACCCGAAAGGGCGCAAACTTGAGAAACAGAGATGAAATACACTCGCAAAGTCCTCTCGACTTTGTGAGGAGAAAATCCATGTGTGAGATCCTTACAACTCATAAAGGAGCAACACACTTGGGAATCCCCACGATTCCTAAGGAGAACATACACCTACGAGATCCTTTCGACTCGTAGGGAGAAAATGCTTTTATGAGACCCTTACGGCTCATAAAATTGAAAAGCCTTATGTGATAGAGAACTAAACCTGTCTCCGATGCCATCGCTTCCCAACAGGCAACGACAAATGATGAGTCGCTCCTGGCATTGCTTCAGTGTTAGCGGTGTTGATGCCGATCCAAAACCTAAATCCCAAGTTTTCCTAACGGCAAATGATGAGTCGCTCCTGACATTGCTTCAGTGTTAGCGGTGCTGATACCGACCCAAAACCTAAATCCCAAGTCTTCCCAAAGGCAAATGATGAGTCGCTCCGGGCACTACCCTTCAGTGTTAGCAGTGCTGATGATGACCCAAAAACCAAATCCCAAGTCCTCCCGGGGTAAATGATGAGTTGCTCCTGGCATTATTCCAGTGCAGCATTGCTGATGGCAAACAAAATCCAAATTCCAAGTTCCTCTCAAATTCAAAAATCCCTCCAAATAAGGCAGAAATCAAACAGATCAAATCAAAGTCCTACCCGGCAGCACTTCTAAGCTCGAAAGTCCCGCTGGATATGTAGAGAACTTCCAAAACAAATCAAATCAAACAAATCAACCCCGACACCGCAAGAAGCAGAGCAAGTCAACTTCAACCCCGACACCCAAGAAAGCGGAGCAAGTCAAATCAAATCCCGACACCGTAAGAAGTGGAGTAAGTCATCGACCGTCCACGTCGTGAAAATTGCAGCACCGACCGTCCAAGTCGCAAAAAGGGCAGAACCGATCGCCCACATCGCTAAAATGGTAGAACCGACCGTCCACGTTTAAAAAATGGTAGCACCGACCGTCCAAGTCGTAAAAAGGGTAGAACCGACCCTCTACATCACTAAAATAGCAGAATCGACCGTCCACAAAGCAAAAATGGCAACACCGACCGACCAAATCCCAAAAAGGGCAGAACCGACCGTCCATATCACTAAAATGGCAGAACCGACTGTCCACATCGCAAAAATGCCAGCACTGACCGTCCAAGTCGCAAAAAGGGCAGAACCGACCATCCACGTCGCTAAAATGGCGGCATCGGCCGTCCACATCGTAAAAAAGGCAGCACCGACCGTCCAAGTCGCAAAAGGGCCGAACCGACCGTCCACGTCGCTAAAATGGCAGAACCGACCGTCCACGTCGCAAAAATGGAAGCACCGACCATCCAACTCGCAAAAAGGGTAGAACTGACCGTCCACGTTGCAAAAATGGCAGAACTGACCATCCACGTCGCAAAAATGGCAGCACCGACCGTCTACATCGCAAAAAGGGCTGCATCGACCTCTACGTTGTCAAAACGGGAACCAAATCAAGTTAACCTCCATGCGAAAGAACATCCATGCACAAAAACTACATATGTGGTGTGCATTTATTGATGGGGGACACTTTGTTGGTGTTCGCCGGCGAAAGACGCGATCGGGACATTGGGAACGTCTGGCCTGAATTTGGGGGCAGATACTATTTGGATTTATCCGTCCACCTCTCCGAAGATGCCAAGTTGATTTATGGCACCATGCATCGGAGGTTTAGATGGATGCGGCCGATGTAGCGGACTTCGTCAAATTCCCCCTCATTGTGAGGGGTTTTTGATTGTGGGAACGCTCTTCCCTGCAGGCGCAAGCCCCTGCAGTTAATTACGCAACCGCATCTCGGTAACCACTTTCTCCTTCTCCAGATGGTCACTTCGTGTCGTGTATATTTGTTTTATTTTTGGTTGTCCGTGGATTGTATACGGAGACTAATTTATGTTGTCGTCTGTAGGGCGTAGATTAGTCCAAATCCGTATTTTCTTAGATTTGGGTTTTGGTTTGGGTATAAGGATCGTTAAACTCATTTGAGACTAAGATCAACTTAAACGTTTGTTAAGTTTACGTTAGTCTAATTTTAGACTAAGATATACTTAACAGGATCATTTATATCCAACAAAAGAGTATTTGAACTCTATTGTTTTAGTTTAGAGACATTGCGGTCCATAAGTTTAAGGACATCATAGTCCATGACAGTTTAAAGACGTCAAAGTTTAAAGACATCATAGTCTATGAGTCTAAGGACCTCACAGTCCATAAAGTTTAAGGACATCACAGTCCATGAGTTTAAGGACCCTACAGTCCATGGAATGTCTGGTTGTCGGGACCCGTCACCTCTCTGAAGACGTTGAAGGATTACAACGACAAATATCAGAGGAGTGAAGAGATGTACCCTTGAACCAATGTTGGTTGAAAGGCTCTGGGAATTACTTTGAATGCCATATGAGATGATCAATTTTGGAAGACAAGAGTATAGTTGGGGTTCAGTTGAAGTGGAGGTCTTGCCTCTGGGCAACTTAGCTAATTTGGGATAAGATTGGTTTGAATATAGTGTTAAACACTAGAGTATATTCAGCGCTCACGTGTTCCCACGTGAGGCGCTTAAAGTAGTGTTAAACACTAAAAATGAAGCGCTCACGTGGGGTCACGTGAGGCCCCTAAAGATTGGGCCTTACTTCTTCTATTTTACTCCCAGAATATGCCTATAAGTATTAAAAACTTGATCTTTATGATCCTCACGTGTGGACACGTGAGGGTACCATGCGTTGGATATTAATCCTTCAGTTTTACCCCCTTTTCTCTTTAAAAAGGTGTCTGTCAAGGGTCACGTGGAGACACATGAGGCATCCTTTAGGCGGGCATTGCCTTTGGGTAGAATCCTCTTTTTTTATGAGTGTTTGATAATTGCTAGGGGTCACGTGGGAACACGTGAGACACCCAAAAAGTGAAACTGCTTCGACTTTACTCCCTTTTTATTTTGGGAAGCTTAGTCAAGGGTCACGTGGGAGCACGTGAGACGCCAGAATGTGAAATGCCTCGGCTTTACTCCCTTTTTATTTTGGGAAGCTTATTCAAGGGTCACATGGGAGCACGTGACCTAAACTTATTCATTCTCTTTTGATCATTGAGGGGGGCTCACGTGGACACACGTGATCATGTTGGGTACTGATCTTTTTTACGTGCATGGAGAGTTAAATCCCTTGTTTCAGAATTAAATTCTTTTATAGGGTTAAACCCTAATTTTATTTAGAGGAATTAAATTCCTCTGTGTTTGAAAGAATTAAATTCTTTAAACCCAATTCTCCCTCTAAGTTTTGGATCTGCATGGCAGAATCTCCCCGATGAGAATTAAATTCTCAACTTATGGGAAGATCTGCTTCTGCAGATCTTTAACCAGAGGAAGAACCGAGTTCTTATTTAGAAGAGTTAAACTCTTGTTTGAGAATTAAATTCTCTTTCGTTTTGTGGGATCTTATAGAATGATCTCCTTCCTTCTTTTACCTAGAGTTTCTTTCTTCTCCGAAGAGATCTTCTTCTCTATTTCTCTCTCTTGTATATCCTCTCTTTTTTCTTTTTGGCTCCTATTTATAGGAGAAAGAAAAGAATCAGTTTATTCAGCCAATCTCTCATTGAGAGATTTTGATTGATTTTATAACCAACATGATCTTTTAGATCATTCGGTGAATTTTATTCAGCATTGGATTTTTAATCCATAAGATATTTTATTTGTTGTTCCTGACATATTTTAGGAAAATATTTCCTTGTACAGAATTTTTCTATAAATTGGTGATTTTTTAATCACCATTGGATTTTTAATCCAACGGTGCTCCACTTTACAGAGTGCAATCTTTTTTGTTTGGAAAGATCTAGGGAAATATTTTTCCAATTAGGGCTTTTGATTTCTTTTAATTAGAATTTAATTCTATTGTTCAGAGAGTTCGGGAACCCATCACATGTTGGCACGTGACCCTACTGATTAAGCATCTAATTAGAATTTAATTCTATTAGTTCAGAGGGCTCAGGAACCCATCACGTGTTGACACGTGACCCTTCTGATTAAGTTTATTTCAGCGCTTATAGATTTGCCCATAAAAGGTCACGTGTCCTCACATGAGGCCCGTTCACCTGTGGGCACGTGATGCTCCATTTTAGGGTTTTCCTTGCTGCTTGATTCGTATTTTATTCAGTTCCCATGAGGGAAGAAATGCCCCCACAGCGTTGTTCTCACGTGTTTGCACGTGAGTGCAATGCTGTCACCTTTATGGCCGTTGGATTTGCCTAGGGAACAAGGAAGATGAACCGTTTCCTATCATGTCTTATAAATGCAAGGGTCTCTTCAGCAGCGCCTCCGTTCCTTCATCTTCTTCCTTTCTCGTTTTTGCTTTGAGAATTTAATTCTCTTCCTCAGAGCTTAGTTCTCTGTTCAAAAAATTCCAGAGTTTAACTCTGTCCAAAGAAACCCTTTTTCAGGTAACGCTTTGTACATCATAAAACTTTCCTTCTTTGAGAAAACCTCTGGATTTTAAATCTATTATGAGAGCTTTGCTCTCTTCAAAGACCCATTCGCCTAGGGATCTAAAGATATGATCTTTGATTAGTAACTTCCATATCTCGAACATTTCCCTCTAATTTTGAGGGTTCATAGGATTTTGTTTCTCATGTATTTTTATGGATTCTTGGAATTTAATTCCATTACGTAAAGGAATTTAATTCCTCATGCGAAGTGCTTAGCTCTGAAAGATCAATGGGACCCTTCGGGAATTTTATTCCCTGGTGTTCTTGATAATCTTTTCATAGGGTTTTCCCCTCATTCGCATAGATTTGAATTTTGTTGGTAGCTTAATAGAACTTGTCCTCTCAAGAATTTGTTTGGAATCCCAACGCTTGTTTAATGAGGGTCTTCTTGATCACTAAACTTTCACTGGCATCTCATTTCAGATACTATGGTCGTTCATCTGTACCATCTTAACGAAATTGTCTCTTACGAGGACATTCGCGCACAAGGCCGCTGTCAAAATCCTGAGTTTACAAATTCCCAATGTGCCGAGATCATGAATCGTTTCCGTGAACACAACGGTCGACTGCTTCTTCGTCGTTCTGCTCTTTTGAAGATTATAGTGAGAGCAACTGGGGAGCACTTCCTAGATTTCACGAAGCTATGCCGCTTGAGGCATTGGATGATGCTGAAGATAAGGTGCACTCAGTGTACCTGACGGGTCTGATCTTGAGAAAACGGCGAGATAGTCTCATTGATATATTGCATCAGGTTTTCCAATAGACGATGATAATTGCTGCTTATCAGAAGGCGGAGGATATTGGCGAGGATCCTGACGCTTACGATCGTGAGAGGATGCATACGAGAATGGTCAGAAAGGCTAAAAACATTTTAGACAACCTCACTTTTGATTTTCTCAATCCATATCCCGGGTTTAATGTTTTACCATTGTAAACATTTCCTTTTATTTTTGTATGAATTTTCGGAGTACAAATGACAAAACTTTTCTTTCCCCCTTTTTGTGTTTACATGCGTTCTTTATGAAATTTTGTCATATTGTTGTTGGTGTTCACTTGTTTTGCCTACGAGGCACTGCTTGGGATTTCATTCTTGCATTAGGTCCCGCTCACGTGTCATGCATGTGTGGGGCCTTTAATCTCCGATAAAGATTAAGGTTGATGCTCACATGCTATGTACGTGGGGCTCTATTGATGGGGTTGTTTCGTCTCCTCACACTGATTCCAACGAGTCACCTCTTTGATCTTCTATGCTCTCCCCTTTCTTGTTGCTTACCATGATGAAACATTGGTGCATGTCTGGTCATGTTTTGTCGTCGGGTGGAGGCTTGCTTACATGGTCTTGAGTGCACGCGCTTTCTTTCAGAGGTCGTGGCGGCAAAGGCGAGCTTGCGCAGGCTGGTTGAACGGTGTGTCGCAAATATGCAGTCATGTGAGAAGAGGCTCAACCGAAAATTTTCGGAGAGGGAGCTAGCTTCAAATGCGCTAGGGGAACTTCAAGCCGAACTCACGGCTAAGATCACTCGTGCGTATGAACTTTGGCGGGTGCTTCAAGAAGCTATTAGGGAGGTGGTAGCTATTGATAAAGCTGTTATTTTTACTCACGAGATGGTTGAAACCCATAAAGTTGCTGAAAAGGAGCTTGAAAGTCGGCTCGCCTCGTATCGGATCCAACAGTCTCAAGCGGAGACCCGTCTCATAGCAATAACGAATTATGAAGCTGAGACCCAGCGGAAGAAAGATGAACTGACGAATCTATTAAATCGAATGCCGGCTTAAAAAAATGTATATGTTTCTTTTTTTTCTCCTTTTGTACATACTCCTGAATGAGAGTATTTTTTGATTCTTTTATAGATTGTACTTTGTATTCATTCTGATTCATGAATAAAAGACATATTTTATTTCATGGTGGTGTGTCCCTTTTCAGCAAATGTAGTTTGTAGATAACCTGTTTTGATCTTCTTATAAGACAGCGATGGCTTAGGAGTCAGGTTCAAATCTGCCTCCTAAGGCTTTCCAACTTTATGAGCCGTGAGGGTCTCATAAAGATTTTTCTCCCTACGAGTCGAGAGGATCTCGTAGGTGTATTTTCTCCTTAGGAATCGTGAGAATTCCTAAGTGTGTTTTCTCTTAAGAGTCGTAAGGATCTGACATGAGAATTTTCTTCCTTACAAGTCGAGAGGACTCGTAAGTGGTTGATGAGTTGACCTACTCCTGAGTCAAAGCATTACTTTGACGGGGAGGCCGAGGGTTGACTTTGGCCGTGTTTCAATGGGTCAGGATTGACTTTAGCTGTGTTTCACGGGGTCAGGATTGACTTTGGCCGTATTCCACGGGGTCAGGATTGACTTTAGCCGTGTTCTACGGGGTCAGAGGTTGACTTTGGCCATTTCCCACGGGGTCAGGATTGACTTTAGCCGTGTTCTACGGAGTCAGGATTGACTTTGGCCGTTTCACACGGGATCAGGATTGACTTTAGTCGTGTTCTACGGGGTCATGATTGACTTTAGCCGTGTTTTACGGGGTCGGGGGTTGACTTTAGCCATTTCTCACGGGGTCAAGGTTGACTTTAGCCATGTTCTACGGGGTCAGGATTGACTTTGGCCGTTTCCCACGGAGTCAAGATTGACTTCAGCCGTGTTCTACGGGTTCAGAGGTTGACTCTCAGTTGTCTGTGCACCGCCGAGTCCTGGAACTGGGAACTTTGCCGCGGCTCCGCTTTGCTGACGTTAACGAGACGAATGTCAAGGCGGTCTCTAGGTTGTCTGTGAACCGTCGAGATTTGGAACTAGGGACTTTGCCATGGCTTCGAGGTTGATTGTCGCGTCTGAATCCTGCTGGAATGAGGAGAAACGCTGTTGCGGGTCTCCAGGCTATAGATGTGGCCGTTGAGACTTTGAACTAGGGACTCTGCCGTGGCTCCGAGATTGATTGTCGCGTCCGAATTCTGCCAGAATGAGGAGGAATGCTGTTGTGGGTCTTCTGGGATGCAGATATTGCCGCTGGAACTTGACTCTTCCTTTTGACAGTGTTTGTTGGGACATGTGGTTCCCTTTCGTTTATGCCCATGGAGTCAATATGGACTTACCTGCAGGGCAAAAAGTTTCATTTCATTTTTTTCCGCGATGCTCTATCATTTCAGCTTTTTGTATCGCGAAGGTCACGATTGCCCAATCATTTCGGCTATTTTTCGTGGTGCCCAATAATTTCGGCTATTTTTCTTTTTCTTTACTCGCTGTTTTTTTTATTGCGAGTTGCCCAAACATTTCGGCTATTTTTATATGCATATATTTTACTCGCTGATTTTTATTGCGAGTTTCCCAAACATTTCAGCTATTTCATATGCATTTTTTTCGAGTACGGAACTCAAGATCTGATACCAATCTTAGCATCAGCATCGCTGCAACTGGAATGTTACCAAGAGCGAATCATCATTTGCCATAAAAGGACTTGGATTTTGATACCGATTTAGGCATCAGCATCGCTACAACTGGGATATTGCCAGGAGCGAATCATCATCTGCCTTCGTCGATTCGAACAAAGGTGGCTTAGCAAACAGGGTAGGTTAAGATCCTGTCGACTAAGGCTTTTGACTTCATGAGCTGTAAGGGTCTCATAAAGGTGTTTCTCCCTACGAGTCGTGAGAATCTCGTAGGTGTCGTTTCTCCTTAGGAATCGTGAGGATTCCTAAGTTTATATTCTCTTGTAAGTCGTAAAGATCTTGCAAGAGTGTTTTCTCCTTGTATATCGAGAGGACCTATAAGTGTTTGTTCATCGAATGAGGGTATACTTCGTCATTAGTGGGACTCGGAAAGGAAATGATTATTTGCTCCCATAGATTGTATACAAGGGTCAGTATTGAACCGCTTGTAGAGCAATCTGGGAAAGGTGATGGCTTAAGAACAGGTTCAGATCCCTGTAGCTTAAGGCTTTTGAATCTTATGAGCCGTGAAGGTCTTATAAGAGGGTTCTCCTTACGAGTCGTGAGGATCTCGTAAGTGTAATTTCTCCTTAGGAATCGTGAGGATCCCTAAGTGTGTTGCTCCTTTGCGAGTCGTAAGGATCTTATGCAGGTAGTTTTCTCCTTACAAGGTCGAGAGGACCTTGCAATTGTTTTTTTAACGAAATTGCTCCCTTTCGGGTTTTCACAAACTCGCCGTTAGCCCTGCTGTTTTTACTTACGGAGCCCTTTCGGGTTTTCATCCGTGCCCATTTTGCTTGTGGACGTACCCTTTTTTTTGCTTCAGCTTTAGGGTGTTGCGGTTCGTAGTAGTTTACAGACATTTCGGTCGGTCGTTAGTTTTAGGACGTTTCGGTCCATTGCTAGTTTAAGGACATTACGGTCCGTGGTTAGTTTAAGGACATTACGGTCCTTCGCACGTTTTCGAGGCGAGGTTTCATCGTATACTACATATAGAGTTTGGGCTTGGGAAGATAGCGAGCGGACACAGGCGTCATCATCTATCGTTGACCTAGGCCGTGGCTTGTCAGGCGTAGTATTTTTTTAAGAACCGGCCGTTTATTGGCCTAAAGGGTCTTTCGCCATGCATATTCATGAGCAAGTAAGCCCCACCTTGGTAGACCTTGTGTATGATGTACGAGCTCTCATAATTCGGCTCGAATTTTCTTCGTTTGGCACGATTGGGGATCATAGGTCTCTTGACCACTAGCATGAGTTCGCCTTGGCGGAATGTTCTCAGCCTAGTCAGTCTCTCGTATGAGCGCGTCATCTTTGCTTTGTAAGCCTACAAGTTTTGCCGCGCCATGAGCCGGGTTTCGTCAAGGGCGTCAAGCTCCTCAAGATGAAGATGAGCATTCTCTTCGTCTGTCAGCTCATAGTGAACCGCCACTCTTAAAGAGGGTAGCTCTATCTCCAAGGGGAGTACTGCTTCAGTGCCGAATACCAATGCATACGGCGTTGTATTCATGGTCATTTTGAACGTGATCCGATACGCCTAGAGAGCTTCATGCAGTCTCTCATACTAGTCCTTCTTATTTCGGGACACCGTCTTCTTTATGATCTTCGTCAAGGTCTTGTTGAAATCCTCGGCTAGACCATTAGCTCGGGGATTATAGACCGAAGAGTATCTCCAGTCTATATTATGCTGCTGTGCAAAGCGGCTGAGTTTGTGACTTCTGTAGGTCGGCCCGTTATCGGAGATAATCCGTCGCGGAGTGCCGAACCGATAGATGACATGTGTCTTAAAGAAATGGAGAATATTCTCCGTCTTCACTTCTCTTAGCGGTACTGCTTCTACCCATTTGGAAAAGTAATCAGTTGTCGCCAATATAAACCGGTGTCCCCTGGATGACGCTGGTTCGATGGATCCGATTATATCGATTCCCCACATTTCGAATGGCCAGCTAGCCACCGTTGGGTGTAGCGGACTCGGATGCTGGTGGATGAAGTCCTCGTGAATTTGGCACGCATAGCACTGCTTCGTGTATTCAAGACAGTCATGGATCATCGTGGGCCAATAGTAGCCCGTCCTTTTGATCTTCAGCTTCATCTTTGGCCCGGCTTGAAGAGAACCGCAGAGTCCGTCATGAGTTTCTTAGACGACTTTCTTTGCTTCTTCTAGTCCCAGGCATCTCAGCCATAGAGAGTCAAACGATCTCTTATACAGCATGTCATTGACGAAGGTAAAAGACAGGGCTCGTTTCATGAGCTGATGTCTCGAGGATGCATCTTCGGGTGTTCGACGGGATTTGAAGTAGTCTATAAAGACTTCTCTCCAATCTTTGGCCTTTTCCTGATCCTCTATTTGTAGGGCTTTTTTCTTGGTCGCTTCCTTTCCTTCAAACGACTCCGGAGATATTTCTGCCGGTGCGAGAACCCGAAGGGTTTGCACGACGATCTTTACATCATTGAGATTTTCATCAGCCAATTCTTTAGCGAGTTTAGCTAACGCATCTGCTTTGCTATTCTCCGCTCACGGTATGCTTTCCAGGGCATAGGAAGGGATTTGAGTCAGCAATTGTTGCACTCTCTCACCGTACTTTACCAACTCTGGTTTGCACGTTTGATAGTCGCCATTTACTTAACTAACGACCAGCTGAGAGTCTCCGTATATGAGGAGGTTTTCGATTCCCATGTCGACAGCGATCTCAAGACCTGCTATCAAAGCTTCATATCCGGCATCATTGTTCGTCCTCGGCTCTGTTAAGGAGAAGGCAAAGCGCATTATCCCGTCTTGTGGAATCAGGAAGATAAGGCATACCCCAGATTTGATTATAGGGGTGTTGTGTTGTCGCTTCTTCATGGAAGATGCCCCGTCGAAGTAAAGTTCCCATCGTGCGTTTCTCTCCTTTCTCTCTGTCGATCGTGTCAAATGCGTGCTCGTCTGGCAATTCGCAATTTAGCGGTGAATCGGCAGGTATCGGATGTTTAG
Organism: Agapanthus africanus; assembly: GCA_030015575.1. NCBI lineage: Eukaryota > Viridiplantae > Streptophyta > Magnoliopsida > Asparagales > Amaryllidaceae > Agapanthus > Agapanthus africanus. Next base: position 223,186,748 of record JASDDO010000028.1, on the reverse strand, counting down.
CGAGGAGGTCGGCGATAGCCTGGCCTTTCACTGCCTTGAGAGGTTAGTATGTTATCGAGAACTCCATCAAGAGGATGGCCCATTTAGCGAGCCGTCCTGTTAGTATGGCTCTTGACATCAAATATTTGAGAGGATCCACTTTTGATATGAGGTGGACCTCATATGCCAAAGGATAATGCCGGAGCTTCGTTATAGCGAAGATTAATGCCAGGCAATGTTTTTCGATAGGGGAATAATTGTTTTCTGTCCCCAGGAGAACTCGGCTCAAATGGTAGAGGGCCCTCTCTTTCCCTTGGTCGTTCTCCTGTGCCCATAGTGCACCTAAAGAACCTTCGAGGGCTGTTGTATACAGGATGAGAGGCTTTCCCTTGACCGGAGCGGTCAGCACTGGAGGATTCTGCAGGTATTGCTTAATTTTGTCTAGTGAGCTCTGGCATTTGCGATCACAGACGAACGGGTTCCCCTTCTTCATGAGGTGACTGTAGGGGCGGCATTTGCCGGAGAGGTTAGTTATGAACCGTCGAATATACGCAAACTTCCCTTGGAGAGACCGCAATTGCTTGAGAGTTCTTGGCAGAGGCATTTCCATGATGGACTTGATTTTTGACGGGTCTATTTCGATGCCCCGGTGTCGTATGATGAACCCGAGAAATTTGCCCGAGGAAACTCCGAATGCGCATTTGAGAGGGTTCATCTTTAGGTTGTATTTTCGAAGACGTTGGAACACTACCTTCAGATGCTCCCAATGCTCCTCGTGTGATTTGCTTTTTACTACGAGGTCGTTGATATAGCATTCGACAATCTCGCATATGAGTTCATCAAAGATCTTTGTCATGGCCCTCTGATAGGTGGCGCCGGCGTTCTCCAGACCGAAAGGCATCACTTTGTAGCAGAATATGCCCAAAGGGGTCCGGAAAGCGGTATGCTTCTGGTTTTCGGGATGCATCTTTATTTGATTGTACCCTGATGAGCCGTCCATGAAGGAGAAGACTTCGTGAGTGGACGTGTTATCTATCGTCAGCTCAGTAACCGGTACGGGGAAGTCATCTTTCGGACAAGCTTTGTTGAGGTCCCGAAAGTCCACGCAGATGCGCACCGTCCTATTCTTCTTCATCACTGGGACGATATTGGCGATCCAGTCAGGGTATTAAACTTCTTGGATGAAGCCGGAGTCGATTAGCTTCTTGACTTCGGCGTTGATGCCCATTTCAAGTTCGAGCCGCATTCTTCTTGGTGCTTGCTTGACTGGCCTGACGTCCGAAGATATCACCAATTTATGCACAGCTATTTCTAGATCTAGCCCCGACATCTTGGAGTAGTTCCATGTGAAGCAGTCTTTATACTGCATGAGCACGTATTTTAGCGTAGCCACTTGTTTCTCAGACAGCAGCTCGCTGACGAACGTTGGCCGTGGGTCATTTGTCGTCCCCAAGTCGATTTTTCTTAGGTTGTCCGCAGTGGTGTGTATCCCGTCTTCCAGCTCTTTTGGCGCCGGTGGAAACTCTGAGATCACCTCGTCATCATCGTTTTCGAAGCACCATGGGAGGTTAGCCATATCCTCACGTACCCTTTCTCCTGACAGCGTTATCGCGTGACAGGTACGAGATCGCTTCCAAGACCGATGTTGATTCGGCTCTACTCTCGCTGAATATGTGGCTTTTGGTTCATACTTCTGTGGTGGGGTTACCCTCCAACTGCTGGATAAAGCGAACCTGCCTTGCTGATACTGGTCCTCAATCCAGTTTTTGAAGGTGAAGCAGTCTTCGAGAGGATGTCCTATACTCGGTGATAGGAGCAATAATCCGGGTGAGAGACCTCGTCTGCTTGTTCGGGGTGTTTGGACTCTGGGAGCGTAATCATTTGATATTTTATGATGAGATCGAATATCTTCTTTGTCTTGTCTCGGGGAAAAGAATATGCTCGACCCATCTTCTTTATAAGAGACGGATCCAGGCTGCCCAATTCTCGATCGCGTGGCTTCTTGGACCCGCTTTGTCACTGTTGAACATTTTTTCGTTCTTTAGCTTGTTTCTACCTCCGCATCGGATCTTCTGTATGACGGGCTGGAGAAGAAAGGCATCATCATTTTCCGTAGCCTGCTCAAGGAGGCACTGTGTCCTGGATTTCTCGTAGATGGCCATTTCGCGGCTATGGTCATCCTGGGCCTTTTAACCCGCTTCCCTTATTACCCTGTCCATCTGTTCTTCGAACGACGGACTTGTCACTTTCATGGCGGGATCTCGTTTTGGTTCATGGTTAGCGTCTTCTAATAGAGCATCTCCTTCTTCATCAAAGTCATGTATAACGTAGCATCCATGGAATCGTTCCCGTTTCTTGGATTGAACATATCCAAGCCCGATCGTTTCTATTCTCCCGTTGGGCAATTTTCGCTGAGTCCCAGGGACGTTCCAAATCCTGTTGTAGAACTGAGCTTGTCGAGCAGTCTGTTTGAAGGGTACTCCTTGGCGCCTCAATAGCCTTTTTAATCCTTCTGTGTAGTATCTGGGCAGACGGATGGGCTGGAGCCTGTCAAGCGTAGAATCGGCACCATGCCAGATTTCTCCGCAGATCGATAAAAGAGGATCGCCTTTTCATCTTTTCGCTTGGGAGGGACGTAGAATGTCTGCAGCTCTTGCACGCTATATGTTTCAAGCGCATCAAGTTCTCTGTAGTGCTATCGCGGAACTATGGCGATTTACAAACTCTGATCATCTCCAGTGAAGGCTTGCATTGATGGTCGGAACAAGAACACTGCATTGACTTCGTCTTCCAAAGACCAGAATAGGGGTGGACGGTCCCGGCTTGTTGCATTGGGGCGGTCCTGAATAGACTATCTCTTCCTCCTCTTCGGTATCTCTCCCAAAGACCGGAATCATGATGATGGCTTTGATCTTTGGTTTATGGCATCTTTCCGTGTCTTTAAAGTTTGGGAAAAAGTAGTTTGCGTCCTCGTATTTGCGGACTTCATTCACGGAGAATGGGTTTAGCTCCTCCATTACGGTGTACTCAAGACCATCTTTGAAATACTTCATACACTGATGCTGTGTAGAAGGGATGATGTTGTATTCGTGTAACCAAGGCCTGCCGAGCAAAGCGTTGTAGCAAGTCTTGGCGTCAATGACATGAAATTTGATGTCAGTGATGAGCAGCCCAAAGCGTAATGTCAGTATCATAGACCTGAGCGTCCGTGATGACTGACAGTCGAACCCGGAGATAGTGATTTTATCCCGAGCGAGGTGTTGAACACTCATACAGATTTCTTTTAGCACTCTCACGTTGAGAAGGTTAACAGAGAACCCGTTATCAACTAAAATCTTTCTTATCTTGATATTATGGCAGTATCCGGTAACATACAAGGGACGGTTTTGGTCGCATGTTCCGAGGAGGAGCTCTTCATCGCCGAAATTGATATCAGCCGTGTGCACTTCTTCCAGCCCGTCCTTCATCTTTTCTTCGGCAAGGAAAGATTGAAACTGCTCGGGTTCTTGTAGTACCTTGATCAAAGAATCTCTCGCCTCTTTAGATAGCAGAAGGGCATCGAGAATGCTTAGTTGCGAGGGTATCTTCCTCAGATGTGCCAGAACGTTGTAATCCACCTTGTTCTTCTTTGGCGGGTCCTTGACTGCTAACTCTTCGACGACTCGATCATCGAGAGATATATCCTCAGGGACGTTTTCCTTCCCCTTATCTTTTTTGTTCGCTCCCTTGCTTGTGGGTCCGAGATTCTTTTCGGGTAGCGTACGATTGTGTAACTGAGTATTCTCGCAGGTTTTTGTCTCTTCTGCTTCGGAGGCGGGTTCTTTGAAGAGAGGGCCGAGGGCTATTTCCTCGTCAGAATCGCTTCCGAAGGTGAGAACTTGCGACATCCCGAAATCAACCATGTGACAGTCACCGACAGTTTTTCTGTGCTCATCTGTCGTGCTTCTCTGCTCTTGACGAGTTTTGCACTTCATCCTCTTGAAATGCTATCGATGAGCAACGTATCTCTGCCACCAATTCTTGAAGGCCATGCATTCCTCGGTAGGGTGTGTGATCCTCTGATGGTATAAGCAGTAGTTTGGATGTTCATCTAGTCTGTCGGGGAACATATTTTCTGAAGTGTCTTCTTTGGAAGGTGGCAACTTCATTCCCATTGACAGAGATTTAGCGAATTGCTTCTTTGTCTTAAACCTGCTTTTGCTGGCGACAGAAGTGCTTCCATTCGGTTGGGATACTTCAACCCTTTTGTTCAGCCGCCGACGTTCGGCTTTTTCAAATATGGCCATTTCGCGCTCTCGATCAGCTTTGCTTTTCTGAAGCGCCTCATTTAGGAATACGTCAATTATCTCGTCTGACGGTTCTAGGAGTTCTGGTTCGGGATCTGCTCCTAGTTTCTCTGCATCAGGAGCTTCTTTGCTATTTATCGAATGAGAGATTAGGTGGCAGCTGGCCACATAGTCTTCAGGCCCTTCTGAAGAATTGTCTTCTTCGTCAGCGTCATCATCTTTATTCTCAAGAACATGCTTAAAGAATTCGTCCAACGTGATTGGGGTCCATTCCTTCTGGTTATATTCTTCCAGTGCATCGATGTATTTCTGCAGACCTGTACGGCTATCGTCGGGTTGGACAGGCCTCTTGTCCTTCTTCTTTTTCTTTAAAGACATTGGAGGCTTGACTTGAATATTTTGTTCACCATCACCAATTTTCAGCGTTGGGCGCGGCTTCAGCATCCCCTCAATAATCTCGGGCTCCAGCGGGCTCTTCCACCTAATCGCCGGACATGTTTGGAGATGTTTCAGCATTCTTTTCATTTTGGCTGAAATAACGACCTCCCATGGAGCTTCTTCTACAAATGAGCACGGTGCCCCCGGTGTGTCCGCCTTTGTAAGAGCGTGCGGCTGGGGCGGGCTTACTTTCTAATTTTCGGATAGCGTGAATTTACTTTGCTGGTACTGGTCCTTAATCCAGCCTTTGAAGACGAAACAATATACGATTGGATGGCCTATCACTTGGTGATAGGGACAATAATTGGGATTGTTGGCATCACCGGGATGTAATGGGCGTTTTGGATCCGGTAAGGTGATGAGCCTGTTGCGCACCGCCAGGTCGAACAGTCTTCTCGTTTTATCCCGGGAAAACGAATAAGGGCGCTTCAGCTTCTCGTTAAAGAATCGCTTTCTATCGTCTTGGCGATTGATTGGTTTTAGACTACTGGGCTGCTGCTGAGCATTGGGGACGAAGGTCGCTTTCCCCTTCCCCTTTTCACTCCGCGGTTCTGACTTCGAAGAGGAAGGCCTGTGGCCCATTTGATCCATTTGGGCCAACTTGTCAATCAAGACCTGGAAGGTAGTCGGCTTGAAAAACATCATGAATTGGGATATGGTCGCATGCGGAACAAGGGTTCCCACAAACATGCCCACTTCAGGAGCTTCTTCTATGCATTTTTCACACTTTGACTATAGATTCCGCCACCGAATGGCGTATTGAACCCATGTTTCGCCTGGTTTCACCCTTGCGTTAATTAATGCCGTGATTGGGACATGCTCGCTAGCGCTTACGAATCTCTGTGTAAACAGTAGCTCTATTTCTGCAAATGTTTTAACGGAGTCATTCGGGAGCTCAGAGTACCATTCAAACGCTGTTTCCGACAAGCTGCCAACAAACTGGAGAAGCAGTAGCTTATCGTCACCTCCGGTGTTACCACATAGAGCCCTGAATTGAGCCACGTGTTGGTGTGGATTTCCCGTCCCCTTATATACGTGGAACTTAGGGATCGTATATCCTGGCGGGTACTTTATTTGATCGTACCAACCCGGATAGGGTCGTCCAGTTTTAACGATTTGGTTAGCCGCTTCGCTTGCCTGATGAGCTCGTATCTGTTGAGCTATATAGTCATCCAGGGCGGCTTTGGAGATCGTCTCCTCTTTGGCCGTTGATAGAGCTGGAAGAGGGTTCGATGTATCCCCTTTGTCGTCTTCAAGGAGAAGCGGAGGATCTTCAACTGGAGGGTCCGGCTGTATCATCATCCCGACCATATCTTGGAATAAAAGTGCCATTCGTTTTATGTTGGCTGCTTGTTCCGCAGCTTCTCTGTCTTTCTTTTCAAGGAATCTGCGGAGGAACTCAGCATCGGTTTCTTGTTCATGACGCTGCTCTGATGATGTCTCCGGGTTTTCTTTTGGCCCAGTGAGTGCGGCCATCTGTGTTAGCATCTCCTGGAGCTTCTGTTGTTGCTTTTGGGCCTTTGTTACGGATCTGGTGAGTGGTCGATGACCCATGGTGATATGGCTATCCACTTTCCCGGATGCCATATAAATAGTATGCACTACCATGCCCCCAGACTTGGGGCGTTTCGACTCGATGTCCTTGCGATTCGTTACAAATGCAGCGATCTTCTCTGACCTTCTCCTTTTGTGGGCGGTCGACGTTAAGGGGGCCGTTGTAGTGAGCACCTAAGTAGACAACCCCTTCTGTGATATGACAGGGTGGTCCTTCTCTTGCCGAATTTTCATCTTCTTCGGTCGGCGGGAGTAGTCTTGATTGATCACCGAGTCTTGGACCTATCGCCAAACCTTATGAGTTTTAGAGGATAACCGCTGAGAGGGTTGCTCTAGCTTTGCCTTTGTAACGTTCTCCATTTGTGAAGGAGATCTTTTTAACACAGTGATCGGAGAATTTTTGCGCACCCTCCTAAGTGGTTCAAAACTGTTCTCAGTTGGAACAGCAGCATCAACTTCCATCGTCGGAGCTGGCGGAGTAAATCCAGAAAGGGAACTGCCCCTAGCTTTGCTTACTCGGTGCCAGTGGCAACGTCGAGCATGCCTTGCAGACGGTATTGGCTCAGCTATGGGGGTGGCTTCATCATGCCCCCTACTCTGGTGAAGGGTTGCCGCCGGTGCCAGCTTCTTGAAAACTGACGTCCGTTGAGAGGGGATAGCCAACCTGGCGAAGGCAGACTTTCGGACAGGGTAGCAACCTTGGTGATTTCGGCTGGAGCGGGAGTTGGAATAGCCAGTCTTATGAAGACCGGCCCCTTAGCAGGAGAAGCCGTTTTGACAATTTCCTCTACTTGAGCCGGAATGGCTATCCGCTTTGGGATAACCTCATCGAGTATTGCGGGCTTCTTCATGGGTCCATTGGATTTTTGGCCCAGTCTATTGAAAACTGAGGCGTTGGACTTAGACGACCCGTTGAGAGGGGCCGTAGTAGTTGTAAGCCGATTAAAGACTGACTTCTTCGGAGCTTCCTGTGATGGCACTGGGGTGTTAAAGCTCATTGGTGGGAGCATGGTCCCAAAGAACAATCCCGTGGTGGCCTGCGTCACCTGTTCCACTGGAATCTTGAAAATGAAGGCCGCCTGAGGCCTGTAAATCACTCCTCCAGCGAGGACAGAGTGAGAGTTGTTGCAGTTGTTGCAGTTTGTGCAGTTGGAAGCCATTGATTTTCTGTTTTCTGCACGGAGAAAGACACCAAATTTTAGTACCTTGAATCCAAGGGCAACCATAGCAAACCGCAATTCGTTCGCGAAACACGACACACGAAGTGTAGAGTGGAAAGAGGAAAAGGTCCTATCGGGCGTGCCAGAATCTGTTCGCCGCCGAAAGACGCGACCGGGACGTTGGGAATGTCCGGCCTGAATTTGGGGGCAGATGCTATTTGGATTTATCCATCCACTTCTCTGAAGATGCCAAGTTGATTTATAGCACCGTGCATCGGAGGTTTAGACAGATGCGGCCGATGTAGTGGACTTCATCAGATTCTCCCTCATTATGAGGGGTTTTTAATTGTGGGGACGCTCTTCCCTGCAGGCGCAAGCCCCAGCAGTTAATTACACTACCGTATCGCGGTAACCACTTTCTCCTTCTCCAGATGGTCAATTCGTGTCGTGTATGTTTGTTTTATTTTTGGTTGCCCGTGGATTGTTTACGGAGACTAATTTATGTTGTCGCCCGTAGGGCGTGGATTAGTCCAAATCCGTATTTTCTTAGATTTGGGTTTTGGTTTGGGTTTAAGGATCGTTAATCTCATTTGAGACTAAGATCAACTTAAACGTTTGTTAAGAATACGTTAGTCTAATTTTAGACTAAGATCTACTTAACATGATCATTTAGATCCAGCAAAAGAGCATTTGAACTCTATTGTTTTAGTTTAGGGATATTGCGGTCCATAAATTTAAGGACATCATAGTCCGTGACAGTTTAGAGATGTCATAGTCTATAAAGTTTAAATACATCATAGTCTATGAGTTTAAGGACCTCACAGTCCATAAAGTTTAAGGACATCACAGTCCATGAGTTTAAGGACCCTACAGTCCGTGGAATGTCTGGTTGTCAGGACCCGTCACCTCTCTAAAGACGTTGAAGGATTACAACGACAAATATCAGAGGAGTGAAGAGATGTACCCTTGAACCAATGTTGGTTGAAAGGCTCTGGGAATTACTTTGAATGCCATATGAGATGATCAATTTTGGAAGACAAGAGTATAGTTAGGGTTCAGTTGAAGTGGAGGTCTTGCCTCTGGGCAACTTAGCTAATTTGGGATAAGATTGGTTTGAATATAGTGTTAAATACTAGAGTATTGTAACGTTTTGAAAATCGTTTCGGTGATATTTCGAAAAAAACGGTAAAATAAGGGGGTTTTCTGTAAAAAGTCAAAATGCAAATATCTTATCATAAAAATTAAATATACATATTCTAGCTAGGTAATTGCTAGTATTTGGTGTTTATTGAGCCACTGGTGAAATTTCAAATTTTCTGAAAAAAATTTATTTTATTATTATTTTAAGCCGTCACTAATACATTTAATTAGGGAAAATTACAAATTGGAATGAGTTGAAACAAATTTTGTGCATCATGACACATTAAATAAAATCTTATCATGTGGTTTTTGAAATGAAATCGTTTGTCAAAACGGTTTAGAAATTATTGAAGAAAAAAAAGGCTTTTTTGGTGAAATTAGTGTAAATAGATATTGGGGTATAACATTTCTCATTTTTTCCTTCACCCCACACTTACACACCACCACTTGCCCTCATTGGCCGAGCCCATGGCAGCCCACACCCACACATCTCACACTTCTAGTTTGGTTTGAAAGAATAATATATGAAAAGAAAAGGAAATGATAGAATATATATATAGGTTTGAGCTTGGTTGACCTTGGTCAATGCTTGACTTCATAACCTCACCAAATTCCCTCTTCCCTCACCCACCCTCTACAGGCTGAGTCCCCTTCTCCCAATAGCAGCAGCCCCCCCAAATCCCACTCAATTTTGCATCAAAAAATTCCTCAAAATCACTTCAAAATCCATACAAATTCAAATCTAAATCCAAATCCAACACTTACCCATTATTTCTTGTCAAAGCTAGTGTGGATCTTGGAGCAAAGAGAGCATCTTGGAGGCTTAGTTGTATGTTTGATCATGATTTGTGAGGTATAAATCTCAACCCATGTTTTCATTGTTGCTAAATTATCAAAATCTAGCCTTATTAGGCATTATTGTGTTTTAATTTCAAGATTTGGGAAGTTTTAGGAGAAGGATTTGAAAATGAATTAGGGCTAAACCATCACAATTAGGCTAATCAAGTGGAATTTAACGCCATAAGATGTGCACCATCTTGAATTGTTGTTAAGATTGTAAAGAGTTACTTCAAAGTTGTTAAGATTTGATAATTTCACAGACTAGGTTTTTATTATATAATTATATATGTGAGGTAATATTTTAGTGATGGTTTTTATCAATTATTCGTGGTTTTAATGGGTAGATTAACTTGTAATTGAATGCAAAATCTAAGTTGGTTGCTACTTGCTAATTCGTTAAATTAAAATGGTGATAATTTTGCTAAATTGCTACTAGGTTTTAATAAAATTGTTAAATTTGGATATTTTGTAAACTAGAATTTTGGAATTTATGGAAATTGATGAGAATAAATTTCAGGAATGGTTTATATGACTCTGTTATGATATTTAGTGAATATTGTGGCCGCTAGATTCGTTTAAACATCAAGATGTTGTATTAAAGCGGATAATTTTGCTTATTAGGTTGTCGGAAAAATATCTTTAAAGCGAATTTGAAGTTTTGGTGATTTTAACTTTTTATATATATATTTAAGGTGTTGTGAAACCACAATTGATGCGTTTGAGTTTTTCTCGATGGTTTGGCGTTTGTACGCCGACGTCGAGGGTTTTGGGTTGATTTGTGAAAGCAACCATAGGTTTTGACCTATGTGGGATTCATGTGTCGTTTTGGGTCATGAGTCAGATTTTAATGCGATACGGTGCGTTATGATATGTAGGTACCCCATATGGACTTCAAGGCGACAAGCAAGCGCGTGGCGACGTCGGCACCGGCGAGCGAGGACCAGGTGAGTAGATTTATATCTATGGGGAGAAGTCGGGTGGATGGCGTATAGCACCCCCGCAGTTCGTGGTGATGTATACGAATACGTATACACACATATATATATTGTTTATATATTGTTTTGGTTTATTGATGACAAATATGGATATTTGGTATTCTTGGATTAGTTTAGTGTTAGTTGCGAAACCCTAGAGTAGTTGTTATACCCACACACGCACACACACACATGCCTACATCTATGTTTTTACCTGTGCGTATATGGGGAGATGTGTTTATGTGTTCACCTGGGTATGGGACTAGGTGTTCACATACTGGATTTGCGGATGATACTTAGGATTGAGATGAGTCGATGAGATTTGATTTGAGGCCGTGAGATCGGTGATATAGCAGGGTTCGTATTTGAGATACGATATGACGTTGTAGCGGGTCCTTGACGTAGTGTTTCACACACGTGCATGCATACTTAAGCGGTATCAGTATTGTACTAGACGTAGATCAGTACCCCGATCATGATATTTGATCAAGAGGATACCAGGTGAATAGTATGATGAATATGATATTGACCCGTACCCAGATTTGGGGATGCCGTACGACGGATTTACGTACGAGCTATATCTTGATGATTGATCCGCACTCTTGACTTGGGATGTCTGATTATAGATATGGTATCGGATATGATATTATTGAGGCGGGATCACCGACTAATATATATACATGTATGTATATGGATCGACTCAGATGTTAGGCGGTTTCCTTACCTGTAGTCCAGCTTGTTAGCTTAGCCCTTTAGTTTAGTTTAGTTGTTAGATTAGATTCGATTCTTACCTATTTCAAAAACTAACGAATCGTGGGTATTTTAAAAGACATCCCAAGGGATCCTACGGATATTTCAAAAGACGTACCTTTTCATAAAAACACCGTAGCCCCTATTTTCAAAACCCCATGATTCGTGTTATTTCAAAAGGCACCATTTGTAGGACTTATATTAGATTAATGCAGATTAGTTATAGTTACGTCTAGTATTCAGCTCCCGCTCATTATTGTGGTTCGCTTCGCATCGCATGCTTATATTATGTTTCATACTCCATTATTGATATCATGCTGTTAGGACACCAGCACCATTACCGATGATGCGTATGTACCACGTACACTTACTTGCCGGCTCACACACATCTTCATCGGTAATTGCCATGTCGCGTACACCTTAGAAAATATTATTGCTTGACATAGCCTGTTAGCTAATAGTTTAGACATGATATTAGTGTACTTGCCTCATATGTTAGTTTAGACATTGTAGTTATTACCTGCTACTTCATGCATACTGTTATTCATTGTTATGCCGCATTCATGGATTCTCATGCATATATTCACTATTTTACGTGTTATTGAGGTTTTGGATTCGGATTTCCGTGAGATTTCTGGATTTGGAGGAAAACCGCAAAAACATAAATAAACCTTTTCTCTCTTTTAAAATAAAAAGTGCGGTTTTCCCATGATGTATGAGTCGTCCACCATGAGTTTGCTGATGGATTTCGAGACCCGATTCGAGAAGACGGATGAACCGTTTCGGGTACATGGTGGACCCGGTAAGGTACCCCGGGGCAAGAAGCGCGTGATGATGACGATGTGAGCCTGGCAGGGGAGCACTACCTCCCGGTGATTTTACCCGACTCGTCGGATATCCGGAGGATACCGTCGTAGTCTTGAGATGGATGGTAGGGGCCGGTCTGGACTGACGGCGCCCTATATATTGTGATTGAGACATTGAGATTTCGAGATATTGAGGTACAGAGACTGTGATACAGAGATATCGAGATATTGGGATTACGTTTTGTGCCGATGCTAGGCACTGTTTTATGCTGATTTCATTATGATACCTCAATTTAAAAAAATACAAAGGAAATCTCACTAAATTATGAAAACAGTTCTTCATTTACATGTATTCTGTTTCCATGCATTCATACCTCATTCATATGATATATTGCTACCTGAGGCACTGACACGGGCACATGAGATTACACTCGGGTTAGATATTTACCCTAGCCTTGTTATAGGTTGCATGTTATATATATAATTGAGGATATATTATGATCGTTGACCTAGGTTGCGTTATTTATGCGATTTCTGTGCGTAGATGTTTTTCTATTCACGAGTTGGCAACTCACCCCCGTTGTGCCCCAGTTTCTTGCAGGTTTGTCGTACAGGTTTCATTACGGCTTGCGGGCATAGTTTCCTTCGGGTGGTTTGCTAGTAGGTGGGTTTACTTGTATCGTACCCCCCATTATATAACTTGTATATTATTACTCTGTTGTATCTAGAAGTTCCATCAACCAAACATGTATTTATTTTTGAGATAGAGACCAGTGATGTTATTCTTTCGACCTTAGAGTCGCGCGTTATATTTCTGTGGTTTTCTTGTGGTTTTGAGTTTCCTTTTGAGTTTTGATCCTCGCCCTTGGCGTTGTATATTATATTGCTTGTGTGGTTGTGACCGTCGATTGACGAAGAGCTAGCTCCCGCTTGGGGATGCTTTTTTATTGATTTCGTATACTATTCATGTTGTATCCCGTTTGTGGGCCAGTATTTACAAAGGAGACTCTGCCGAAATTTTCAGGAAATATTTGATGTTTTTAAAAATGCATAATTCGGCTTATGCTATTAAAACTACTTGATTTAAATTGGTTTTCCTTCACTCTACTACTTTTCTTGGTTTGGATTTCTGGGTTTTCGGTTTACTTAGATTACGTACGCCTCGAGACGTTTCGTAGTTTAAGTGCCGGTCATGTTCCGTACTTTCGGGACGTGACAAAGTTGGTATCAGAGCGTTAGGTTTTACTTTCGGAACGTAGGATGACCCTTGGTTGATGGAATAGGTGACTAAAGTAGAGTGACGTACCGTGGGTATGTTCCGCGGCATACTTACGACACGCCACTCCACTTAAGGAGCCTTAGGATGTACATTTCTTTGCTCAGTATTATATTCATTCTGATCTATCCTCATCAGTACCAGTTATGGTTTTGCTGCCACGATTATGGGCAGAGAGAGCTACGGCTAGAGTTGCGGTCAGCACGAGCTCGTTACGAACGAGGACTAACCAGAACATAATTCCGGCGACACACGATTGTAGAGATGTGTCTTTTGATTATGATTTCGCGCCCCGAGCGTTGGATGGATCGCTGTATGAGATTACTTGGACATGCCGATCAGCACTAGAGGATTGAGCCAATGATAGAGGCCAGCCAGATTTTGATGACCGTTGGTGTGTTGCTTACTCCTGATGATTGAGGCACCGTTTAGCGTGCAGGCGAGCGAGCCAGTTATTGCTGCGAACGACGAGATATTGCCCCAGATGCTGGAGTTAGTGCAGAATGAGTTGTACTAAGAGATGATAGAAGGTCGCTAGTCATCGAGGATGAATGACTAGGACATGTGGATCGTTCGCCTACCCGATGCGAGGTCATCAGATAGATTGATTCCAGCTAGAGATGACTTCACGCGGAGACGTTGGGAGTCGACAGAGACGATCGAATGTCAGAAACCTATTATTCCAAGTTTAAAGTAGTCGGAAAGACATGCAGGCAATTCTATGGTCTCTCTAGAAGAATGAAACCCTAACTCGACTTAATGACCATGTGAAAGCCTTTGAACCTTCGGGTTTTCGGCAGTTCTACGGTGCCATTAGTGAAGCTTGGGTTTGCCCTTCTACGGCTGGACCACCGATGCTGTGGTATGTACTCGATACTATTAAACTGTGCCCAAGATGTTGAGCTCTTGGGGGATCATGAGGTTTTGACGACTCGATCGGATGGCTCGACTTAATTCAGATGCTAGGTGGTGAGATGCATTTCTTGGGAGACTCCAGGTACGAGGATAGCCGTTGGAGCTCAGTCCATGCAGCCGCGATGAGACGAGTCCGAAGCAGTCGACATTAGAGAAAAGTGGAGTAAGAGGTTCGTACAAGATCTGGATATGATGACATTCCACTCCGCCGACATCAGAGATGCGATGCGCATGCCGAGGCATGGTACCTGGATTTACCTTCCAGAAGGAGTCGTGATGAGTATGCAGTCGTTCTGGAACGAGAACAGATCTAGTAAGGGACGATGACTTTCGGACAGTTCGGCAAAGGCGAGATTTGGGAGAGACCTCGATAAAACCTTTCTGGAATGAATTACGAGAAGACTTGGACCCAGGAGTTGTCATGTTACGCACACCAGCAGGCCGGAATTCAGGTTCGTCGACGAGACATTCTGTGATTGACCACGACAGTTGGCCAGAGGTTCTTAGAGGAAGTGCTTGAGCGAGGACTATTCCGCCATATTTGATTTCGGTATTTTGGGCGATCTATTCGCATGATTGAGTTTCATGATACTTGTTTTCATGCGTCATGGTTGCACCTACTGAGTATTTACGATCTTTGCACAGTTGTTGCACTTGAGATAGTTTTTGTTCTTTGGTTTCTCATGTTTTGATTATATGGATTTCATACAGTTGAGTTGATTTGTGCGTATGTACGCATACGATTTAGTTCTTGCACTCGGTATAGTTCACATATGCTTGCAGTGCAGTGATTCGCATTATGTGTACTTAGATGCACTGGACTTCGATTTCGATGGTGATACTCGATATTGTTTTGTGCACTTTTTGCACCTGATTGGATTTTGCGCATGTTCGACGCTTGATATTGGATTTCATGATTCCGTGCACGATGGATGCACCTGATTTGGATTTTCGCGCATGTTGGGCGCATGTTTTGAGAAGCGATTTCGGTGCACACCAGATGCACTAAATCGAGATTCTTCGTGTGTGTCAGACGCACCTGTTCTTGCTGTCAGGCACACACGTTGCCTATGACAGATGTTGTGTGCACACCCGATACACTTAGATGTTGTTTCTGTGCGCATGTATGGCACATATATGGATTTTGACTTCCGTGCGCACCAGACGCACATAGTATTCATATGCGTATTTTGGGATTGATTTCTTATAGAGCAGTACGTTTTTATGATATTTGCTATGTGTTTTCGTACTGAGCAGGACTAGTCAGAGGACAGTACCTGAATGTATTTTGCATGCATTGATAGCTATCGAAGGGATTTCCAAAAAGCGAGCTATAGTCTCAGTATTTACCTACGTGTCTGATATGACACGAGACGTTTAAACAAAGAAACCCTTCTAAATTGTTTTCCAAAACGGCGGAACGTACATTTTAAACAAAAGGTATATATGTATATGGTTATTTTCTTACAATAGACGTCCGCCACTGTGCAGTGCTGCGAGCATCGTACAGCGATTTGAAGAAGATTTGGCATGCATTGCTTCCAGATGTTTTAATGATGTATATCATATTGATTTTCATTTTGGGATTTAGACATTGTGTCTTCACCAAGACTCCGATGATTGCGGGATGCTTGACGGAGTTTTGATTTTGAGTTATATGCTCATTTTTCATGCGCATGCGCTGCGCTACGACTTGTTTTACGTATTTATGAATTTGGAGCCCGACGACTTGATGGTTTTGCCTAGATGTTTTAGTATTTGGGGGAGTTTTTAATTTAAATTCGGGGACCGAATTTTTTTAAGGGGGGAAGATTGTAACGTTTTGAAAATCGTTTCGGTGAAATTTCGAAAAAAACGGTAAAATAAGGGGGTTTTCTGTAAAAAGTCAAAATGCAAATATCTTATTATAAAAATTAAATATACATATTCTAGCTAGGTAATTGCTAGTATTTGGTGTTTATTGAGCCACTGGTGAAATTTCAAATTTTCTGAAAAAAATTTATTTTATTATTATTTTAAGCCGTCACTAATACATTTAATTAGGGAAAATTACAAATTGGAATGAGTTGAAACAAATTTTGTGCATCATGACACATTAAATAAAATTTTATCATGTGGTCTTTGAAATGGAATCGTTTGTCAAAACGGTTTAGAAATTATTGAAGAAAAAAAAAGGCTTTTTTGGTGAAATTAGTGTAAATAGATATTGGGGTATAACATTTCTCATTTTTTCCTTCACCCCACACTTACACACCACCACTTGCCCTCATTGGCCGAGCCCATGGCAGCCCACACCCACACATCTCACACTTCTAGTTTGGTTTGAAAGAATAATATATGAAAAGAAAAGGAAATGATAGAATATATATATAGGTTTGAGCTTGGTTGACCTTGGTCAATTCTTGACTTCATAACCTCACCAAATTCCCTCTCCCCTCACCCACCCTCTTCAGGCCGAGCCCCCTTCTCCCAACAGCAGCAGCCCCCCAAATCCCACTCAATTTTGCATCAAATAATTCCTCAAAATCACTTCAAAATCCATACAAATTCAAATCTAAATCCAAATCCAACACTTACCCATTATTTCTTGTCCAAGCTAGTGTGGATCTTGGAGCAAAGAGAGCATCTTGGAGGCTTAGTTGTATGTTTGATCATGATTTGTGAGGTATAAATCTCAACCCATGTTTTCATTGTTGCTAAATTATCAAAATCTAGCCTAATTAGGAATTATTGTGTTTTAATTTCAAGATTTGGGAAGTTTTAGGAGAAGGATTTGAAAATGAATTAGGGCTAAACCATCACAATTAGGCTAATCAAGTAGAATTTAACGCCCTAAGATGTGCACCATCTTGAATTGTTGTTAAGATTGTAAAGAGTTACTTCAAAGTTGTTAAGATTTGATAATTTCATAGACTAGGTTTTTATTATATAATTATATATATGAGGTAATATTTTAGTGATGGTTTTTATCAATTATTCGTGGTTTTAATGGGTAGATTAACTTGTAATTGAATGCAAAATCTAAGTTGGTTGCTACTTGCTAATTCGTTAAATTAAAATGGTGATAATTTTGCTAAATTGCTACTAGGTTTTAATAAAATTGTTAAATTTGGATATATTGTAAACTAGAATTTTGGAATTTATGTAAATTGATGAGAATAAATTTCAGGAATGGTTTATATGACTCTGTTATGATATTTAGTGAATATTGTGGCCGCTAGATTCGTTTAAACATCAAGATGTTGTATTAAAGCGGATAATTTTGCTTATTAGGTTGTCGGAAAAATAGCTTTAAAGCGAATTTGAAGTTTTTGTGATTTTAACTTTTTATATATATATTTAAGGTGTTGTGAAACCACGATTGATGCGTTTGAGTTTTTCTCGATGGTTTGGCGTTTGTACGCCGACGTCGAGGGTTTTGGGTTGATTTGTGAAAGCAACCATAGGTTTTGACCTATGTGGGATTCGTGTGTCGTTTTGGGTCATGAGTCAGATTTTAATGCGATACGGTGCGTTATGATATGTAGGTACCCCATGTGGACTTCGAGACGACAAGCAAGCGCGTGGCGACGTCGGCACTGGCGAGCGAGGACCAGGTGAGTAGATTTATATCTACGGGAAGAAGTCGGGTGGATTGCGTATAGCACCCCCACAGTTCGTGGTGATGTATACGAATACGTATACACACACACATATATATATATATTGTTTATATATTGTTTGGGTTTATTGATGACAAATATGGATATTTGGTGTTCTTGGATTAGTTTAGTGTTAGTTGCGAAACCCTAGAGTAGTTGTTATACCCACACACGCACACACACACATGCATACATCTATGTTTTTACCTGTGCGTATATGGGGAGATGTGTTTATGTGTTCACCTGGGTATGGGACTAGGTGTTCACATACTGGATTTGCGGATGATACTTGGGATTAAGATGAGTCGATGAGATTTGATTTGAGGCCGTGAGATCGGTGATATAGCAGGGTTCGTATTTGAGATACGACATGACGTTGTAGCGGGTCCTTGACGTAGTGTTTCACACACGTGCATGCATACTTAGGCGGTATCAGTATTGTACTAGACGTAGATCAGTACCCCGATCATGATATTTGATCAAGAGGATACCAGGTGAATAGTATGATGAATATGATATTGACCCGTACCCAGATTTGGGGATGCCGTACGACGGATTTAAGTAAGAGCTATATCTTGATGATTGATCTGCACTCTTGACTTGGGATGTCTGATAATAGATATGGTATCGGATATGATATTATTGAGGTGGGATCACCGACTAATATATATACAGGTATGTATATGGATCGACTCAGATGTTAGGCGGTTTCCTTACCTGTAGTCCTGCTTGTTAGCTTAGCCTTTTAGTTTAGTTTAGTTGTTAGATTAGATTCGATTCTTACCTATTTCAAAAACTAATGAATCGTGGGTATTTTAAAAGACAGCCCAAGGGATCCTACGGATATTTCAAAAGACGTACCTTTTCATAAAAACACCTTAGCCCCTATTTTCAAAACCCCATGATTCGTGTTATTTCAAAAGGAACATTTGTAGGACTTATATTAGATTAATGCAGATTAGTTATAGTTGCGTCTAGTATTCAGCTCCCGCTCATTATTGTGGTTCGCTTCGCATCGCATGCTTATATTATGTTTCATACTCCATTATTGATATCATGCTGTTAGGACACCAGCACCATTACCGATGATGCGTATGTACCACGTACACTTACTTGCCGGCTCACACACATCTTCATCGGTAATTGCCATGTCGCGTACACCTTAGAAAATATTATTGCTTGACATAGCCTGTTAGCTAATAGTTTAGACATGATATTAGTGTACTTGCCTCATATGTTAGTTTAGACATTGTAGTTATTACCTGCTACTTCATGCATACTGTTATTCATTGTTATGCCGCATTCATGGATTCTCATGCATATATTCACTATTTTACGTGTTATTGAGGTTTTGGCTTCGGATTTCCGTGAGATTTCTGGATTTGGAGGAAAACCGTAAAAACATAAATAAACCTTTTCTCTCTTTTAAAATAAAAAGTGCGGTTTTCCCATGATGTATGAGTCGTCCACCATGAGTTTGCTGATGGATTTCGAGACCCGATTCGAGGAGACGGATGAACCGTTTCGGGTACATGGTGGACCCGGTAAGGTACCCCGGGGCAAGAAGCGCGTGATGATGACGATGTGAGCCAGGCAGGGGAGCACTACCTACCGGTGATTTTATTCGACGCGTCAGATATCCGGAGGATACCGTCGTGGTCTTGAGATGGATGGTAGGGGCCGGTCTGGACTGACGGCGCCCTAGATATTGTGATTGAGACATTGAGATTTCGAGATATTGAGGTACAGAGACTGTGATACAGAGATATCGAGATATTGGGATTACGTTTTGTGCCGATGCTAGGCACTGTTTTATGCTGATTTCATTATGATACCTCATTTTAAAAAAATACAAAGGAAATCTCACTAAATTATGAAAACAGTTCTTCATTTACATGTATTCTGTTTCCATGCATTCATACCTCATTCATATGATATATTGCTACCTGAGGCACTGACACGAGCACATGAGATTACACTCGGGTTAGATATTTACCCTAGCCTTGTTATAGGTTGCATGTTATATATATAATTGAGGATATATTATGATCGTTGACCTAGGTTGCGTTATTTATGCGATTTCTGTGCGTAGATGTTTTTCTATTCACGAGTTGGCAACTCACCCCCGTTGTGCCCCGGTTTCTTGCAGGTTTGCCGTACAGGTTTCATTACGGCTTGCGGGCATAGTTTCCTTCGGGTGATTTGCTAGTAGGTGGGTTTACTTGTATCGTACCCCCCATTATATAACTTGTATATTATTACTCTGTTGTATCTAGAAGTTCCATCAACCAAACATGTATTTATTTTTGAGATAGAGACCAGTGATGTTATTCTTTCGACCTTAGAGTCGCGCGTTATATTTCTGTGGTTTTCTTGTGGTTTTGAGTTTCCTTTTGAGTTTTGATCCTCACCCTTGGTGTTGTATATTATATTGCTTGTGTGGTTATGACCGTCGATTGACGAAGAGCTAGCTCCCGCTTGGGGATGCCTTTTTATTGATTTCGTATACTATTCATGTTGTATCCCGTTTGGGGGCCAGTATTTACAAAGGAGACTCTGCCGAAATTTTCAGGAAATATTTGATGTTTTTAAAAACGCATAATTCGGCTTATGCTATTAAAACTACTTGATTTAAATTGGTTTTCCTTCACTCTAATACTTTTCTTTGTTTGGATTTCTGGGTTTTCGGTTTACTTAGATTACGTACACCTTGAGACGTTTCGTAGTTTAAGTGCCGGTCATGTTCCGTACTTTCGGGACGTGACAAGTATATTCAGCGCTCACGTGTTCCCACATGAGGCGCTTAAAGTAGTGTTAAACACTAAGAATGAAGCGCTCACGTGGGGTCACGTGAGGCCCCTGAAGATTGGGCCTTACTTCTTCTATTTTACTCCTAGAATATGCCTATAAGTATTAAAAACTTGATCTTTATGATCCTCACGTGTGGACACGTGAGGGTACCCATGCGTTGGATATTAATCCTTCAGTTTTACCCCCTTTTCTCTTTAAAAAGGTGTCTGTCAAGGGTCACGTGGAGACACGTGAGGCATCCTTTAGGCGGGCATTGCCTTTAGGTAGAATCCTCTTTTTTATGAGTGTTTGATAATTGTTAGGGGTCACGTGGGAACACGTGATGTTAGTATATATGCCCTAAGGGCCATTATTGTATCATACTAGCTTGTATATTACTTAATGGAAGCTTGGGATATTCAAAGTTATATTAACAGTTTTTCTTAACATAGTAGTATGCTACTTGGTTTATATCTATCTTAATATGTGTATATGTTTCTTTTAGCATATCGCGAATACATATTGATAGAGCCTATAGGATCTTGCTTGACTACCAGCGTTGTGATGGCAGTCATACTAGTGGGGGCTGGGTAATCTACAAGCATATCCTTTTTCTGGTCCCTAGTCGTAGGATTTTTGAGACTGGGCATCGATTCTCCAGAGTAGACTAGTGTGTACGCTTCTCATCCCAGCAGGGGAAATGGTCTGTCCCACAGCCATTAGTACGTTGTACAGGAGATAGTATACAGGTGCTCGTTGGGTTATGGGTACACTGGACAGGACTCGTATGGAACTGTTGGTTAGTATTATACCCTTCGTCAGTTAACAGTTCCCAGGTGACATGAATACAGCATAGTCCGCAGACTTGACACTGCTGCTTCATCTCGAGTGTGTTCCTACTGTTCTTAGATTGCTACCCTACCACGGCTCAAAACAGTCGTGCAAACAGGTAGCAGTTGGGTGCAGTCCTGAAGCACTTGGACGCAGTGGCGGTTAGATAGGATTCGTGTCTCCCGGTATTGGGAGTTGATATCGCGCTGTATTTGGAGAGCCATTACGCAAAGTCCCTGACCAGGGCAAACGAGATTTACTGGTAGGATTTCCAGTAGCTTCTCAAGGTGTAATGGGCTTCACTCCGACACGACTTATACCGCTTTTAGGGGACTGACGCTTGCCGCCCCCAGGCCCGATATGCGATAGTATTAGACGAACAGACCGGACTATACGGAGATTGTCACATCAGGCTCAGTAGGAGTTCGGATGGGTTTCCTCATCGGCCTTCTTATCGACATTTACCTGGGGACCGTTACGTACAGCTAGTACTGCTTGCGGTCTGTGGTTAAACCCACTGCCAGCGTAGTGTCGAGTTTTTAGAGTCCCACACAGAGAGTTTCCCTGCTTCAGGTGAAACAATATAGAGGTCGTATGGTTTTACGACAGGGTTCGGACACATACGTGTATTTATGCACGTACGATGTTCGGACAGATTATATTAGCGGGCTTTAGTTTAAGCTAGATTCTAGTATTGGATTATTAGATTTATACAGTCTCAGTATTTCCGTGTTTTACAGATGGGAGGGGCATTCTTGTAATTAGTCAAGAAGCTTCTAGAAGAAAGGTGACTCATTTAGTTTTAATCCATTTGTGAATTAAAACTTAATGAGGTGGAGAGCTTAGGTGTTATTATCATTAAATGCACCATGACTCATGAGATGATTCATCTCAAGAATTAAATGAAGCATTAATGATATTTGTGCAAGATATTTGTGCAAGATATTTTGTTATGCTTCATATTATTCAAAGTGAGAAGGGTTCATTTCATAATAACAAACACATTCTCTCTCCTCAAGCTCTCTTCTTCAAAAACCTAACCCTAATCCTCTCATATGTTGAGATCTCAAGGGTTAGCAAGACTGATAGATCCATAATCCACTTCTATATCTTCTAGGTCACTTGGATTGGCAATCCTAGCCACATAGTTACCTCAAGTGAGAGGTTAAAGCTTGGAGAAGGAACTCTCGGGTGGATGTTCTATCACATCGAGGAGGCCGACGAGGAGGTGAACAACAAGAATAAGAAGGACTAGTATCTTGAGGTATAATCATCTATCATAGTAGTTTAGCACTTCTACATAGTTTGTTAATTAGGGTTTAGCAAAGATCCGTAAAGTTAGTCGATGCCACCTTAAACAAAATGATTGTTTTACCTATTCCGCCTCCCCGCATCATGTGGGGTGTCTAACGTCGACTTACAGTGGTATCAGAGCCTAGCTAAACCATAACTAACATGTTAGCAAAGTCTTTAGAAATTCGATCGCAAAATGAATCCGAAAAAACGACATTTTCACATAGTTTTTGCCGATTTTAAAACGGGGTCTAAAAATTTTTCAGGGACCCTTAAAAATACAAGCAGGGATTTTTAAGAATTGTGAAGAAATTTGGGATCGTGACTCGACCATACCACCGTGGAACCGCCGCCGATCCACACGATCCACGGCCGAGTTTACACCGAGTCAACCCAAATTTGCTCAGTTATTCTTCTGTGTTGATGTTGTGTTTTCTGGGATGATTTGTTTCTGCTCGGGATTTATATGCACAGAGAATTGTTTGGAGTAGATTCATTAGTATTGTTTGATCGAAATTCTAAGATGTTTGGCTAACTTGATTATATCTGTGTTGTGTTTAATGTGTTCGTAAATCTCCCCTAACTGCTAGTATATCGGTTAGCAGGGGGTTGCACATTTCTGTAATGGTTTTTACTGGTTTGTGATCGTGAACTTGTTAGATTGTCGTGAATGGATAGCCGGGGATGTAAGACGAGTGTTTCTTTCATTCACATGTAAATTGTAATTTGTTGTAATATTCTTTTGCGGGGCACATCCGGGTTGAGGTTGTAGCCACCGTTGTATTATTTCATGTACTGTTTTCTGCTCCTAGGATAGACCCAAGGTGAGGTGCACAAACTACCGGGTACTTTGAAGTGCTTAGTGGCCTACTCATGTTGTTGAGGGAGACCGCTTCACTTCGGGTACTTGGCGGGTAGTTTGCCATACCCGTAGGGGTCTAGGGTGGGGTTTTGGCTATTCATCGCGACTATGTAATCCGTCTTTCTTTGCAGGCTCAAAAGGAATGCGGATTCCTAGAAAATCCAATATGTTCATCTGTGGTTTGGAATGCTTATTATTGCGTCTGACGAATGTACAATATCTATATATGATATCTAGTAGGCGTCACTTATGTTTTGCATCTGCGCTAGCCCAGCCCCCGCTCTGTCGTTAATTAAGTAACCTAACGGGTGAATGACGGGGCCCAGTGGCGAATGCGGATAGCATAAGAGGACGTTGTATTTTCGTTGTTTTCTGCAATGATAGGTTAATTGATGGGACACATTATATTAATGCAAAGAAAATATACCAAAGTTGAATCATTGGAATAGTTTAAAAGAAACCACTCGGTTATTTTAAAAACAGAAGATATTTTTTTAATTGCGGAGCTTAAACCACTCCTTTTAAAAGCTATCAGGTTCCTTCGATCATATCAAGTTCACTACGTTCACGGTTTCGCCAAAACCATTCGTAGCCTTCCGTCATTTCATTTGGGTATTCAGTAGTATTCAAGCTACGTATTTTGACCAACACCAAGGCATAGTGTTTGGTAGCTGCTGGGTATTCATTTATTGCATAGATAGATGAGTTAGTTTGGGACAGTCGTACTGCCATTTGGCCAACGTCAGGGGTATGTACGGATGGGTTCAAATTAACAAGATAATGATGGGTAGAACTTGACATGCGACTTATGACATTTTGACCAACGCCAAGGTCATAAGAGCATGGGGCAGAAATTGATATCGGAAATTTCTAAAGAAACTGAAATTTGCTAAGAGTTGCATACCATTTGGAGTGTGATAATTTTGGTAGGATTTCTTCAGCTTTATCACACGATGATATTTGGATGCCGATCTTACTGTGAGTATCCGCTACTCATCAGGAGATTCGTCACTTAACGATCAATGCTATAAACCAAGTAGGTGTCGAGAAAGGTGTCAGTGGGGCTACGCCCCCAGAGAAAAGAGGTTATTTAATTAAAGAACTTCGCGAAAGCGTCGTAAAACCTCCCTCAAAGTACCGATACTGGCCTGGCTGAACGGTTAAGCAAGTATTGTACGATGAGAATAGTCCTGACTAGTTCTTCCTTTTTGGTTTGAGGAGGGATTCGAGAAACAGTAGGAGCCATCCTCTATGAATAATGAACATCAGAGGAGGCACAAGAATATGGATCTTGAATCCATATTTCTCTACACCAAGAAACTGTATGGAGAGCAATCTCGTATAGCTAGATATGAGACCTCGAAGAACTTGTTTTAGTCGAGGTTGGCCGTCGGATCATCTGTAGGAGAACATGTCCTTAAGATGATTGGCTATATTGAAGAGCTCGCAGACCTCAGGACAACATTAGAGAACGATCTATATACAAACTTGGTTCTTCAGTCTCTTCCTTCCACCTACGCCCAATTTATCTTGAATTTCAACATTCAAGGTAAGGAAGTTGAGCTTCCAGAACTCCTTAATATGTTGAGGAGTGCAGAGGGCACTTTGCAGAAAGCAAGGGAAACACCCACTATATTTGTTCGTGGTGCTTCCTCTTCCAGGTCCAAGACAAGGGCCAAAGGAAGGAAGAAGAAGGCCGCTACCAAACCGAGAGGTGGTGTTGGTAAGGTGGGAGTTAAGGGAAAGGCAAAGGTTGTGGTGCCAGTAGTGGCAAAGGACGCGTGCTTCCACTGTCGTAGGAAAGGCCATTGGAAGAAAGATTGCAAAGCTTGAATTGCCAAGAACCCGGACCGAAGCAAGTTGTGGCTTCGACTTCAGGTGTATTTGTAATTGAAAATTGTCTGTCAATCAACTCTACTTCCTGGGTATTGGATACCGGATCAGGATCTCATATATGCAATTCATTACAGGCACTGAGAAACCGTAGAGTGCTGAAGGTTGGTGATATGACCCTCTAGGTTGGTAACGGAGCTAGCGTAAATGCTGTGTCCGTAGGGGATTATCACCTTGGATTGACGAGTGGACATATTTTGGTTTTGCGCAACTGTTTTTGTGTACCCAGTTTAACGTGTATCATATCAGTATCGTTGTTATCAAAAGAAGGTTATGATTTCACGTTTGTAAGCGATATTGTTAACATCCACCTTAATCATCGTTTGATTGGGTCCGGTACACTAGATAACGGTATATACATGTTAAACCAATTACAGATTTTCAATGTCCAGAACACACTAAAAAGAAAGTCTCCATATATAAATCAGGCTTTTTTATGGCATTGTAGACTAGGTCACATCAATGCGACAAGGTTAACTAAGTTACATAGAGAAGGATATTTGGATCCGTTCGAATATCAATCTTATGCCACTTGTCAATCATGTCTCAAAAGAAAGATGACAAAGACTCCAGTTACTGGACATGGAGTAAGAGCGAGCGAGCTCTTAGGACTCATACACATCGATGTATGTGTTCCAATGTCCACACATGCAAGAGGCGGTTTTTCATATTTCATTACTTTTACGGATGATTACTCTAGGTATGGATTCATTTTCTTAATGGAACATAAATCCGAGGCCTTTGAGAAATTCCAAAAATATAAGAATGAAGTAGAAAACCAAACCGACAAAAGTATCAAGACACTGAGATCTGATCGAGGTGGTGAATACTTAAGTGCCGAGTTCCTGGGTTACCTAAAAGAGAATGGAATTCTCTCTCGGCTTACTCCTCCATACACTCCACAACACAATGGTGTATCGGAGAGACGGAACCGAACCCTATTAGATATGGTACGTTCCATGATGAGTAATGCTGAGTTACCGCGATCTTTCTGGGGTTATGCACTAGAATCAGCTGCGTATCTTTTGAACAGGGTTCCTACCAAGTCTGTGCCTATGTTCAGTTGATAAAACTGCACATTTGTATTATATTTTTCCTACCATTTTCATATTAAAAAAGGACTTTATTATAATATATTATACATATGAGGGTTTATGTGTAAAAACACTATTTTCCATGTGTTAATATATTTTAATTAGTATTCGGTAGAAAAATGTATGCAAATAAATTCATTGACCTAATCCTAGTAGAACTAAGTCTACTAAATATTATTTGAGTTGTTGTGCAAAAGATTTCCAAGTGTGTAGAATTTTTCAAAGACTAGAATCAAGCAAATCAAGTTGTTGAAGAAGACTTGCCTAATTAAGAAGCAAAACTTGGAGACCAAGTCTGGAAGCAACCGAGAGAAGATTTCTGAATTCTAAAGGTTCCAAGGATCGACAAATGTCACAAGGACAGAGCACCTAAAATTTGATGAAGCAATCTCTACCTTTGGCCGCGGCAGTTAAGAAGATTTGGGAGTTCAAGATTTTTGGGAAAAATCTCTGCTATATTTTACCAACTTTGGAAGCAAAGGATTCTAGTTTTAGGCTATAAAAGGGCACCAAGAGCCTCTTGGAAAAAGGTATCAAGCCGAAGAGATCACGAAGTCCACGACGGCTCACGCATCCAGGCTGATCATCAACTGTTCATCTACCTCCTTCGGAAGAGTTCGAGAAGCAAACCAAGTTTTT
The DNA here is from genome assembly GCA_030015575.1 of Agapanthus africanus. NCBI lineage: Eukaryota > Viridiplantae > Streptophyta > Magnoliopsida > Asparagales > Amaryllidaceae > Agapanthus > Agapanthus africanus. Next base: position 223,159,587 of record JASDDO010000028.1, on the reverse strand, counting down.
GTAATCATTTTTTAAGGAATAAAGTGTAGATTGTTCAAGTTGATTAATAAAGGTAGTTTTATTTAATTCTTTTGCATTTTACATTATGTTTTCCCTCTCTGTCTTTTCATCTTCTTTTCCCAACATGCGCGAGTAATTCTCCGCTTGTTAGGGTTCGTAGGATTAAGGTAGGCTAATGGATGATGAACATCCCTAAACCCTTTTTAAGTCCTATAAAGTTTATGAACTTTATCAAAAGAATCATTAACATCCTAATCGGGCGCGCTAACAATTCTTTGTTAGTTCCGACTGCGATTAGAGATTAGATTAATGATTGTTTTGGTAAAGGCTAGATATGAACGGAGTTCCGTGTCAAGATAAGGGTTAAGAGTGGGATTCCTTTTTCCTCCAGAAACCCTAATCTACACGCATCACCGTCGTTCTAGTTTTAAATCTATTAAAGGATAAAAATGGTAACTTTTAATTAATCATCCATAACTACTAAATCCTAACGAACCCTACAAGCCCTCTTATTATATTAACTATATTCCTAAAATAATCTAGATCTATAAATTTGCTCTCTTGCTTAAAGTAGATCTAGAAACTTTTCACAAAATTCTTTATCCCTCCTCTCTTTTTCAACACATCTAAAGTAAGAGTAAAAGATTCAACGTTTCCCTGAGGACGACCCGTACTCATCTCGGTCTAGCTACGCGCGACACCGTTATTGACTGCGGTTAACTACAAACACAACTTTTTCGAATCAATCAGCCTACCACACCATATTAGATATGGAGTGGGAAGAAACCCTATCTTCAGTATTTGAAGATATAGGGATGTTCAGCTTTTGTTAAAAAGCAGCATGCGGACAAACTCGAGACACGATCAGTACAGTGTAAGTTTGTGGGATATCCAAAGAACTCCAAAGGGTATTTTTTCTATTACGCAGAGGAACAAAAGGTTTTTGTTTCTCGTAATGCCCATTTTCTAGAACATCAGTTTTTAGAAAAGGAAACAAGTGGGAGCACAATAGAACTGGAAGACATTCCAGAACCACGAACTACTGCTGAAAGTTTGGTAGAACCAGAACTTCAAGAAGAACAGGACATTCTCGCACCCCTTCACAGGAGTAGTAGGCCGTCTCATCCGCCAGAGAGATACTACGGTTTTCTCTTAGACGGGCATAAAGAGGATTGCGTCATTGATAATGATGAACCTACTAGCTTCTAACAGGCCATCCAGAGTGGCGACTTAGTAAGATGGCTGGATGCAATGAGGAACGAGATGGAGTCCATGTACACCAATAAAGTATGGACTTTGGACTTTGCTCCAGATGGGGTAAAACCCATAGGATGCAAGTGGATCTTCAAGAAAAAGATTGGTGTACATGGACAGGTAGAAACCTATAAGGCTAGACTTGTTGCAAAGGGTTTTCGTCAAAGACCTGGTTTGGACTATGATGAAACTTTTTCTCCAGTAGCTATGCTCAAATCCATTCGGATCCTTCTTGCCATTGCTTCCTTCCATGATTATGAGATCTGGCAGATGGACGTAAAAACGGCTTTTCTAAATGGTAATTTAGAAGAATGCGTCTATATAGATCAGCCAGAAGGTTTCAATCAGAGTGGGAACAGCAGGAAAGTGTGCAAGTTGCTTAAGTCCATTTATGGACTAAAGCAGGCATCGCGGAGTTGGAACATCTGTTTTGATGAAACAGTCAAAGAATGTGACTTTATAAAAAATCCAGATGAACCATGTATATATAGTAAAATTGTAGCACGAACAGTTGTATTCCTCGTCTTGTACGTGGATGACATTCTCTTGATAGGAAATGACATTCCTATGCTACAATATGTCAAAGGATTCTTGTCACACAGGTTCTCCATGAAATACCTGGGTGATGCCTCTTACATTCTGGGGATCCGGATCTGTCGTGATAGATCTAAGAGAATGTTGGGACTTTCGCAGTCTAGGTATATCAACACTATACTGAAAAGATTCAGTATGGAAGATTCTAAGCGCGGTAATTTATCAGCTTGTCACGGAATCACCCTCTCCAAAGAGATGTCTCCCAAGACTGATTTGGAAAGGAATCGCATGTCGATTATACCCTACGCTTCTGCGGTAGGCTCTATAATGTATGCGATGTTGTGCACCAGACCAGATGTAGCTTACGCACTGAGCGTGGTAAGCCGGTATCTGTCATACCCAGGGAAGAAGCACTGGATAGCAGTAAAGAACATTCTCAAGTACTTGAGAAGGACTAAGGATATGTTCTTGGTTTACGGCGAAAAAGGCCTCAAGATCGAGGCTTTTGCTGACTCCAGCTTCCAGAGTGACAAGGATGACTCTAAGTGCATGTCAGGTTATGTCTTTACCCTCAATGGAGGGGCGATGTGCTGGAAGAGTTCCAAGTAGGACACCGTTGCTGACTCGACGATGGAAGCGGAGTATATCGCTGCTTGCGATGTCGCAAAAGAAGCAGTCTGGATGAAGAAGTTCCTTACAGAACTTCAGGTGGTTCCATCCATTGTTGATCCAATACCTCTGTATTGTGACAACAACGGGGCGATAGCTTTAGCAAAGGAACCCAGGTCCCATCAGAAGTCCAGACACATCTTAAGGCGGTATCACCTAATCAGTGAGATCATAGATCACCGGGAGATCGAGGTCCGGAGAGTTGCTACAGAGGAGAACACTGCAGATCCATTCACAAAGGCCTTACCTCAGACTCAGTTCGAGCGGCTATTCGAGATGATAGGTCTTCGATACGCCAGTACATGGCCCTAGTGCAAGTGGGAGATTGTTAGTGCATATGCCTTAGGGGCCATTATTGTTTCATACTAGCTTGTATATTACTTAATGGAAGCTTGGGATATTCACAGTTATATTAACAGTCTTGCTCAACATAATATTATGCTACTTGGTTTATATCTATCTTAATATGTGTATATGTTTCTTTTAGCATATCGCGAATACATATTGATAGAGCTCATAGGATCTTGCTTGAATACCAGCGTTGTGATGGCAGTCACACTAGTGGGGGCTGGGTAGTCTACAAGCACATCCTTTTTCTGGTCCCTAATCGTAGGATTATCGAGACTGGGCATCGATACTCCAGAGTAGACTAGTGTGTACGCTTCTCATCCCAGTAGGGGAAATGGTCCATCCCACAGCTATTAGTACGTTGTACTGGAAATAGTATACAGGTGCTCGTTGGGTTACGGGTACACCGGACAGGACTCGCAGGGAACTGTTGGTTGGTATTATACCCGTCGCCAGTTACCAGTTCCCAGGTGACATGAGTACAGCATAGTCCGCAGACTTGACATTGCTGCTTCGTCTCGAGTGTGTTCCCACTGTTCTTAGATTGCTACCCTACCACGACTCAAAGGAGTCATGCAAACAGGTAGCAGTTGGGTGCAGTCCCGAAGCACTTGGAGGCAGTGGCGGTTAGATAGGATGCTTCTCTCCCGGTATTGGGAGTTGATATCGCGCTGTGTTTGGAGAGCCATTACGCAAAGTCCCTGGCCAAGGCAAACGAGATTTACTGGTAGGATTTTCAGTAGCTTCTCAAGGTGTAATGGGCTTCACTCTGACATGATTTATACCGATTTTAGGGCACTGACGCTTGCCGCCCCCTAGGCCCGATATACGATAGTATTAGACAAACAGACCGGACTGTACGGAGATTGTCACATCAGGCTCAGTAGGAGTTCGGATGGGTTTCCTCATCGGCTTTCTTATCGACATCTACCTGGGGACCGTTACGTACAGCTAGTACCGCTTGCGGCCTGTGGTTAAACCCACTGCCAGCGTAGTGTCGAGTCTTTAGAGTCCCACACAGAGAGTTTCCCTGCTTTAGGCGAAACGATATAGAGGTCGTATGGTTTTACGACAGGGTTCGGACACATGCGTGTATTTATGCACGTACGATGTTTGGATAGATTATACTAGCGGGCTTTAGTTTAAGCCAGATTCTAGTATTGGATTATTGGATTTATACAGTCTCAGTATTTCCGTGTTTTACGGATGGTAGGGGCATTCTCGTAATTAGTCGAGAAGCTTCTAGAAGGAAGGTGACTCATTTAGTTTTAATTCATTTGTGAATTAAAACTTAATGAGGTGGAGAGCTTAGGTGTTATTATCATTAAATGCACCATGACTCATGAGATAATTCATCTCAAGAATTAAATGAATCATTAATGATATTTTTGCAAGATATTTGTGCAAGATATTTTGTTATGCTTCATATTATTCAAAGTGAGAAGGGTTCATTTCCTAATAACAAACACATTCTCTCTCCTCAAGCTCTCTTCTTCAAAAACCTAACCCTAATCCTCTCATGTGTTGAGATCCCAAGGGTTAGCAAGACTAATAGATCCTTAATTCATTTCTATATCTTCTAGGTCACTTGGATTGGCAATCCTAGTCACTTAGTTACCTCAAATGAGAGGTTAAAGCTTGGAGAAGGAACTCTCGGGTGTATCTTCTATCACATCGAGGAAGCCGACGAGGAGGTGAACAACAAGAACAAGAAGGACTAGTATCTTGAGGTATAATCATCTATCATAGTAGTTTAACACTTCTAGATAGTTTGTTAGTTAGGGTTAGCAAAGATCCGTAAAGTTAGTCGATGTTACCTTAAACAAAATGATTGTTTTACCTATTCCGCCTCCCCGCATCATGTGTGGTGTCTAACGTCGACTTACACGTGAGACGCCCAAAAAGTTAAACTTCCTCGGCTTTACTGTTTTTTTATTTTAGGAAGCTTATTCAAGGGTCACGTGGGAGCACGTGAGACGCCAGAAAGTGAAATGCCTCGGCTTTACTCCCTTTTTATTTTGGGAAGCTTATTCAAGGATCACATGGGAGCACGTGACCTAGACTTATTCATTCTCTTTTGATCATTGAGGGGGGCTCACGTGGACACACGTGATCATGTTGGGTACTGATATCTTTTACGTGCATGGAGAGTTTAATCCCTTGTTTAAGAATTAAATTCTATTATAGGGTTAAACCCTAATTTTATTTAGAGGAATTAAATTCCTCTGTGTTTGAAAGAATTAAATTCTTTAAACCCAATTCTCCCTCTAAATTTTGGATCTGCATGGCAGAATCTCCCCGATGAGAATTAAATTCTCAACTTATGGGGAGATCTGTTTCTGCAGATTTTCAACCAGAGGAAGAACTGAGTTCTTATTTAGAAGTGTTAAACTCTTGGTTTGAGAATTAAATTCTCTTTTGTTTTGTAAGAGCTTATAGAATGATCTCCTTCCTTCTCTTACCCAGAGTTTCTTTCTTCTCCGAAGAGATCTTCTTCTCTATTTCTCTCTCTTGTATATCCTCTCTTTTTTCTTTTTGGCTCCTATTTATAGGAGAAAGAAAAGAATCAGTTTATTTAGCCAATCTCTCATTGAGAGATTTTGATTGATGTTATAACCAACATGATCTTTTAGATCATTCGGTGAATTTTATTCAGCATTGGATTTTTAATCCATAAGATATTTTATTTGTTGTTCCTGACATATTTTAGGAAAATATTTCCTTGTACAGAATTTTTCTATAAATTGGTGATTTTTTAATCACCATTGGATTTTTAATCCAACGGTGCTCCACTTTATAGAGTGCAATCTTTTTTGTTTGGAAAGATCTAGGGAAATATTTTTCCAATTAGGTTTTTGATTCCTTTTAATTAGAATTTAATTCTATTGGTTCAGAGCATTCGGGAACCCATCACGTGTTGGCACGTGACCCCACTGATTAAGCATCTAATTAGAATTTATATATATTAGTTCAGAGGGCTCAGGAACCCATCACGTGTTGGCACGTGACCCCACTGGTTAAGTTTATTTCAGCGCCTATAGACTTTGCCCATAAAAGGTCACGTGTCCTTACATGAGGCCCGATCACGTGTGGGCACGTGATGCTCCATTTTAGGGGTTTTTCTTGCTGCTTTATTCGTATTTTATTCAGTTCCCATGAGGGAACAGTTGGGGTCAAAAATTACACCCTAGTTGACCAAGTCAAAACCAAGATCAATCCCAAGTCAAGTGGGCCCAAGTCAAGACCAAGTATGGAAGGGGCCGGCTCCATACCAAAAAGGAGGCAATAAATTAGTCTAAATGTAATTTTTAAAAATAAATATATGTAAAGTCGGCAGAAAACCAAAATTTTGTAAACCCCATGACTTATGTGCAAAAAAAGAAATAAACACATAAGGCATGGGGTGGCACAAGTGCCATTTGGCAAAGCCCAATGGGCTAAATTTAAAATGTGTAGCCTATAAAGGCAACATGATGAAAAAATCAATGATACCTTTTTCTCTCTCTAAAAAAATTAAGGTTCTGTGCCTCCTTCTCCTTCTCCTTCCTCAAGGTTCTAATCCTTCTTCCCTTTTTGAATTAAATCAAGAGTTTCACTCTTCCCTTTTAAAAAATAAACAGTTTTTCACCATCAAACCCTTGAAGGGAAACTTAGATCTTCTATCAGATCTCAAAAATGGGAGATTTTTAGATCTCACCCCCTTTTTCTCCAAAATCCGGCCGACAGAAGAGTAGGAAGAAGGAGGCCCATCTCCAAAAATCACACATTGGGAAGATTCAAGGCTCGGAAGAAGATCCAGGGCTAAAGGGGAGAAGAAAGGAGCACCCTTTGATCATTCCCAAAGATTTCTAGGAGTTTAACTCCATTCAAGGTCTGTTGGAGTTTAACTCCATAAATCAAACCTTTTTTTAGGAGGAGTTCAACTCTATTCAACATATGTCAGAGTTTAACTCTATAAATAAAAAACCCTATTTCGGAGTTTAACTCCTGTTTCCGGGGCTAAATGCCCTTTCTTTCCGCCGGCGCCTAACTGCCCAGCGCCCACGTGCCGGACGCATGAGGTGCTACGCCCAAGCGCCCAACGCCCACTTGCCGGACGCGTGAGACGCTAGCGCCAAGCGACCAGCGCCCACTTGCCGGACGCGTGAGGCGAAGTGCCCAAGCGTCCACGTGCCGGGCACGTGAGACACTAGCGCCCAAGCGCCCAGTTCCCTAGCGTCTTTAAGACGCTCCTCACCCTACTTTTTCCCACACCATCCCACACTCAAAATACAACCCCATTAGGAAAATTTTTCTAACGGGGCGCCGCCTCGCACCCCGCACTACGCAAGGAGGTTGCTAGCCCCCTTGACCTCCAGCCAGCTATCCGGAAAGTGGGACCCCCGTAAACTCTGCAGGTTCCCCGATACATCCAAAACCCCACAATGCACAACACACGCACTCTGCACATTCAGTTCGCATGCCTAGTTTAACCCGTCAATCGGAGGTTCCTTCGCTCCAAAGGAGAGGGATAATTAACGGCAGCTTAGTCTGCGGCTGCCGAAAATTCGGATCCCTACAATCAATAAACCCTGCCTACCCTAGGCAGGGGGAATCTTTAGTACGTCTGACCAGCGACGCGTATTCCCATCTCAATGGGGTGACGAAAAACACCCTACTCCACGGAGTTTCGATTCGGATCAAAACTCCGTCGCAATATCGTATTGTACGCGGATAGTCGCCGGAAAACACTATTAGATAGCCACGCCCTATTGCGTCGACCAAGTGACTATAGGAGAACACTATAGCCAAAAGCATCCACTCGGATGCTCGCAGCCGTGGTGTTCCACCCAAGTACACTTCATTGACGGCAGCGGGGGTGCGGCAATCTACTAAAGTTTCCGTCGAGCATTCGATCATTTAATCGAGAATCTTGTTGAATTACCCGACTTGATATTGAAAAGTGTTTTCAATTCGAGACATAAATGCAAGATTTATGGTGTTAGGCATGAAATCCGAGATATGAGATATTCCGGGTTTATGATGTCTAAGGATATGCGGATTCTAATTGTTGTATGTTTTCATTTCTTTTCTGCGACCGTAAGTGTAATATGTGTTGTATCCCCGATCTCGTTGCTATACGTCAACGACATTCGGGATACACATATTTACTTACATTGATGACATGTGATGTTATGTGTTGCTGGGATATATTATATTGGATCGTCGTGATTGAATAGCCGGGTTTTTTTGCGTGAGATGAGAGTTTTTCTATTTTCATTCATGTAAGTATTGTATGTAATATTCTTTTATTGGGACACTTCCAGGTTCAGGATGAAGTCACTGTAAGTGCACGGCGGCGCCCCGGCCGTCAATCCGACGCCGGAATGCGGAAGCGGTGATAAACGTTAATTTTTGCGGACTTTGCAAACCGGCACCACCGCGCACTAAACTCCGGATCGTAACCATTAATAAGTCTAAGCTACTAACAAGAAAGGGAAGAGATGTACCGACTGATCCGAGTCCTCCGGTCTTCATCTCCACTCCGATCTCCTCGCGGGATCTCCGTCCGTCTCCTCCTCGTCGGAAAGGGCACCACATCGCCTGTAGCTTTTACGGGCTCCCACCTCAATACCGAGGCAACTCGGGCGCGAAGCTGGCGAATCGACGCGTCCAAGATTTGCTGTAGGAAGTGTAGTGTAGAATCATAGTCTCTTTTGGGGTGGTTACCATTTGAAGATGATGGAGGAAACAAGATAAGAAAAATGGTGCTTGCATTTTTCTTAACATGAAATGAGATCAAGAAATGAAACTCTCAAGAATGAAAACTCTCATCTTTTTCTTTCTCTCAACCATGGAAAAACTTCTTTCATCAAGTGAGAATAATGGTGGAGGAAAATCAATATATGAAGCAAGAAGGGAGGTGAGTGTAGGAGTGAAGAAAAGGTGACCACATCAAGAGACAAAGAAACATCAACCATGCTTCACACATAAATCAAACCCATACCCTCATTAAAGCAAGTGATGGTGCAAAAGATAATGATGCTATCATAATCAATACTTTTGCAATAAAACCCTCCACAAAGTGTTATTTGCAAACTTGCAAATAACCCCCTCCATCGGAAAAGTCCGGCCGGGAAAGAACAAAGGAAAACCGGCCGGAACGGAATGCAAACTGGCAACTCCAGAAAACTGGTCCCGTAATAAATTACAGGAAAACCCCGATACTGTGCATACACACCCGCATCTGTATTTCGTCCGGATACAAATGCAAAGAGACAAAATCTACACTGTACTAAACTAGGACCGGCTTAAACCAAAGCCGGCTAGTAATATCCGTTCGATCATGATCCGTGCAATACCGCACGTATCTGATCGAACCCTGCCATATACCTATATGGCTACTAGTACAAACCGTCCGATCCTGATCCGTGCAATACCGCACGTATCTGATCGGACCCTGCCATATCTCCATACGGCCTCTACAGCGTTTCGCCCGAAACTTGAGTAACTGAAAGTGTGGTGGACTCTAAAGACTCGTCAATACTATGGCTATGGATTTAACCACTAGCCCGTCAGAGGTATAAGTCAATACGTAACGGGCCACCAGCTATTGACTAAAAGGGACGTCGATGAGCGAACTCATCCTGACACCCTACTGAGCCTGTCAGTGACAATATCCGTACAGTCCGGTCCGTTCGTCTATGAGCATCGCATGTCGGGCCTAGGGGGTGGGTAAAAGTCAGACCCCCAAAAGCGGTACAAGTCGTGTCGGAGTGTAGCCCAGAACACCCTGAGATACTACTGGAATACCTATCAGTAAATCTCCTGCCTTGGCCAAGGACTTCGTGTAATGGCTCTCCTAGACACAGCGCGACCTCACCCCCAATACCGGGAGAGACGAACCCCCGAAGATCCGCTCACTGCCTCCATGTGGCTCGGGACTGTACTCAACTAAAACCTGTTTGCACGACTCCTTTGAGCCGTGGTAGGGTAGTAATCAAAGCACAGTGGGAACTCACACGAGACAAATGACGATCCCCAGGTCGATGAACTAACCTGTACACATGTCACCTGGGAACTGCTATCTGACGTCAGGTATAAGACCAACTAGCATGTTCCCGGCGAGTCCTGTCCGGTGTACTCATAACCCAATGAGCACCTGTATACATCTTAGGTGAACCAACTGACACCAGTGGCTTGTGAGACCGGCCACCGCCCCTCGTCAGGGTCTCGACTGTATACACTAGTCTACTCTGGAGAATCGATGCCCTATCTCGAAACTCCCACGACTAGGGACCTTTTAAGGATATGCTTGTAGACCCCAGCTCTCACGTATATGATCGCCCTCATACTGCTGGTCGTCAAGCAAGAATCCTAGGGGCTCTATCAACGTACAATAGCGACCTGTCAGGTCACCTAAAGCAGTACACGATGATAAAGGTAAACCAGATAGCAAACTATCATCTCGAGTAAGACTGTCGTCCCGGGATAGGTCCTCCCTCAATCATTGCAATCACGTGCCTGTGATCCAATAATTGACTCTGAGGGCATTATCTCCAACAATCTCCCACTTGCACTCAAGGCTAATTATTGCGATGTCGCATACTCACAGCCCGTGTGATACCGAACACCCAACTCCTCTACTAGTCAGTCTCACAAAGCATGTTTGCGAAACTCTTGCGTTCGAGGAATAGCCTCAGCGAGTGGATCCGCTCTGATGTTTCTTTTTATGTCTCTCTATATCTCAAGTTCGCGGAGAAAGCCATCTCCCGAAATGAGCAATACCTGTCTTAGAGTGTCTGGATGTCTGATGGGACCTAGCTCATAAATGAACTCCAAATCCAAACTTCTTAGACTGTATCGTCAACTGAACTTAATCAGTATCCTGCGCCATGCCACCCTCAGTATTGCCTTGGACCACTTGTCCAAAATACTGCCCCTCGTCAGAAGGAAAGCTATAACTCTGACAACCTCCTTGTCGTCCATGTCACCTTGGAAGCCTGGAGTGATAACCGTCTCCTAAAGGAGGCAGCCGTTATCATATCCCTAGAACATTCACTTATGTTCTAAAACTGCTTCCGACTGCTCCTCCAGGATTGGATCAATATCAACTTATTGCATCTAGTGCAAGAACAACATCTGGTGTGGTACTTGACATCTCATGATTGACTCAATTGCCTAAGCAAGTGATCTGCCAATCATGCGCATCCCTCTCCCCTTTAGTCTATAAGACACCTTTAGAGAGGGTGACTCCATCACCTGCAGGTACACTACCGTGCCAGGAGTCGTCCATTCTAAATACTCTTAGAATGCTGTCAAAGTACCCTGATTGGGAAACCACCCAAATCTAGATCTAAAACCATAGATCTAGTAACCAGTATGTCTGATATAATGTCCAAGTCCCATGTGGAGAAAACACTGTGTGACGACCAAAATATAACCGATCGTAGTATAGGAATATCACTTCCTATTACCTTCTCAACAGATCCATCCCCTATTCTGATGACGTCAAACCTATGACTGTCACATCAGAAACAGATGATCTAACTCCGCTATATCTGCTTTAGTCTATAAATAGACATAAGCCTGATATCCACCAATGCTTCCGCTGCTCCCACTGACTACGACAACCCTCTGGCAGAGTCATATAGACGTGCACTTCTAAAGCTAGTTTAGAACGACGCTATATTCATCCTCCTGCCGGGTCTCGCAGCCTGGAACAACAACAATGGCAAGTGTGGGTAAACAAGAACTTCCCTGTCACCGTCCTTGAGGCTACCAGAGTACCTCTCGGGTGCCTGAAGTTACCCACCTTATCTGCGGAGTGGCCAAAGGAATGTCAAAACAGATTGAATCATTAGGTTCCTTATCAAATCTTCAGTAATCGTTTGCGGTTCTGGAATCACTTCCAGTTCTACCATACTCCCACTACTGTTTTTGAAAAAATCCATTTTTAATAAAACTGTGGCGAGTCCAGAACAATATTTCTATTGATCTGCCAGATGGTAGAAAATCAACCCTCGTCATAGCCTGGGTCAACCCACAAACAGCCATTACAGAAACGTGCCTTGAGTTATCCAGAGTCTGGTTTTAATCATAAGCCGGACAACTCCCCGTACCTTAACAATGTTTAAGATATGAACTGTACTATATCCAATATAGAACCAGAGGCACTGATTTAATTGAACCAGATTCAAATCATGCAGCTGTCTCCAGTGCATGTCAACTAAATGGAGAGAGGCCGATCAGCGTTACTCAACTTAAGAATGCTTCCAATTATGAGTAACCTGAAAGTGAAGCAATTTCTCTTTATCATTACTATCAACTGAATACCATACACAAGTATCTACATCTTCGATCACTTTGAAGAATCCCGATACTTGCTACACCTGGTTCTCTTCTCTATTCAAATACTTATAACTCCTCAAAACTTAGACCCTGTGTTTCTACGAAACACATGTCTAAGAACTAGAGAAGTTAAAAGTAAACAGAATATAGTATGAGGACCAAGCCCTCTGTCCTAATAGACACTGGACAACATACAATACTCTGTATAAGTCCGCTGAGTCTAACAACTCTTTCACTGTGTGTCGTAGGTTGAAAACTGTACTTATGGTTAAGAAGAATTACACCGCTGTTTAATGCTCCTTACCTAACCATCCACTGATATAGGTAAATGTCATCGACATAATATCAAAAGGTATATCTCACTCTATAAAAATAGACGTACAGATATATCAATTTGAAATTGGTGCACAACAGCGGATATTCAAAACCAAATATTTGCCGACCGGCAAACAGCCCAGATGATCTCCTCAAATATCACCGATTACAACGAATCCCGATATAATGAGGATGATCACCCAATTCCCAATAACTTACTCCCACTCATCATCTGTAAACCATACAGATGTGAGAATCAAACTTGGTAAATACATACCCTGGAGCAAGTGTCTAATCAGGAAATCAGTTTTCTTTTAACAGTACACAGTGAACTGAAACATTGAAATGTTTCGATGGGGTACCCTGGTATTCCTAGTAATACCTCTACCATTATTCAGATTCACAACTATAACCGTATAATTCTTTGCCACCTCTCCAAATCCCTTTATATGTCTTTTAGTCGTTACCTTCTGCACACCCATTAGGCCAAATGGTTTTCTTCCTTCCCTACCGTTCGGCACCAGCCTATGGTTTGGAAGAAGACTATCCAATAAGCATAATGGGTGTACTGTCCTAGTCCTAGGAGCACTCGCAATGCGAGAGAAGGTGAAGATAAAAGACAACCGAATAAAACTTTATTCCTATTTCCCCTGGACCAGAATCCATCCCCGAACTGGAACAAGTTCCTTTCGAGTTCGTATATAACCATACGATGGAGTATCCAATAAACTGTGGATCTTCGTAGTGATACGGAGTTTCCTGGAGAAATACAAAGGTGATTTAGGATTGGCGAAGAAATACTTGGTTTGGTCGTGAATATCAGTCGCAATTTACTTTGCCCTCTTACTAATCCCTTGCTTTGTCTTAATCTTAATACCTTCTGCACACCGTTTAGGCTAATTGGTTTTCTTCATTCCCTACCGGTCGGCACCAGCCTAAGGTTTGGAAGAAGATTATCTAATTTGCATAATAGGCATACCATCTCCTAAACCAAGGAGTACTCACAACTTGAGAGAAGGTAAAAGGGAAAAGACAACTGAATAATCCTATTCGTTTTCTCCAGAACCGGAAACCATCCTCGAATTCCTTCGAGTTCGTATCTAACCATACGATGGTTTTGTCCAATGGAAGTGGACGTTCGTAGTAATACGGGGTGTCCTGGAGAAAAGGGTAAAAGTAGGAGTGGCAATGAGGTCTGCAACTCTGATAATCCAAAAGCCAGTGTTAAGAAGGTTCGGTCAACTTGGTCACTGAGTCATAGTCTAGGGTCGGGTCAATGGTCGCTGCCAGAGAGAGAGAAAAGAAACACTCAGCGTGCACTCTAACTTAGATCAGAATGGTTACCAATTTATCTAATCAGGAAACCTCCCACTGTACCTCAAATTCTCCTCCAAACCTGAAAGAAGAATTAGTCGGGGTCACCCGAGGAGTAAACCAACTCATCAGTGGGAATCGGGATCCAACTATCATCGCATGATAACGTGACGGAATCCGCTCACGGTATCACACTCCAGAAGGTATGCGCATATCTGGCAAGTTTCAGTTCTTTTGAAACTCCCGATGTGATTTCTACCCCATGCTCTTATGACCTTGGCGTGAGGTCAAAATATCATAAGTCACATGTCAAGTTCTACCCATCATTGTCCAGGTTAATTTGAATCCACCCGTACATACCCTTGACGTAGGCCAAAATAGTAGTATGACTGTCCCAAACCAACGCATCTATCTATGCAACAGATAAATACCCGGCAACTACCAAACACTATGCCTTGGCGTGAGGTCAAAATACATAGCTTGAATACTACCGAATATTTAACTGAAATGATGGAGGGCTACGAATGGTTTCTGGCGAAAACCTTTAACGTAATGAACTTGATATCGTTGAAGGAACGGATAGCTTTTTAGAAAATATAGTGACGAAAACCTTTACTAAAGAGGTCACTCCCGGTGAAGGGATCTCGGCTCTTTCCCCGTAGAATGAGGTGCAGGATATTCCAACTGAATACCACGATGCAAAGCAAAAGTAATCGGCTATAGTGAAGTTAATGCCCTGACGCAAACTTCTGTCCAAGGGGTCACTCCCGGTGAAGGGATCTCGGCCCTTGCCTCGTCGACTGAGGAGCAGGATATTCCAAATGAATACCACGATGCAAAACAGAAATGAACGTCCTTGCAATAACAGCTTTTTGAAAAGTGTTCCAACAACATCAGATTAGGTTTGTTTAACATGCATTGATCCGAATCAACGCAGTCCCATCAATTGATCACACCACAAAGAACGAAAATATACTGACGTATGTATATGCCATCTGCATTCGCCACTGGGTCCCGTCATCACCCGTTAGGTTAGCTAACTAACGGCAGAGTGGGGACTGGACTAGCGCGGATGAAAAACATATACAACATCTACTAATATATATACTAATATATTATATTTCGCTCAAGGCGTGAATAAAATGCAACATCACAGAAATGTACAGCATCATAGAACAATACAGATATCTGGGATCCCCGGGTTTCACAGAGCCACTACTGAAACCCGACGTTCCCCTGGTCGTGTGGATAGCCTGTGCAATGAAATCCTATACCCCCTACGAGTGCGGCGAATAGCCAGCCAATCCTGGAGTGAAGCCCCCTCCGTCCCAATGCCATGAGATGCGGGCTTGTTGCCTTCTAGAACCCGGCTATCCGTGCACCCCTCCGCGGGGTAATCCTAGTACAGAAAGTAAAATATACATACACCGGGTACATCGACCGCAACCAGGTCATGCCCCAAAAGAATAATACAAACAGGCAGTGACGGCAGTCCACATGTCGGACGCTCGCCCCGCAACAACAAATGTACATAATACAACAACACTGTACTAGCATTGCATCCAGGCTATCCCCCACGACCGATCCGCAACATCACAGCATAAACATAGAACATCAACGTGAAAATCACGTTCGCAAATCCGTCTAACCGGGCTATAGCAGTTAGACTGGATTTACCGATCGAGTGACATTCACGGTCGCAGATATAATGTAAATACTGTGAAAAATGTGTTTAAAATATCCGATCGATCAAAAATTAACAAGTGGGCCCCCAATCAAAACTGTAGCACTCACAGAAATCCTGGGCCCAATTTTAATATTCCAAAACCCATATTTTAAGCCCAGAAGGCCTCTGTAAAAAATTGGTGAAGTGATCTCCACAGTGTGCGGCGGAAGGGCGGCGGGAAGGGTGTTTTCGCGGCGGTTCCGCGCTCCCACTGTGGAGTTACTTCGTCGAATTTTTACAGAGCTCTTAGATTTTCCAGTACATCAATATTTTACAACCTGAAAAAAATTTTGAGACCAAAAATTTTCAACAGAAACTGATGCGAACTAAAATGCAGTTTTGGAACATTCGATCGATCGAAACAGAAAAACACATTACACCAAGCTAGACTATGTTAATGGCGAGGCTCTGATACCACTGTAAGTGCACGGCGGCGCCCCGGCCGCCAATCCGACGCCGGAATGCGGAAGCGGTGATAAACGTTAATTTTTGCGGACTTTGCAAACCGGCACCACCGCGCACTAAACTCCGGATCGTAACCATTAACAAGTCTAAGCTACTAACAAGAAAGGGAAGAGATGTACCGACTGATCCGAGTCCTCCGGTCTTCATCTCCACTCCGATCTCCTCACGGGATCTCCTTCCGTCTCCTCCTCGTCGGAAAGGGCACCACATCGCCTGTAGCTTTTACGGGCTCCCACCTCAATACCGAGGCAACTCGGGCGTGAAGCTGGCGAATCGACGCGTCCAAGATTTGCTGTAGGAAGTGTAGTGTAGAATCATAGTCTCTTTTGGGGTGGTTGCCATTTGAAGATGATGGAGGAAACAAGATAAGAAAAATGGTGCTTGCATTTTTCTTAACATGAAATGAGATCAAGAAATGAAACTCTCAAGAATGAAAACTCTCATCTTTTTCTTTCTCTCAACCATGGAAAAACTTCTTTCATCAAGTGAGAATAATGGTGGAGGAAAATCAATATATGAAGCAAGAAGGGAGGTGAGTGTAGGAGTGAAGAAAAGGTGACCACATCAAGAGACAAAGAAACATCAACCATGCTTCACACATAAATCAAACCCATACCCTCATTAAAGCAAGTGATGGTGCAAAAGATAATGATGCTATCATAATCAATACTTTTGCAATAAAACCCTCCACAAAGTGTTATTTGCAAACTTGCAAATAACCCCCTCCATCGGAAAAGTCCGGCCGGGAAAGAACAAAGGAAAACCGGCCGGAACGGAATGCAAACTGGCAACTCCAGAAAACTGGTCCCGTAATAAATTACAGGAAAACCCCGATACTGTGCATACACACCCGCATCTGTATTTCGTCCGGATACAAATGCAAAGAGACAAAATCTACACTGTACTAAACTAGGACCGGCTTAAACCAAAGCCGGCTAGTAATATCCGTTCGATCCTGATCCGTGCAATACCGCACGTATCTGATCGAACCCTGCCATATACCTATACGGCTACTAGTACAAACCGTCCGATCCTGATCCGTGCAATACCGCACGTATCTGATCGGACCCTGCCATATCTCCATACGGCCTCTACAGCGTTTCGCCCGAAACTTGAGTAACTGAAAGTGTGGTGGACTCTAAAGACTCGTCAATACTATGGCTATGGATTTAACCACTAGCCCGTCAGAGGTATAAGCCAATACGTAACGGGCCACCAGCTATTGACTAAAAGGGACGTCGATGAGCGAACTCATCCTGACACCCTACTGAGCCTGTCAGTGACAATATCCGTACAGTCCGGTCCGTTCGTCTATGAGCATCGCATGTCGGGCCTAGGGGGTGGGTAAAAGTCAGACCCCCAAAAGCGGTACAAGTCGTGTCGGAGTGTAGCCCAGAACACCCTGAGATACTACTGGAATACCTACCAGTAAATCTCCTGCCTTGGCCAAGGACTTCGTGTAATGGCTCTCCTAGACACAGCGCGATCTCACCCCCAATACCGGGAGAGACGAACCCCCGAAGATCCGCTCACTGCCTCCATGTGGCTCAGGACTGTACCCAACTAAAACCTGTTTGCACGACTCCTTTGAGCCGTGGTAGGGTAGTAATCAAAGCACAGTGGGAACTCACACGAGACAAATGACGATCCCCAGGTCGATGAACTAACCTGTACACATGTCACCTGGGAACTGCTATCTGACGTCAGGTATAAGACCAACTAGCATGTTCCCGGCGAGTCCTGTCCGGTGTACTCATAACCCAATGAGCACCTGTATACATCTTAGGTGAACCAACTGACACCAGTGGCTTGTGAGACCGGCCACCGCCCCTCGTCGGGGTCTCGACTGTATACACTAGTCTACTCTGGAGAATCGATGCCCTATCTCGAAACTCCCACGACTAGGGACCTTTTAAGGATATGCTTGTAGACCCCAGCTCTCACGTATATGATCGCCCTCATACTGCTGGTCGTCAAGCAAGAATCCTAGGGGCTCTATCAACGTACAATAGCGACCTGTCAGGTCACCTAAAGCAGTACACGATGATAAAGGTAAACCAGATAGCAAACTATCATCTCGAGTAAGACTGTCGTCCCGGGATAGGTCCTCCCTCAATCATTGCAATCACGTGCCTGTGATCCAATAATTGACTCTGAGGGCATTATCTCCAACAGTCACCATTGATGTATATTATTTACTTTTCCGCATTAGGATAGATCCAAGGCGGGGAGCATAAGTAACCGGGTTCTAGAGTCCAGTGGGAGACCATTTCGAGGAGTCGAGCCCGAGTCTCCTAACTCTAGAATTGGAAGGTCACTTGCCGCTCTCGTAGAGGTCTAGGGATGTGAATTTGGCTATTCATTACGACTGTGGAATTCATGTTTTTTTATTAATGGTTGAATTTAAAACATGGACCTCCTAATATATCCAATATTTCATATGTTGACTTCTGCTGCCTGAGTTCTGTGATGTGATCATATAAATGCCTGAGACGAATGCTATATATTTGATATATATAATAAATGTTGCTTATGTTTTGCACCCGCGCTAGTCCAGCCCCCACTCTGCCTTTAGTTAAGTAACCTAACGGTGCATGACGGGACCCCGTGGCGAATGCGGATGGCATAAGCGTACGTTCTATTTTTGTTTCTTCTGTGATGTTTAGGAAACATAAATGATGGGACGTCATTAATGAGATTAATGAAAGAAAAGAAATCTAAAAGATATTGTAGAATCAAATTTTTCAAAAAGATAGCTCTAGTTATTGATTTGCATAGCGGTATTCCTTATTGATATCTAGCACCTCATTCGATGAGGAAAGAGCCAAGATCTCTTCACCGGGAATGGCTTCTTTAGCAAAAGTTAGCAAATGCTACAACCCACTCGGTTTGTTCTGAAAACCACTCGATTTTAAAAGCGGAGCTTAAACCACTCCTTTTCAAATCACTCGATTCTACAACGATATCAAGTTCATTACGCTAAAGGTTTTCTTAAAAAACAGTCGTAGCCCTTTGTCATTTTAGATAAATAATATTTAGTATTCGTGCTGCGTTTGTTGACCTTGTCAAGGCGTAGTGTGTGGTAGCTGATTAGTGCTTATCTGCCGCATATGATGCGATTGGATTAGGGTAGTCGTACGGCCTTGTTGACCTTGTCAAAGGTCGTGCGGGTGGGTTTAATTCAATCACGGAATGAACGGGTTGAACTTGACTTACGGTTTATGGTTTGTTGACCTTGTCAAGGTCATAAACCTCTTGGGGGTAAAAACAGATATTAGGAATTTCAAGTGTTGAAATTTGCAATAAGATTGCATACCTTCTATGAGATAGTTGGATCCCGATACCCACTGCGAGTAAGTGTTACTCCTGGAAGAGTTTTGCACTTTACAATTATCTGATCTAGTAGGTGTCTAAGAAAGGTGTTAACGGGGTTATGCCCCTGCAGAAACGAGGTTATTTAATTAGTTCCATACGAAAGCATGGGGAGACTCCCTCGGAGTACCAATACCTGCCTGGCTGACCATTGGCGAATTTATAGGGTGTAATTAATCCCGACTAATTTTACCTTTTAGGGTTTGAAGGAAGATTTGATAAAAATACTGGGAGCCATCCTGATTAGATAAGATAATAACCAATCTAATCTTATAAGAGCGCACGCTAAATTGTTTTCTTCTCTCTCTCCAGGTAGCGACCACGACACGCCTTAATCAAGATAATAATATGGATGTATTGACTGAACCCGCTTATTATACTGAGCTGGAAAACATTGGTTCCGCTCTATTTTATGATTGTCATACGTCTGAGTAAAGAATAGGGGAATATCAGGATTCGCATGCAACCCAAACGAAAAAAGAGCATGCTGATGCATTTTCTTCGGGTGTGTTCGTAACCGAAAACTGTTTCTCAGTTTGCTCTACGTCCTGGGTATTAGATATTGGATCAGGATCCTATATTTGTAATATGTTACAAGCGTTAAGAAGATATAGAGAACTGGGAAAAGGTGATAAGTCTATCGTAGTAGGAAATGGAGCAACTGTTGCTGCCAAAGCAGTTGGCGAATATCACCTTATATTACCAAGTGGTAATACATTGATTCTGAACGACTGTTATTACATACCGAACATGATGTGCAATATTATATCAGTCTCTTTATTACATAAAGAAGGAAATAATTTTGTATTGGAGGAAAATGTTATGAACATTTTCCTAAATCAAGTGTTGATTGGGTTTGGTACATTATGTAATGGAATATACATTCTAAATCAGAATGCAGTTCTAAGTTTACAGAACACACACAAGAGGAAAAGTTTAGAAATGAACGAAGTCTTCTTGTGGCACTGTAGACTAGGTCATATTAATGCGACACGACTAACTAAGTTACATAAAGATGGATATTTGATTCAGTTTGAATTTACATCTTATGAAACTTGCCAGTCATGTCTCAAAGGCAAGATGACCAAAACTCCGTTTACTGAAAACGGAGAAAGAGTTACTGAACTTTTGGGACTGATACATACTGATGTATGCGTTCCCATGACCACACATGCTAGAAATGGTTCCTTGTACTTTATTACATTCACCGATGATCTCTCAAGATTCGGACATGTGTTCTTGTTGAAACACAAATATGAAGCTTTTGAAAAATTCAAGGAATATAAGTGTAGGGTGTTTTTCGTCATCCCGTTGAGATGGGAATACGCGCACGCTTGTCAGACGTACTATAGATTCCCCCTGCCTAGGGTAGGCCGGGGTTTAATGATTGTGGGGATCCGAATCTCCGGCAGCCGCGGACTATGCTGCCGTTAATTACCCCTCGCCTTTGGAGCGAGGGAACCTCCGATTGACGGGTTAAACTGGCCATGCGAACTCAATGTGCAGTGTATGTGTGTTGTGTTTTGAAAGGGGGGTTTGGATATATCGGGAGCCACGCAAAGTTTTTACGGGGGTCCCGCTACCCGGATAGCGGGCTGGGGGTCAAGGGGGCTAGCAGCGCCCCGTTAGAAATTTTTTTCTAACAGGGGCAGTGTCGTGGAGTATGTGTATGTGTACATATGTATGCATATGTGTGTGTGTGTATATATATATATGTATATATATAAAAAGGGGGAAAAAGACATCCAAAGGATGCGTGGGGGCCAGCGCCTCGAGCGCTGTGCGCTTAGGTGCTGTGCGCTCAGGCGCTAGAGTGCCACGTGTCAGCACATGGGTGCTCTATGCTTGAGCGCTGGGCGCTTGAGCGCAAGAGCGCCACGCGTCGGTACGTGGGCGCTTTGCGCTTCAGCGCCTGACGCTCGAGCGCAAGCGCGCCACGTGTTGACACGGGAGTGACTTGCGCTTGAGCGCTGAGCGCTTGAGCGCAAGCGTGCCACGTGTCGGCACGGGGGCGACTTGCGCCTGAGCGCTTGCGCTTGAGCGCAAGCACGCCACGTGTCGGCACCGGGGCGACTTGCGCTCAAGCTCTTGCGCTGGAGCGCAAGCGCGCCACGTGTCGGCATCGGGACGACTTGCGCTCGAGCGTTTGCGCTGGAGCGCAAACGCGCCACGTGTCGGCACGTGGGCGACTTGCGCTTGAGCGCAGGGCGCTGTAGTGCAAACGCGCCACGTGTCGGCATGTGGGCGTTTTGCGCTTGAGCGCTGAGCGCTGGGGCCAAGCACGCCACGTGTCGGCACGCGGGCGCTCTGCGCTTGAGCGCCGACGAGAAAAGGAGGCTTTTAGCCTAGAACCATAAGCTATGCTTCAAAAAAAGGAAATATTTATTATATATATATATATGGAGTTAAACTCCTAGGATGATTTGAAGCTGATGAAGGGGGGTTCTTCTTCTTCCTCCTGTTGTTTGGCTGGATCTTGAAGATCAAGAAGTAGGAGATTTTAAAAATCACTCCTTTTTCAGATCTGATGGGAGATCTGAGTTCCCCTTTGTGGGTTTTGTGGTGGAAAGCTACTTAGTTTTGGAAAAGAAAGAGTAAAACTCTTGATTTAATTTAAAAGAAATGAGAAGGTTTAGAACCTTGGAGAAGGAGCAGGAGGCACAAAGCACCCTAATTTTTTGGGGAATGAAAAGTGTTCTATTATTCATCATCATGTTGCCTTTTATAGGCTTACATATTTACATATAGCCCCTTGGGCTTCACAAAATGGCATTTTAGCCATCCCATGGCTCATGTGTCATTTCTTTTCGCACATAAGCCATGGGCTTACAAAATATTGGCTTTATGCCCATTTTGCATGCATTCATATATAAAAAATTACATACAAATTATTTATTATATGATCTATATTTTGGCATGGAGGAGGCTGGCCGCGGGCTCGACTTGGGCATGGGCCCGCTTGACCTGGGCTTAGGCCCACCTAGCTTGGGGGTTGACCTTGACTTTGACTCGGTCAACCGGGGTGTAAATTTTTCCCCCAACAATAAGTACGAAGTTGAGTACCAGACAGGTAAAAGTATTAAAGTCCTTCGATCTGATCAAGAAGGAGAATACTTAAGCACGGAATTTCGAGACTATTTAAAAGAGAATGGGATTCTCTCTCAGCTTACTGCTCCGTATATACCACAACACAATGGAGTTTCGAAGCGGAGGAATCACACCCTATTAGATATGATATGATCTATGATGAGTAATGCCGAGTTACTTATTTTCTTTTGGAGTTATGCGCTTGAGACAGCCGCATATCTATTGAATTGAGTTCCATCAAAATCAGTACCTAAAACACCATATGAGATGTAGAGTGGAAAGAGACCATATCTTAAACGAGTTAAGATATGGGGTTGTCCGGCCTATGGTAAAAAACAGAATCCGGACAAACTCGAGGCACGATCAGTTCTTTGCAAGTTTGTGGGATATCCAAAGAATTCACATGGATATCTATTCTACCACAGTGAGGAACAAATGGTTTTTATTGCTCAGCATGCCACCTTTTTAGAAAAAGAATTTCTTGTGAAAGAAATTAGTGGCAATAAGGTAGAACTGGAAGAAGTTCCAGCTTCACAAACTACAACTGATGATTTAGTGGAACCAGAGGATTCAATAATTCCAGACGAACCTCAGCCACTCCGCAGATCTAGTAGGGTTTCTCATCCACCTGAGAGATACTACGGTTTTCTCATAGACGGTGGGAGCGAGGATTGCATCATGGAAGATGATGACCCAACTAGTTTCGAGCAGGCCATCACAAGCGGAGACTCTGTGAAATGGCTGTATGCTATTCGATCTGAGATGGAATCCATGTACACCAACAAAGTATGGACTTTGGAAGTTGCTCCTGAAGGGATAAAACCCATCGGGAGCAAGTGGATCTTTAAGAAGAAACTTGGTGTATATGGAAATGTTGAGACCTTCAAAGCTAGACTTGTAGCAAAAGTTTTTCGTCAACGACCAGGTGTCGATTATGATGAAAGCTTTTCTCCAGTGGCTATGCTTAAGTCCATCAGGATTCTACTTGCCATTGCTGTATACCATGACTGCGAAATCTGGCAGATGGATGTCAAGACCACTTTTCTAAATGGTGATTTAGAAGAGAGCGTGTACATGACACAGCCAGAGGGTTTCGTAGACAGTAGGAGCAGCGGAAATGTATGCAAGCTGCTTAAGTCAATCTATGGATTAAAGCAGGCATCGCGGAGCTGGAACATCTGTTTTGATGTGGCGGTCAAAGAGTTTGACTTCATCAAAAATGTAGATGGACCTTGTATATACAAGAAGGTAGTAGAGATTAAGGTTGTCTTCCTCGTATTGTATGTGTATGACATACTTTTGATAGTAAATAATGTTCCTATGCTATACTCGATCAAGCTCTTCTTATCACAAAAGTTCTCCATGAAAGATCTAGGAGATGCCTCTTACATCCTGGAGATTAAGATCTATAGAGATAGATCTAAGCGGATGTTAGTGTAGGGTTCCTAGGCACTCTTGTGAGGGTTCATAAGACATCAAACATGCCCGAATAAAATTTTAGACGTGCCGAACAACCCAAAGCCGGGGTCTTAGCTAGATTATTAGGATTTAACATGCAAGTAAACATCTTTACTACTAAGTGTGAGGGATTACAACTTTTGTAGTCCGCTCCTTCGCTTCACAAGCTCCGAATAGAAGTCCCTTTGCCGCGATCCACGATCTCCCGGACTCAAGAGAGGCTCCACGACTCGAACGATCCATGCTAGCTTGTAGTATTCCGTTTCTCCGATGATCTACGTCGGAGTTGCTATAACTCAAGCTCTCTCACTCTAATGAGGTGAACACCCTAATCTAATGGGCTAGATTAGATGAGGATGATGGAGTAGTGTTCAGTTGAAAATATTGCACTTTGGTATAAGTAGTTTCCTTACATTTCTTAAATAATAAAAGGTGTTCATTATAAATATTAAACATATTTGGATTTATCTGCAAAATACTGTTTGCCATATGTTTATATATTATAATTAATATTATGAAGGAAAATATAAGCATTTTATATTTATATAATATTTTGGAAATTGAAAATATGCATATCATATCAAATATTCTAATCACAATTCTTAAAAGATATAATATCATACAAATGGTTAGAATAATATTTCAAAATATATGCATAATATTTTAGTAATTAAAAGATGTATAGCATATCAAATATTCTTAATCATGTTTCTTAAAGATTTATTACCATATAAAGTGCATAGCATATTAAATATTCTTAATCAAGTTTCTTAAAGATTTATTACCATATATAGTGATTAAGATACTCTCTCTAATTTAATAAATAAACTAACATTATTCATAGAGATATTGTGCAAGATTTAGCTCAGGTCAAGAGATCAAGATGTTCAAGATGTCAGGATCAAAAATCCGCCAAAATCATAAAATCAATACTGACAGGGACTCAGAATCCAGGCATGGAAAGTCACCATATATGGTAACTAGTTTTTCTTCTTTGAGGGCTATATAAAGGACCAAGGGCTAAAGTTAGAAGGCATCAAGCCGACGAGATCATGAAGTCCAAGACGGCTCACGCATCCAGGCTGATCATCAACAGTTCATCTACCTCCTTAGAAGAGATCGAGAAGCAAACTAGGTTTTTGTAATCATTTTCTAAGGAATCAAAGTGTACTTGATCTTGTTGATTAATAAAGGTAGTTCTTCGTAGTTTAATTATGCAATCTCTCTCCATCTCTTTTTCTCCCAACATGCACGAGTAATTCTCCGCTTGTTAGGGTTCGTAGGATTAGGGTAGGCTTATGGATGATGAAAATCTCTAAACTCTTTTTAAGTCCTATAAAGTTTATAAATTTTATCAAAGAATCATTAACATCCTAATCAGGCGTGCTAACAATTCATTGTTAGTCCCGACGGCGATTAGAGATTAGATTAATGATTGTTTTGGTAAAGGCTAGATGTGAACGGAGTTCCGTGTCGAGATAAGGGTTAAGAGTGGGATTCCTTTTCTCTCCAGAAAGCCTAATCTACACGCATTACCGTCGTTCTAGTTTTAAATCTATTAAAGGATAAAAAGAGTAATTTTTAATTAATCATCCATAACTACTAAATCCTAATGATCCCTACAAGCCATCTTCTTATATAAACTTACATCCGTAGATAATCTAGTTCTATATTTTGCATTAGTGCTTAACGTAGATCTAGAAACCATTCCTCAATATTCTCCCTCCTCTCTCTTTCAACACATCTAAAGTAAGAATAAAAGGTTCAACGTTTCCCAGAGGACGACCCGTACTCACCTCGGTCTAGCTACACGCGACACCGTTCTGATTGCGATTAACTACAAAAACACTCTTTCGTAACAATCAAATGGCGCCGTTGCCGGGGATACGTGCGTAATTTTTTATTCTTATTATTTGTGTTGAATTCTTAGACGATTCATATCATTATTAAAATAAAACTGCAAATTGCATATTTAATGATTTGTGTGTGAATTTTGCGAGGGAATCTGGAGTCACGGACTTGAGGAAACAGGAGATCTAGGGTTTCACACTTCTCTGGTATCTTTCTTAACTCCTTCTCTCTCCTCTCAAATCCAATAAAATCTATTTTCTGTAGGATTCTTTGCAAAATATCGCCGCTCAAAAATCTTTTTGCAAAGTTTTGCGGTTTTTTTTTTTGCATATTTTAATACGGATTTTTAAGGGGCTAGACCAAATCCAGATTAGGTGGGGATTTCATCACCCTTCCTAAGCCCCACAAATCACAAACCGAGTATCTGCATCAACCCTACATTAATTTAAAAAAATATCTAGACCAGACTCTAAGGACTGTCGCGCTCAATAAGGACAGAGGAAGGTCGTGGGTAATCTATCGCTTATCCTCATTACTTTTGTAGTGTCTAGGCAAGTGTGTCAAAGGCTAGTGGTTTTTAATTAGGCCCACTACTGTGGTTCCTTCCCACTTACCTGGCACTTACCTGGCTACAAGGGTAGTACAGAGGCGGTAGAGGATTGATCCTGCGGCTTGTCCTTTGGAAGTCTAGGAGCGGTCTAGAGACTGGACCTAGGTAACCATAGTTCTAGGGTTGTGTATTTTTGTGTGATTTGTCTAAATCTGTCATTTTTCAAAACAAACCAATTACTTTCTCTCCTTTTTACCCCTTCCCCCTTCTTCTCTTCTTATAATGGGTGACCTAAACAGAAGAACACTTGCCGAGCTTTGCTGTCCACAACCAGATATCTCTTGTTTTCGTAATCCCTTCGGTATACCGTCCGGCTCTTCCATGTCCTTAAGAGATATATAGAACAAGCAGGAAGAAACAGTTGGCCACCTCAGTCTAGGTCTTACAACCGTATCCTAATCCTACACCTGTTTCAGTTCATACCCAGAGTGAGGAAGCCCCTAGACGAATGTCCATTGCTGAGCACATAGCTAGGTCTAGAGGCCAAAGTTTCAACCCGGACCAATATCAACCATCACCACCACTGTCAGGAGAAGAGTTTGATATGCGGCTTGTGGCATATAAGATGTCTGTTGAAAATAGCCAACCAACCAACCCATATCAATATTCTTCTTATCATAATATTGATCCTACTCCTACCCAAGTTCCGCAACCATTCTATTCCTATCAATCCAATCCGACTTTTCCACCTACTCTAGACAGTTCTTCTATTCAGTCATTTGGGAGTTTTAATTATCCACATGAATTTCAATCTTATACTGAAACCCCTTATCAACCCAAGACTAGTCTGGAGCAGACATTAGAAAAATTTATGGAAATGTCGAACCAAATTATGAAGGATTTGGGTAGTAAGACAGAACTGTACACCCTTCCTAATCAAACCTCCCCATTCTAAACTGAAATCCACAACTCGAGTTTCATAGATTCATCAAGTACAATGTCTGATAAGTTGTGTGACTTTGTAGTGATTGAATTACCCGACTGTGAAGGGTCCATTTCAAGTGAAACCATACCCAACCCTTGTGATCTCTACACCTCCACTCTTGAACCAAAACTGATTGAAAACCATACTTTTGATGAGGTGTTTGAGAATTTTAACCTTCACTTGAATGAGGTGATTGACGTTGGGGATATATTGATTGATGAACCCGAAATTTTGGATGGTTTTGTCCCACCAATTCATCAAATCCTTTTACTTCCTTGTGGTCATCATCTTGAGCCTTTAATTCTTCCCGAACCCCAATTATGTCTTGAAGTTGATGATAATGGTATACCCGAAGATCAGACCGAAATACAGCCTCCATCTTCCACATCTGGTTCAGCAACACTCGACACACCAATTTGTTTACCCATTTCACCTTCTACTTTCTCCGGTTCTTCTTCTGTTCCTATAGTTTCAGTGAGTTTTGATGAATCACGATCCGTTAATTCAAGTTCAATAATACCAGAAATTCAACTTGATTTGGATATTTTTGAAAATGAGGTAGATGAGTTTTTCGAGTCCTCTACCTCAATAATTTTTGAATCAAGTAGGATAAATTCTGGCACAAAACTCTTTGACAGCAAAATGTTCAA
Source organism: Agapanthus africanus (assembly GCA_030015575.1). Taxonomy (NCBI): domain Eukaryota; kingdom Viridiplantae; phylum Streptophyta; class Magnoliopsida; order Asparagales; family Amaryllidaceae; genus Agapanthus; species Agapanthus africanus. The sequence goes on along the minus strand of JASDDO010000028.1, from coordinate 223,131,679 downwards.
TCACACCATTGATAAAAGTTTTGAAGAACTTTTTGCTGACGAACTTGAATTTTTAATCAATACGGATTTTGTGATTAATCAATCTCCACCTATAGAGGTTGAACCGTCACCATTCCTTCTTCCTAATCATTCACATTCATCCTCATTCTTTCTTTTCTCTAATTTCAAATCCTTTCCAAACCACCTCTTATCCCTTCCCCACTTTTTCTTGACTCGATACAACACATTCTTCCACCAACCTATACGATATACTGATAAAATCTTTGAATGGTTGGTGTTAACTTTTGGTCTTTGTAAAGTTTTATTTTAATCAAATGTCTCACCCCCTCTTAAAATGCTTCGTATTGTCTAACTCATGTTTGAGGGGGGGTATATTTTTGGTTCTTGAACATAACTTTTGTTCTCAAATTTATGAGCCAAAAATAAGTTTGGGGGAGGATTTTCACTTTCATATATTCATATATTGCCCCCATTAATAATGTCCTCCCAAGCTTACAGGTTTTTGTGATCCAGTAGATAGCAACAGTGAGGACACAGTTGAAAACAAGTTTGGGGGAGGTTTGTACTTATTTACGCATCAATTTGCATCATACTTTACATAAGCACAACATTTTCAAAAATTTTAAAAATTTTCTTTTATAACAAAAGAGTAGAAAGTGAAAAATTACATCCAAAAGATAGGAATAGTTTAAGAAAACCAAGAAAATTAGAAGTTTTCTTAAACGAACTAGTAATAAGTAGTTATGAGCTATTGTCCCAAGGGTTAGTTAGATGAAGGAAGTCACTAATCTGAGGATAAAAATAAGTCTGAAAAATAGTTTCTATTCTGGAAGCCAAACATTTGAATGTTGATACCCTACTATTTGCACTTACACACGTCTTGAAACTCGGGATAGTAGAGGATACCTTGAAATGCTTTTGTCTAAAAGCCAAAGTATGAAGGAAATGAAAAAAATGAAGAAAATATAAAAATGATGAAAAGAAAAATGAGCACTGGTTTTGTTATCGCCAAGGCAGCAATAAAAAAAATATAGCGAGGGTGCCTCTTCACCTAGTGCCCTAAGGCCAACTGGTCTGGGAGTCACTGCTAAGCCTTAGGCGGTGCAAGACGAGAAAAATATTATCACCTAATCAGCAAGCACAGGAGTAATCGGTCGGTTAGTACCTCAAGAAGTATTAACGGTCGCATGAAAATGTGTGAGCAAATCTAAATATTCATCAAATTAAAAAGTACTACGGCAGATGGACAAGAGTATGATAGCTTGAATTGAATTCTCCGAGTGTAGGGATGTTCTATTCACACACGTAGGGGTATATGATCGATGTTTGGATGAAAGGTAGCAATGAAGAATAAAGACGATGTTTTATTGAGGGATGATGTGATTTTTAACATTTTTTCATGACTATTAAGATAGGGCTCATGACAACTGAAAATCTAGTGTAGTTGGAAACTCTAAATTTTTAAAGTATTTCTTTTATGGTTCTTATTTTTATATGTAAATTTCACCATCTCTCTTTTATTATAGGATTTTGTGGGTGTAATCCGCTGAAAACCCTCAGGAGACAACACTCCTCCTACTAGGGACACCTAGAGGTTTAACCGCTTGTTGCACGTGCTCAGTGCAATCGTGTTGCCTACGAAAGTGTGCTATTTAGGTTTTTCTTTTTCTTTTTCTCTTTCTCTTGAATAACTAGTTTGCTCGGGACGATCAAAGTTAAGTTTGGGGGTATTTGTTCAGCTGAAAATATTGCACTTAGGTATAAGTATTTTCCTTACATTTCTTAAATAATAAAAGGTGTTTATTATAAATATTAAACATATTTGGATTTATCTGCAAAATACTGTTTGCCATATGTTTATATATTATAATTAATATTATGAATGAAAATATAAGCATTTTATATTTATATAATATTTTGGAAATTGAAAATATGCATATCATATCAAATATTCTAATCACAATTCTTAAAAGATATAATATCATACAAATGGTTAGAATAATATTTCAAAATATATGCATAATATTTTAGTAATTAAAAGATGTATAGCATATCAAATATTCTTAATCATGTTTCTTAAAGATTTATTACCATATAAAGTGCATAGCATATTAAATATTCTTAATCAAGTTTCTTAAAGATTTATTACCATATATAGTGATTAAGATACTCTCTCTAATTTAATAAATAAACTAACATTATTCATAGAAATATTGTGCAAGATTTAGCTCAGGTCAAGAGATCAAGATGTTCAAGATGTCAGGATAAAAAATCTGCCAAAATCATAAAATCAATACTGACAGGGACTCAGAATCCAGGCATGGAAAGTCACCATATATGGTAACTAGTTTTTCTTCTTTGGGGGCTATATAAAGGACCAAGGGCTAAAGTTAGAACGCATCAAGCCGACGAGATCATGAAGTCCAAGACGGCTCACGCATCCAGGCTGATCATCAACGGTTCATCTACCTCCTTAGAAGAGATCGAGAAGCAAACTAGGTTTTTGTAATCATTTTCTAAGGAATCAAAGTGTACTTGATCTTGTTGATTAATAAAGGTAGTTCTTTTTCTTATTCTATTTCTTCGTAGTTTAATTATGCAATCTCTCTCCATCTCTTTTTCTCCCAACACGCGCGAGTAATTCTCCGCTTGTTAGGGTTCGTAGGATTAGGGTAGGCTAATGGATGATGAAAATCTCTAAACTCTTTTTAAGTCCTATAAAGTTTATAAACTTTATCAAAGAATCATTAACATCCTAATCGGGCGCGCTAACAATTCATTGTTAGTCCTGACCGCGATTAGAGATTAGATTAATGATTGTTTTGGTAAAGGCTAGATATGAATGGAGTTCCGTGTCGAGATAAGGGTTAAGAGTGGGATTCCTTTTCTCTCCAGAAACCTAATCTACACGCATCACCGTCGTTCTAGTTTTAAATCTATTAAAGGATAAAAAGAGTAATTTTTAATTAATCATCCATAACTACTAAATCCTAATGAACCCTACAAGCCCTCTTTTTATATAAACTTACATCCGTAGATAATCTAGATCTATATTTTGCATTAGTGCTTAACGTAGATCTAGAAACCATTCCTCAATATTCTCCCTCCTCTCTCTTTCAACACATCTAAAGTAAGAATAAAAGGTTCAACGTTTCCCAGAGGACGACCCGTACTCATCTCGGTCTAGCTACATGCGACACCGTTCTGATTGCGGTTAACTACAAAAACACTCTTTCGTAACAATCAAGTAGTATTTATGCTTTCTTTTTATATCATTTTCCCATAAGAAATCATCACAAAATGAATAACTAGTAAGCTTTCTCAAAGCTAAAGAGAGAAGAAGATGATGAAAAAGAGTTAAACCTTTTGTGATGAATAATGAAAAGTATATATGAATTAATAATGTAACCATAGTTTAGTATGACAAGGATAACCCTTGTAGAGAATAAACTAGAGCTAGGGTTTGGTTAAGTTAAAGAATGAGTCATGGATAAATATCAACCATAATATCTTAACCAAGACAAAAGGAATTCCTTCTAGAATGAGCAAGAAGGAGCTAACCCTAATCAAACCCTAACCTTGTTTAATCTTCACTAGACATGTTCCATTATTAATCATATCATGTCACAATAATATATATCACATAATACAATTAACATATATCGCACATATATCAATATATTATCCGGTGAGAAAATGAAATAATAAAGCGAGCCAATATTAGATAATGTAATACAATATATCATATATATTATTATACATTAAATCATCGATTCAACACTTGATCCGACAATCCGGCTATATCGAATATAACCGACTAATATATCATATACCGATTCATTGAATCAACACTTGATCCGATGTCCCGGTTCATATCTAAATATCGCGAGAATATAATACGGTATCTCATATCGCATTATCCTCGGTCCTGCGCATATCACATATGCCTCTACTCCGTTTTGCCTGAGCCAAGAAACCTCTGTGTAGGACTCTAAAGAATCGTCAATACGCCGGTAGCAGGTGATGATCATATCAAACACCCACAAGCTGCAAGCGGTCAGCTAAACGTAACAGCCACCCAGGTATTGAGTGATTAGAAGATCAACAAGCTAGCATGTACGTTCTCCTGTGAATCCAATTAGTAACACTCCCGTACAGTCCGGTCTATTCGTCTAATATGTCACATATCAAGTCTAGGGTGGTATACGTCAGACCCCAGTAACCGATAAGTCGTGTCGATGTGAGGCTCATAACGGGTCGAGAAACTACTAGTAACACTTACCAGTAAATCTCTATATCAGCCCTGGCCAGGGACTTCCAGTTATAGCCAATCGAACACAGCACAACATCAACTCCCTATACCGGGAGAGACGAATCCCCTATTATCGCTCATTGCCTCCATGTGATTCGGGACTGTACCCAAAAGCCACCGTTTTGCACGCCCTCTTGGACGTGGTAAGGTGGAAATCAAAGCACCGTGGGAATCACACAAGACTCTATGACGATCTCGGGTCTACAGACTACCATGTACCAGTGTCACCGGAGAACTGCCATCTGACGTGTGGTATATCACCATCTGGGAGTTCTCGGCGAGTCCGTCCAGTGTACCCAGTCTTCACTGAGCACCCGTACACCATCTCTGATGTCAAACACCGATGGATATGGGATCATCCATCGCTCATCATATGGGTCAAGATGCGTATACGCTAGTCTACTCTGGTGTATCGATGCCCTGTCTCGATATACCCTTGACTAGGAACAGTTATAGGATGTACTCATCGACTACCGTGGACCCACTAGTATGATCTCATCATAGTCCCAGTAGTCGAGTACAGATCCTAAGGGCTTTATCAACATGTGAGAGAAAGACAGTAAACCAGTACAAGTCAACATGTTAAGATAAAGTGAAACCAAATAACATACTATCATGACGAGTAAGAAAGTCCTCTCTGTATATATCCAAGCATCCATCATAATATACATCATATGTACAACAATGGCCTCTAGGGCATATACATAACTAACAGTTAGGATTATTCCAATCCAGGTACATTGACACCATACTAAAGAGATTTAGTATGGAAAATTCTAAGCGTGGTAATTTACCCGCTTGCTCAGGAATCACTCTCTTCAAAGAGATATCTCCCAAGACTGATTTGGAGAGGGCTCGCATACAAGAGATACCATATGCTTCTGCAGTTGGGTCAATCATGTACGCGATGTTATGTACCAGACCGGATGTAACTTACGCACTTTGTGTGGTAAGTAGGTATCAATCAGATCCCGAGGAGAAGAACTGGACAGCTGTGAAGAATATTCTTAAGTACTTGAGAAGGACTAAAGAAATGTTCTTGGTGTATGGTAACGGAAAACTCCAGGTGGAGTTCTTTACTGATTCGAGCTTCCACAGTGATAAAGACGACAGTAAGTCTGTCTCGGGTTTTGTCTTTACCCTCAATGGAGGGGCGGTATGTTGGAAGAATTCCAAACAAGATACCGTGGCAGACTCGATGATGGAGCCTAAATATATCGCTGCCAACGATACTGCCAAAGAGGCTATCTAGATGAAGAAGTTCATTGCTGAACTTGGTATGGTTCCATCCATTGAGCATCCAATACTTTTGTATTGTAATAACAATGGAGCTGTGGTTTTGGCCAAGGAACCCCGGTCCCATCAGCGATCCAGACATATTCTTAAGCGGTATCATCTGATCCGGAAGATAGTTGATTGCTGGGAGATCAAGGTCAGAAGAGTTGACACGAAGGACAACACAGCGGATCCACTCATGAAGGCCCCCCCCCGACGCAATTTGAGAGACTTTTTAGGATGTTGGATATAAGATACTACAATAACTGACTTTAGTGCAAGCGGGAGATTGTTAGGAATATGTATGCCCTAGAAGCCATTATTGTATGATATAATGGATGCTTGGATATATATATAGATAAATTTCTTGCTCGACATGATAATATGCTATATGGTTGCTCTTTTTCTTAACATGTACACTAGTATTATTATACTGTCTCTCTGATACATGTTGATAAAGCCCTTAGAGTGTTAGCTTAACTACCAGGACTATGATGCAGATTATACTAGTGAGGCTTGGGTAGTCCGCAAGCACATCCTTTAACCGTTCCTAGTCGAGGGAGTATCGAGACAGGGCATCGATATTCCAGAGTAGACTAGTGTGTACGTTTCTTGACCCTGTATGGTGCGATAGTTGATCCCACAACCATTGGTGTTTGACATCAAAGATTGTACATATGTGCTCATTAGAGAATGGGTACATCGAACTGGACTCGCCGAGAACTCCTAGTTGGTATTATACCTATCGTCAGATAGCAGTTCTCTAGTGACACTGGTACGGATTAGTCTGTAGACCCGAGATCGTCATACAGTCTTGTGTGGTTCCCACTGTGCTTTGATTTCATTCCTACGACGGCTTAAAGGAGTCGTGCAAACAGGTGGATTTTGGGTACAGTCCCGAGTCACATGGAGGCAGTGAGCGATAAGAGGGGTTTCTTCTCTCCGGGTATTGGGAGTTGATGTTGCGCTATACTCGATTGGCTATAACAGTAAGTCCCTAGTCAGGGCTGATGAGATTTACTGATAAGTGTTATCAGTAGTTTCTCGAATGGTTATAGGCCACATATCGGTATGACTTATCAAGTTACTGGGGTTTGACGATTCCACCCCTATACTTGATATGCTACATATCAGACGAAGAGACCGGACTGTACGGTAAGTGTTGCTTATAGGCTTTGCGGGAGTTTGGACAAGCTTGCTTGTTGATCTTCTATTCGCTCAATACCTAGGTAGCCGTTACGTCCAGCTAGTACCGCTAACGGCTTGTGGATGACTGATGTGATCATTACCTACTGTTGGCGTATTAACGAGTCTTTAGAGTCTCATACAGAGGTTTCCTAGCTCAATAGAAACGAAGTAGGGCACATATGTGATATATGCGAGACCTTGATTAAATATGTGAATGTGATACCGTATTCTAATCTCGCGATATATTATATCGGTCGGTTATTTATGATATAACCGGGTTATTGAATCATGTGTTGATTCGATAAATTGATATACATTTAAAAGATATTAGTCGGTTATATATGATATAGCCGGATTATTAAATCAAGTGTTGATTTAATAATTTGATATATATATATATATATATATATTTGATATTTTAATATATATTAACTAATGTTAGCACACTAAATAATTTCTTCTCTTGAATATATATGTTGATATATATATTTATGTAATGTGTGTGTGTATTATATATACACTATTGTGTCATGGTGGATGATACATTGGACATGGGTGTATGAGATTCACACCAAGACTAAAGATAATTAGGGTATTTATTTATTAAGGGTAATTAAAAAATTTGATAGAAATGAGCATGGCTTAAGATGCTTGTACAAGCATGTAAAAGCCATGACCCACACCACTAATTTTTGTTTTACTCTAGATATATTTAAACCCAACCATTATCTTTAACCATGGTTAGCTCTCTACAAATATCTATGAGATATTTATTTCACCATTGATTCAAAAAATGAGTTCTAGTTCTTCACCAGTTCATCTTCTTATTCTCTCAAGAGCTCTCTAGACTTTTATCAGGTGAGAAAAGAAAAAGAGAAAGTAATTTCTAGAGTAAGAAAAAATCCTACTTTATCAACCTATTCTTATCTAGCGCATAAGATTAGATTGTTTGTTTCACTAATTTCTTGATTAGTGAAGAGGTATCTTGAGTTAGAGTAACTTCAAGGTGGATCATTTTCGACCTCGAAGACGACGAAGTAAGCTCGTTTCTTTCACTAAGTGAAGCCTAAGAAGTGTTCTAGGGATCACTACTTGGAGGTAAGGGACTACTACTTGGAGCTTTAGAAGTGAAAGACCTGTCTACAAAGGTTGTATTCTCTATTCACTTAGTGTAAAACTTATTTACATGCTTACAAACCCTAATTCTCTAGTTTGATTCTAGGTTAGTGTAGCTTAGACCTTTAGATTTTTTAAAATTACATACTTGATGCATGTGGAAACATAGTAGAGGTGTTAAGACACACTTTCATCCGGGTTGAGGATGATGTCACCATTGATGTATATTATTTACTTTTCCACATTAGGATAGATCCAAGATGGGTAGCACAAGTAAGCGGGTTCTAGAGTCCAGTGGGAGACCATCTCGAGGAGCCGAGACCGGGTCTCCTAACTCTAGAATTGGCCAGATTGCTTGCCTCTCTTATAGGGGTCTAGGAATGTGAGTTTGGCTATTCATCAAGACCGTGAAATCCGTGTTTTTCATTACTGGCTTAATTCAAAACACGGACCTCCTAATATATCCAATATTTCATATGTTGACTTCTGCTGCTTGAGTTCTGTGATGTGATTATATAACTGTGTGAGACGAATTCTATATATATATGATGTATATAATAAATGTTGCTTATGTTTTGCACCCGCGCTAGTTCAGCCCCCGCTCTGCCGTTAGTTAAGTAACCAACGGTGCATAACGAGGCCCCGTGGCGAATGCGGATGGCATAAGCGCACGTTTTATTTTCGTTTCTTTTCTGTGTTGTTTAGGGAAAAATAAATGATGGGACTTCATTAATGAGATTAACGGAAAGAAAAGAAAGCTAAAAATGTTGTAGAATCAAATTTTACAAAAAGGTAGCTCTAATTCTTGCTTTGTATAGTGGTATTCCTTGATGAATATCCAGCACCTCATTCGATGAGGAAAGAGCCGAGATACCTTTACCGGGAGTGACCTCTTTAGCAAAACTAGCAAATGCTATAACCCACTCGTTTTGTTTTGAAAGCTTCTCTAGTTCTTGCTTTGCATAGTAGTATTCCTTGATGAATATCCAACATCTCATTCGATGAGGAAAGAGCTGAGAGCCCTTCATCGGGAGTGACCTTTTTAGCAAAACCAGCAAATGCTAAAATCACAAGATTGTACAACGATATCAGGTTCATTTCGCTAAAGGTTTTCTTCAAAATCAGTCGTAACTCTCCGTCATTTCAGATAAGGACTATTTAGTATTCGTGCTGCGTTTGTTGATCTTGTCAAGACGTAGTATACGGTAGCTGATTAGTGCTTATCTGCAGCATGTGAAGCAATTGGATTAAGGTAGTCGTACAGCCTTGTTGACCTTGTCAAGGGTTGTGCGGGTGGGTTTAATTCAATCACGAAATGAACGGGTTGAACTTGACTTACGGTTTTTGGTTTGTTGACCTTGTCAAGGTTATAAACCGCTTTGGGTGAAAATAGATATTGGGAATTTCAAGTGTTGAAATTTGCAATGAGATTGCATGCCTCCTATGAGATAGTTGGATCCCGATACCCACTGCGAGTATGAGTTACTTCTGGGAGAGTTTTCCACTTTACAATTAACTGATCCAGTAGGTGTCAAGAGTGGGTGGTAGTCGGATCATCTGTCCCTGTAGGAAATGTTGTAATGGTAAAAGTGATAGTCGAGCGACGGTTCGACTGCATATACCTTCTAACGGATTCTGTGAAGGTAACACTATCTGGCACTTGCATGGAGAGGTCGTACACTATAGAATTGGTGCACATCGTCTGTTACCGCCACCTATGAGAACCCCATCAACCATCGGTTTAAATGATATGATGGTATGAACAATGCATATTATTTCCACAATTTATTGCTCATGCATGATATTTTATTCAGCAATAATTTTCACTATTATTTTTTATCTAACCTATTAAACTAGTTGTTTTAGATATGTCAGGTTCAGATTGCGGTACCGAGCATTTTACCGGGGACGAGAGACAGTCCTCTCAGGACCTGCTAGAATTACTATTTACATTTGATAAAAATCGGATACGGATACAGAATGAATATTGTTGTCACCATATCCGTCTTTGGTGGCTATTATTAATAAAAATAAAATTAACAATTATTAATAAAAATAACAAGAACAAGAAACCATAATAACAATTATTAATAAAAATAAAATTCGTATTCTTCACACCCCTGGTAATCCTCTGACGTTGATGGAGACGGGTGTTATGAATTCGCTTGACCCACCCTCTACCAGAACCAACTGTCGGTGGCCATAAATTTAGGACAGAGCCATCAGCCACCAAATAAAGAAAACAAAACGACAAGAAAAACTAGACTTTACGCATGCAATAGTTATTGGAAGGCTGTTTCATATATAGGTCATATTGTGAAGTACATTAAGGGCGACACAGTCGCCTTCTGGAGCAAGAACTAAGAAACACGGGCGCCTCGCCCTCAGTAGTTTACAAACCGAAAAACATACACATCCGGGAGTAGACAAAGTCATGAGCTTAAAGTAAGAGCAAAGCAGTAATTTAGGCCCTGTTGGTCGACTTAAACGGCATGGCTCTGATCACAATCTGATGGTACATGGCGGCTAATGCTGCGCCGATGAAGGGGCCCACCCAGAATATCCACTGCATACACAATTAATCAACCCAGTTATCAGGGAACGATACTGGCAGGATTCAATCGAGAAATTTCTATCAAGATTTATATCTATAATTCCGTGGGGACATTTTGCAAGTTGTAAATACACGGAGAGATTTTGAATTGCCAGGAAAAGAAGTATGCGCTTGAAAACAAATTTCTGTAGGGTGTAAGATTCTTAAAAAGTGTATGGAGTTGACGTAAAAATGCTATGAGACGTGTCCACAAGGAACATGGTAGTAAAAGGCAAATACATCTTAAAACCTCATGTTGCGACCCATACCAATAACCGCCAAGTTTAGATGATCAGAGTTTCATAAAATTATCTAAACTTAACTCCAAAACCTTAACTATGCCTTGTTATGCATGGATGTTGGAGTTTAAAAAACTCCAATTACCTAAACTGCAAAGCTGAGGTAACCGAAGTTTTTTGAAGAATCTGTGAAGAGAACACCCAGCAAACTCCTAATCCAAACACCTATCAAAGTTGAGCTCGCAAACTAGAATTTGCATACCCTCTGCCTCCGCGTAAAATTAAACTAGTTTTCCCAACTCCATACCCAGATAGTGCCTAACTGAAAAGCCGTTGATTATCAACCACTATATGTATAGAACAAAATAAATAGTGAACGTGCAGCATAGGAATGGAGACTTGTTTAATTACATGCTCATCCCAGGCTTGCTGCTTGTTGTAGATGACGGCTGCTCCAAGACTTCTTGCAGGGTTTATACCTGTCCCCGTGATCCGAATGGTAGCCAAATGCACGATGATCACCGCAAATCCTATCGGCAGCGGCGCCAATATCTGTTATCAAAGCACCCAATATCACCAACAAGCTAAAAAGGTTAACCAAACCATAAGCTTAATCCCTATAGCAAAAGGAAGTAGGATTTGAGAGGGGAGAAATGTTTACGGGAACATGGGAATCTCGTGCACTCCTCTTGGCGTCGGTGGCGGAGAAAACGGTATAAACAAGGACAAAAGTGCCGATGATTTCGGCAGCGAGGCCTTCGCCTTTATTGTATCCTATGGCCACCATGTTACAACCACCTCCCTCCGTTTCATAGGGCTTTGTCTGCAAGCCCTTGACGATGCCAGCACCACATATGGCGCCCAAGCACTGCATCAATATATAATATGCGGCCCTCGGCACCGAAAGCTTTCGTCCCAGAAGCAGCCCAAATGTCACCGCAGGGTTTATGTGCCCCCCTGTAACAAAATATCAAAACTCAGCGCACCGTATCAAATCTAGTTTCATCACCGCAGAGATTTAAGCCATTGGGTCAATACCTGAGATGCCGGCGGTACAGTACACTAGGACAAAGATGGTGCCGCCTACGGCCCACGCGATGCTCAGCAACCCCGCACTGGCGCACGTATCGGTGGGGGCGCCGGCGGAGCTCTTCACTCCGATGATTGTTTGCACGGTGATGTACAGGAAGAGGAGCGAGGCTACAAACTCCGCGATCCCGGCTCTATAGAAAGACCAGGAGACAATCTCTTCTCCTTCGAAGAGCGGAGCAAGCGGCGGCTCCACGTAGTCTTTAAAGCTCTGTGCCGCGACGCCTATCGGTTGCCTTTCTGAGTACTTGTTCGCTCCCACCTTCACATCTTCCCCTCTGCTCCCCATAATGTTAAAATTTTCTCTTGATGATTGATATCACTAAAAAGCTTTGCTTCTTACATATTTATACTTAAGAGTGAAGAGGCCAAGTGGGCAGTTGTGCAAAACCTTTTTCAAAGTCTCCGCTCATGCCTTGGTATTTCCATGCGCATTGACATGCTCACTCGGTGCAACTCCGACAAAAGTAGGATCTTTTTTCCCCTTTCACCCTTTCACACACGAAATTCCTGCGTAAAGTATAGGGGTGAAAAGCATAACCTCACGCTAATCCAACTACACTCATATGGACTCAAAATAGTGATCAAGATAAAAAAAAATAAAAAAAATCTGAGTCGTAGGGCCCGGGGACGTGGAAAATAAACTATCTCTTGGGACCCATAGATGACATGCAAAGTAAATGCCAATTCATTATTGAGTTGTATGTCTAACTAACAATTCAAGCCATTGAATGCGCCCCTAATTGTTTCGTGACAAATTGTTCGACATTTTTACTTAAAAAATTTCTCTAATTTGAACATTTCAACCTATTGACTTCCGGAAATTACTATTGGATATTTCTCCATTTTGTTAGTGGATGGGTGGTGCTGGACGATAACTTTTCTCATTTTACAGCATATAAGGAGAAGGTCATGATTGCGTTCGATTCATGGGAGTCCGGACTCACGGCAGCGAACTTTTGCCGCCCAATAATAACTTTTGACGGACGGCCGGCGCCCCATGGGGGCCAGCGTGAGAATGCTGAGACTTTGAGAAAGAAAGGGACGGTGTTACTTAATGCAATGAGACTATGAGGAGTAAATGCATAGACTAACTGTCCTTTACTATCCCACCTCACAAATTAATTACACCAAAACTAAATGCAGTGGAGCCACATAAACATTTCTTAGCGCAGGAAATGGAGGCTAGTTGCTACAGCCCAAGTCATATTTTGACGCAGCAAATCAAGAATCATTCAAAGTTAAGACTAATGCTCATATGACCAGGTCATCTGTTAATTTCACAAATGCAACCATTTTGTAACTGAACCAGCAAGTTGAAGTTGTTTTATTTCTAAAACGATTACTATTCAAGCTGTAAAATGAAGCAACTGTGAGGTGTACATAGCAGATGTATCGACAAATTTTCTTAACTTGTGTTGACTCTCAAACAATCTGCTCGGTGATATGCATGCTCTAAATAATTTTAATAACCGTGCTAATCTACGGCTTAATTGAGATCCATAAATCAAACATCAGATGGAATCTGGTAATCAACGACGGGCATCAGCAGATGCGGATATGATAAGCTGATAAAACAAGGAAATTGATGATGACAAAAATGATTGGCATCGCTATCAGAGCTTAGGACTCATCTCAGCAAGGTGAGTGATACCATCGGGAAACAAGGGTTTACTTGACTACTGGAATCTTGGATGGATATTTTATAATAATAATAATAATAATAATAATCATGTCAGCATGAGCAAATTGTGACAAAAGCTAAGAAATAAGGATTAAGCAAACCTTTTTGACATCGCCTTCATTAGCTCTGGCTTTCAGCTCTTTCCAAATCGATCTGTGTCCCATGTCTGATTATATCTTTTTCTTACGTTTTACATCTGTGACAAGCGTAAAATCTTGATCAATGTGATACTATACTTGATAATAGGTATTTTATGAATTTAAAATGTATGGCAATATCATTAACCATATTAAATCAACATGAAGACACTACTATAAATAAGGGTTGCCTCTACGGATTTATCCGTAGGAGCAAACCGCTGTCCGTACGGATATATCCGTAGGGGCAAGAAAATACCCTGTAGGTACAAACGCCGTAGGTGCAAGTCGCAGCCTTGAACATGTCCCTACAGACTAAAAATTGTCCCTACGGAGTTATATGTAGGTCCAGTTGTGCTTACGGATTAGGCCGTATGGACAAAAAATTTATTTAATTTATGATTTTATAAAATAAATTAGGTGTCCCTACGGACTTATCCGTAGGGCCAAATAGTTGCCCCTACGGATAAGTACGTAGGTATAAATCCGTAGGGACAAAATATCCGGTATCCTGATATTTTGTCTCAACGGATACCTGTGTAAGGGCATTTGTTTGCCCCTACTGATATATCCATAAGGGCAAGCTTAACCCCTAATACTGAGATCATAGGGGCAAAATATCAGGTATCCTGATATTTTGCCCCTACGGATAAATCTGTAGGTACATAGTTGGGCCCTACGGATTAATCCGTAGAGGTAATGGTGGGCCCTATGGTTAAATCCGTAGGTATATATTATCAGTTTTTTTTAAAAAAGGGCTGCCTATTTTTTCTCGTCCTGTGCACAATAATATATACATCATATATAAAATTAATCAACACGCAGAACATATATCGCAGTATTCATAATCACATCACGCATAATATACAAAAGAAACCAACAAGCAGAATATGATATCAATATAAACACGCAAACACCACCAATATCAATATCGTCCAAAATGTAGTACAATATGTATCATATAAATAAATACATGTTTAAAATATAAGAATAAAAAAGCTACCCTATCTCGGTCCAGCTCCATCTCTGATAAACGCCAGAATCTGGCGTGCCTGCTCCTCGGTCAATAAATCATGCAATGCGGAGCGTGCAGAGGTCTGAGCAGGCTGTGGAGTGGGCGATGTGGTCTGCGCAGCCGCCGTCGAGGTAGTGGCTTGCGGAGCCGCGGCTGCGGGAGTCTGAGCGGGCGGTGGAGCTATAAGAGCTGTCTGCGGAACCGCAGCCGATGTAGTGGCTTGCGGAGCCGCAACCGAAGGAGATGCATGTGGAGGCTCGGCCGATGTACCCTGTCGCGTCTGGACCTACGTGTGTAATAAACGAGTAAGAACTGTATATTATTCGAATTCGTATCATTATCAAGTTATTTCGAAACCCCAGTCTATGTATACTTAGGAACTTAGGCCTCGTTTGGATATCTAGTTTGGAAAACCGTAGTTTATTTTAATTAGATATGTATGTATGATTAATCAAAGCTAAGTCTACAACCAAATAAGCTCAGGCTACGTACTAATATTGGATATGTTGCTATCTATAATATGACATAATATTTTACTATTAAGTAGTATACATACCAGCATCTCCTTCAACTCCTGAACGGTGGCTTTCAAGCTCTCCAGTTCCTGCTGGAAACGTCGCTCACTGGAGACGGAGGAAGTAACCGCCAGGGTGGAGTCCAACCTCATATGGGCCCTGCTAGGGCCCAGTCCCCGGCCTTTCTCCCAACCTCCGTGGCGCCCTCTGTGTGCAGCGTCCAGGATTGGGGTCAGCAGCATCGGATCGCTCTGTCCGGTAAAATCGATCCCCGATGCCTCGGCCTGCTCAACCACCCGCTCCTA
Organism: Agapanthus africanus; assembly: GCA_030015575.1. Classification (NCBI taxonomy): domain Eukaryota; kingdom Viridiplantae; phylum Streptophyta; class Magnoliopsida; order Asparagales; family Amaryllidaceae; genus Agapanthus; species Agapanthus africanus. The sequence continues at coordinate 223,116,211 of JASDDO010000028.1, read as the reverse complement.
CACCCATATTAACCAGTAAAATATAAGTATATCATTTAAATTTGAACCTTTCAAAACTAAAATTTCAAATAGGGGTTGAATAAATATTAACACCTACGCAATACTCCTGGGTAGCGACGTCGGGGTATCGAAGCTCGCCCGTGGCGGGATCTGTCGAGGTGCCGTGGACGGCAAGATATGCGGACAGCACTCTCGGTATACCACCTTGCGCTAGGGTCTGAGCTCTCTGCGATATTAGAAAATAACTCTTAATATTAGATATATTAGAAAATAACTCTTAATATTGCATTATATCACAAAGGCCGGTCTATTGTAATTTACCGATAACTCCATGGCTCGAGTAATATTCCTCGAGCCATCTGTATAAGTGGGGCGATCCCTCTTCGCCGACTTCCTATTCTCTATATTTTGAGCGGCCTGTTTCTGCATAACACATTCACATTTAGTTTTCTAATTAAGGAACACAAAAAAATAAATTATATACTAAACAATGAATTACATTTAAAATACATACATGTTTGCGTTGAGAGTCGAAATATTCGCACAATAGAGGCCATGTCTCTACGTCGACTCTCGCAAAGGCCGGAGTAGATAGGAGGGCTGCTCTCTCTGCCTCGAAGGTCGCCATCCATAGGGAGTAGCAGTCGGCCTTCAGCTCATTCCTGTTGTATCGGACCTTGGTCTGCATGTTCTTCATCAAGCCATTATACAGAGCATGAAGGTCGAGCACCCCCCAGGATGATCAGGGTCGGGTACAGGCTGAAAATCGTAATCCAACTGAAAATACAAAAAAAACATTGTTAATAGATTGCAAGTGTTAATAATAAATATATTGAATAAATAAAATGAAAATATATATTAATACCCGAGCCTGATCAAAGAAGAGGGCGAATGAGTGCCGATGCTAGTCGCCCCACTCAACGTGAAGTGGATAGTTCTTCACGAACCGACTCTCATCCCCCATATACCGGCCAAACCTCTCGGCATGATCGCCGGTATAGCGATAATCAAGGGTAAAAAAGAAGGGGAATGCTGCCTCCCCTAGCTCTGTCAGGCCTCAGCCCGTGGGACTGATTCGGGCCTCGAGTCCCCCTCTGGGGATGGGGAGGCCCTGCGTCTGCAAGAAATATCAAGACAATCAATATTAAGACAAAGTTGTATTAAGAAATCAAGGTTAAACGAAAATTGAAATGTGATATATACTTCCGGTGACTAAAGCACGAGCCTGGGCCCGGGTAGCAGCACGAGCGGGACGATAGTTCCTCCGGTGAGGAACAGGCGGTGTCCCGGATGCGGACGCATCCCCTCCAATTATAAAATAAACATTGATACTAAATTTCCATGAAGTTCATATTTATTCTATAGAGAATATGTAAAATGGATAAATATTTTATATTTATTCATACTAACCTACAGACGATACGGAGGGTACGGAAGTGGCAGGAGTGGCCCCTGCGTCAGATGTGGACGCACCACCTATAATTAGATAATTAAAAATAGATTATATAAGTAATTGCAAAAAAATGTGTAGATCAATAATATAACATTCTAAATCAATATGCATGCACTATAGGATATATAAATATACCCGCAGGTGCGGTGGTGTCACCACCTACAGCTGGAAAATAAATAAATTACTATCTAAGTAAGAGCAAAATGAATGTGTGTATATTTATGATATAGCATTCTAAATCAATATACATGCACTATATGATATATAAACATACCTGAAGGTGCGGGAGTGGCCTCTGTCCCTGATGTGGATGCATCACCAACAACTAGACAATCAAACATTGACAATATAAGTAATTTTGACATGAATAGGCATGAATATCTATAATATTACATTCAAAATGGATATGCGTGCAATATATCTGGAGGTATGGCAAAGTCCACACGGAAGGAGGCATCCGAAGGGGTCTCCGATCTGGGTGCAAGACCGGCCCTCTGAAGCTCCCTACGTAGCTCTCCGAACGGCAGAACCGCTCTGCCTCTGCCTCTGCCTCTGCCGGTGCCGTGGCTGGAGCTCCTGCTGCCCCTCGATGCTCCCGTCATCGTCATCAAATCTAGATAAACGGTTCGTGGACGTATTAGACAATCATTACAAGTATTGACTATATATTTATAGATCGTAAAATGTGAAGTAATAATATAACATTATTGATAACCTTTTTCGTTTCGTGGGCGCATTAAACATATCTACTTGGATTTCATTATCGATATCATTTCTAACTCACGTAACTTCATGATCGGCCGAAGACAACCCGTCCTTCGAAACAGACGGTTGGAGCACTCTAAGCCTTCTCTCTTCTTCATCCTCATCGCTGTCCTCGAATTCTGGGATATCGTAGACATCCCTAGGTTTCCAACGGCATACGACACTCCATCCCGGATGCTTCAAACACTGTGAGTAGTATACTTGGAACACTTGGTTCGGAAAGATAAACGGATCTTCCTGACCGTAAAACGAAGTGTGTTCACACTGGTCAATCCATATTCATCTTTCCAAGTCCCAAGATTGCTTCTCCAGTTATCCGTATCGGTTCGCGTATCGTACCAAGTACACTGGAATATATAAAAGGGTTCTGATCGTCCGGGATAGTGGATGCCAAGTATACAATTTAAGTACCCGTAATAAATCACACCGTCCGGTCCTACCGTCGTAATCGCACTATTCTGAGTGGTTCTAGATGTTTCTATGTCCTTAACTTCGAAATTGTATCCAAGGACACCAAATCCTTTGTAATATGCAACTTCCGTACTAGGAAATTGAGCTAACATCTTGAATCACTCTCAAATGATACAGACAAGTTCGGATCGTGGATCTAACAAAACAAATTTTACGACAAATACATAACGATATAAGTTTAGATTAAAACTGATAGCAATAACATATTATTCGAATAACTTACATGATCTGTGACCCAATCACAAAAATTATCCTGAAGATATTTTTCCAATCGGTCTACGTTCCAATAAGGATGCCCCTCATGTACCTCGTTAAAATGAATTCTGGTTTCGACAAATAAGGGTGACATTAATATTATATCATTTCATACACACACAAACACAAATATAACAATTAATCCAAAAAAACTTACTCTCTAATTTGTTCAAGACATGCGCAATTAAGCAAGATAAACCGGTATATCTTGTTGATAAATATAGTGTCTACCCTCTTTTAATCGGCTTTACCATATGGCCCGTCTTAAATTCTTCGAGGCCGGTTAAGTCTCGTCTCAATGTTCTCGTCTAGATAGCGGGAACAAAATGTGGTTGCTTCATCAAGAAGGTAACCTTGCATGATAGAACCCTCTGGTCGATTTTTATTGCGTATATACTTTTTAAGAGTGTAGAGGTACCTAAAGAAAATATGTTGAATAAATAAATACGGGCATACAGAACAACAATAATTTTAAAAATTGCGCGAAACGAAAAATTCCACGTACCTCTCGACGGGATACATCCATCGATATTGTACCGGTCCGGCTAACTTAGCCTCAGTTGCAAGATGAACCGTCAAGTGTATTATGATATCGAAGAATGACGGTGGGAAAATACGCTCAAACTTGCAAAATATCAACGCAATAGAATTTTCTAGTTTATCCAGCGTCACAACCTCCAGTGTTTTAGCACACAACTCTCTGAAAAAACAACATAGGTCGTTGATTACTAGACCAACCGATTCGGGGAGAGAAGTCCTGAGGGCTAATGGAAGAAGGTGCTCCACGATAATATGGTGATCATGACTTTTCAGCCCATCGATCTTGCCTTTCACAATTTTTATTTTCTTGCTGAATGATCCTGAGAAACCTGTGGGAACTTTCAAATCATGCAACACCTGCAGGAATCTTTTCTTCTCCGGTTGTGACATATGATAAGCGGCATTGGGAAGTACAAACTCGCCTGGTTTACCCGCTACCGGTCTAGGGTGCAATTTACTTCTTATTCCCCACTCCTGTAGATCCGTCCGAGCATTCAGGCTGTCTTTCGATTTCCCGTCTTTACAAAGAAGCAAGTTGAGATGTGCTCTGATACTCCCTTCTCTATATGCATGACGTCCAGACAATGACGCACTAAATTTGTTGACCAGTACGGAAGCTCGAAGAAAATGCTTAACTTGTTCCAAAATGGTGGTTTGACCTGTTTTGTCGGATCCATCCCGAAGGTCACATTATTATAACCATCCCACTGAGCAGTCACGTCCTCTCCGGACAATGGGGCTGGAGGTCCAAGAAGCTCCTGATGACCATCAAAGTGAACAGTGTCTAACCTGTAGGGGTGGTTTAGAGGCAGGAAACGTCGATGGCCGCAATAACAAACATTCTTGCTAAAAATCAAGAATTTCGATGTTGTGTGTTGATGGCAATGAGGACATGCTTTGTGACCATGTACGGACCAACCTGATAGCATTCCATACGCAGAAAAGTTATTAATTGTTCACATTAAAGCCGCACACAGTATGAAGGTTGTATTTGTGTTTGCATCGTATGTCTCTACACCATCAATGAACAAAGATTTCAACTTCTCGATCAGAGGTCGGAGACAGACGTCGATATTGTTTCCTGGTGAGTTTGGTCCGTCGATAAGAAGAGGCATCATAAAGTATGATTGGTCCATAGCCAACCAAGACGACAGATTATAAATTATCATTACAACGGGCCATATGCTGTGACTTCCAGCCATATAGTTGAATAGGCAGAAGCCATCACTAGCCAGTCCGAGCCGGACATTGCGTGGATCGATACTGAATATTGCATGCCTCCTATCGAAATCTTTCTATGCCGGTGAATCTCTTGGATGGCTCATTTTTCCATCTTCACTTGGAGGAGCACGGTGATGCCAAATCATTGCCTCAGCTGTTTTCTTGCACCTGAATAGCCTCTGTAGCCTCTGTGTTATGGGAAAGTATCGTGCTATCTTGACAAGTATATCAGGCTTCTTATCAGAATCTTTCGGCTTATACCTGGCCTCTCCGCATGTTGGACACTCTTTCAAATTTGAATTCTCTTTCCGGTACAACACGCAATTTTTAGGATATGCTTGAAACTTCTTGCACTTTAGACCCAAATCAGATATCATCTTCTGGGCTCCGTACTAGCTGTTGGGCACGTTATTTCCTGAGGGCATAGAATCTTTCACGAACGAAAGAAGATTGTGAATGACTTGTTGCTCCATCCATTTAGGCTCTTAATCTGGAAAAGTTGGACGAACCATGAGAGGGTGGAATACTTTGCATTCTCATAAATTGGTTTTCTAGCATCATTCATGAAATTTTCATATTTATCCGCACGCGGTCCTTGACCGGAAGGAATGTCATCTTCGGTACGAATAAATTCACCTAAGGCGGTCTCTACCATATCCTCCATTTCTTCTGATAGAAATAAATTACCGTCTTCTTCTTCTGCCGCATTACCGTCTTTTCCTAATTCTCCTGCCGCATTATCGTGTTCTCCTTCTTCTTCTGCCGCATTATTGCGTTCTTCTCCTTCCCCGTGATATTTCCAAGTTGTATAAAGTCTAATAAACCCATATTTTACGATATGAAGCTCTGCCAATTCTACCTTCTGCCAGTACTTATTGCCACATCTATTGCACGGGCAGAGAATCTTCTCTATCACGATCTTATTATGTGCGCGTGCAAATTCAATAAAAGCAGCAACTCCTGCGACAAACTTAGGTTGCATACGTTGTTGCCAATCCATATACATCCAGTCCTTAACTTTGATGTACTCATGCGCCATGTTAGACTGTATAACATATAAATTGTAGGTTATGGTGACTATATTGAGAAATCTAAGAATGTGATAGTTACTGACAAAGGAGAAAATCCGTGTATATACTTTGTGTGTGCGTTTGTCGTTGAAAAGAATAAATTATCGAACGTATGTTAATCGATAGGCGGGGACTAAGTGGAGCTTTAAGTTTCATATATGAGTATCGATGAGAATATGAAAGTTTCATATTATCATCGAGTATCATATATTGGTTTTAACTTGAACATCTTGAATCACTCTCTAATGATGCGTTTGTTGTATATTCTTGTTGTATGTGTGTGTTTCGGCTGTCGGGGGTAAGGCTTCTATCCCATTAAGAATGTATAGAGCGAACACCCATTCGCTTGTGCTTTCAACCGTTTCGAGTAAATTTCGGCAGCACCTTGTTTCCCCCAATCAGAGCAAGGCTCTATTTGAATTTCAAAAATTCAAATTTTGAAGCAACGCTTCAAATTCCGTGCGCTGCGCGCAATGCGCCACGTGTCAGAAACTGATACGTCAGCGCAGCGCCCAACGCAGTGCGCCCAATCAGAGCAAGGCTCTATTAAAAAACAAAATTAAAGGAAGCAAAGCTTCAGTTGCGCAAGCGCTGCGCTGCGTGACACGTGTCAGCGCAGTTGCTTTTGCGCAAGCGCTGCGCTGTGTGACACGTGTCAGCGCAGTTGCGCAAGCGCAGCTGCGCTGCGCTGTGCGCTGCGCGATACGTGTCCTGCGCTGGTGCATCTGCGCCAAATAGAATTAAAATTCTAATAAGATCTTTCTGCTCTTATTAAAACAAGAAAATTGTCTTCTGTAAAACATAAGCCCTTGGATCAAAGATCAAACGGTGGGGAAAATTCCCCAAATCACTCAGAGAATGATCTCTTTAACAAACTTAACAAATTTATGGGCACTATATAAAGACCCCTAGACCCTAATTCAAAGGGGCATCCTCATTGAGAACATCAATAACTTCAAAACAGAGAGAACTCTGAAGAATTTTGAGAAGAACTCAAGAACCAAAAAGAAAAAGGTAAAAAAAAACCTTTATAAAAGAGAAGAATTTCTTCTGAATAGATCATTGATCTAAGAACAAGATCAATGATCTTCAATAAAAAAATAAAAATAACAGTGCCTTACACTTTTTTATGAACCATTGGTTCTTTGAAAACAAGAAAAACTTGTTTTCTTTGATCTAAAATTGATCAAAACATAAAACAGTGCCCTGCACTTGCAAAAACTGCACTGTTGCGCTCCTGGGTTGGCGCCAGCCACCAGAGAGCGCCACGTGTCAGCGGCGCAACAGCGCAGCGCACTGACGCAGCGCACTGCGTTGTTGCGCTTGCGCTCACCAGAGCTTGACACGTGTCACCTCCATATGCGCTTGCGCTCAATAATTGGCGCAAAGTGCGTGACTAGTCACTGTCATATAATTAATGCACTCATTATTTACAGAAGGGCCAAGCCCAATTAAAAAGGGCCTAACAGGCCTAATAAAATGCTATGCATTATTTTAAAAATAGAAGGGCAGAGCCCAAACAGATGCTCTGCATCATTTATAAAGGGACAGAGCCCAAATCAAAAAGGCCTAGCAGGCCAGAACAAAAATGCAGTGCATTATTAAAAAGGGGCAAGGTCCTAGCACAGGCCTAATAAGCCAAAGATAAATAAAAACGTTGAGTATTCTCAACTGGACTTAGCCCAATCATGGCCGTAAGTCCTCAAATTAAATTGACTGAGCACGGCTGCTCTCCTAAATCAGTTTACATCCGGTTCGAGGGTACATCTCCGAACTCCTCTGACTCCTATCGTTGTAATCCTTCAACGACGTCAGAGAGGTGACGGGTCCCGACAACCATACATCAACACGGACTGCGGGGTCCTTAAACTCGTGGACCGAAACGTCCCTAAACTAATATTCGTCCCAAAACGGGAACGTTGGACCGAAATGTCCTTAAACTAATGTTCGTCCCTAAATGGGAATGATGGACCACCATGTCCCTAAACTGGAAATCGACCGCAACGTCATTAAACTAAACAATAAAGCCAATTGCTCTCTTGTCGGATCCAAACGATCCTGTTAAGTTGATCTTAGTCTGGAAATTAGGCTAACGTATCCTTAACAAAAGTTTAAGTTGATCTTAGCATCAATATGGCTAACGTATCCTTAAACTAAAACACCAAACCCAAATCTAAGTAAATATGGATTTGGACTAATCCACGTCCTACGGGCGACGGCATAATTTAGTCTCCGTATACAATTTACGGGCAACCACAAACAAAACAAACACATACGACACGAAGTGAACATTTGGAGAAGGAGAAAGTGGTTATCCCGATGTGGTAGCGTAATTAACTGCAGGGGCTTGCGCCTGCAGGGAAGAGCGTCCTCACAATCAAAAACCCCTCACCATGAGGGGGAATCTGACGAAGTCTGTTATATCGGACGCATCCGTCTAAACCTCCGATACACGGTGCCATAAATCAACTTGGCATCTTCGGAGAGGTGGACGGATAGCTCCAAATAGCATCTGCCCCGAATCTCAGGCAAGACGAGCCTATGCGGTCACGTCTTTGTGTTCGGAGGGGAACAGATTCTGGCACGCCCGGTGGGACCTTTTCCTCTTTCCACTCCACACTTCATGTGTCGTCTTCGCGAACGAATCGCGGTTTGTTAATGGTTGCCTTTGGGTTGTAAGTTACTAAGATTTGGTCTTTTGCCTGGCGCAGAAATCAAGCATCAATGGCCTCAAATTGCTCGAACTGCTCGAAGTGCCAATGCAACTGACGCTCCACCTCACCTGGAGGTGTAGCATATGGGCCTCAAGCGGCCTCCGTCCTTACTATGCCTGTGCAGAAAGTGACTCAGGCCACCACCGGCCTATTTTTCGGGACCATGATCCCTCCTGCAAGCTTCACCTTACCAATACCCGTACTGGAAGCTTCAAAGAAGTCGGTCTTCGATCGACTTGCTACTTCCACGGCCCTTCTCAACTGGTCGTCCAACTCCTTGGTCTTCACCAGACTGAGCCTAAGCTCCAAAGGGCCCGCCAAAAAGCCCATGATACCTGGGAAGGCCATCCCAAAGAAGACGGCTGCTCCCGAAGTCGCCAAAGCGGCTTCTCCTGTCAAGGAGTCAGTCTTTTCAAGGCTGACTATTTCGGCTCCTGCCCTTGCTCGAGGATCTGTCTTTGACAGATTGAATATTGCCACTCAAAGGACGACCTCAGTCTTTAAGAGGCTGGCACCAGCAGCGCCTCGTTCGGACAGGGGGCAAGATGAAGCTGTCCCTATCGCCGAGCCAGTCCCAATGGCTCGTCATGCTCGACGTCGCCACTGGCACCGAGTAAGGAAGGCTGGGGGCAACTCCCCCTCGGGGCTAACTCCATCCGCTCCAATGGTGGAAGTTGATGCTGCTGTTCCAACTGGGAACAGCTTTGAACCGTTAAGGAGGGTGCGTAAGAACTCTCCAACTACTATGCTGAAAAGGTCTCCTCCACCTGCGGAGAGGGTTCTGGAAACGAAGCTGGAGCAACCCCTTCAACGGCTATCCTCCAAAATTTATAAAGTCTGGCGGAGGGTTCAAGACTCCGTAATTGACCAAGGTCACTCTCGTCAGCAGAAAAGGGCGAAAGTACAAGAAGAAAAAAAACCGTCCGGACAAACAGCAAAAGACGACCACCACCAGGGTGCCTGCTGCAACGGCCCCCTCAACTTCAACGGCCCACAAGAGGAGGCCGGAGAAAATTCCCACGTCCGCGGCAAATGCCAAGGACGGCGAGCCCAAACGCCCTAAGTCTGGGGGCATGGCGGTTCATACCGTCTACATGGCATCTGGTAAAGAGGACAGCCGTGCATCTACAGGTCATCGACCGCTTACACGGTCAGTGACCAAAGCTCAGGAGCAACAGCAAAAGCTCCAGGAGATGATGAACGCGATGGCCGCACTCACTGGGCCAAAAGAAAGCCCTGAAGCGTCCTCGGATGAACACCAGGAGTAAGAAACTGACGCTGAATTCCTTCGTCGGATATTGGAGAAGAAGGATAAAGAAGCTGCTGAACAAGCAGCCAACATAAAGCGAATGGCCCTCCTGTTCCAAGACATGGTGGGAATGATGATCCAACAAGATCCTCCAGTTGAAGATCCCCCGATCGTCCTTGAGGACGATAGGGGAGAAACGTCAAATCCTCCACCGGCTCTATCAACAGCCAAGGAGGAGACAATCTCCAAAGCCGACTTGGACGAATATATAGCCCAACAGATACAGGTTCATCATGCGACTGAAGCAGCCGGTCAGGTCGTAAAAACAGGACGACCATATCCGAGCTGGTACGATCAGATAAAGTACCCGCCGGGCTATACAATACCCAAATTCCATGTCTATAAGGGGACGGGCAATCCCCACCAGCATGTTGCCCAGTTCAGAGCGCTTTGCGGTAACACCGGCAGTGATGACAAATTGTTGCTTCTCCAGTTCGTTGGCAGCTTGTCAAATACAGCATTCGAGTGGTACTCTGAGCTCCCGAACGACTCTATCAAGACCTTCGCGGAGATGGAGTTGCTGTTTACCCAGCGTTTTGCAAGCGCCAGCGAATGCACCCTGATGACGGCATTGATTAATGCCAGGGTGAAGCCGGGCAAGACATGGGTCCAATATGTTATGGTCAAAATGCGAGCAACGCATCGAAGAGGCTCCTGCGGTAGGCATGTTTGTGGGAACCCTTGATACGCAAGCAACCATCTCGCAATTTATGATGTTCTTCAAGCCGACTACCTTCCAGGCCCTGATCGACAAGCTAGCGCAAATGGATCAGATGGGCCATAGACCTCCTCTTCCAAAGACGGACTCCCGAAATGAGAAGGGGAAGGGGAAAGCGATCGTTGTCGCTAATGTTCAACAACAGCCGAGCAACTCCAAGCCGGTTGTCCGTCAAAATAATATGCGTCCGTACGTACCCCTTGAGGAAAGGCTAGGAAGTCCTTACTCGTTTCCCCGAGATAAAACGAGAAGATTATTCGAGCTGGCGTTGCGCAACCGACTCATAAATCTGCCGGATCCAAAACGTCCGTCGCAACCAAATGATGTCAATGAGCCCAACTACTGTCCCTATCATCGAGTACTGGGTCATCCGATCGAAGATTGCTACGTCTTCAAAAATTGGATTGAAGACCAGTACCAACAGGGCAAGTTCGCGTTGTCCGACAGATGGAAGGTGAATCCGCCGCAACCTCACACCTCTAAAAGGATGAATACGCCGGGGGCAACATACTCCCTCGTTGAAGAAGCTCCATGGGAGGTCGTACTATCAGCTAAAACAAAGAGGATGCTGAACGATCTTCAAACAAGCCCGGCAGTCAGGTGGAAGAACCCGTTGGAACCGCAGATCATTGAAGGGATGTTGAAGCCGCGTCCAACTCCAAAGACCGATGGTGGTGGCCCAAGTACTCACAACCAGCCGTCAAAATCTTCGAAGAAAAAGAAGAAGAAATCCAAGAAGCCCGTAAAGCCTAGCGACAAGTGCACGGACTTACAAAAGCAGATTGACGCACTGGAGGAGTACAACCAGAAAGCACGGACTCCAATTACGCTCCAAGAGTTCCTCAACCACTTCTTTCAAGAGGAAGATGAGGGATAGAGCTCGTCGGATGAATCCGAGGAATACGTGGTGAGCTGTCATATGATTTCCCATTTATTTACAAATGATGAGGAAACTCCTTGCACTGAAAAGCTGGGGGCAGATCCTGAACCGGAAATTCTGGAGCCATCGGATGAAACAATTGACGCATTCCTCAATAAAGCTCTGTTGAAAAGTAAAGCTGATCGGGAACGCGAGACGGCCATATTTGAAAGGGCCAAGCGCCAGCGACTTGATGAAAGAGCCGAAACACTCCCGTTGGAGCAAAATACATCCACTGCGAATAAAAGCAAATTCAAGACGAGGAAAAGGTTTGCTAAGGCCATATCAATGGGCATGAAGCTACCATCCTCTGAAGGAAGCATTACTGGTGAAGCGGAAATGCACCCCTCCTACTGCTTGTATCATCGGAAGATTTCGCACCCCACCGAAGAGTGCAAATCTTTCGATAGATGGTGGCAAGGATATGTTGCTCACCGACAACATTTTAAGCGGGAGAAGCGCAAAACTCGTCGGGAGCGGAAAAATACGGCCGAAGGGCTTAACAGAACTACCGGCGATTGTCGCATGGTTAACGCCGGGGGATCATAAGTGCTTACATTCGGGAGCGATTCCGACAAGGAGCTGGCTCCTACCCCCTCTTTAAAGAGTCCACCTCGGGAAAAGAAGAAGAGCCGAAGGTCTGCGAAAATATCCGGCTGCGTAATCGGACGCTGCCCGAAAAGAATCTCGGACCCTCAAACAAAAAAGATAAAGGGAAAGAAAAGGTCTCTGAGGATATCTCTCTAGATGACCAAGTCATGGAAGAGCTAACTGCCAAGGACCCACCAAAGAGAAATAAGGTGGATTACAACGTCTTAGCGCATCTGAAAAAGCTACCCTCGCAGCTTAGCATTCTTGACGCCCTTTTACTATCAAAAGAGGCGAGAGATTCGTTAATCAGGGCACTACAGGAGCCGGAGCAATTCCAAGCTTTCCTGGCCAAAGAAAAGATGAAGGATGAATTGGAGGAAGTGCATACAGCCGATGTCACTTTTGGCAATGAAGACCTTCTCCTCGGGACGTGCAAACACAATCGCCCCCTCTATGTCTCAGGATACTGCCACGATATAAAGATAGGCAAAATCCTGGTCGACAATGGATCCTCCGTTAATCTCCTCAATGTGCGGGTATTAAAAGAGATCTGCATGAGCGTCCAGCACCTTGCTCGGGACAAGATCACCATCTCCGGGTTCGACTCCCAATCATCAAGAACTCTTGGGTCTGTGATACTGACGCTACGCTTTGGGCTATTCATCACAGACATTAAATTCCACGTCATAGACGCCAAGACATGCTACAATGCTCTGCTCGGCCGACCATGGTTACACGAGTATAATATCATCCCTTCTACACAGCATCAGTGTATGAAATATTTTAAGGATGGTCTCGAGTATACCGTGACGGGAGAACTGAACCCGTTCTCTGTGAATGAAGTCCGCAAATATGAAGATGTCAAATACTTTTTACCGGATTTCGAAGACACAGAGAGGTGTCACAAGCCAGAGAACAAAGCTAATGCCACCATCCCTGTCTTCGGCAGTGATACCGAGGAGGAAGAGGAGATGATTTATTCGGGTCTACCCCAGCACAACAAACCGGGACCGTCCGCTCCCACGTTGATCTTTGGTAGCGATTCGAAAGATGAAGTCCACGCTATATTCTCTGCTCGACCTTCAATACAGACATCCGCTGATGAAGAGCAGAGTCTACAAGTCGCCATGGTGCCGCTTAAATATCATAACGAATTGGATGCACTTAATATCTACAATATAGAGGAGCTGCGGACGTTCTATGTCCCTCCCAGGCGAGAAGGCGAAAAGGTAATTCTATTCTACCGCTCTGAGGAAACCAAAGTGGAGAAAGAAATCTGGCACGGTATGGATCCTACGCTTGACAGGCTTCAGCCCATCCGTCTGCCCAGATATTATATAGAAGGCTTGAAGAGGTTGCTGAAGCGCTAGGGAATATCCTTCAAACAGACCGCTCGAAAAGCCAAATTCTATGACAGGGTCTGGAACGTTCCCGGGACTCAGCACAAGTTTCCTAATGGGAGAATGGAAACAATCGGGCTTGGTTACATTCGGTCCAAGAAACGAGAGCTACTCCGTGACTGCTACGTCGTGCATGACTTCGATGAAGAAGCGGATGCTCAATGGGAGGACGCTAATCCTGAACCAGTAAAAGTTCCTGATGCAAAAGTGCCCAGTCCGTCGTTCAAAGAACAAATGGACAAGCTTATAAGGGAAGCTGGCCAAAAAGTCAGAGACGACCACAACCGTGAGATGGCCATCTACGAGAAAGCCAAAACGCAACGCCTCCTCCAACAGGCTGTGAAAGATGAAAATGCCGCTCCCTGTCAACCTGTTATAAAAAAGGCTCGACGCAGAGGCAGAAACAAGTCGAAACGCGAAAAAGACGCTCAACAGCAACAAAGAGGGACTAAGAAGCTACGCAAGCGGGAATCGAGCGGTCCAGATCTATCCCTCATGAAGAAAATGGGTCAAGCATACTCTTTCCCTCGGGACAAGACGAAGAAAATACTTGACCTCGCTCTAAAACATCAGATGCTTACACTGCCGGAGTCTAAACACCCCGAACAAGCAGGCGAAGTTTCTCATCCAAACTATTGCCTTTATCACCGAGTAATAGGGCATCCTCTCGAAGACTGCTTCACCTTCAAGAATTGGGTCGAAGATCAGTATCAGCTTGGCAAGTTCGCTCTGTCTGACGACTGGAGGGTAACGCCGCCACAGAAGCACGAACCCAAAGCCACGAGAGTAGAACCAGCTCCACATTGGTCTTGGAAGCGAATTCGTACTTGTCACATGATAACGATATCAAAGGAAGAGCCTGTTCACACCATAATATTTCATTATTATATTTCCCATTCTTATTCTTTTTATAAATAAACAGGTGCTTTTGACGCATGTCTGCTACATGTTACAGGTTACTGGTTTTTGGAGCAAAAACAGTGAAAAAGACACAAGACGACAGAAAAAGGGACTTTTGACCAACAAATAGAAGGATCCTAGTCAAGCCTAGACGAAGAACAGTGCAAGGTTCAAAATGTCAAGGCAAACGGTTAAAAGATCGATACAAGTTTTTCACTGAAAGATCTGGAGAAGAATAAGAAGCCAAACAAAGAAATGAACTGAAGAAATAACAAGCCCAAATAACCATAATGCAGCCCAGGAAAGATGGTGAGCTGAACTCACCAAAGGGCCGCGGAACCGCGGCCCAAGGCCTACCTATGCCGTGGTTCCACGGCCGTTTAGTGCCCGTACGCGGTGAAAATTTTACCATATGCTGTGGCGGCTCTGGAAAGATTTCCTAAGGCTATTTTTGTAATTGTAGACATGCGGATCAAAATGTAACCTAGGGTTTCTATTTCCTATAAATAGAACTCTAAAGATTGTAATTTCTTATGCCTCCTTTTAATAAAAATTCAGAAATTCTTTATGGAGAGCATCGACGCCTCTCTTCAATTCAGAAATTCAGATCTGACAACCCTGACAACCCTGCATTGATGATTGGAGAAATGCATCTGTAAGTAGATTTAATTCCTTGCCCTAGTTTAGATTTCAATTATTTGCCCTAGGTAGATTTATTTCCTCGCCGTAGATAAATTGTTAGAGTTAGCTTTGGGGAAGGATTTTGAGAGATGAGATCTCTCATCCCTTTCTTACCCATTATATATTTACAATAGGACTCCATGCATACGCGCACACACCGCGCCCTACGGCACCCTATCCCTCGAGATAGCGGTGATACCGTAGTGTAAAGGCCCGGTTGCGCGCGTTTTCCATAGAGGTTAGGGTAAGGATCTCTAAAGGAAGGACAAGAACCTAGAGGAAGGAACACCTTCCCGAATGGATCTAATCCCCTTTATTGATAATTACCATAACTCCTCATAGATCTTCATTCGGGTATAGAAAGCGTTGAGATTTACTTGCATTTCCAAACCATCCCTAAACCTACCCCTAGCAAGACTGGATCTAGATAATTGCCCTAGGTTAATTAGGTTTTTAGATTTAATAATTAATCCGAACATCCTTCGGAATTAACTCGTTAGCGCGACTAGGAGATTCACAAAATCCTTGTGGACCGACCCGTACTCATCGGCTAGCTTTATGCGACGCCGTTCTCGATTGCGGTAATAGATAATAGTTTTTAAGATCAAATCAAATGGCGCCGTTGCCGGGGATGGCGTGTCATTTCCTTTTCGCAATTTCGGGTTAATCATAAAATAAAAAAATCATAAAAATCTGAAAAATCACAAAAATATAAAAATATATATAATCTGTTATTTTTGAAAGGGATACTTTGTCGTTTGAATTTTGCAGGATATACAAATTCGGATCTGGAAATTTCCAGAAAGCAAAACAAGAAACAAAACATCGGAACAGAAGCGATTTTAAATAACAGAACAGTGAAATTTTTCTGGAGAACCAAATCCACCATCATGCCGCGTTTCCGCGGCCAAAACCTGCCTTAGGCCGCGGAAACGCGGCCGACTTGTCGATTCGTCGCACGAAAAAATTTCTGGGGATCCGAGCCATCAAGAAGACCGCGGAACCGCGGTGTTAGAGCTCTATTGCCGCGGAAGGGCGGCGCTCTGATGGCATCTTCTTCTGGAAAATTTTCTGTAAGATCTTCTGTTTCTCCTCTGTAATTTTTGAAATATTTTTTCTGAAAATTCCAGCAGAATTCCGTGCGCTATAAAAAATATTTCCGCTTCCAAATAACAATTTTGTGCAGGATTTTTGGGCCCCGCTTGAAATAAAATTGATTGCAAGTAATATTTTGCTGTTGCGTATCTTTTCTCTAAAATCTTTTTGCAACAAATTTTTCCAAATAAAGAGAAAAAGAATAAAAATAAAAAGGACAAATCTTTTATAGAAACTTGCAAAATTTTTGGCCGCAAATAGATCCTTGCACCACCACAAACCTTCTTTTTTTTCCCCTTCTTACAACATGGGTACCCCACATAATAAATCATTAGCCGAACTTTGGTATCCCGAACCTAATCTTGCGTCGTACGGTAATTTGTTCAGTCAATTTAAAGACGATCCTTCCTTACCTAAAAAATCTTTGAAAGATCAAATAGAGGCGTCTAGGAGAAACAGTTTGACTTTTCAACCCACTTTGTGTCAACCAAGTCAACCTTCACCACTTCCATATGTTGATACCACTTTTTCAAGTCCTTCTGTTACTCCTAAGCCAATGTCCATTGCTGAGCATATTGCTCAATCTCGTAGCCGATCTTTCACCCCTCTCCACTCATCTAGTTCTAGGGATCCACACGACTTTTCATTTTTTTATCCACATGTTGACCCTACCCCTGTCCAACCACCCACTTCCTACCAGTCTTACCCGACCCAACCACCCTCACTAGACACTGTTTCTACAGAGCCATTAGGGAGTTTCACATATCCAACCAATTTCGAATCTTTCACCGAAACCCCCTCACCACCTAAGTCTAGTTTGGAAGAGTCGTTGGAAGCATACATTGCAGCAACAAATAAAATGACTAGGAACGTGGAAGCGTCCTTAGCCGCCCTTATGCAACCTACTGAAGCGGTAGCTAGTTTCCCGCTAGCTCAAAATTTTTCAATGTATAAGGAGGCAGTTGGACAGAGTGAGATTGTGAGAGGATTTCCAAATCAAACCTACCCTTACCCAATTGAAGCCCACAACTCCAGTTTTCCATCGAATGTCCTAGATGATTCACAAGTTCAAAATAAAAACGAGTTGTGTGATTTTGTAGTGTTTGATTTGCCAAATTATGAAGAACCCCTTTCGAGTGAAACCACACCTAATCCGTTTGACCTTTACACCTCCCATCTAGAACCTAAATTGATAAATATCCATGCTTTTGATGAGGTGTCAGAAAAAATTGATTTTCACTTGATTGAGGATATAGACGCCGGGAATATTTCGGATGATGAACTTGTCGATTTGATTGAAATTTTATGTTCAAATCATCATCCCGAATCATTAGATGTTTCTCCCGAACTTCATATGCGTCTTGATTTTGATGATAATGGCATGGATGAGTTGAATTTTGAGGAGAATTATAAGGATAGTATTGAGGAGAGTTTTGAGGATCATATTGAGGTTGAACCATTTTTCTTTGATGTGTCAGATTTTCCAATTCATCCTCCCGAACCTTTAATTATTATATCACCCTCCCTCCTTTCCATCGTTCCGATCACGCTTGAAAACTGTGAGCTTGAAATTTTTTCCTTTGAATCTGATACTGTTCTCACAGATGATAACACTTACGAGTGTTTCACTTTTTCGGACGATATTGATGACTCCCCGCCCGAGTTTGAGTCCTTTACATTTTCAGATGAGTTAGTTGAACCATCAGACTCGGTTGCTTACAGTAGTTTCGAACCATCAATGGAATCTTTCAAGTTCGAGACAGTTACTACGGTGAGAATGATACTATCCCTAATTCACTCCCTTTCGTCTTTCCCATTGTTCCGACCGTACAAGAGACTGTTACGCTTTCATTTCCTATCCAAGTTCGGCGTACCCATGTTTTCTTGCGAATCTTGAGGGATTTGATCCCATTTCTCGACAGGTTGATAGGTTAGCGCAATCGCTTATAACATATTGGTCATCACATATTGCGCTAATTTATTCACTCGATTTACACCCTCAAGATCGCGCTACCCTTCTTTCTCTTTTCCACCCTTCTTCTCCTCCACCGAGACCATATTCTACCATTCTTCTTTCCACACGGTCTCGCATGTTTCTCATTTCTTTCATCCACACCCCATTCTTGCACCAACTATACCACTACCACGATAAGATCTTTGAATGGTTGGTGCTAACCTTTGGCTTGTGTAAGGCCAAGCTTAAGTTTGGGGGGGACCTTGTTGTATATATGTATATATATTTTTGTTTTTTTTCTATAAAAAATAAAAAAAAAATTCAAAACAAAAAAATAATAATAATAATATAAAAAAAATTGTAAATAAATAAACAGGAGAGTATCGGTATTTTGACCCTCTTGGTTTAGCATGACAGTGAGGACACTGTCAAGTTCAAGTTTGGGGGTATGCTCGGTACGTCTTCTTCCTTCGCATTCATATGTACATATTTTTGCATTTGCATACTTATTTGAAAACCCATAAAAATTGAAAAAATTCAAAAATTATAAAAATTATTGTATTCAATTTTGGCTAATTGACTTGAGTTTGACGAATAGGTCAACTGGCTAGGAACAACTAGATCTTAGACTTAGTGAATTAAAAATCCTAAAAATAACATTCCTTAAAGTTTAACGGTAGAAAGTATATGCCTTGTAGTTTATTTAGAAATAGACAAATTTTGGGTTCACTTCTTGGGCTAAGTCGAAACAAGGGAAGAGTATTGATGTTCTTATCAGAGTATAAGTTTGAAAAATAGTTCCTAGCTTAAGTCTAGATTCTGAAAATGTATACCCTACAATTTGCACAATCACGTACCTTGAAACTTGGAATAGTAGAAGAGACCTTGAAATGCTCTTGTCTAAAGTCCTTAGTACGAAGAAAATAAAAGAAAAAAAAAGTGAATAAAGAAAAGAAAAAAATGAACACTGGTTTTTGTGATTACTTAAGGCTGTAAAAAATAGAAAAATATTTAGCGAGGGTGCTTCATCACCTAGTGCCTTAGACCAACTGGTTTGGGAGTCACTGCTAAAGCCTTGGGTGTTACAAGACTAGGATTTACGCTTTAAAGTGCAAACACATCTTGTAATCGGTTGTTGGTACCTCAAGAAGTATTAACGGTTGCATGAAGGATGTGTAAGCAAAATTCAATTAAAAATTCACCTATTAAGAAGTGCTTTGGACAACGGACAAGGGCATGATTGCTTGATTTGAATTTCCAAGTATAGGGGTAATTTATACACACACGTGGGGATATATGATTGGAGTTTAGATGAGAGAAAGGAATGAAGAATAGAACTTGTATCTTTAGTAGAGTTGATAGAAATTCCTAAGTGGAGATGGAACTCTAGAAGGAAAACTTAAGAGATGCCGAAAGCTAAGTAAGTCTATAGAACATATATAATCTTAAGTTAAATAATGAGGAAGTGTGAAGAATATGGGTGGATAATTTGCGGGTTGACGATAATAGACTTCCTTGTTAGAAAACCTAATTGGAGAACAAAAATCAATGGGTTGAATTGATAGGATTTTGTGGGTAGTATCCGCTGAAAACCCTCAGGAGACAACATTCCTCCTACTAGGGACACCTAGAGGTTTAACGGCTTGTTGCACATGCTCAGTGCAATCGCGTTTCCCTGCGAAAGTGCGGTTAGGATTTTAGTGAATAAAAATAAGTTTGCTCGAGGACGAGCAAAAGATAAGTTTGGGGGTATTTGTTCACACCATAATATTGCATTATTATATTCCCCATTCTTATTCTTTTTATAAATAAACAGGTGCTTTTGACGCATGTCTGCTACATATTACAGGTTACTGGTTTTTGGAGCGAAAACAGTGAAAAAGACACAAGAAGACAGAAAAAGGGACTTTTGACCAATAAATAGAAGGATCCTAGTCAAGCCTAGATGAAGAACAGTGCAAGGTCCAAAATGTCAAGGTAAACGGTTAAAAGATCGATACAAGTTTTTCACTGAAAGATCTAGAGAAGAATAAGAAGCCAAACAGAGAAATGAACTGAAGAAATAACAAGCCCAAATAACCATAATGCAGCCCAGGAAAGATGGTGAGCTGAAATCACCAAAGGGCCGCGGAACCGCGGCCCAAGGCCTACCTATACCACGGTTCCGCGGCCGTCTAGTGCCCGTACGCGGTGAAAATTTTACCATATGCTGTGGCGGCTCTGGAAAGATTTCCTAAGGCTATTTTTGTAATTGTAGACATGCGGATCAAAATGTAACCTAGGGTTTCTATTTCCTATAAATAGAACTCTAAAGATTGTAATTTCTTATGCCTCCTTTTAATAAAAATTCAGAAATTCTTTATGGAGAGCATCGGTGCCTCTCTTCAATTCAGAAATTCAGATCTGACAACCCTGCATTGATGATTGGAGAAATGCATCTGTAAGTAGATTTAATTCCTTGCCCTAGTTTAGATTTCAATTATTTGCCCTAGGTAGATTTATTTCCTCGCCGTAGATAAATTGTTAGAGTTAGCTTTAGGGAAGGATTTTGAGAGATGAGATCTCTCATCCCTTTCTTACCCATTATATATTTACAATAGGACTCCATGCATACGCGCACACACCGCGCCCTACGGCACCCTATCCCTCGAGATAGCGGTGATACCGTAGTGTAAAGGCCCGGTTGCGCGCGTTTTCCATAGAGGTTAGGGTAAGGATCTCTAAAGGAAGGACAAGAACCTAGAGGAAGGAACACCTTCCCGAATGGATCTAATCCCCTTTATTGATAATTACCATAACTCCTCATAGATCTTCATTCGGGTATAGAAAGCGTTGAGATTTACTTGCATTTCCAAACCATCCCTAAACCTACCCCTAGCAAGACTGGATCTAGATAATTGCCCTAGGTTAATTAGGTTTTTAGATTTAATAATTAATCCGAACATCCTTCGGAATTAACTCGTTAGCGCGACTAGGAGATTCACAAAATCCCTGTGGACCGACCCGTACTCACCGGCTAGCTTCATGCGACGCCGTTCTTGATTGCGGTAATAGATAATAGTTTTTGAGATCAAATCAGAGCCCAAGAATATGGATGACCTTCCCTGGTGCTTCGAAAACAGCGACGATGAGGTGATCTCAGAATTCCCGCCAGCACCGAAAGAGCTGGAGGATGGAATACACACCACTGCGGATAACCTCAAGAAAATTGAGTTGGGAACGGCGAATGACCCGCGACCGACATTCATTAGTGAGCTGCTGTCTGAAGAAAGGGTGGCTGCGTTAAAAGACGTGCTGGTACAGCATAGAGATTGCTTCGCATGGAACTATTCCGAAATGCCGGGTCTAGATCCAGAAATTGCTGTGCACAAATTGACGATATCTCCGGACGTTAAACCAATCAAACAGGTGCCAAGGAGAATGCGGCTCGAGCTTGAGATGAGTATCAATGCTGAGGTCAAGAAGCTGATCGACTCTGGCTTCATCCAGGAGATCCGGTATCCTGAATGGATCGCCAACATCGTCCCGGTGATGAAGAAAAATGGGACGGTGCGCATATGCGTGGACTTCCGGGATCTCAATAAAGCTTGCCCAAAAGACGATTTCCCAGTGCCAGTCACTGAGCTGATGATAGACAATACATCCACTCATGAGGTTTTCTCCTTCATGGATGGCTCATCAGGGTATAATCAGATAAAGATGCATCCCGAAGACCAGAAGCACACTGCCTTCAGGACTCCTTTGGGTATATTCTGCTACAAGGTGATGCCCTTCGATCTAAAGAACACCGGTGCCACCTATCAGAGGGCCATGACGAAGATCTTCGATGACCTTATACATAAAATCGTCAAATGCTATATCGACGACCTCGTGGTGAAAAGTAAATCGTACGAGGAACATCTCGAGCATCTGAAGACCGTATTTCAACGCCTTCGACAATACAACTTGAAGATGAATCCTCTCAAGTGTGCATTCGGAGTTTCCTCGGGCAAATTCCTAGGATTCATCATCCGGCACCGAGGTATCGAGATAGATCCGTCAAAAATCAAGGCGATCATGGAAATGCCTCCGCCGAGAACTCTTAAACAGCTGCGGTCTCTCCAAGGGAAGCTTGCATATATTCGGCGATTTATAGCCAACCTTTCAGGCAAGTGCTGCCCTTACAGCCACCTGATGAAGAAATGAATCCCTTTCGTTTGGGATCACAAATGCCAGAGCGCGCTGGATGAAATCAAGAAGTATCTCCAGAACCCGCCAGTGTTGGCTGCGACGGTCAAGGGAAGGCCCCTCATTCTTTATACAACCGCCCTCGAAGGTGCCTTAGGTGCATTATGGGCACAAGAGAACGACCAAGGGAAGGAAAGAGCTCTCTATTGCTTAAGTCGAGTTCTACTGGGGGCAGAAAGCAACTATTCCTCTATTGAAAAACACTGCTTGGCATTGATCTTTACGATAACAAAGCTCAGACACTATGCGTTGGCGCATGAATTCCGTCTCATTTCGAAGGTGGACCCTCTTAAATATTTGATGTCGAAGGCCATATTGACAGGTCGGCTCGCTAAATGGGCCCTGCTCTTGATGGAGTTCTCAATAACCTATCAGCCTCTCAAGGCAGTGAAAGGCCAGGCCATTACCGACTTCCTCGCTGAACATCCTGTTGATTCTCCTCTGAATTGCGATCTTCCATATGAACATGCGTTTGATGCAATCGACGGTAGTGACACCCGATGGGAACTCTATTTTGATGGAGCGTCCTCCATGAAGAAGCTCAAACAAAGTACACCCATAATCAAATCGGGGGTAGGCCTCATCTTCGTGACTCCATAAGGAGGGATAATGCGCTTTGCTTTCTCCTTAACAGAACCGAGGATAAATAATGAAGCCGAATACGAAGCTTTAATAGCAGGCCTTGAGATCGCCATCGACATGGGGATCGAAAACCTCCTTATATACGGAGATTCCCAACTGGTCGTTAGTCAAGTAAATGGTGACTACCAGACGTGCAAGCCAGAGTTAGTGAAGTACGGCAAAAAGGTGCAACAAATGTTGACCCAAATCCCTTCCTACACTTTGGAGAACATACCGCGCGTGGAAAACAGCAAAGCAGACGCGTTGGCCGAGCTCGCTAAAGAACTGGCTGACGAGAACCTCGATGACGTCAGAATCGTGGTACAAAGCTGTCGGGTGCTTACTCCAGCGGAAATATCTCCGGAATCACCCGAAGAGAAGGGACCGACTGAGCAAATGGCTGTGCAAATAAAAGACCGAGAAAAGGCTGAGGATTGGAGAGAAGTCTTTATAGACTACTTCAAATACCGTCGAACGCCCGAAGATGCGTCCTCAAGACATCAGCTTATGAAACGAGCTCTGTCTTTCGCCTTCGTCAATGATACTCTGTACAAGAGGTCATTTGATTCTCTGTGGTTGAGATGTCTGGGACCTGACGAAGCCAAAAGAGTTGTTCAGGAAGTTCACGATGGACTCTGCGGTTCTCACCAAGCAGGCTCAAAGATGAAGTTGAAGATCAAACAGATGGGCTACTACTGGCCCACGATGATTCAGGACTGCCTTGAATATGCGAGGCAATGCCACTCATGCCAAATCCATGGGGACTTCATCCACCAGCATCCAAATCCACTCCATCCAATGGTGGCTAGCTGGCCATTCAAAATGTGGGGAACTGACATAGTCGGCCCCATCGAACCAGTATCGTCTAGAGGATATCGTTTCATCCTGGCGACGACTGATTACTTCTCCAAATGGGCAGAAGCAGTACCGCTGAGGGAAGTGAAGACGGAGAATATCTTCCATTTCTTCAAGACACATGTCATTTATCGGTTTGGAACTCCGCGATGGATCATCTCCGATAACGGGCCAGCCTACAGAAGCCACAAGATCAGTCACTTCGCGCAACAACATAATATAGACCGGAGATATTCCTCAGTTTATGATCCGCGAGCTAATGGTCTAGCCGAGGCCTTCAACAAGACCTTGACAAAAATCATGAAGAAGACGGTGTCCCGAAATAAGAAGGACTGGCACAAGAGGTTGCAAGAGGCTCTTTGGGCGTATCGAACTACGTTCAAGACGGCCACGAACGCAACGCCATATGGGTTGGTATTCGGTACAGAAGCAGTACTCCCCCTCGAGATAGAGTTACCCTCTCTACGAGTGGCAGTCCACTACGAGCTGACGGATGAAGAAAATGCTCACCTTCGGCTTGAGGAGCTTGATGCCTTTGATGAAACCCGGCTCATAGCGCAACAAAATCTGGAGGCCTATAAAGCAAAGATGACGCGCTCATATGAAAGATTGACCCGGCCGAGGACATTCCGCCAAGGCGAACTCGTGCTAGTGGTCAAAAGGCCTATGATCCCCAATCGCGCCAAGCGGGGAAAATTCGAGCCAAATTATGAAGGCCCGTACATAATAGACAAAGTCTACCAGGATGGAGCCTATCTACTCATGGATATGCACGGTGAAAGGCTTTTCAGGCCAATAAATGGTCGCTTCCTGAAGAAATACTACGCTTGATGAGCGCCACAGCCTAGGTCAATGATAGACGACGACGACTATGTCCGCTCGCTATCTTCCTAAGCTCAAGCCCTGTAAGTAGTAGCCGGCCTTCTCCTGAACGGACCGAAACGTCCTTAAACTAATGACGGACCGAAACGTCCTTAAACTAATGGCGGACCTAAACGTCCTTAAACTAATGAAGGACTGAAACGTCTTTAAACTACTACTGCAGCATCCTTAGGCTGACGAAATAAAAAAAAATATATATATATATAAAAAAATATAATAAACGGTATGTCCATAAGCAAAATGGGCATGGATGAAAACCCGAAAGGGCTCCGTGAGTAAAAACAGCAGGACTACCGGTGAGTGTTCGTGAAAACCCGAAAGGGCACGACCTCGTAAGAACAAAGAAGAAGAAGAGAATAAAAAGAATAAAAAAAAAACGGTATGTCCATAAGTAAAATGGGCACGGATGAAAACCCGAAAGGGCTCCGTGAGTAAAAACAGCAGGACTACCGGCGAGTGTTTGTGAAAACCCGAAAGGGCGCAACCTCGTTAAAAGACACTTATAAGGTCCTCTCGACCTTGTAAGGAGAAACCACCCGCGTGGGATCCTTACGACTCACAAGAGAGCAACACACTTAGGGATCCCCACGATTCCTAAGGAGAAAATACACTTGCGAGATCCTCACGACTTGTAAGGAGAACTTGTAAGTCTACGCTAGCGTCCCGGCCGTCTACAGACGCCAAATGCGGAACAAAAACTTTTTAACTGGCGCTATCGTATACTTTAACCTGGATCTACCATTATTGCTAAACTAACAAACTGTAAAGAGTGTAGAAAGGTTATACCGAACGATCCGAGTCCTTCGTTCTTCAACCATCATCCCACGCTCCGTTGCGGCTGCTCCGATCTCATCGATCTCCGATCTGCTCGTCCAGGTGGCACCACATCACCGATTCTTTAAACGGGCTCCCGCCTCTGACTCGAGGCAACTCGATCGTCAAGTTTGCTAAAAGAGACGACCAAGATTGATGTAGAGAATGAGTAGATGACTTTGTCTCACTTCGTCCAAAACCGTGGACGATCGGTTAATGAAGTTGCGGAAGGAATCGGGTGATGGAATGAAATGGACTGTGAAATTCCATACACCGATAAAACCTATCATAATCTTTTTCTACCAAATGAAACATCAAGTGAGAGAGGTGAATGAGGAGAGAGAGGGCCGGCCATATATAGGTAGAGGGAGGTGAGTGTAGGAGAGGGGAGAGGTAACCATAAGATGAAAGCTTCTCACAAAATATCCTAAGGTTAACAAAACCCATTAAAGCTAAAGTATGAGTCATAAAGAAACATTGAATCAAAAACCTAGTCACCAAAAACATTAATGACACCATTAATGCACTAATGACTCACCATGTCAAGTCACTCTCTCTAGAATCTTCTAGAAGCTTGACTCACTCTCATCTGAAGAAAAGATAAATCCGTCTTTAACCGAATGTTAAAAGACGGCTGATAGAAAACTGGAAACTGGCAACTTCCAAAAGTGATCCTGAAACGAATTTCAGGACAACCCCGAAACTGTATAAATATACCCGCATTTGTATTACGACCGAATACAAATGCAACTGAGACAAAGATATTATACCTACTCAATATAATACTCGGATCCGGCTTAAACCAAAGCCGACCAGTATCATCTGCCCGAAAAATAACACGTGCGTAAACGCACGTGCATTTTCCGAACCCTACCATAAAACCATACGGCCTCTACAACGTTTCGCCCGAACTTGGGAAACTGTCTGTGGGGGACTCTAATGACTCGTCAGTACCCTGGCAGTGGGTTTAACCACAAACCGTCAGCGGCACTAGCTATGCATAACGACTGCCCATGGACTGACCTCAAGGGTGGCCGATGAGCCAACTCAAGGGAGGCCGATGAGCGCACTCATCCAGAAACCCTACTGAGCCTAACAGTGACAATGTATATGCAGTCCGGTCCGTTCGTCAATGAGTATCGCATATCCGCCTAGGGGGCTAGTAACGTCAGACCCCCAGAAGCAGTATAAGTCGTGTCGGAGTATAGCCCAATAACACCCTGAGATACTACTGGAGTACCTACCAGTAAATCTCCTGCCATGGCTATGGACTTTGTGTAATGGCTCTCCTAGACACAGCACGACCTCGCCCCCAATACCGGGAGAGACGAATCCCCTGCCGATCCGCTCACGTGCCTCCATATGGCTCGGGACTGTACCCAAAAACTACCTGTTTGCACGACTCCTTTGAGCCGTGGTAGGGTAGAAATCAAAGCACAGTGGGAACTCACACGAGACAAATGACGACCTCAGGTCGATGAACTAACTTGTACACATGTCACCAGGGAACTGCTATCTGACGATAGGTATAGTACTAACTAGCAGATTCCCGGCGAGTCCTGTCCGGTGCACTCATAACCCAATGAGCACCTGTATACATCTTAGGTGATCCAACTGAAACCAGTGGCTTGTGAGACCGGCCACCACCCCTCGTCGGGGTCTTGACTGTATACACTAGTCTACTCCGGAGTATCGATGCCCTGTCTCGAAACTCCCACGACTAGGGACCACAATTAAGGATATGCATATAAACTACCCAACTCTCACGTATATGATCGCCATCATACTGTTGGTAGTAAAGCAAGATCCTAAGGGCTCTATCAAAGTGTAACATGGAATCAGTCACCTGAACATGTACACGACTGATAAAGGCAAACCAGATAGCATACTATCATTTCGAGTAAGACTGTCCTACCGGGATAGGTCCTCCGCAATCATTGCAATCACGTACCTGCGATCCAATAATTGACTATGAGGGCACTATCTCCAACAATCTTCCACTTGCACTCAAGGCTAATTATTGCGATGTCGACTACTCACAGCCCGTGTGAAAACGAACATCCAACTCCTCTACTAATCAGTTTCACAAAGCCCGTTTGTAAAACTATTGTGTTCGAGAAATAGCCTCAGTGAGTGGATCCACCTAGATGTTTCTTTCTGTATCTCTCTAAATCTCAAGTTCGCGGAGAAAGCCATCTCCCGAATCGAGTAATACCTGTTTTAGAATATGTCTGGATATCTGATGGGACCTCAGTTCATAAATGAACTCCATATCCAAACTTCTTAGACGGTACCGATCACTGAACCTAATCAGTATCGGGCACCATGCCTCCCACAGTATCCTCTTGGACCACCTGTCCATAATACTGTCCCTCTTCGTCAGAGGGAAAACTAAAACTCTGACAATTACTCTGTCAACCATGTCACCTTTGAAGCCTGGAATGATAACCGTCTCCCGAAGGAGGCTGCCGTCATCAAATCCGTAGAACATGTACTTATGTTCTAAAACTGCTTCCTTATGTTTCTCCAGGATTGGATTAATACAAACTTATTGCATCTAGTGCAAAGACAACATTTGGTGCGGTACTTGACATCTCATGATTGACTCAATTGCCTAAGCAAGTGATCTGCCAATCATGCACATCCCTCTCCCCTTTAGTCTATAAGACATCTTTAGAGAGGGTGACTCCATCACCTGCAGGTACACCACCATGCTAGGAGTCAACTATTCTAAAAACCATTAGAATATCTGTCAAAGTACCCACATTGGGAAACTACCCAAATCTAGATCCAAAACTATAGATCCAGAAACCAGAATGTCAAATATTATATCCATATCCTGTCTGGAGAAACAACTGTGTGACGACCACAGTACAACCGATCGTAGTATAGGAATTTTACTTCCTACTCTGTGTATGTCATCCAGATACCATGACATCACACCCTACTACCTTCTTAACAGATCCATCCCCTATTCTGATTGAAGTCAAACCCATGACTATCACATCAAAATTAGATGATCTATCTCCGCTATATCTGCTCAAGTCTATAAATAGATATAAGCTACTTGCCCACTATGCTTCCGATAATCCCACTGACAATGACAACCCTCCTACCGGGTCTCATAGCCTGGAACAACAGTAGTGTCAAGTCTGGGTAGACAAGAACCTCCCTGTCACCGTCCTTGAGCATACCGAAGTACCTCTCGGGTGTCTGAGGTTACCCATCATAACTGCGGAGTGGCTATTGGAATGTCAAACCTGATTGAATATATAGGTCCTATTAAATTTTCCGTAATCGTTCGCGGTTCTGGAATCACTTCCAGTTCAACCATACTCCCACTACTGTTTTCTGAAAAAGTCCATTTTTACTAAAACTGTGGCGAGTCAAGAACAATATCTCTATTGATCTTCCAAATGGTAGAATATCAACCCTCGACATAGCCAGGGTCAACCCACAAACAGCCATTACAGAAACGTGCCCTGAGTTATCCAGTGTCTGGTTTTAAGCATAAGCTGGACAACTCCCCATACCTTAATTTCTTTTAAGGTACGAACCATTCTATATCCAATATAGAAACTTTGGCACTTATTTTATTGGAACCATATTCAATCCATGCAGCTGTCTCCAGTGCATATCAACTTAATGGAAAGAGGCTAATCAGCATTACTCAACTTAGGAATCCATCCAATTATGAGCAACCTGAAAGAGAAACACGTTTCTCAAAATCATTACTATCATCTGAATACCAATCACAAGAATCTACATCTTCGATCTCTTTGAAGAATCCCGATACTTGTGATACCTGGTTCTCTACTTTATTCTTATACCCACAACTTCTCAAAACTTAGACCTTGTATTTCTACGAAACACTTGTCTAAATACTAGAGAAATTATAAGTAAACAGAACATAGTACGAGGACCTACCCCTTTGTCCCGATGGACACTTGGACAACATACAATACTCTGTATAAGTCCGCTGAGTTTAACAACTCAAAATCTGTGCGTCGCAGGTTGAAAACTGTACCCTGGCGATTTCCTCAAATATCACCAATTACAACGAATTCCGATATAATGAGGATGATCACCTAATTCCCAATATCTTACTCCCACTCATCATCTGTAAAACCATACAGATATGAGAATGAAACCTGGTAAATACATACCCTTGGAGTAAGTGCCTAATCGGGAAAACAATTTTTCTTTAACAATGTACTGAAACATGAAAAATGTTTCGTAGGGGTATCCTGGTATTCATAGTAATGCCTCTTCCATAATCCAATTCATGACTTCAACCGTATATTTTGTTGCCATCTCTCCGAATCCCTTTATTTGTCTTTAGTCGTTACCTTCTGTACACCATCGTTAGGCTAAATGGTTTTCTTCCTTCCCTACCGTTCGGCACCAGCCTATGGTTTGGAAGAAGACTATCCAGTAAGCATAATAGGTGTACCCTCCTAAACTAAGGAGTACTCGTATCTCGAGAGAAGGTGATGATAAAAGACAACTGAATAATACCTTATTCTTTTAAAGGTGAAATAGGAGTGGCGATGAAGTACGCGGTTTTGGTCGTGAATGATATCAGTCGCAATTTACTTTGCCCTCTTTCTAATCCCTTTATTTTGTCTTTACATATTACCTTTTGCACACCCTACTTAGGCTAATTGGTTTTCTTCATTCCCTACCTTTCGGCACTTGCCTATGGTTTGGAATAAGACTATCCAATAAGCGTAATAGGTGTACTCTCCTAAACCAAGGAGCTCTCGCAACCTGAGAGAAGGTGATAATAAAAGACAACTGAATAAACCAATTCTATTTCTCCTGAACCTGGATCCATCTTCGAAGAAGTCCCTTCGAGTTCGTATATAACCATACGATGGATCTATCCAATGGAAGTGGATATCCATAGTAATACGGGTGTTCTGAGAAATTCAAAGGGTAAAAGAAGGAGTGGCAATGACTTATGCAACATAGACAATCCAAAAGCCAGTATTTTTAAGAAGGTTCGGTCAACCTGGTCACTGAGTCATAGTCTAGGGTCGGTCAAAGGTCGCTGCCAAAGAGAGAGAGAAAAGAAACACTCTGCGTGCACTCTTACCTAGATCAGAATGGTTATCACTTTATCTAATCCGGAAACCTCCCACTGTCCTGTCAAATTCTTCTCCAAACCTAAAGAAGAATCAATCGGGATCACCCGAAGAGTAAACCAACTCATCATTGGGAATCGGGATCCAACTCTCATCGCATGATAACGTGATGGAATGCATCCACGTTACTCATGTAGGGTTCCTAGGCACTCTTGTGAAGGTTCTAAAGGCATCAAACATGCCCGGATAAAATTTTAGACGTGCCGAACAACCCAAAGCCGGGATCTTTGCTAGATTATTAGGGTTTAACATGCCATAAGATAACTTTTATCTAAGTGTGAGGGATTACAACCTTTGTAGTCCGCTCCTTCACTTCACAAGCTCCGAGTAGAAGTCCCTTTGCCGCGATCCACGATCTCCCGGACTCATGAGAGGCTCCACAACTCGAACGATCCATTCTAGCTTGTTGTAATCCAAATCTCCGATGATCTACCTTGAAGTTGCTTCGACTCAAGCTTTCTTACTCAAAAGAGAAGAACACACTAATCCCATGGGCTAGATGAGATGAGGATGAGAGAGTAGTAATTTTGCTTTCTTTTTAAATCATTTTCTCATATTTATTCATCACCTTAAGAAAATCAAGTGAGCTTCTTCAAGAGAGAAGAAGAAGAAGACGATAATGGAAAAGCTAATAAGAATAATCATCATCCTTTTGTGATGAATAGAAACTAAAGTATATGATTGAATTATTAACCATGGTCAAGGATGAGTGGATGAGAATGAGTAGAGAAACAACTAGGGTTAGGGTTTGGTTAGGTTAAGAAATGTGTCATCACAAAATATCCTAAGAATGACAAAAGAAAAAATCTTCTAGAAGGTGCATGAATCATCTAACCCTAATCAAACCCTAACCTCAATTAATCATCCTTAAACATGTTTAACAATTAATCATATCATGTCACAATAATATATATCACATATATATTATATATTTGCAACAAAAGAAAATAATACAATTAACATATATCGCATATATATCAATGTATCATCCACTGAGAAAATGAAATAATAAAGCGAGCCAATATTAGATAATGTAATACAATATATTATATATATTATTATACATTAAATTATCGAATCAACACTTGATTCGACGATCCGGCTATATCGAATATTACCGACCAATATATCATGTACCGATTCATCGAATCAACACTTGATCCGATGACCCGGTTCATATCCATATATCGCGAGAATATAATACGGTATCCTATATCGCATTATTCTCGTTCCTGCGCATATCACATATGCGCCACTACTCCGTTTCGCCTGAGCCAAGAAACCTCTATGTAGGACTCTAAAGAATCGTCAATACGCCGGTAGCAGGTGATGATCATATCAAACACCCACAAGCAGCAAGCGGTCAGCTAAACGTAACAGCCACCCAGGTATTGAGCGATCAGAAGATCAACAAGCTAGCCTGTGCGTTCTCCTGTGAATCCGATCAGTAACACTCTCGTACAGTCCGGTCTGTTCGTCTGATATGTCGCATATCAAGTCTAGGGGTGGTATACGTCAGACCCCAGTAACCGATAAGTCGTGTCGATGTATGGCTCATAACAGGTCGAGAAACTACTAGTAACACTTACCAGTAAATCTCTATATCAGCCCTGGCCAGGGACTTCCAGTTATAGCCAATCGAACACAGCACAACATCTACTCCCTATACCGGGAGAGACGAATCCCCTCCTATCGCTCATTGCCTCCATGTGATTCGGGACTGTACCCAAAAGCCACCATTTTGCACGCCCTCTTGGACGTGGTAAGGTAGAAATCAAAGCACAGTGGGTATCACACAAGACTCTATGACGATCTCGGGTCTACAGATTACCCTGTACCAGTGTCACCGGAGAACTGCCATCTGACGTGTGGTATATCACCATCTGGGAGTTCTCGGCGAGTCCGTCCAGTGTACCCAGTCTCCACTGAACACCCGTACACCATCTCTGATGTCTAACACCGATGGATATGGGATCATCCATCGCCCATCATATGGGTCAAGATGCGTATACGCTAGTCTACTCTGGTGTATCGATGCCCTGTCTCGATATACCCTCGACTAGGAACAGTTATAGGATGTACTCATCGACTACCGCGGCCCCACTAGTATGATCTCATCATAGTCCCAGTAGTCGAGTACAAACCCTAAGGGCTTTATCAACATGTGAGAGTAAAACAGTAAACCAATACAAGTCAACATGTTAAGATAAAGTGAAACCAAATAGCATACTATCATGACGAGCAAGAAAGTCATCTCTATATATAACCAAGCATCCATTATAATATACATCATATGTACAACAATGGCCTCTAGGGCATATACATAACTGACAATCTCCCACTTGCACTAAGGCCAGCTGCTGTAGTATCTCATACATAGCATCCCGAATAATCTCTCAAACTGTATCTGGGGAATAGCCTTCGTGAATGGATCCGCAGTGTTGTCCTTCGTATCTACTCTCCTGACCTCGATCTCCCGGCGATCAACTATCTCCCTGATCAGGTGATACCGCCTCAGAATATGTCTGGACTTCTGATGGGACCTGGGTTCCTTGGCCAAAGCCACAGCTCCATTGTTATCGCAATACAGAGGTATTGGATGCTCAATGGATGGAACCACACCAAGTTCACTAATGAACTTCTTGATCCAGACAGCTTCTTTGGCAGCATCGTTGGCAGCGATGTATTCAGCCTCCATCGTTGAGTCTACAACGGTATCCTGTTTGGAACTCTTCCAACATACCGCCCCTCCATTGAGGGTAAAGACAAAACCCGAATGCGACTTAGAGTCGTCCTTATCACTTTGGAAGCTGGAATCGGTAAAGGACTCCACCTGGAGTTCTCCGTTACCATACACCAAGAACATCTCCTTAGTCCTTCGTAAGTACTTGAGAATGTTCTTCACAGCTGTCCAATGACTCTCTCCAGGATCTGCTTGATACCGACTCACTACACTTAGTAAGTATGCTACATCGGGTCTGGTACACAGCATCGCATACATGATAGAGCCTACTGCCGAAGCATAGGGTATCCCTTGCATGCGAGCTCTCTCCAAATCAGTCTTGGGAGACATCTCTTTGGAGAGAGTGAGTCCAGAGATCGTGGGTTGGTTCCCACGTTTGGATTCTTCCATACTAAACCTCTTTAGTATGGTGTCAATGTACCTGGATTGGGACAATCCCAGTATCCGTTTAGATCTATCTCTATAGATCATGATTCCCAATATACAGGAGGCATCACCTAGATCTTTCATTGAGAATCTCTGCGATAAGAAGAGCTTGACTGATTGCAGCATAGGAATATCATTTCCTATCAAGAGTATGTCATCCACGTACAATACGAGGAAGACAACCTTACCCTCTGCTACCTTCTTATAGATACAAGGTTCATCTATATTTTTGATGAAGTCAAACTCTTTGACTACAACATCAAAACAGATGTTCCAACTCCGCGATGCTTGCTTTAACCCATAAATGGATTTAAGCAGCTTGCACACCTTTCCGCTGCTCCCACTATCTACGAAGCCCTCTGGCTGAGTCATGTACACGCTCTCTTCTAAATCACCGTTTAGAAAGGCGGTCTTAACATCCATTTGCCAGATTTCGTAGTCATGGTATGCAGCAATGGCAAGTAAGATCCGGATGGACTTAAGCATAGCCACTGGAGAAAAAGTTTCGTCATAATCCACACCTGGTCATTGACGAAAACCCTTTGCTACAAGTCTAGCTTTGAAAGTCTCAACTTTTCCATCTACACCAAATTTCTTTTTAAAGATCCACTTGCTCCCAATGGGTTTTACCCCTTCAGGAGCATTTTCCAAAGTCCATACTTTGTTGGTGTACATGGATTCCATCTCAGATCGCATTGCATCCAGCCATTTCACAGAGTCACCACTCGTGATGGCCTGCTCGAAACTAGTCGGTTCATCATCATCCATGATGCAATCCTCGCTTCCACCATCAATGAGAAAACCGTAGTATCTCTCAGGTGGACGAGAAACCCTACTAGATCGACGGAGAGGCTGGGGTTCGTCGGGTACTACTGAATCCTCTGGTTCCACTAAATCATCTGTCGTAGTTTGTTCTGCTGGAACTTCTTCCAGTTCTACCTCAGAGCCACTAATCTCTTTTGCAAGAAATTCCTTTTCTAAAAAGGTTGCGTGTTGAGCAACAAACACCCTTTGTTCCTCACTGTGGTAGAAAATATACCCTCTCGAATGCTTAGGATATCCAATAAACTTATATAAAACAGATCTTGCCTCGAGTTTGTCCGGGTTTCGTCTTTTGACATAAGCCGGGCAACCCCATATCTTAATAAAATTAAGATATGGTCTCTTCCCTTCCCATATCTCATATGGGGTGGTAGGAACAGATTTGGTAGGAACTTTATTCAGTATGTATGCCGCTGTCTCAAGTGCATACCCCCAGAAGGAAATAGGTAACTCAGCTGTACTCATCATAGAGCGCACCATATCTAATAGGGTGCGATTCCTTCGCTCCGATACACCGTTGTGCTGTGGTGTATAAGGAGGAGTAAGCTGAGAGAGAATCCCATTCTCTTTTAGATAATCTAGGAACTCACCGCTTAAGTATTCACCTCCTCGATCAGATCGAAGAATCTTAATACTTTTGCCCGTTTGGTTCTCTACTTCGTGCTTATATTCTCTGAATTTCTCAAAAGCTTCAGACTTGTGTTTCATCAGGAACACATGCCCGAATCTAGAGAGATCGTCAGTGAATGTAATGAAGTAGGAAGAACCGTTCCTGGCATGCGTAGACATGGGACCACATACATCACTATGTATTAGTCCTAAGAGTTCAGTAACTCTTTCTCCGTGTCCACTAAACGGAGCTTTGGTCATTTTTCCTTTGAGACATGAATGGCAAGTATCATAAGATGATAATTCGAACGGATTCAAATAACCATCTTTATGCAACTTAGCCAGTCGTGTTGCATTGATATGACCAAGTCTACAATGCCACAAGTAGGATTCGTTCATATCTGAACTT
This sequence comes from Agapanthus africanus, assembly GCA_030015575.1. Lineage (NCBI taxonomy): Eukaryota > Viridiplantae > Streptophyta > Magnoliopsida > Asparagales > Amaryllidaceae > Agapanthus > Agapanthus africanus. Next base: position 223,080,601 of record JASDDO010000028.1, on the reverse strand, counting down.
TTCCTCTTGTGTGTGTTTTGTATATTCAGAACTGTATTCTGATTTAGAATGAATATGCCATTATGTAACGAGCCTGATGCAATCAACTTTTGATCTAGGAATATGTTCATAACATTATCCTGTACTACAAAATTATATCCTTCTTTACTCAATAAAGAAACTGATATAATGTTGCACATCATGTTCGGTATATAATAGCACTCATTTAGAATCAGTGTATTACGACTTGGTAATACAAGGTGATATTCGCCAACTGCTTTGGCTACAATACTTGCACCGTTCCCTACTTGAACGGAATGATCACCTTTTCCCAGTTCTCTACCTTTACGTAGCCCATGTAACAATTTACATATGTGGGATCCTGATCCGGTATCCAATACCCAGGACGTAGGGTGAACCGAGAAACAGTTCTCAATAACTAACACACCCGAAGAAGATGCATCAACATGTATGTTCTTTTGGGCGGCGTGAGAATCCAGATATTCTCCTATTTCCTGTTCAGTCTTATAACTCTTATAAGAAAGAACGGGTCCAACTTTCCCTAGCTCAGTACAATAATTAGGTTTAGTCAATACATCCATATTATTATCTTGATTATGGCATGACATGGTCGCTACCTGGAGAGAGAGAGAAGAAAACACTTTAGCGTATGCTCTTGCAAGATTAGATTGGTTATTATCTTATCTAATCAGGATGTCTCCCACTGTTTTTATCAAATCTACCTTCAAACCCTAAAAAGGTAAGATTAGCCGGGATTAATTACACCCTACAATTTCGTCAATCTTTCAGTCAGATCAGTGTCGGTACTTTGAGGGAGGTTCCCCGTGCTCTCGCACGGACCTAATTAATGTAAACCTCGTTTTCCCAGAGGCGTAACCTCGTTAACACTTTTCTAGACACCTACTTGATCGGCTAATTGTCCTGTGTAAAACTCTCCCAGGAGTAACACTTACTCGCAGTGGGTATCGGGATCCAACTATCTCATAGGAGGTATGCAATCTCATTGCAAATTTCAACACTTGAAATTCCCGATAATGTTTTTGCCCCTAGTGTCCTATGACCTTGACGGAGGTCAACAAACCATAGGCTACTAGTCAAGTTCAACCTGTCATTTCTTGATTGAATTAAACCCACCCGCACGACTCTTGACAGAGGTCAACAAGGCCGTACGACTACCCTAATCCAATCTGCATCCTATGCATAAGCAGGTAAATACTAATCAGCTACCGCACACTACGCCTTGACGGAGGTCAACAAACGTAGCACGAATACTAACTAGTCTTTATCTGAAATGACGGAGGGCTACGCAGGTTTTTCAGAAAACCCTGAGCGTAAAGAACTTGATATCGTCGTAGAATCGAGTGAAGTTTTGAAAAGGAGTGTTTTTGAGGCTTTTCTTAGTTTCGCTAAAGGGGTCACTCCCGGTGAAGGGATCGTCGGCCCTTTCCTCATCGAATAAGGTGCAGGATATATCATATATACCGCTGTGCAAAGCAAAACACTAAAAGCAATCAAAAGACAAACCGCGTTTTGTAGCATCTGCCAGTTTTGCTAAAGGAGTCACTCCCGGTGAAGGGATCTCGGTCCTTTCCTCATCGAATAAGGTGCAGGATATATCGTATATATCACTGTGCAAAGCAAAACTGTAGCTACCCTTTTTATAAAGTTTTGATTCTACAACATCTTTAGGTTTCTTTTCTTTTATTAATCACATTAATAAAAATCCCATCAAGCTTATGCTTCCTAAGCATCACAGAAGAAACGAAAGCAGTAATATTTATATATCAGCATATATATATAGTATAAGCATTCGTCTCAGGCAGTAATATGATCTCATCACAGAACATTGCAGCAGAAGAACATATATGAAATATTGGATATACTAGGACGTCCGTGTTTTCAATACGAGCCTGTATAAAACACGGATTCCACGGTCGCGACGAATAGCCAAACCCACATCCCAAGACCCCTACGAGAGCGGCAAGTAACACTGCCAATTCTAGGGTTAGGAGACCCGGTCTCGACTCCTCGAGATGGCCTCCCACTGGACCCTAGAACCCGGTTACTTGTGCTCCCCACCTTGGGTCTACCTAATGCGGAAAAGTAAATAATATACACTGGTGACAGCAACCGCAACCTGGAAGTGCCCCAAATAAAAGAATATTACATTACAAATGAATTTTACATGAATGAAAATAAAAACCCTCATCTCACATAAAACCCCCGGCTATTCAGAACGCGACGATCCAATATAACATATCACAGCAACACATAATATCACATATCATCAACGTAAGTAAATATGCGCATCCCAATTGTCGTTGAATCATATAGCAACGAAACCGGCGATATCACATATTACACTTACGGTCACAGAAAAGAAAGTGTAAAACTACAATATTTGGAATCCACAATCACTTTAGACATCGTAAATCCGAAATATCACATACTTCGTATTTCATGCCTAACTCTATGAATTCCACATATTGTATCACATTCCAGATAAATAGACAGTATTAAACTTTTCGAACAGATAATCAAACACCCAAAATTTCCCAAACTGCTCAACACTTGAGCGGAGTTCAAATAATCCCAGAATATGTCACAGTACCGGTGATCCAGCCGTAGAAGGGTCAAGCCAACGCCTCACATGTGGCACGCCGTACTGCCCCAAACCCGAAGGTTCAAAAGGCAGTTCAAGACGGTCACATAATCGAGTTAAGGTTTGTTGTCTTCTAGAGGGTCCACCGCTTAACTTGTACAATTTTCCGAAAGATTTAAACCCGAATAAATTTCAACACATGAAAGTTTGCCGTACCGGGAAACAGTAAGTTAATGATATCCGTTCAAATAGTTTAACAGTTTCTAAATATCCGGAAAAAATACGAATTTAAAATTTCCGATCGAGTCTACTATTACAAAACAAACCCCAGAATTTTAAACACCTGGAACAGATTAAAAATACCCAGAATAGTCAGCAAGTACCTACGGTCAATACCATGAAGCCACGTGTCCCAATCCTACAGTTCCGCCGCGGAAGCGCCGCGCAAGCCATGCTTGCGCCGCGCTTCCGCCGCCGTTTGGTGGAATTAGGGGCTCGGGTTTTATGGTAATTCTTAGAATTCCCTGCTGATTTTTTTACATATTTTTAATTCTGAAAAATCCCAAAATTTAAAAAATTTCCAGAGAGGGGTCAAGTTTCGTCGTTTCGGGTTTGATCGGAGTTTTAACTTCGTAAACACATCGCCTAATGCTCTAGCTAGGCTCTGATACCACTGTAGGGTTCCTAGGCACTCTTGTGAAGGTTCTAAAGGCATCAAACATGCCCGGATAAAATTTTAGACGTGCCGAACAACCCAAAGCCGGGATCTTTGCTAGATTATTAGGGTTTAACATGCAATAAGATAACTTTTATCTAAGTGTGAGGGATTACAACCTTTGTAGTCCGCTCCTTCACTTCACAAGCTCCGAGTAGAAGTCCCTTTGCCGCGATCCATGATCTCCCGGACTCATGAGAGGCTCCACGACTCGAACGATCCATTCTAGCTTGTCGTAATCCAAATCTCCGATGATCTACCTTGAAGTTGCTTCGACTCAAGCTTTCTTACTCAAAAGAGAAGAACACACTAATCCCATGGGCTAGATGAGATGAGGATGAGAGAGTAGTAATTTTGCTTTCTTTTTAAATCATTTTCTCATATTTATTCATCACCTTAAAAAAATCAAGTGAGCTTCTTCAAGAGAGAAGAAGAAGAAGATGATAATGGAAAAGCTAATAAGAATAATCATCATCCTTTTGTGATGAATAGAAACCAAAGTATATGATTGAATTATTAACCATGGTCAAGGATGAGTGGATGAGAATGAGTAGAGAAACAACTAGGGTTAGGGTTTGGTTAGGTTAAGAAATGTGTCATCACAAAATATCCTAAGAATGACAAAAGAAAAAATCTTCTAGAAGGTGCATGAATCATCTAACCCTAATCAAACCCTAACCTCAATTAATCATCCTTAAACATGTTTAACAATTAATCATATCATGTCACAATAATATATATCACATATATATTATATATTTGCAACAAAAGAAAATAATACAATTAACATATATCGCATATATATCAATGTATCATCCACTGAGAAAATGAAATAATAAAGCAAGCCAATATTAGATAATGTAATACAATATATTATATATATTATTATACATTAAATCATCGAATCAACACTTGATTCGACGATCCGGCTATATCGAATATTACCGACTAATATATCATGTACCGATTCATCGAATCAACACTTGATCCGATGACCCGGTTCATATCCATATATCGCGAGAATATAATACGGTATCCCATATCGTATTATTCTCGTTCCTGCGCATATCACATATGCGCCACTACTCCGTTTCGCCTGAGCCAAGAAACCTCTGTGTAGGACTCTAAAGAATCGTCAATACGCCGGTAGCAGGTGATGATCATATCAAACACCCACAAGCTGCAAGCGGTCAGCTAAACGTAACAGCCACCCAGGTATTGAGCGATCAGAAGATCAACAAGCTAGCCTGTGCGTTCTCCTGTGAATCCGATCAGTAACACTCCCGTACAGTCCGGTCTGTTCGTCTGATATGTCGCATATCAAGTCTAGGGGTGGTATACGTCAGACCCCAGTAACCGATAAGTCGTGTCGATGTATGGCTTATAACAGGTCGAGAAACTACTAGTAACACTTACCAGTAAATCTCTATATCAGCCCTGGCCAGGGACTTCCAGTTATAGCCAATCGAACACAGCACAACATCTACTCCCTATACCGGGAGAGACGAATCCCCTCCTATCGCTCATTGCCTCCATGTGATTCGGGACTGTACCCAAAAGCCACCGTTTTGCACGCCCTCTTGGACGTGGTAAGGTGGAAATCAAAGCACAGTGGGTATCACACAAGACTCTATGACGATCTCGGGTCTACAGACTACCCTGTACCAGTGTCACCGGAGAACTGCCATCTGACGTGTGGTATATCACCATCTGGGAGTTCTCGGCGAGTCCGTCCAGTGTACCCAGTCTCCACTGAGCACCCGTACACCATCTCTGATGTCTAACACCGATGGATATGGGATCATCCATCGCCCATCATATGGGTCAAGATGCGTATACGCTAGTCTACTCTGGTGTATGGATGCCCTGTCTCGATATACCCTCGACTAGGAACAGTTATAGGATGTACTCATCGACTACCGCGGCCCCACTAGTATGATCTCATCATAGTCCCAGTAGTCGAGTACAAACCCTAAGGGCTTTATCAACATGTGAGAGTAAAACAGTAAACCAATACAAGTCAACATGTTAAGATAAAGTGAAACCAAATAGCATACTATCATGACGAGCAAGAAAGTCATCTCTATATATAACCAAGCATCCATTATAATATACATCATATGTACAACAATGGCCTCTAGGGCATATACATAACTAACAACTCATACTCCAGAAGGTATGCGCATACTTGGCAAGTTTCAGTTTCTTTAGAAACTCCCGATATGATTTTTACCCCATGCTCTTATAACCTTGGCTTTGGTCAAAATGTCATAATTCACATGCCAAGTTCTACCCGTCACTATCTTGTTAATTTGAACCCACCCGCACATGTCCCTGACTTTGGCCAATCGGCAGAACGACTGTCCCAAACTAACTCATCTATCTATGCAACAATTGAAATACCCAGCAGCTACCAAACACTATTCCTTAACTTTGGCTAAAATACATAGCTTGAATACTACTGAATACTCAAAAGAAGTGACGGAGGGCTACGGCTGGTTTTTGGCGAAAAACCTTTAGCGTAGTGAACTTGATATCGCTGAAGGAACCTGATAGCTTTTTTTAAAATATAGTGGCGAAAACCTTTTGCTAAAGAGGTCACTCCCGGTGAAGGGATCTCGGCTCTTTCCTCGTGGAATGAGGTGCAGGATATTCCATTGAATACCGCGATGCAAAGCAACATGTAATCGACTATAGTGAAGTTATTACCCTGACGCAAACTTCTGCCCAAGGGGTCAGTCCCGGTGAAGGGATATCGGCCCTTGCCCCGTCGAATGAGGTGCAGGATATTCCACTGAATACCGCTATGCAAAACAAAAGGAAACGTCTTTGCAATAACACTTTTTAAATTGTTCCAACAACTGAAAACAGGTTTGTTTTACTTTGCATTGATCAGAATCAACGCAGTCCCATCAATCAATCACACCAGAAAAGAACGAAAATAAAATGTACGTATATGCCATCCGCATTCGTCACTGGGTCCCGTCATCACCCGTTAGGTTACTTAACTAACGACAGAGCGGGGACTGGACTAGCGCGGGTGTAAAACATATACAACATCTAATAGTATATAAACCAATATACAATAATCGCTCCAGGCGTGATAGTATGCAACATTACAGAAAAGTAATAAGCATCACAGAACAATACAGATAATCTGGGATCCCCGAGTTTCACAGAGCCGCTGCTGAAACTCGACGTTCCCCTGTCGTGTGGATAGCCTGTGCAATGAAACCTAGACCCCTACGGGTGCGGCAAGTTACCCGCCAAAACCTGAAGCGAGGTAGTCCCCACAGCATAGTGAATGGAACACCCGGCACTTCACGTAATCCGGTAAATTGAGCACCCCTCCTTGGGTTAACCTGTACCCCCTACGAGTGCGGCGAATAGTCTGCCAATTTTAGAGTAAGGCCCCTCTGCCTCTCAAAGCCATGAGATGCGGACCCGTTGCCCTCCAGAACCCGGCTATCCGTGCACTCCGTCGCGGGGCAAAACCTAGTACAGTAATGAAAAATAGTACAATAGGTACATCGACCGCAACCTGGTCGTGCCCCAAAAGAATATTATACAACAGGCAGTGACGGCAGTCCACAAGTTGGACGCTCGCCCCGCAATATCAAATGTACAAATAAACACAAACTGTACTACCATTGCACACTGCTATCCACCACGACAAATCCGCAACAATACAGCACAACACAGAACATCAACGCGAATGTCACGTTCGCAAACCCGTCTAATAGAACTATAACAATCAGACGCAGTTTACCGATCAAATGACATTCCCGGTCGGAGATATAATGTAAGCACTGTAAACTAACGTGTTTAAATTTCGATCGACCAAATATCAAAAAAAAAATGGGTCCCATGACTTACTGGTGAACAGTAACAAAATCTGGGCAAAAACGATATTTACCAAAAAGCACAAAATCCAACAGAGAAGACACATACAAAATTTGGTGCACTGATCCCATCATACGACCGCAGATGCGCGGCTAAACCATGGGTTTGGCCGCTCATCCGCGGCGCTTTGGTGAGATCACGTGCTCAAATTTTGCACGTGTGCTTAAAAAACCCTGCACAGTTTTCTGAGATGTGTAGAAAAATTTTAGGAGGCCATTTAAAATCAACAGAAACTGTTAAGTTGGAATTTTGCAATTTTCAATTTCCGGTTCGATCGATATTTTAAACGCGTTAGCACAAGTTAGCATAGCAAAATGGTTAGGCTCTGATACCACTGTAAGTCTACGCTAGCGCCCCGGCCGTCTACAGACGCCAAATGCGGAACAAAAACTTTTTAACTGGCGCTATCGTATACTTTAACCTGGATCTACCATTATTGCTAAACTAACAAACTGTAAAGAGTGTAGAAAGGTTATACCGAACGATCCGAGTCCTTCGTTCTTCAACCATCATCCCACGCTCCGTTGCGGCTGCTCCGATCTCATCGATCTCCGATCTGCTCGTCCAGGTGGTACCACATCACCGATTCTTTAAACGGGCTCCCGCCTCTGACTCGAGGCAACTCGATCGTCAAGTTTGCTAAAAGAGACGACCAAGATTGATGTAGAGAATGAGTAGATGACTTTGTCTCACTTCGTCCAAAACCGTGGACGATCGGTTAATGAAGTTGCCGAAGGAATCGGGTGATGGAATGAAATGGACTGTGAAATTCCATACACCGATAAAACCTATCATAATCTTTTTCTACCAAATGAAACATCAAGTGAGAGAGGTGAATGAGGAGAGAGAGGGCCGGCCATATATAGGTAGAGGGAGGTGAGTGTAGGAGAGGGGAGAGGTAACCATAAGATGAAAGCTTCTCACAAAATATCCTAAGGTTAACAAAACCCATTAAAGCTAAAGTATGAGTCATAAAGAAACATTGAATCAAAAACCTAGTCACCAAAAACATTAATGACACCATTAATGCACTAATGACTCACCATGTCAAGTCACTCTCTCTAGAATCTTCTAGAAGCTTGACTCACTCTCATCTGAAGAAAAGATAAATCCGTCTTTAACCGAATGTTAAAAGACGACTGATAGAAAACTGGAAACTGGCAACTTCCAAAAGTGATCCTGAAACGAATTTCAGGACAACCCCGAAACTGTATAAATATACCCGCATTTGTATTACGACCGAATACAAATGCAACTGAGACAAAGATATTATACCTACTCAATATAATACTCGGATCCGGCTTAAACCAAAGCCGACCAGTATCATCTGCCCGAAAAATAACACGTGCGTAAACGCACGTGCATTTTCCGAACCCTGCCATAAAACCATACGGCCTCTACAACGTTTCACCCGAACTTGGGAAACTGTCTGTGGGGGACTCTAATGACTCGTCAGTACCCTGGCAGTGGGTTTAACCACAAACCGTCAGCGGCACTAGCTATGCATAACGGCTGCCCATGGACTGACCTCAAGGGTGGCCGATGAGCCAACTCAAGGGAGGCCGATGAGCGCACTCATCCAGAAACCCTACTGAGCCTAACAGTGACAATGTATATACAGTCCGGTCCGTTCGTCAATGAGTATCGCATATCCGCCTAGGGGGCTAGTAACGTCAGACCCCCAGAAGCAGTATAAGTCGTGTCGGAGTCCAATAACACCCTGAGATACTACTGGAGTACCTACCAGTAAATCTCCTGCCATGGCCATGGACTTTGTGTAATGGCTCTCCTAGACACAGCACGACCTCGCCCCCAATACCGGGAGAGACGAATCCCCTGCCGATCCGCTCACGTGCCTCCATATGGCTCGGGACTGTACCCAAAAACTACCTGTTTGCACGACTCCTTTGAGCCGTGGTAGGGTAGAAATCAAAGCACAGTGGGAACTCACACGAGACAAATGACGACCTCAGGTCGATGAACTAACCTGTACACATGTCACCAGGGAACTGCTATCTGACGATAGGTATAGTACTAACTAGCAGATTCCCGGCGAGTCCTGTCCGGTGTACTCATAACCCAATGAGCACCTGTATACATCTTAGGTGATCCAACTGAAACCAGTGGCTTGTGAGACCGGCCACCGCCCCTCGTCGGGGTCTCGACTGTATACACTAGTCTACTCCGGAGTATCGATGCCCTGTCTCGAAACTCCCACGACTAGGGACCACAATTAAGGATATGCATATAAACTACCCAACTCTCACGTATATGATCGCCATCATACTGTTGGTAGTAAAGCAAGATCCTAAGGGCTCTATCAAAGTGTAACATGCAATCAGTCACCTGAACATGTACACGACTGATAAAGGCAAACCAGATAGCATACTATCATTTCGAGTAAGACTGTCCTACCGGGATAGGTCCTCCGCAATCATTGCAATCACGTACCTGCGATCCAATAATTGACTATGAGGGCACTATCTCCAACAGAACTCTCTTATGGGACCCTCACGGCTCATAAGATTTGAAAGTCTTAAGTTACAGAGACCTAAACCTGTGCTTAAGCAGCCCCCACAACTTTCGATATTGCCCTACAAGCGGCTTAATACTGACCCTTGTATACAATACATGGGCACGAATAAACATTTCTCTAACCAAGTCCCATCCGTGACTGGGGATATGTTTGCATGGTGAACAACCCTTGTAAGTCCTCTCAACTTACAAGGAGAAAACCCTCTTGTAGGATCCTTACGACTTACAGAGGAACATACACTTAGGAATCCTCACGATTCCTAGGAAGAAAACACACCTACAAGATCCTCACGACTTGTAGGGAGAAATACCTTTGTGAGACCCTTACGGCTCATGAAGTCGAAAGCCTTAGTCGACAGGACCCTAACTCTGTTCGCTAAGCCACCTTTGTTCGATATCGACAGAAGCAAATGATGATTCGCTCCTGGCAATATCCCAGTTGTAGTGGTGCTGATACCGAAATCGGTGTCTAATTTCAGATTTACGACGAAAAGCCAGTAGGCCGCACATGCATACGAAATAGCTGAAATGATGAGGCAACTTGCAATAAAAAGCAGGAAGGTAAAGAAAACGTATGCATATAAAATAGCCGAAATGATTGGGTAACTCGCAATAAAAAGCAGCGAGTAAAAATAAAATAAATAGCCGAAATGATTAGGCACCGCGGGAAATAGCCGAAATGATTGGGCAATCATGACCTTCGCGATATAAAAGCTGAAATGATAGAGCATCGCGGAAATAAAACAATAAAATTGAATGAAACTTTTGCTCTACAGGTGAGATCACATCGATCCCTGTATACAATCTAAGGGCACAAACAAAGAGGGAACCACACCTTCCCAACAGGCTCCGCTAGAAAGCTAAGCCAAATCTCGACGGTTCACTAACAGCCTAGAGACAACCGTAACATTCGTCTCAATACAGCAGACGCAGTGCTAGCAAACGAAGCGAAGATCAAATTCCTAGCTTCACGGTTTTGACGGTAACTTATATAAAACCTGAAAGACCACCAGAGATCAGTTCAACCCCTAGGGAAACCAGTGTCCTTGGCAAACTCCTCAACTCAGGGAAACTAGCGTCTTTGATGAGACCCTCCTGATTCGCGTCGGCTCGCAGAGAAACCAGTGTCTCCGCGAGAAATTCTCGATTCGTTTTGACCCCGAAGAAACCAGTGTCTTCGGTAAAATCCTTCAACTCAGGGAAACCAGTGTCCTTGACGAGAAAATCCTGATTCGCGTCGACCTACAGAGAAACTAGCGTCTCCTCAGGAATACATCGATTCATTTCAACCCCAGGGAAACCAGTGTCCTTGGCAAACTCCTCAACTCAGGGAAACTAGCGTTCTTGATGAGAGCCTCCTGATTCGCGTCGGCTCGCAGAGAAACCAGTGTCTCCGCGAGAAATTCCCGATTCGTTTCGACCCCGAAGAAACCAGTGTCTTCGGTAAAATCCTTCAACTCAGGGAAACCAGTGTCCTTGACGAGAAAATCCTGATTCGCGTCGACCCGCAGAGAAACTAGCGTCTCCGCAGGAATACATCGATTTGTTTCTACCCCAGGGAAACAGTGTCCTTGGCAAACTCCTCAACTCAGGGAAACTAGCGTCCTTGATGAGAGCCTCCTGATTCGCGTCGGCTCGTAGAAAAACCAGTGTCTCCGCGAGAAATTCTCGATTCGTTTCGACCCCGAAGAAACCAGTGTCTTCGGCAAAATCCTTTGACTCAGGGAAACCAGTGTCCTTGATGAGAAGATCCTGATTCGCGTCGACTCGCAGAGAAACCAGTGTCTCCGTGAGAAATTCTCGATACGTTTCAACCCCAGGGAAACCAGTGTCCTTGGCAAATTCCTCAACTCAGGGAAACTAGCGTCCTTGATGAGAGTCTTCTGATTCGCGTCGGCTTGCAGATAAACCAATGTCTCCGCAAGAAATTCCCGATTCGTTTCGACCCCGAAGAAACCAGTGTCTTCGGCAAAATCCTTCGACTCAGGGAAACCAGTGTCCTTGACGAGAAGATCCTGATTCGCGTCGACTCGCAGAGAAACCAGTGTCTTCGCGAGGAATTCTCGATTCGTTTCTACCCCAGGGAAACAAGTGTCCTTGGCAAATACCTCAATTCAGGGAAACTAGCGTCCTTGATGAGAGCCTCCTGATTTACGTCAGCCCGCAGAGAAACCAGTGTCTCCGCGAGAAATTCCTGATTCGTCTCAACTTGAAAGATAAAGCCTTAGGCAGCAGGGATTAAAAAACTTGTTTCCTGAGCACTGGGACCCTGCAGGTCGGTCTAAAATGATCTCTTGCATACTATCCACGGGTCTCACTCTCCAAAGTCGAATCTCGACGAGGAGGGAAACAACCGCTTACGGTTCCTCTCGACTCGTAAGAGGGAAAATTCTCTTATAGGATCCTTACGACTTATAAGAGAAAACGCACTTAGGAATCCTCACGATTCCTAAGGAGAAAATCCACCTATGAGATCCTCTCGATCCGCAGGGAGAAAAATCTCTATGAGACCCTCACAGCTCATAGAGTTGAAAAGTCTTAGGCAGCAGATTTGAACCTGCGGCCTAAGCCATCGCTATCTCGTGAAGAAATCAAGATGCTTACTCTATTATCTGCCAATTATGTTTATCAAGACAGCATGCTGATAATAAGAGAAGGGAGAAAGCAAAAGAGCATACAAGACATTGCAAAGAAAAAATGTGTATCTTTATTTATTAATTCAATCAAGTACAAGGTGAATCGTACAAAAGAATAGAGAATGGATACATGTTATTCGAAAAAGAATTTTTTTTTACAAATATATTGATACAAAGGCAGCTACTGGAAAGGAAGCGTCTTAAGTAGCCCTATCAACTGTTCGCGCACCTCCTTCCACGCTTTCTCCTGATCAGCCGCCACCGCCAGTTCGGCCTCCACTTGAGCTCGCTGCTGCATGAAGGATGCAAGCTGCTCCCCAACGACCTGTTGAGCTGCTTCGCGGCCTTGGGCATCACGCTCGGCAGCATCAAGCTTCCACTTCAGTGCTAGCCCATTAGAGATACGCTCCTGAAGGCCCTCGAAGACAGCCTTCACCTCGGCAGCGTTCGCCTCAACTTCAGCACGTAGGCGAGCAGTTTCGCTTGAAGACTCCTGACATTCCTTCAGCCTTAAAGCTGCTTCTTGTTCCAAATGGCGGAAATAAGAAGTGCTTTGCTCGAGCCATGCTGCCTGTTGAGTACTCACGGCCAAAACCTCAGGGACAGGACGCATCGACTCCAGCTGATGCAGGCAGGCCTCGATTTCCCTGCAGTGATTAACCCAAGATTCGACGACGCCTTCGTTATGAAAATTTACAAGCACCGCCAACATTGGATTAACCTCCACAGTGAAATCTGCGGCAGATGGGAGAGCGTCTGCATTAAGCTCTTCGATGTACCCGCTCAACATGCCCAAACTCATCACGGCACCCTTTAAAGATGGACGTTTCAGGAAGGGGCCTGCCGGCATTAGGATGCAAGACTCAAGAGGGACCGGAACCGGAACGATAGCTGCAAAACAAAACACAGTCAAATGACGGTTCAAGAGATGTAGAAGAGTCATCAATAAGGAAATTTACTATACCAGCTACAGCAAACGGCAAAGCCGGAAGGGCTGGTGGCATGGCCGATCCTGCATCTCCTCCTTCAATTTGTAGCACTGCAATTAGGGCAAGGAAAAATCAGAAACAAGTCCATTGCTGGAAAGAGAAGGAGTATTAATTATAAATTATGCTCACCGATGCCACTGGATGAAGCGGGCTCCAATGGGAAGGAGAAGTGTGGGCGCAACACCTGGTAGAGGTGATCAAAAAGCGCTCCTGCAAAGGCGTAATAATACGACATCAATACATAAATAGTGCAACAAAGATGAAACCGATAAGGCACAAGACCATACCTTTTAACATTTGCGATGGCACGAGAGAAGGTACAGAGGTGGCCATTGTCAAGACAGTAGTTGACGGCGCCCCTTGAGCAGTGGAGCATCGGCACTGGCCGCACCTGCGTTAAAAACAAAGATAAGCTTGTCAGAAAGGATTGCGAGATAAAAAAGGACAGTAACTCGAGATTTACCTGATGAACCGCCGGCCGAAATAGAGGCGTCTCCCTCCTCCATCGATACGAGTCCACCCCCCGTGGCCTCATCACCGGACTCAACCGGGGCTATCGTTGTGCTCGCACGACCAGGAGACGGTGGAAGATCGTAGACGGGGAGAGCAATGATCGGAGCATTGCCAGACTCTTGAGAAAGAGCGGCTGGCTCGTCCCCGGGAGTCACACCCATCTCACCCGCTACTCCTTCAGGCTCAGCGGCTGCTGCTGTCTCATCCGCCATTGCCATGGGGTTGCTGGTCTTAGGTGCCTCGGCCGCTACTGCCCCAGGCTCAGTTATGATGGTCGTCTTATTTGCCGCTACCTCGGGCTCGGCATCAACGACCCTTTCGGGTGCAGCTCCCTCAGCCCCCAACTCAGGCTCAGCAGCCCCAGCAATGTTGCCCACCGTTGACTCGGATTCGGCCGGTGCTTCTTCCTCTGGCTCCTTGGGTTCGACGGTTTCCGCCTCCCCTTCGGTTGGACTTGGCCCTGCAAGATAAAATATATAAGAACCGATAGGTTTACAATTCTTACAACGAAATCTTGAAAGGTACATTACCTGAAGTGGACTTATCATTAGCTTTCCAAACTGCACGCGCCACTTGTCTGCGTGCGGTAGATAGGCCGGCCGGGAGCTCTTCGGAGGGAGAACCAGTGGGAATAATGGTGCTTGGACCCACTCCCGCGGCTAAAGCAGCCCTGCGTGCCTTCACCTCGCGCCTCAGCCGCTTTCTCTCCTCCCGAGCCGTTGAGACGGACCTCACCAAAGCCTCTTTCATTGAGACGTCCTCATCCATGAACAGGGATGCCTCCAAATTCTTCAAGGCATCCCTCATCGACTTGTCGAGTTGAGGCTCTCGTAGCAGCCCCGACGAGACTGGGACTTCAGTAGCGGGCCCGGGGAGAGTCCCCGCATCAGCTGGTGCAGCCCCTGCAAAGAAACAAAGGAAGAAGGTTAGGTTGGCCATAAAAAAAGATAACAAATTTTTTTTGAAAAGGAGAGACGTACCAACGCCCATTAAGGCGGGCTTCTTCTCCTCCTCCTGGAAGGGAGGCAGCAATGGCTTCTTCAGTAGTGACACCTATTTAAAAAATAGAGGAAAGTATTAGTCAAAAATAATGATAAAAATGTGATAAAATGATGAAGAACACAGCTAACGATTACCTGACTGAGCGAGTTTATTCATCATCGCTTTGAGCCTCACTGATCGCTCGGAAGCCGCAATGGCGGCCGCCAGGTCGGTGTCTGCGGGATCTACCGAGAAGCCTTCATTGATGCCATACTCGCTTATACCTTCGGTTAGAGGGGCCTGAGGCTCTAAACCGAGGATAGCGTCGAGGGAGAGGAGCGACTTCTTCTTCTTTTGCCCGCCAGCCCTGGGTGCACCCGGGATCGATTTGCGCTTTGCGGGCACCTTAGGGCGGCGGGTCCCGATATCCGCACCTATGCCTGACTCCGACGATACCACATTGACCGTTTCCCTTGGAGCACGGGGTGCCGGTGGCACATTCACCATAGCAGGCAGCGGCAATCCACGCGGGGGGCTCAGCACGCGTGGTCGATCAACTCCGGCGTCTTTCAGCGGAGGAATGACCGGGGTCCTTGGCTTCAAGGGAGCCTTGCGATCACCGCCGGGAGGCACACCCTTGCGGTCAACCAGCATGCGCTTCTTCATATGGATAACTGGACCCATGGCATGCGCGTACCAAGCCACGTACGCGTTGAGGACCTTGGGGACACAGCTCGGCTCGCTGATGAAGAAATAGGAGCCCGTGTTAAGCCGCATGAAATGGTGCATTGCATTCCTTATCCCCTCTTAGCTGACCACGGGCTCTTCCAAGAATGCTTCCATCGGGATCCCCTGGTGATAGCTCGATTGCTGAGCGAACCGGTGAGGGTTATACCTCATGAGGAGCGCCGTCTCATTCTGCCTAAACACCAGGTAGCCCGGCCGAATGGAGTAGAGATGGAGAATCTCCCGAGCCTTCAATATGGAAGCCCCGTCTTTAAAATCATCGCGCAGCGGCACTACTGACTTGGTGGTCTCTGAGCCTATAGTTATAACTTTATCCGCAAAGGAAACCTTCGCTCCGACCAGGTGCGGACGAAGGAGCAGCCCCCTAGACTCCCACGGAGATGCAACCACGATTGAAGCGCCGACCAACCGCATGACTCTTGGGAGTCTGCATTTCTCAAAAAATAGAGGAATCTTATGGGCGCCGAACACCCCGTGCACGTGCATTTCCATCCAGGAGGTGAAGTAGTGCATCGGGAAGTTAGCGGGCTGCACCCCAGGCTCACTAGCGTCTGCCGCTACGCTAAGTCCATTATAAAGATAAGCCAGCCTGGCAATTCCTACTGACAACTACAAACCAGCCACCATCCGATACGCTGGGTAGAAAACAGATGGCCGCATGTGGCGCGGATGCATGGGGAGCGCAAAGCTGCACAGCCACAAGCCCAGGAACCCTACAAAAAAGGTCTCTTCGTCTATGCCCGGGACGGCAATTTCTGAGAAAGGGACGACGGCGGCACCGGGGAGATAAAAGTCCCTTTGATCATTCTCTGATATGGGTCGGCGGTCCAAGCCGAAGCCAAAAGGGTCATCGAGTCGAGCGAACTTCTCGCTCCACTCCGATAGAAACTGCAGTCGAATGAAGCGGGCGATAAAATCTGCGAAACTGACTCCCCGGATGCCCGATTCCAGATAGAGCCCTTCATAGATGTCCAACACCTTCACCAAGCCCGGATATTGGTGCTGAATAGCGTTCTCCGGAGTCAGATCAAACATTAGCGGCTTAGTGGCAAAGACGTATTCATCAGGAGGAAGCAACTCTTCGTAATGCTCCCCCCTCATCGGCAGACCCGAGATTTCGGCAAACTCCTCCAAGGAAATAGAGACCTCCCTGTCCGTCATCAAGAAGGTGTGGGTGGGGATATTCCATTGCTCGATAAAAGCCTTAATCCACTACGTTGGAGGAGAGGGAAACTCAAAGAGTGAGACGTAGATAGCCGAATACAAACCAATTTTCGTCAAATGAGTCCTTTTTGCCGATAAGATGTACCGGGCCCACTGCAAATATCTGGCGGGCGGTCGCGGGACCAATCCAATATTATAGGCCTGTCCCCAAGGGCGTGCTTCACCCTGACAGATTCGCCTTCCCAAAATGTCTATTGCCGGCGGCGGCTGCACGGGAATGGCACCAATTGCTGGCTGGAGGAGGTCATCCGAATTCCAATTTTTGACCTCCACGTCATACTTCACCGGGGCTTCATCCGCATAGGGGATCGAAACTATAGGCTCAGACGGCGTGGCGGAACTGAAACTTCGGCGACCCTGGATGATCCCATTATACCACCTACCCTACAAGTGAAGGCTCTTGTACTCGGGGTCATGATCCTTAATGAGAGCGAGCACCACTCGGTCCACCGGTGCCTGGGGAAACCCTCCCTCCGAGCGAACAAACGGGAAAGACAAATTGGCAGACATGTTTCCTGCGGAAGGACAAAAATTAGCCGTTAGTGTTGTAATTCCAACGCTTGGCATTTTAAAAATTCTTTTTTACCATATTGCAAGGCAGTGGGTAGGGGACCAAATGGGACCCACAAAATCTGGATGACAGTGCATCATTTAATAAGACAGCCCCATCATTGGGTGAGACTGTCAATTAATGAAAAGATCCCCAAGAGGATATTCTCATTAATGGGAAATCCCTAGAGACAAGGAGAAAATCTTCTCTTTCAGAGCAAACCTCTGTCACAGAGTGACATTTGTCAAACTCTGGTCTCAAGGGAATGAAATTTCCTAAAAAGAGCCTAGCTTTATAATAATGATGGAAAAATCCATCAAAAGAAAACTTTAACTCCTAAAGATTAAAAATTTGGGATCTTAAAGATCCATGAAAACTTTTAGGAGTTCTTTATTTTCAGATCAAAAAAAAGATCTACATTTGATCCATGAGCAAAGCTCTGTTCATGGGTTAAAACCCATGAACAAGATCTTTGTAGATCTATAAATTTTTGAGAGCAAGGCTCTGTCAATAAAACCCCAAAGGGGTTTTATTTAGATCAAAGATCTATAAGAGCAAGGCTCTGTTAATCAAATTTAATTTAAAATTTTACCTAAGTTGTTCTAAAAATCTGAACTCTGGAGTTCTTGGAAAGAAACGAGAGCAAGGCTCTAAAATTCTTAAACAAGAGCAAGGCTCTGAAATTCAAGTTCTTGAAAATGGTAAAAAAAAATTTCAAGGACCAAGGGTCCTATTTATAGGCGCCTGCGCCCCTTCAACTCACCTGTTGATCTAACGGCCAAGATTTTGCCACCGATGCACTCACGTATGCGCCACGTGAGCGCAACGGTGGGGGGCATTTGTTTCCCCCAATCAGAGCAAGGCTCTGTTTGAATTTCAAAAATTCAAATTTTGAAGCAACGCTTCAAATTCCGTGCGCTGCGCACAACGCGCCACGTGTCGGAAGCTGACACGTCAGCGCAGCGTCCAAGACAGTACGCCTAATCAGAGCAAGGCTCTATTAAAAAACAAAATTAAAGGAAGCAAAGATTCAGTTACGCAAGCGCTGCGCTGCACGACACGTGTCAGCGCTGCAGTTGCTTCTGCGCAAGCGCTGCGCTGCGTGACACGTGTCAGCGCAATTGCGCAAGCGCAGCTGCGCTGCGCTGTGCGACACGTGTCAACGCAGTTGCGTTGCGCTGTGCGCTGCGTGAAACGTGTCAAGCGCTGGTGCATCTGCGCCAAACAGAATTAAAATTCTAATAAGATCTTTCTGCTCTTGTTAAAACAAGAAGATTGTCTTCTGTAAAACAGAAGCCCTTGGATCAAAGATCCAACGGTGGGGAAAATTCCCCAAATCACTCAGAGAATGATCTCTTTAACAAACTTAACAAATTTATGGGCACTATATAAAGACCCCTAGACCCCAATTCAAAGGGGCATCATCATTGAGAACATCAAGAACTTCAAAACAGAGAGAACTCTGAAGAATTTTGAGAAGAACTCAAGAACCAAAAAGAAAAAGGTAAAAAAAAAAACCTTTATAAAAGAGAAGAATTTCTTCTGAATAGATCATTGATCTAAGAACAAGATCAATGATCTTCAATAAAAAAATAAAAATAACAGTGCCTTGCACTTTTTTATGAACCATTGGTTCTTTGAAAACAAGAAAAACTTGTTTTCTTTGATCTAAAATTGATCAAAATATAAAACAATGTCCTGCACTTGCAAAAACTGCACTGTTGCGCTCCTGGGTTGGTGCCAGCCACCAGAGAGCGCCACGTGTCAGCGGCGCAATAACGTAGCGCACTGCGTTGTTGCACTTGCGCTCACCAGAGCTTGACACGTGTCACCTCCACATGCGCTTGCACTCAATAATTGACGCAAAGCGTCTGACTAGTTACTGTCATAATTAATGCACTGCATTATTTACAGAAGGGCCAAGCCCAATTAAAAAGGGCCTAACAGGCCTAATAAAATGCTATGCATTACTTTAAAAATAGAAGGGCAGAGCCCAAACAGATGATCTGCATCATTTATAAAGGGACAGAGCCCAAATCAAAAAGGCCTAACAGGCCAGAACAAAAATGCAGTGCATTATTAAAAAGGGGCAAGGCCCTAGCACAGGCCTAATAAGCCAAAGATAAATAAAAACGTTGAGTATTCCCAACTGGACATAGCCCAATCATGGCCGTAAGTCCTCAAATTAAATTGACTGAGCACGGCTGCTCTCCTAAATCAGTTTACATCCGGTTCGAGGGTACATCTCCGAACTCCTCTGACTCCTATCGTTATAATCCTTCAACGACGTCAGAGAGGTGACGTGTCCCGACAACCATACATCAACACGGACTGCGGGGTCCTTAAACTCGTGGACCGAAACGTCCCTAAGCTAATATTCGTCCCAAAACGGGAACGTTGGACCGAAATGTCCTTAAACTAATGTTCGTCCCCAAATGGGAATGATGGACCACCATGTCCCTAAACTGGAAATCGACCGCAACGTCATTAAACTAAACAATATAGCCAATTGCTCTCTTGTCGGATCATTAGATCCCGTTAAGTTAATCTTAGTATGGAGATTAGGCTAACGTATCTTTAACAAAAGTTAAAGTTGATCTTAGCCTCAATATGGCTAATGTATCCTTAAACTAAAACACCAAACCCAAATCTAAGTAAATACGGATTTGGACTAATCCACGTCCTACGGGCGACGGCATAACTTAGTCTCCGTATACAATCCACGGGAAACCACAAACAAAACAAACACACACGACACGAAGTGAACATTTGGAGAAGGAGAAAGTGGTTACCGCGATGCGGTAGCGTAATTAACTGCAGGGGCTTGCGCCTGCAGGGAAGAGCGTCCCCACAATAAAAAACCCCTCACCATGAGGGGGAATCTGACGAAGTCTGTTACATCGGACGCAACCGTCTAAACCTCCGATACACGGTGCCATAAATCAACTAGGCATCTTTGGAGAGGTGGACGGATAGCTCCAAATTGTTAGTTATATGTTTGCCCTAGAGGCCATTACTGTACATAGGATGTATATTGTAGTGGATGCTTGGACATATATAGGGAGGACTTTCTTGCTCGACATGATAGTATGCTATCTGGTTGCTCTTTATCTTAACGTGTACACTGATTGTCTTTCTGTTATATGTTGGTAAAGCCCTTAGGATGTGTACCTGACTACCTGGACTATGATGCGGATCATACTAGTGGGGACATGGTAGTCCATAAGTACATCCTTCAAGGTCCCTAGTCGTGGGTGTATCGAGACGGGGCATCGATATACCAGAGTAGACCAGCGTATACCTTCTCGACCCATACAGATGGGCGATGGATGATCCCATATCCATTGGTGTTTGACATCAGAGATGATATACGGGTGCTCAGTGGAGACTGGGTACACTGGACGGATTCGTCGAGAACTCCCAGATGGTATTATACCTTACGTCAGATGGCAGTTCTCTGGTGACACTGGTACAGAGTAGTCTGTTGACCCGAGATCGTCATAGAGTCTTGTGTGATTCCCACTGTGCTTTGATTTCCACCTTACCACGTCCAAGAGGGCATGCAAAACGGTGGTTTTTGGGTACAGTCCCGAATCACATGGAGGCAATGAGCGATAGGAGGGGATTCGTCTCTCCCGGTATAGGGAGTTGATGTTGCGCTGTGTTCGATTGGCTATAACCGGAAATCCCTGGCCAGGGTTGCTGAGATTTACTGGTAAGTGTTACCAGTAGTTTCTCGAACTGTTATAGACCTCATATCGACACGTCTTATTGAGCTATTGGGGTCTGACGTTTACCACCCCTAGGCGAGATATGCGACATATCAGACGATCAGACCGGACTGTACGGTAAGTGTTACTGGTTGGATTCACAGGAATGTGAGCGGGCTTGCTCGTTGATCTTCAGATCACTCAATACCTAGGTGGCCGTTACGTTTAGCGGATCGCTTGCGGCTTATGGGTGTTTGATATGATCATCACCTACTCCCGGCGTATTGACGAGTCTTTAGAGTCCTACACAGAGGTTTCCTGGCTTAAGCGAAACGAAATAGGAGCGCATATGAGATATGTGCGGGACCGAGAATAATACCAGTATGTGATACTGTATTCTATTCTCGCGATTTGTATCATTGGACGGTTATATAAGATATAGCCGGGTCACCGAATCAAGTGTTGATTCGATACATTGATACACTTGATATTAGTCGGTTATATGCGATATGACCGGATCATTAAATCAAGTGTTAATTTAATGATTTAATGTATAATTATATATTTGATATATTACTTTACATTAACTAGTATTTGTTCACTTAAGATGGATTTTCTCACTTGATGTGCACAAGTAGTATATGTGATATATTTTTGTGCACTAGATTGTATCATGTTTGATGATACATGCAAACTTGGGTGTATGTTTTCTTTAAACCATCTTTAGGTTAATGGTTAGGTTTTAATTTGTTTTATTTATTTTCTTTATTCATTTTGTCAAGAATAAAGTGGAGGCTTGGTTTGTTTTATTCATGAAGCTTTGAAAGTCTTTGCCATTTTGTTTTTTGCCTTAACCTAACCATTAAACCTAAACCCTAGTTTATTCTCTACATGTGTTAGCCTCACCCATGGTTGCATTATGATAAGATCACTTGATTTATGATTATTAATTAATTCTTTTTCTATTCTCTTCTTCTTCTTCTTCTTGATGAAGGAAAAGAAAGCTTGCTTGAAAATTATCAAGTGATGAATCCAAGTGAGAAATCCAAATCCAAAGTGAACCCACTTCCTATTTCTTCATCCGCTACCACTTGCCATGTAGTAGAGTGTGTTATCTTCACAGGTTTCATGACCAAGTGAAGATGGAGCTTGAGTTAGAGTTGCCTCGACGTAGATCATCTTCGGCATCGAAGTCAACGACCTAGCCCGCTCATTTCTCCGACGAAACCATCGCAAGAGTTCGGGATCCCGGTGATCGCAGCGAAGGGACGTCATCACGGAGCTAAAGAAGTGGTGGACCGGATCTACAAAGGTTGTATTTCCATTCACTTGGTGTAAATATGATTTACTTTCATTTAGTTTCGCCTAAACTCTAGTTAACGATCTTGCTAAGGGTTGTTCGACACATAGAAAATTTGAATTTAGCATGGTTGATGCCTTGTGGAACCTCTTGAGTGTGCCTAGGAACCCTACAGTGGTATCAGAGCCTAGCTAGAGCTTTAGGCGATGCGTAGACGAAGTTAGAAACCCGATCGAACCCCGAAACCCTAACTTTGAGCCCTTTCTGTCCTTTTTTCAAAACTGTGGATTTTTCTAGATTAAAAATATCCAAAAAATACAGCAGGGTATTATAAGAGTTACTGTGAAGCACGTGATCCCAAGTCCACCAAAGAGCCGCGGAACCGTGGCCCCACCCTAGCATGTGCGGCGGTTCCGCGGCCATAAAGGTGATTCTTGGCACGTGCTTTGCACAGTAATGTCCTATACTGATTCCTGTGTTTTCTAGGTAATTTTAACTTATATTCAACAGTTGAATTTTCTGGGTTGTTTTGGGGATTCGATGATTCGATCGGTTTATTTAACTTCGTCTATGTGTTTTTTCGGATAATTTTTGAATATGTTAAAAAGTTCGACCGGATATAAATACCCAATTTTTCCCCTGCCGGAAAATTTCCAAGTGTTGGATTTTTCCGTAGTTTAAGAACGTTCTAAGTAGTGCAAGTAACGCGATGGTCTCTCTAGAAGACACCAAACCTTAACTCGATTATATGACCGTCTTGAACTGCCCTTTGAACCTTAGGGTTTGGGGCAGTACGGCGTGCCACATGTGAGGCGTTGGCTTGACCCTACTACGGCTGGACTGTTGGTACTGTGGCATGAAATAGATGTTTTTGAACTTATTTCAAGAGTTGAGCTATTTCGGGAAAACTTGGGTGTTTGATTGTTCGATCGGAAAGTTTAACATTGACTATTTATCTGGAATGTGAGACAATATTTGGAATCCACAAGTAGTTATGAGATAACAGTATGAATGTTATAAACATCGCAGTTTAGTCTCGATTGATCGGTTGCCACGGAATTTTGATGCGATCAAAAGTCCGTCGCAATCACGTAGCGTACGCGGATACTCGCCGGGTAAACTTAATAGACAGCCATGCCCCATAGCCCCGATCAAGTGACTGTAGGAGAACCCCGTAGCCAAAAGCATCCGTTTGGGTGCTCACGACAGCGGAGTTCCGCCTTAGTGCACTTCATCGACGGCATCCGGGGGTGCGGCCGTCTACTAAAGTTTGCGACGAGCATTCGATCAGTATATCGGGAATCTTGTTGAATTGCCCGACTAGATATTGAAAAGTGTTTTCGATATTGAGACTAAAATGCGGGGTTTATAATTATTAGGCATGCGATGTCTAAGGAATTCATTTGGTTAGGCATGTGATGTCTAAAGAGATTGCGGATTCCAACTGTTGTAGTTTTACACTTTCTTTTCTGCGACCGTAAGTGTAATATGTGATATCGCCGGTTTCGTTGCTATATGACAACGACAATTGGGATGTGCATATTTACTTACGTTGATGACATGTGATGTTTTGTGTTGCTGGATATGTTATATTGGATTGTCGCGTTTTGAATAGACGGGGTTTTTTATATGAGATGAGAGTTTTTATTTTCATTCATGTAAAATTAATTGTATCTAATATTCTTTTATTGGGGCACTTCCAGGTTGCGGAAGATGTCACAATTTGTATATTATTTACTTTTCCGCACTAGAATAGACCCAAGGAGGAGAGCACAAGTAACCGGGTTCTAGAGTCCAGTGGGAGACCAACTCGAGGAGTCGATGTAAGTGCACGGCGGCGCCCCGGCCGTCAATCCGACGCCGGAAACGCGGAAGCGATGATTTACTTTAAACTTTTAAAACCGGCACCACCGCGCACTATAAACCCGGATCGGGCCATTAAACTAGTCCTAGCTAAACTAGAGAAGGGGGAAGAGAGATATACCGAGCGATCCGTGTCCTCCGGTCTTCTTGTCGTCGTCCCGATCTCCCGCGGAGTGTCCGGTCTCCACCTCCTCGCCGGAAGGGCACCACGTCGCCGGCTTCTTTTACAGGCTCCTACCTCTACACCGAGGCAACTCGGGCACGAAGTTGGCGAGTCGACGTGCCCAAGGTTTGCTGTAGAATAGTGTAGTGAGCTATTTGTGTCTCTAGGGGTTTAGGGAGTTGCCATTGGTGGAGGATATGAGATAAGCTTTTGGAGGAGGAGCTAAAAAGATTTTTGCCTAGCCAAATGAGCAAAAATTCCCCACTACCAAATTGGGACAGCCCACCATCTCTTTGGCCGGCCATGGCATAGAAAAAGAATGAGAGGAGAGTGTGTAGCCATGAGGTGAGTGAGTGAGCCAAATCAAAAAGAGAGAAAAGGGTATGATGAAAAGAAAATGATCACCAATCAAAAACAACACTCCACCAACCTCATCATCATAACAAAGGTCAAGCCATCATGAAAGAAGATGTCAAATGGTCAAGGGATGGTGCTCCATCATGAAACCATCATGATACAAAAGTATGCAAAGACAACCCTCTAAATAGCTAATTTGCA
Organism: Agapanthus africanus; assembly: GCA_030015575.1. Lineage (NCBI taxonomy): Eukaryota > Viridiplantae > Streptophyta > Magnoliopsida > Asparagales > Amaryllidaceae > Agapanthus > Agapanthus africanus. Next base: position 223,055,612 of record JASDDO010000028.1, on the reverse strand, counting down.
CAAATGCAAATAAGCCCTCCTCCACCAATCTTCGGACAATGAAAGATACAAAGAAATATAGCCGAAACCGGAAAACAAACTGGCAACTCCAAAAACCTGATCCCATAATAAATTACAGGAAAACCCCGCAACTGTATATACGTACCCGTATTTGTATTCCGATCGAATACAAATGCAATGAGACAAATCTACACTGTCCAATACTAGGATCCGGCTTAAACCAAAGCCCGCTAGTATTAACCGTCCGATCCTGATCCGTGCAATACCGTACGTATCTGATCGAACCCTGCCATATCTCCATACGGCCTCTACAGCGTTAAGCCCAAAATCTTGAGCAACTGTCTGTGGGGGACTCTAAAGACTCATCAACACCTTGGTTGTGGATTTAACCACTAGCACGTCAGAGGTATTAGCCTATACGTAATGGGCTATCAGGTATTGACCAAAAGGGACGTCTGTGAGCGAACTCAGCCTGACACCCTACTGAGCCTGTCAGTGACAATATCCGTACAGTCCGGTCCGTTCATCTATGAGTATCGCATGGCGGGCCTAGGGGGTTGGTAAAAGTCAGACCCCCAAAAACGGTACAAGTCGTGTCGGAGTGTAGCCCAGAATACCCTGAGATACTACTGGAATACCTACCAGTAAATCTCCTGCCTTGGCCAAGGAGTTCGTGTAATGGCTCTCCTAGACACAGCGTGACCTCACCCCCAATACCGGGAGACACGAACCCCTGAAGATCCGTTCACTGCCTCCATGTGGCTCAGGACTGTACCCAACTAAAACCTGTTTGCACGTCTCCTTTGAGCGTGGTAGGGTAGTAATCAAAGTACAGTGGGAACTCACACGAGATAAATGGCGATCCTCAGGTCGATGAACTAACCTGTACAAATATCACCAGGGAACTGCTATCTGACGTCAGGTATAATACCAACTAGCATGTTCCCGGCGAGTCCTGTCCGGTGTACTCATAACCCAATGAGCACCTGTATACATCTTAGGTGAACCAACTGACACCAGTGGCTTGTGAGACCGGCCACCGCCCTTCGTCGGGGTCTCGACTGTACACACTAGTCTACTCTGGAGTATCGATGCCCTGTCTCGAAACTCCCACGACTAGGGACCTTTTAAGGATGTGCTTATAGACTACCAGCTCCCACGTATATGATCGCCCTCATACTGCTGGCAGTCAAGCAAGAATCCTAGGGGCTCTATCAACGTGTAATAGCGACCTGTCAGGTCACCTAAACCAGTACACGATGATAAAGATAAACCAGATAGTATACTATCATCTCGAGTAAGACTGTCCTACCGGAATAGATCCTCCCTCAATCATTGCAATTACGTGCCTGTGATCCAATAATTGACTTTGAGGGCACTATCTCCAACAATCTCCCACTTGCACTCAAGGCTAATTATTGCGATGTCGCATACTCACAGCCCGTGTGATACCGAACACCCAACTCCTCTACTAGTCAGTCTCACAAAGTTCGTTTGCGAAACTATTGCGTTCGAGAAAAAGCCTCAGTGAGTGGATCCGCTTTGATGTTTCTTTCTATGTCTCTCTATATCTCAAGTTCGTGGAGAAAGCCATATCCCGAAATGAGCAATACCTGTCTTAGAATGTGTCTGGATGTCTGATGGGACCTAGCTCTTAAATGAACTCCAAATCCAAACTTCTTAGACTGTATCGTCAACTGAACTTAATCAGTATCCTACGCCATGCCTACCTCAGTATCCTCCTGGACCACCTGTCCAAAATACTGCCTCTCGTCAGAAGGAAAACTATAACTCTGACAACCTCCCTGTCGTCCAGGTCACCTTGGAAGCCTGGAATGATAACTGTCTCCCGAATGAGGCTGTCGTTATCATATCCCTAGAACATCCACTTATGTTCTAAAACTGCTTCCGATTGTTTCTCCAGGATTGGATGAATATCAACTTATTGCACCTACTGCAAGAACAACATCTGGTGTGGTACTTGACATCTCATGATTGACTCAATTGCCTAAGCAAGTGATCTGCCAATCATGCACATCCCTCTCCCCTTTAGTCTGTAAGACACCTTTAGAGAGGGTGACTCCATCACCTGCAGGTACACCACCATGCCAGGAGTCGTCCATTCTAAAGCACCTCTAGAATGCCGTCTAAGTACCCTAATTGGGAAACTACCCAAATCTAGATCTAAAACCATAGATCCAGTAACCAGAATGTATGATATAATGTCCAAGTCCCATATGGAGAAACCACTGTGTGACGACCAAAGTATAACCAATCATAGTATAGGAATATTACTTCATACTCTGTGTATGTCATCCAAATACCATGACATCACACCCTACTATCTTCTCAACAGATCCATCCCCTATTCTGATGAAGTCAAACCTATGACTGTCACATCAGAAATAGATGATCTATTTCCGCTACATCTGCTTTAGTCTATAAATAGACATAAGCCACTTGTCCACCAATGCTTCCGCTGCTCCCACTGACTACGACAACCCTCTGGCAGAGTCATATAGACGTACACTTCTAAAGCCAGTTTAGAACGACGCTATACTCATCCTCCTGCCGGGTCTCATAGTCTGGAACAACAGCAATGGCAAGTCTGGGTAAACAAGAACCTCCCTGCCACCGTCTTTGAGCATACCGAAGTACCTCTCGGGTGCCTGAGGTTACCCACTTTATTTGCGGAGTGGCCAATGGAATGTCAAACCAGATTGAATCTTTAGGTTCCTATCAAATCTTCAATAATCGTTTGTGGTTCTGGAATCACTTCCAGTTCTACCATATTCCCACTACTGTTTTCTGAAAAAATCCATTTTTATTAAAACTGTGGCGAGTCAAGAACAATATCACTATTGATCTTCCAGATGGTAGAAAATCAACCCTCGTCATAGCCTGGGTCAACCCACAAACAGCCATTACAGAAACATGCCTTGAGTTATCCATAGTCTAGTTTTAAGCATAAGCCAGACAACTCTCCGTACCTTAACATCGTTAAGATACGAACTGTTCTATATCCAATATAGTACCAGAGGCACTGATTTAATTGAACTAGATTCAAATCATGCAGCTGTCTCCACCGCATGTCAACTAAATGGAAGGAGGCCTATCAGCGTTACTCAACTTAGGAATGCTTCCAATTATGAGTAACCTGAAAAAGAAGCAAGTTCTCTTAATCATTACTATTAACTGAATACCGTACACAAGTATCTACATCATGATCACCTTGAAGAATCCCGATACTTGCTACACCTGGTTCTCTACTTTATTCATATACCTATAACTTCTCAAAATTCGGACCCTGTGTTTCTACGAAACACCTGTCTAAAAACTAGAGAAGTCATAAGTAAACCGAATATAGTACGAGGACCAACCCCTTTGTCCTAATGGACACTGGACAACATACAATACTCTGTATAAGTCCCTTGAGTCTAATAACTCATTCCCTGTGTGTCGTAGGTTGAAAACTGTACTTATGGTTAAGAAGAATTACACCGCTGTTTAATGTTCCTTACCTAACCATCCACTGATATAGGTAAATATCATAGACATAATTTCAAAAAGGTACATCTCACTCTATAAAAAATAGACGTACAAATATATCAATTTGAAATTGGTGCATAACAGCGGATATTCAAAACCAAATATTTGCCGTCCGGCAAACAACCCAGGCGATTTCCTCAAATATCACTAATTACAACGAATTCCGATATAATGAGAATAGTCACCTAATTCCCAATAACTTACTCCCACTCATCATCTGTAAAACCATACAGATGTGAGAATCATACCTGGTAAATACATACCCTGGAGTAAGTATCTAATCGGGAAATCAGTTTTCCTTTAACAGTACACAGTGAAACTGAAACATTGAAATGTTTCGATGGGGTATCCTGGTATTCCTAGTAATGCCTCTTCCATTATCCAGATTCACAACTTTAACCGTATATCTCTTTGCCACCTCTACAAATCCCTTTATATGTCTTTAGTCATTACCTTCTGCACACCCCTTTAGGCCAAATGGTTTACTTCCTTCCCTACCGTTCGGCACCAGCCTATGGTTTAGAAGAAGACTATCCAATAAGCTTAATGGGTGTACTGTCCTAATCCTAGGAGCACTCGCAATGCGAGAGAAGGTGAAGATAAAAGACAACCGAATAAGCCTTATTCCTATTTCTCCTGAACCAGAATCCATCCTCGAACTGGAACAAGTTCCTTTCGAGTTCGTATATAACCATACGATGGAGTATCCAATAAACTGTGGATCTTCGTAGTGATACGGAGTGTCCTGGAGAAATACAAAGGTGGTGGGAGTGGTAATGAAATACCTGCTTTGGTCGTGAATATCAGTCGCAATTTACTTTGCCCTCCTTCTAATCCCTTTCTTTGTCTTTACATAATACCTTCTGTACACCATCGTTAGGCTAATTGGTTTTCTTCATTCCCTACCGGTCGGCACCTGCCTACGGTTTGGAAGAAGACAATCCAATTTGCGTAATAGGTGTACTATCTCTTAAACTAAGGAGTACTCGCAACCTGAGAGAAGGTAAAAGGAAAAGACAACTGAATAATCCTATCCGTTTTCTCCAGAACCGGAAACCATCCTCGAATAAATCCCTTCGAGTTCGTATATAACCATACGATGGTTTTGTCCAATGGAAGTGGACGTTCGTAGTAATACGGGGTGTCCTGGAGAAAAGGGTAAAAGTAGGAGTGGCAATGAGGTCTGCAACTCTGACAATCCAAAAGCCAGTGTTAAGAAGGTTCGGTTCATTTAGGTCTCTGAGTCATAGTCTTAGGGTCGGGTCATGGTCGCTGCCAAAGAGAGAGAGAAAAGAAACACTCAGCGTGCACTCTAACCTAGATCAGAATGGTTACCAGTTTATCTAATCTGGAAACCTCCCACTGTAACCTCAAATTCTTCTCCAAACCCGAAAGAAGAATTAGTCGGGATCACCCGAGGAGTAAACCAACTCATGAGTAGGAATCGGGATCCAACTATCATCGTATGATAACGTGACGGAATCCGCTCACGCTATCACACTCCAGAAGGTATGCGCATATCTGGCAAGTTTCAGTTTCTTTAGAAACTCCCGATGTGATTTTTACCCCATGCTCTTATGACCTTGACTTTGGCCAACATATCATAAGTCACATGTCAAGTTCTACCCGTCATTCTCCAGGTTAATTTGAGCCCACCCGTACATACCCTTGACTTTGGTCAAAATAGTAGTACGACTGCCCCAAACCAACGCATCTATCTATGCTGCATATGAATACCCAATAGCTACCAATCACCGTGCCTTGACTTTGGCCAACATACACAGCTTGAATACTATTGACCACCCATATGAAACGACGGAGGGCTACGAATGGTTTCTGGCGAAAACCTTTAACGTAATGAACTTGATATCGTTGAAGGAACGGATAGCTTTTATGAAAATATAGTGACGAAAACTTTTGCTAAAGAGGTCACTCCCGGTGAAGGGATCTCGGCTCTTTCCCCGTAGAATGAGGTGCAGGATATTCCAACTGAATACCACGATGCAAAGCAAAAGTAATCGGCTATAGTGAAGTTATTGCCCTGACGCAAACTTTTGTCCAAGGGGTCACTCCCGGTGAAGGGATCTCGGCCCTTGCCTCGTCGACTGAGGAGCAGGATATTCCAACTGAATACCTCGATGCAAAACAAAAGTGAACGTCCTTGCAATAACAGCTTTTTGAAAAAGTTCCAACAACATCAGAATAGGTTTGTTTAACTTGCATTGATCCGAATCAATGCAGTCCCATCAATTGATCACACCACAAAGAACGAAAATATACTGATGTACGTATATGCCATCCGCATTCACCACTGGGTCCCGTCATTACCCGTTAGGTTAGCTAACTAACGACAGAGCGGGGACTGGACTAGCGCGGATGCAAAACATATACAACATCTACTAGTATATATATATATATCAATATATAACATTTCGCTCAAGGCGTGATAAAAATGCAACATCACAGAAATGAACAGCATCACAGAACAATACAGATATCTGGGATCCCCGGGTTTCACAGAGCCGCTACTGAAACCCGACGTTCCCCTGGTCGTATGGATAGCCTGTGCAATGAAATCCTAGACCCCTACGGGCGTGGCAAGTTACCCGCCAAAACCTAAAGCGAGGCAGCCCCCTTCAGTACCGTGAATGGACCACCCAACACTTCACGGAATCCGGTAACTTGGGCACCCCTCCCGGGTCAACCTGTACCCCCTACGAGTGCGGCGAATAGCCCGCCAATTCTAGAGTAAAGCCCCCTCCGTCTCAATGCCATGAGATGCGGGCTTGTTGCCCTCTAGAACCCGGCTATCCGTGCACCCCTCCGCGGGGCAATCCTAGTACAGAAAGTAAAATATACATACAACGGGTACATCGACCGCAACCTGGTCGTGCCATAAAAGAATAATATACAGGCAGCCAGTGACGGCAATCTACATGTCGGATGCTCGCCCCGCAATATCAAATGTACATAATACAACAAAAACTGTACTAGCATTGCATCCAGGCTATCCCCCACGACCGATCCGCAACATCACAGCATAACACAGAATATCAACGTGAATGCCACGTTCGCAAATCCGTCTAACCGGGCTATAGCAGTTAGACAGGATTTACCGATCAAGTGATATTCACGGTCGCAGATATAATGAAAATACTGTGAACTAATGTGTTTAAAATATCCGATCAATCAAATTTTACCAAGTGGGCCCCAAGGATTACTGTAGCACTTAAAGAAATTCTGGGCCCAAAAAATAACATTCCAAAAACCCTATTTTACACTCAGGAGCTCTCTGTAAACTTTTTGGGCCATGAACAGTACATATTGCGGCGGAACCGCGGCCCAAGCATGGGTTTGGCCGCGGTTCCGCGGTGGTATAGTGGGTTCGTGCAACCAAATTTTTACAGAGTGCATATACTCCCCTGCACATCATTCTGCAACTACCTGAAAAATTTTTGGAGCCAAAAAAAATTCGACAGAAACTGATGCTATTGAAAACGCAGATTTTGGAATTTTTTTGTTCGATCGGAAATGTAAACACATTAGACAAAACTAGACTAGGTTAATGGCGAGGCTCTGACACCACTGTAAGTGCACGGCGGCGCTCCGGCCGTCAATCCGACGCCGGAAACGTGGAAGCGATGATTTACTTTAAACTTTTAAAATCGGCACCACCGCGCACTATAAACCCGGATCGGGCCATTAAACTAGTCCTAGCTAAACTAAAGAAGGGGGAAGAGAGATATACCGAGCGATCCGTGTCCTCCGGTCTTCTCGTCGTCGTCCCGATCTCCCGCGGAGTGTCCGGTCTCCACCTCCTCACCGGAAGGGCACCACGTCGCCGGCTTCTTTTACGGGCTCCTACCTCTACACCGAGGCAACTCGGGCACGAAGTTGGCGAGTCAACGTGCCCAAGGTTTGCTGTAGAATAGTGTAGTGAGCTATTTGTGTCTCTAGGGGTTTAGGGAGTTGCCATTGGTGGAGGATATGAGATAAGCTTTTGGAGGAGGAGCTAAAAAGATTTTTGCCTAGCCAAATGAGCAAAAATTCCCCACTACCAAATTGGGACAGCCCACCATCTCTTTGGCCGGCCATGGCATAGAAAAAGAATGAGAGGAGAGTGTGTAGCCATGAGGTGAGTGAGTGAGCCAAATCAAAGAGAGAGAAAAGGGTATAATGAAAAGAAAATGATCACCAATCAAAAACAACACTCCACCAACCTCATCATCATAACAAAGGTCAAGCCAACATGAAAGAAGAAGTCAAATGGTCAAGGGATGGTGCTCCATCATGAAACCATCATGATACAAAAGTATGCAAAGACAACCCTCCAAATAGCTAATTTTCACAAATGCAAATAAGCCCTCCTCCACCAATCTTCGGCCAATGAAAGATACAAAGAAATATGGCCGAAACCGGAAAATAAACTGGCAACTCCAAAAACCTGATCCCGTAATAAATTACAGGAAAACTCCGCTACTGTATATACATACCCGCATTTGTATTCCGATCGAATACAAATGCAATGAGACAAATCTACACTGTCCAATACTAGGATCCGGCTTAAACCAAAGCCCGCTAGTATTAACCGTCCGATCCTGATCCGTGCAATACCGCACGTATCTGATCGAACCCTGCCATATCTCCATACGGCCTCTACAGCGTTTCGCCCAAAAACTTGAGCAACTGTCTGTGGGGGACTCTAAAGACTCGTCAACACCTTGGTTGTGGATTTAACCACTAGCATGTCAGAGATATTAGCCTATACGTAACGGGCTACCAGGTATTGACCAAAAGGGACGTCTGTGAGCGAACTCATCCTGACACCCTACTGAGCCTGTCAGTGATAATATTCGTATAGTCCGGTCCGTTCATCTATGAGTATCGCATGGCGGGCCTAGGGGGTTGGTAAAAGTCAGACCCCCAAAAGTGGTACAAGTTGTGTCGGAGTGTAGCACAGAACACCCTGAGATACTACTGGAATACCTACCAGTAAATCTCCTGCCTTGGCCAAGGACTTCGTGTAATGGCTCTCCTAGACACAGCGCGACCTCACCCCCAATACCAGGAGAGACGAACCCCTGAAGATCCGCTCACTGCCTCCATGTGGCTCGGGACTGTACCCAACTAAAACCTGTTTGCACGTCTCCTTTGAGCGTGGTAGGGTAGTAATCAAAGTACAGTGGGAACTCACACGAGACAAATGACGATCCTCAGGTCGATGAACTAACCTGTACACATGTCACCAGGGAACTGCTATCTGACGTCAGGTATAATACCAACTAGCAGGTTCCCGGCGAGTCCTGTCCGGTGTACTCATAACCCAATGAGCACCTGTATACATCTTAGGTGAACCAACTGACACCAGTGGCTTGTGAGACCGGCCACCGCCCTTCGTCGGGGTCTCGACTGTACACACTAGTCTACTCTGGAGTATCGATGCCCTGTCTCGAAACTCCCATGACTAGGGACCTTTTAAGGATGTGCTTATAGACTACCAGCTCCCACGTATATGATCGCTCTCATACTGCTGGCAGTCAAGCAAGAATCCTAAGGGCTCTATCAACGTGTAATAGCGACCTGTCAGGTCACCTAAACCAGTACACGATGATAAAGATAAACCAGATAGCATACTATCATCTCGAGTAAGACTGTCCTATCGGAATAGGTCCTCCCTCAATCATTGCAATCACGTGCCTGTGATCCAATAATTGACTTTGAGGGCACTATCTCCAACAGTCGAGTCCGGGTCTCCTAACTCTAGAATTGGTAGGGTTGCTTGCCGCTCTCGTAGGGGTCTAGGGGTGTGGGTTTGGCTATTCATCACGACCGTGGAATCCGTGTTTTATACTGGCTCGTATTGAAAACACGGATGTCCTAGTATATCCAATATTTCATATGTTTCTTCTGCTGCGATATCTGTGATGTGATCATTTGATATGTTGTGATAGATACTGTATATGATATATATGATATATTATATAGACGTTACTTATGTTTTGCACTCGCGCTAGCCCTGCCCCGCTCTGTCGTTAGTTACCTAACCTAACGGTGCACGAGGGGACATCGAGGCGAATGCGGATGGCATAAGTGTACGTCGTATTTATCTGTGATGTTTAGGTGATTTAAATGATGGGACTTCATTAATATGATTAATGAAAGAAAAGAAACCTAAAAGATGTTGTGGAATCGAATTTTCAAAAAAACAAAACAAAACAGGTAGCTACAGTTCTTGCTTTGCATCGCGGCGTTCCTTGTAGAACATCCTGCACCTTATTCGATAAGGAAAGGGCCGAGATCCCTTCACCGGGAGTGACCCCTTTAGCAATAACTGGCAGATGCTACAACCCTCGGTTTGTCTTTCGATTGCTCCTATAGTTCTTGCTTTGCACAGCGGTATATATGATATATCCTGCACCTTATTCGATCAGGAAAGCGCCGACGATCCCTTCACCGGGTGTGACCCCTTTAGCAAAACTAGAAAAGCCTCAAAAACACTCCATTTTAAAATTATTTGATTCTACAACGATATCAAGTTCATTACGCAATAGGTTTTCAGAAAAACCTGTCGTAGCCCTCCGTCATTTCAGATAAGTACTACTTAGTATTCGTACTGCGGTAGTTTGGCATGCGTCAAGGCGTAGTGTACGGTAGCTAACTAGTGCTTATCTGCTAGCATACAATGCGATTGGATTAAGGTATTCGTACGGCGTTGTTTGGCATGCGTCAAGGGTCGTGCGGGTGGGTTTAATTCAATCAAGAAATGTACGGGTTGAACTTGACTAGCGGACTATGGGTTGTTTGGCATACGTCAAGGTCATAGCACGCTAGGGGCAAAATATTATCGGGAATTTCAAGTGTTGAAATTTGCAATGAGATTGCATACCTTCTATGAGATAGTTGGATCCCGATACCCGCTGCGAGTAAGAGTTACTTTTGGGAGAATTTTACACATTACAATTAGCCGATCAAGTAGGTGTCTAGAAAGGTGTTAACGGGGTTATGCCGCTGGGAAAACGGGGTTATGCCGCTGGGAAAACGAGGTTTTACATTAATTAGGTTCGTGCGAAAGCACGGGGGACCTCCCTCAAAGTACCGACACTGGCCTGGCTGAAAGATTGGCGAACTTGTAGCGTGTAATTAATCCCGGCTAGTCTTTCCTTTTAAGATTTGAAGGAAGATTTGATAAAAACAGTGGGAGCCATCCTGATTAGATAAAATAATAACCAATCTATTCTTGCAAGAGCGCACGCAGAGTGTTTTCTTCTCTCTCTCTCCAGGTAGCGACCATATCACGCCTTAATCAAGATAATAATACGGATAATTGACTGAACCCGCTTGTTATACTGAGCTGGGGAACGTTGGTCCCGCTCCAACTTGTAAATGTTATAAGACCGAGCAGGAAATTTGGGGATTACCAGAATTCCCGTGCCGCCCAAACGAAGAAAGTGCATGCTGATGCATCTTCTTCGGGTGTGTTCATTACAGAGAACTGTTTCTCAGTATACTTTACGTCCTGGGTATGAGATACCGGATCAGGATCCCGCATATGTAAACTGTTACATGGGCTACAGATAGGTAAAGAACTGAGAACGGGTGATAAGTTTCATGAGATAGAAAACGGTGCAAGTGTTGCAGCCAAGTCTGTTGGTCACTATCACCCTGTATTACCAGAATACATTGATTCTGAACGAATGTTATTAGATACCGAACCTGATATACAAAATCATATCAGTCTCTTTATTAGTAAAGAAGGATATAATTTTGTATTGTTGGATAATGTTTTGAACATTTCCTATATCAAAAGTTGATCGATTCAGGTATGTTATCTAAAAGCATTGACGTTCTAAATCAAACTACAGTTCTTAGTATACAGAACACACACAAGAGGAAGAGTTCAGAAATGAACGAATCCTTCTTGAGGTATTGTAGACTAGGTCATATCAATGCGACCCGACTAGATGAAGTTACATATAGATGCATATTTAAATCAGTTTGAATTTACATCTTGTGAAACTTGCCAGTCATGTCACAAAGATATAATGACACCAGCTCTGTTTATTGGAAAAAGAGAAAGAATTAGTGAACTTTTGGGATTGATACATGCTGATGTATGAAAGGTCCCCTGTCTACACATGCCAAGACCGGTTCTTTTTACTTCATTACATTCTCTGATAATCTCTCAAGAATCAGACATATGTTCCTGTTGAAACACAAGTCCGAACCTTTTGAGATATTCACGGAATATAAGTTAGAAGTAGAGAACCAAAATACGGGTATAAGTATTATGTCCTTTGATGTGATCAAGGAGGAGAATACTTGAGCACGGAATTCCTGGACTATTCTAAAGGAGAATGAGATTCTCTCTCAGCATTACTCCTCCGTATACACCATAGCACGATGGTATATCGGGGTAGAGCAATCACACCCTATATGATAAGGTGTGCTCTATGATGAGTACTACTGAGTTACCTATTTCCTTTTGGGAGTTATGCACTTATAAAGTTGCATACCTATTGAATAGGGTTCCAACCAAATCAGGTGCCTACCACTCCATATGAGATATGGTAAGGGAAGAGCCTATCTCTTAAGTTAGTTAAGATTTGGGTAGTCTGGCCTATGTCTAAAAGCAAAATCCGGACAAGCTCGAGGCAAAGTCAGTTATGTAGAACTGGAAAGGTTCCAGCTATACAAACTACAGCAGATGATTTGGTAGAACCAAAGGATTCAGTAGATACCAACGAACCTCAGCCTCTCCGCCGATCTAGTAGGGTTTCTCACCCACCTGAAAGATACTTCTGTTTCTCTATGATAGTGGGAGCGAGGATTGCATCATGAGATGATGACCCAACTATTTTTGAGCTGGCCATCAGGAGTGGGACTCTATAAGAATGGCTGGATGCTTAGCGATCTGAGATGGAATCCTTATACACCAACAAAGTATGGACTTTTGGTTGCTTTATCTGAAGGGTTAAATCCCCATTAGGAGCAAGTATATCTTGAGGAGATTACTTGGTGTAGATGGAAAAGTTGAGGCTTTCAAAGCTAGACATGTTAAAGGTTTTCATCATCGACCAGGCGTGGATAATGATGAAACCTTTTTCAGTGGCTATGCTTAAGTCCATCCAGATCCTACTTGCCACGGCTACATACCATGACTATGATATCTGGCGGTTGGGTGTCATGACTGCTTTTCTAAAATGATGTTTTAGAAGAAAGCGTCTGTAAGTACACAGCCAGAGGGCTTCGTAGACAATGGGAGCAGCGGAAACGTGTACAAGATGCTTTATGTGATAAAGCAGGCATCGCGGAGATGGAACGTCTGTTTTGATGAGTTAGTCAAAGAGTTTGACATCATCAAAATGGTAGATGAACCTTGTATAAACAAAAAGGTAGTAGGGACTATTGTAGTGATCCTCGTAGAGTATGTGGATGACATACTCTTGATAGGGAAGGAGCTTCCTATGCTACGCTCGGTCAATCTCCGCTTATCAAAAGGATTATCCATGAAGGATCAATGTGATACCTCCTAAATCCTAAGTTTTGATCTATGAGATAGATGTAATTGGATGTTAGGATTCTCACTAGATGTAGTGAGATGGTATCAATCGATCCTGGGGAGAATTACTGGAAGTGTTCCAGGGTGATAAGGATGACTGAAAGTCAGTCACAGGTATTGTCTTTACCCTCAGTAAAGGGACGGTGTGTTGGAAGAGTTCCAAGCTATATACCGTGGCATACTAGACGATAAAAGCTGGATACATCGCTACCAAAGATGCTACCAAAGAGGAAGTCTGGGTATATATTAGTTCATGAGATGAACTTCGCTCCTACCATTGTGAGACAATGGAGTTGTGGTTTATGCCTAGGAACGCCCGTCCCATCAGTGATCCAGACATATTCTGAGGCAGTGTCACCTGATCATGGAGATGGTTGATCTCCAAGGGATCGAGGTCAGGAGAGTAGACTCAGAGGACAACACGGCGGATCTACTCACAAAGGCCTTTTCCCAGAGAGAGACTTTTATGGGATGGTTGAGTATGAGATACTGCAACCACTGCTACAGATGGCCCTAGTGCAAGTGGGAGATTGATAGTTATATGTATGCCCTAGAGGCCATTACTGTACATAGGATGTATATTGTAGTGGATGCTTGGACATATATAGGGAGGACTTTCTTGCTCGACATGATAGTATGCTATCTGGTTGCTCTTTATCTTAACGTGTACACTGATTGTCTCTCTGTTACATGTTGGTAAAGCCCTTAGGATGTGTACTTGACTACCTGGACTATGATGCGGATCATACTAGTGGAGACATGGTAGTCCATAAGTACATCCTTCAAGGTCCCTAGTCGTGGGTGTGTCGAGACGGGGCATCGATATACCAAAGTAGACGAGCGTATACCTTCTCGACCCATACAGATGGGCGATGGATGATCCCATATCCATTGGTGTTTGACATCAGAGATGATATACGGGTGCTCAGTGGAGACTGGGTATACTGGACGGACTCGCCGAGAACTCCCAGATGGTATTATACCTTACGTCAGATGGCAGTTCTCTGGTGACACTGGTACAGAGTAGTCTGTTGACCCGAGATCGTCATAGAGTCTTGTGTGATTCCTACTGTGCTTTGATTTCCACCTTACCATGTCCAAGAGGGCGTGCAAAACGGTGGTTTTTGGGTACAGTCCCGAATCACATGGAGGCAATGAGCGATAAGAGGGGATTCGTCTCTCCCGGTATAGGAAGTTGATGTTGCGCTGTGTTCGATTGGCTATAACCGAAAATCCCTGGCCAGGATTGCTGAGATTTACAGGTAAGTGTTACCATTAGTTTCTCGAACTGTTATAGACCTCATATCGACACGACTTATCGAGCTATTGGGGTCTGACGTTTACCATCCCTAGGCGAGATATGCGACATATTAGACGATCAGACCGGACTGTACGGTAAGTGTTACTGGTTGGATTCACAGGAGTGTGAGCGGGCTTGCTCGTTGATCTTCTGATCGCTCAATACCCGGGTGGCCGTTACGTTTAGCAGACCGCTTGCGGCTTGTGGGTGTTTGATATGATCATCACCTACTGCTGGCGTATTGACGAGTCTTTAGAGTCCTACACAGAGGTTTCCTGGCTCAAGCGAAACGAAATAGGAGCGCATATGAGATATGTGCAGGACTGAGAATAATACCAGTATGTGATACTGTATTCTATTCTCGCGATTTGTATCATTGGACAGTTATATAAGATATAGCCGGGTCACCGAATCAAGTGTTGATTCGATACATTGATACACTTGATATTAGTCGGTTATATGCGATATGACCGGATCATTAAATGAAGTGTTGATTTAATGATTTAATGTATAATTATATATTTGATATATTACTTTACATTAACTAGTATTTGTTCACTTAAGATGGATTTTCTCACTTGATGTGCACAAGTAGTATATGTGATATATTTTTGTGCACTAGATTGTATCATATTTGATGATACATGAAAACTTGGGTGTATGTTTGCTTTAAACCATCTTTAGGTTAATGGTTAGGTTTTAATTTGTTTTATTTATTTTCTTTATTCATTTTGGCAAGAATAAAGTGGAGGCTTGGTTTGTTTTATTCATGAAGTTTCATGAAGCTTTGAAAGTCTTTGCCATTTTGTTTTTTGCCTTAACCTAACCATTAAACCTAAACCCTAGTTTATTCTCTACATGTGTTAGCCTCACCCATGGTTGCATTATGATAAGACCACTTGATTTATGATTATTAATTAATTCTTTTTCTATTCTCTTCTTCTTCTTCTTCTTGATGAAGGAAAAGAAAGCTTGCTTGAAAATTATCAAGTGATGAATCCAAGTGAGAAATCCAAATCCAAAGTGAACCCACTTCCTATTTCTTCATCCTCTACCACTTGCCATGTAGTAGAGTGTGTTATCTTCACAGGTTTCATGACCAAGTGAAGATGGAGCTTGAGTTAGAGTTGCCTCGACATAGATCATCTTCGGTATCGAAGTCAACGACCTAGCCCGCTCATTTCTCCGACGAAACCATCGCAAGAGTTCGAGATCCCGGTGATCGCAGCGAAGGGACGTCATCACGGAGCTAAAGAAGTGGTGGACCGGATCTACAAAGGTTGTATTTCCATTCACTTGGTGTAAATGTGATTTACTTTCATTTAGTTTCGCCTAAACTCTAGTTAACGATCTTGCTAAGGGTTGTTCGGCACATAGAAAATTTGAATTTGGCATGGTTGATGCCTTGTGGAACCTCTTGAGTGTGCCTAGGAACCCGACACAAATAGCATCTACCCTGAATCTCAGGCAAGACGAGCCTACGCGGTCGCGTCTCTGTGTTCGGAGGGGAACACACCTCCCTGCTGTTCTCCGAGTACACTGTAATAGAATAGATAATCATTTCAAAGCTGTGAAACAACGTTGAAATGAACATCTAATCTATCTTTGTACATGGAGAACCAGCGGAAAGGTACTGACTAAATATCTCGAAACGGATGAAAACACAAGTGAATGAAGGTGTTTGCTTTATACATTCCTAACTTGTCCACACGGGACAAATCTATCGGTTATCGTACGATTGAATTTTCTCGTCACATAGACTATACGACGATTGTTAGTATCGAGCTATACCGTCGGATATTTAACAACTTTCGTATAGTTCTATGTCACGACGAACATCGAACGTATGTTAACCGATAGACGGGGACTAAGTGGCGCTTTTAGTTTCATATATGAGTATCGATGAGAATATGAAAGTTTCATATTATCATCGATTATCATATATTGGTTTTAACTTGAATATCTTGAATCACTCTCTAATGATGCATTTGTTGTGTATTCTTGTTGTGTGTGTGTGTTTCGGCTGTCGGGGTAAGGCTTCTTTCGGTTATCATACGATTGAATATTCTCGTCATATAGACTATACGAAGTATTTAAATAAAATATAACTGGTATCAGAAATCTGGTCCTAACACACAGGAAGCAACCCTTATCCTCAACTAACCTACATACTGAATATTATCTGTCGAGTTAACAAATTTAACCTGATCGGATATACCCGCTGGATAAAACCTCACAAAGATAGGCTCGAATTGAATGTAGATGGTGCAAAATCAAGTATAACAAATTTACCATACATCAGAATTACATTCAAGGAAGTTCAATCCCAAGCTCTAAATTTTTAATTACTTTTGCTAAAAATGAAAGTGTATTCAGCTTTGCTGTCTCTGTTGTATATGCAGTTGCACTCAGCAGATCTTAAATAAAATCTCCGTCCCCTGAGAACAGTTTTCCCACAAAAAAAAAACAGTCTGTATCTTAACATGCACTGCACCATCAGAATCTATGCGTTCAAGAGTTACGCCTGAGCAAAATGCAAGCAACCTTTTCAATTTTCGGCTCTAATTTGAACTGATCTGCAGTCCATTCTCTCACACACTTTTCCCCAGGAAAATTAGTAGCACACCTATCATACTCTAAAATTTAAGAACCCTAACCCCAACCCTAACCCTAACCCCAGCCCCAACCCCAGCCCCAGCCAAACCCCAACCCCAACCCCAACCCTAATCCTAGCCCCAGCCCCAGCCCCAGCCGAACCCCAACCCTAACCCTAACCCAACCCCAACCCCAACCCCAACCGTAACCCACTACCGAACCCTAACCCCAACCGTAACCCCAGCCCCAGCCCCAACCGCAACCCCAACCCTAACCCTAACCCCAACCGATGCCTCATCGGTACCCAAACCATGAACCCTAGCCCTAAAATAATCAAAAATTTGTTTAATTGAAGATTTCCTAACCTGTGCAGTGGAGGAGACGATCGATCGGTGGCGACGACGAAACGGAGGCGACGACGAAAACGGCGATGAGGAAGAACCGGGCGGTGGCGACGACGAAACGGCCTGCGCTGGCGATGACGAGAACGGCGATGAGAGATTTGGCGATCGGCGGGAACGAGGATTTGGGGATTTTGGATTCGCGCGCGAGAGTATCGAGAGATAAGATAATTAGCGTAGGGATCGATCTGTGCCTTTTTAATTAAATCCCTATTTAGATGCCCCTGCGAATTAGTCCGTAGGTTCTTGGTTTGCGGCTCCGTAGGGGCAAACAACAATTTACGATTTAATATTTTTAAATTAATATGTAAGGACCGTAGGGGCAACCTTATGGCTCTACGGATTAGTCTGTAGGGCCAAAAGAAATCTGCCCCTATGGATTTCGTTATCCGTAGGGCAACCCCCTATTTTAGTAGTGAGACTATATATAGTAAATTCAAATTACAAAAAACTTTATCCCTTTGGCAACAAAGTACCAAATTCTTTTTGCATGTATAAGAAACTATCACAAAACTTTCAAAAACTGCCATAATCAAGATACCACACCAGCAATAATTGCAAGAAACTACCACAAAACGCATAGTAATTTCTTGTAATTTTGAGAGTTTTTAATAGTTTGTTGTCATAGGGGTAGAGTTTTTGGATATGCCCATTTTCCTAATAGTTCTATTATATTGGATATATGCCCATTTTCCTCGAAATAATTTTCAGCTTAGGCATTATTATATGGTTAACCAAGAGAAAAACTTAACCAGTCTTCTGTCTAATGCATAATTGAAGTTGATTATATGGTATGGTTCAACAAAATAAAATAATTCAAATTTCTATCTTGATTATTGATATTAGTAATGAAGGTATTGAAATTGTGACAATAAACTCCCAAGTTCAAGGCAACCAACCAACATAAGCGATAGGAGATCCCAATAATATTCCTACCTACAACCAATATTTTAAAAAGCGTTCTAATAGAATTCCGTTGCTATGTTTTTTTACCGCTTAAGCGGGCTAATATTCTTCACCC
Source organism: Agapanthus africanus (assembly GCA_030015575.1). Taxonomy (NCBI): domain Eukaryota; kingdom Viridiplantae; phylum Streptophyta; class Magnoliopsida; order Asparagales; family Amaryllidaceae; genus Agapanthus; species Agapanthus africanus. Next base: position 223,037,187 of record JASDDO010000028.1, on the reverse strand, counting down.
ATTAATTGGATAGCCATACTTTACTTCTTATTGATTAGAACGTATTTAACATGTGTGTGTGTGTGTGTGTGTGTGTGTGAAAGTTCTTAGTACCCTCACCGCGGAAATCGCGGCCGATGCGGAGCTGAAAAACGAAAATTTTACAAAAGCATACTAGAAACTAATCCCTAACGATCGATCCAAACACTAAAACCAGAAAACAAACATGCAAGGTTTAGAGATTACAACATTTGATATGTGTCCATCCAATCATGAAAGACTACTCTAAGCTCCTCGTAGGCTGTCGGAAACAAGTTTGAAAGGCAACCGCCCTTACCGAAAATGACCACCCGAAAGAACCGATCCAAGCTCCTGCTTCACCTATTGAAGCAACTGACGCTCCAAACTCGTTAGGACTGGAGAGTGGAGATGTAGGAATTTTTCACTATCATATTCTCTCAAGCACAAAGCTCAAGAGAGTTGTGAAGGAGGATGAAGGCTAGCCATCTCAAAAATGGCTAAGTGTTGTATGAATGAAAAATGAGAGAATGACAATTTTTCAACCATACAATAAAAGATCATAACCATTTTCTAATAAACAATTGAAGCCCATTTCTCTCTAAATGTCTACAACCATGCTTATAGGCACCTCATCCTCCACATCATTTTTAATTTTCCTAAAAAAGAAAACCAACAAATAAGGTGTCCTCATTCTAAAACATATTCCGTATAAGTACGGAATACAACTTGGTATACGTATCGAAATTCATATACATGTATTCATATAAAAATACGAATAGCCAAGAGAGAGAAAATAAACAGTGAACAATAATACAAGAATATATATATATATATATATATAAATTATTAAATCAAAATCCTGATTTAATAATCCAGCTTAATTCTAAACCGCTAGTATTATCAACCATCCGATTAAAGTCTCTGTAACATGTTGTAGAGTGTTTTTCATCACCCTATTGATATGGGAATACGTGCGCTTGTCAGTGTTGGATATATATACCCTAGAGGCCAGTATTGTATATGTATACATATAGATGCTAGGGATATGTATGTACAGGACAATCTTGCTCAGATTTATAGTATATTATTTGACTTGTCTTTGTCAGGATATGTGTATTTATTTCTATTGTTGTTATATCTAGCTTGCACATATTGATAAAGACTCGATACGGTAGTATACTATTATGGTTTGTCTTTATCTTAACATGGCATAAGTCATACTCATTACATATTGCGGTTACATGTTGATAAAGCCCGTAGGATCTTGCTTGACTACCTGCGTTGTGATGGCGATCATACTTGTGAGAGCAAGGTAGTCCATAAGCACATCCTTAAATGGTCCCTAATCGTGTGAATATCGAGACTGAGCATTGATACTCCAGAGTAGACTAGTGTATATATTTCTAGCCCTGTCGGGGGATGGTTGGTCCCGCAGCCATTGGTCTGATGCACCCAAGATCATATACAGGTGCTCACTGGGTGTGAGTACACTGGACAGACTCACCGAGAACTTCCAGATGGTACTATACCTATCGTCAGATGGAAGTTCTCAGGTGACATGTGTACAGGTTAGTCTTTGGACCTGAGATCGGCATTTGTCTCGTGTGAGTTCTCACTGAGCTTTGATCAATACCCTACCACGGCTCTACTGAGTCATGCAAACAGGTTTTGGTTGGGTTCAGTCCCGAGCCATATGGAGGCAGTGAGCGATTGTTGGGGATTCGTCTCTCCTGGTATTGGGAGTTGATATCGCACAGTGATTGATTGGTCAGGACCATAAGACCTCGGCCAAGGCAGTAGGGATTTACTGATAGGTTGATCAGTAGTTTCCCGGATTGGTCATGAGCCACATCGACATGACTTATCAGGTTATTAGGGTCTGACGTTCACCATCCCCTAGACCCGGTATGCGATACTCTTTGACGAAGAGACCGGACTGTATGGATATTGTCACGGATAGGCTCAGTAAGAGTTCGGACGAGTTTACTCGTCGGCTTTCCTTTTCGACAGGTACCTGGGTAGCCATTACATATAGCTAGTGCCGCTGACGTGCTTGTGGTTAAACCTACTGCCAGAGTACCGTTGAGTCTTTAGAGTCCCACACAGAGGGTTTCCCAGCTTCGGGCGAAACGATGTAGAGGTCATATGGTTTTGCGACAGGGTTCGTTCATATACAAGTACTTGTGCGCGTATGGTGTTCTAGCGGTTGATACTAGTGGGATTTGGTTTAAGTCGGATCCTAGTATTAGATTTTGGGTTGGTTTAGTCTCTTTGTATTTGTGTTTCTCGGAACACGGATGGGGATATGTATATACGGTTAAGAAGGACAGAGAAGAAGATACCTCATTAGGGTTTTGACCATTGACTTGATTAAAACCATAATGAGATAGAAGAAATTGTTTACTAATCTTTATTAGTGATAATTGTGTCATGGTTAATTGGTTTGACCATTTGACTTGTTGACCATTGTTAACTTAGATATTTTTGTTGAGCACAAGATATTTTGCTTAGCATTAATTGTGACATGATAATGGTCAAATCAAATGAACCATCACAATTATCTTAATAAAACTTATTATTCTTTTTTCTCATATGAGAGCTCTCTTCATTATTCTTACTCTCATTCTCTTTCATGATTCTCTCCTTTTTCCTCTCTCAAACCCTAATGTCTCATGTGTTGAGAATCAAGGGCTTGTGAGACTAAGCCACTAAAATCACACTCTACTCACTCTAGTCTACTTAGATTAACAAGTTAAGTATTCTAGTTGTCTCAAGTTAGAGGTTTAGCTCAAGGTTGGAGCTCTCGGGTGGATCATCATTGACACAAGAAGGCCGGAGTTCAAGCGCGATCCATACGTCCATCGAGGAGCTTGAGGAGAGGATCGAAGACCCGAAGGACTTGTTTCCGTTAGGTATATTTTCTATCATAATAGATAGAACCCTAACTAGCTAACTAGGTTTATGGTAAAAATCTAGTTTAGTGTTATTCTAGCGCCAAGTTTTGTATCGCTATATAATTTTTGTTCCACATTTGGCCACGGGAGTTGGCCATGGCGCTAGTGTAACCCTTCATGGTATCAGAGCCAGGCTATAAAACCTATAGTAGCTAGTTTCAACGTGTTTAGAATATCGATCGACCGAATTTTTCAAAACCAAAATTCCATTTTTATAGTTTCTGTCGAATTTTAAAAATGGTAAAAAGATTAATTTTATGGTCTCAGAAAATCGTGCAGGCTTTTTTAAGAACCCTTAAGAAATTTGGGCCCATGATACCTCTAACACACCGCAGAACTGCCACGCAAATCACATAGTGGCCGCGGTTCTGTGGCTGTATTGGGACTTCTGTGCTCAATATTTCTTCTGGGGTTCTTTTGTTTGGAATTATGGTTTCTGGAATGTTTATTTTTTTGGGTCCAGATTTGTTTCAGTATTGGATTAGAACTTGGGGCCCACTTGGAAAGGTTTAGTCGATCGAAATTTTGAAATACATATTTTGTTATCAGTACTTAGTTTAGCATCTGCGACCGTGAATGTCATTTGATCGGTAAACCCGTCTATCTACTATATGTTCTTTTAGAAGGATCTGCGAACGTGACATTCACGTTGATGTTTTGTGATTGTGCTGAGATTGTGGTTGGATTGTCGTGGTGGATAGCATGTGGTGTAATGTTAGAAGTACATTTTATATTCATCTGTACATTTGTTATTGCAGGGCGAGCGTCCGACATGTGGACTGCCGTCTTTGCCAGGTTGTATATTATTTTAGGGCACGACCGGGTTGAGGTCGATATCACCATTTGTACATATTATTTTCTTTTTCTGTACTAGAATTGCCCCACGGTGGAGTGCACGAATAGCCGGGTTCTAGAAGGCAACAAGCCCGTATCTCATGGCGTTGAGATGGAGAGGGCTTCATTCTAGAATTGGCGGGCTATCCGCCACACTCGTAGGGGGTACAGGTTTTCATTGCACAGGCTATCCACATGACCGGGAACGTCGGGTTTTATTTGCAGCTCAAATGAAACCCGGAGCTCCAAGATTATCTACCATTCTGTAATGTTGGCTGAGATCTAATAGATGTTGTATATGTTTTGCATCCGCGCTAGTACAGCCCCCGCTCTGTCGTTAGTTAAGTAACCTAACGGGTGATGATGGGGCCCAGTGGCGAATGCGGATGGCATATACATACATTTTATTTTCGTTATTTTCTGGTGTGATAGGTTAATTGATGGGACTACATTAATTTTGATTAATGAAAGAAAATAAACCTAAAAGATGTTGTTGGAACCAAGTTTTAAAAACTGACATTACAGACGTTCTCTTTTGCTTTACACAGTGGTATTCGGTTATGAATATCCAACACCTCATTCGACGAGGTAAGGGCTGAGATCCCTTCATCGGGAGTGACCCCTTGAGTAAAAGTTTGAGTCAACGTAATAACTTCTCTATAGTCGATTATTTTTGCTTTGCATTGTGGTATTCAGTTTGGAATATCCTGCACCTCATACGACGAGGAAAGAGCCGAGATCCCTTCACAGGGAGTGACCTCTTTAACAAAGGTTCTCACCACTATATATTTGTAAAACCACTCAGGTTCCTTCAACGATATCAAGTTCATTACGTTAACGGGTTTTTCGCCAAAAAACCCCGCCGTAGCCCTCCATCATTTCGGATTGGTATTGCTTAGTATTCGTGCTACGTATTTCGTGCTCAGCCGAGGCGTAGTGTTCGGTAGCTATGTAATATTTTTCTGTAGCAAATAAAGCGATTGGTTAGGACAGCCGTGCGGTCATTTTGTCTCAGTCAAGGACTCGTACGGGTTGGTCTAATGCAATCAAGATAATGACGGGTTGAACTTGACTAGGATCCTTTGATATGTTGGCTCAGTCAAGGACACTTGGGTCCTAGGGGCAAAAACCACATCGGGAGTTTCAAACATACAGGAAACTTATAGATTTAGCATACCTTCTGGAGTGTAGTGACTAGAGTGGATTCCATCTAGGTCATTACACAATGATAGTTGGATCCCGATCCCACTGATGAGTTGGATTACTCTGGGGAGATTATTTCACTTAACAATCAATGCTATAAACCAAGTAGGTGTCTAGAACGGTGTTAGCGGGGCTACGCCTCCAAGGAAAAGAGATTATAAAATTAAGGAACTTCGCGAAAGCGTTGGAAAACCTCCCTCGAAATACTAACACTAGCCATGCTGAAAAGTTAAGAAAGTATTGTGACGTGCGATTAAATCCTGGCTAGTTCTTCTTTTAGGGTTTGAAGAAGAATTTGAGGAAACAGTGGGAGCCATCCTGGTTAGATAAATTAATAACCAATCTAATCTTGCAAGAGCGCACGCTGAGTATTTCTTTTCTCTCTCTCCAGGTAGCAACCATTTCACGCCCTAATCAAGATAATAAAATCTATCACTTGACCGATCCGAATTCTTATTCGGGGCTGGGGAACGTCGGTTCGGCTCTAACTTACGACAACAGTCATGAGTATGAGCAAGGGAAAGAGGATTGTATGGATTCCAAGGAGACCCATGTGAAGAAGAAGCATATTATTGCATCTACTTCAGGTGTTCTTGTAATTGAGAACTGCTTTTTGGTAAGTCCAACCTCCTGGGTACTAGATATCGGATCAGAACCTCATATCTATAATTTATTGCAGGGACTGAGAAAAAGTAGGATAGTTGCACCTGTTGATGAAACGGGGCATAAGTTAATACTGCAGCCGTCAGTGAATATCACCTAGTGTTGCCAAATGGCAATACTATGATTTTGAACAATTGCTACTATGTACCTTCCATGGTTTGCAACATCATATCAGTTTCTTTACTTGATAAAGATGGATATAACTTTGTTCTTGATAGGAATATCATGAACATTTATCTTGATAAGGTACTTGTTGCAGAAGGTACACTGTGTAATGGTATCTATGTTCTAAATCAGAATACAGTTCTCAATGTACAAAACACACGCAAGAGAAAGAGTTCAGATACGAACGAATCCTAATTGTGGCATTGTAGACTTGGTCATATCGGAGAGAAAAGTCTAAGTAAGTTACATAAAGATGGACTTTTGAATACGTTCGAATTTTCATCTTATGAAACTTGTCAGTCTTGTCTCAAAGGAAAGATGACCAAATCTCCGTTCACCAGACATGGAGAAAGAGTAGCAGAGCTCTTGGGACTCATACACAGTGATGCGTGTGGTCCGATGTTTATACATGCAAGGGGTGGGTTCTCGTACTTCATCACATTCACTGATGATCTCTTTAGATTCGGATATGTGTATCTTATGAAACACAAATCTGAAGCTTTTGAGAAATTCAAAGAATTCTGAAACGAAATAGAGAAACAGGTTGGCAAAAGTATCAAGATCCTCCGATTTGATAGGGGAGGGGAGTAATTGAGCACGGAATTCTTAAATTACTTAAAAGAGAATGAAATTCTCTCTCAGCTTACTCCTCTTTATACACCACAGCACAACGGTGTATCAGAGCGAAGGAATCGTACCCTATTGGATATGGTTCGCTCCACGTTGAGTAGTGCTGAGTTGCCTCTTTCATTTTAGGGACATGCGCTTTTGACAGCGGCATATCTATTGAATGATGTTCCGTCCAAATCCGTGCCTAAGACACCATTCGAGATATAGAATGGCAAAAGGCCGTATCTTAAACGTATTAAGATATGGGGTTGTTCGGCCTATGTAAAAGTACAAAATCCGGACAAATTGGAGGCACGTTCAGTTTTATGCAAGTTTGTGGGATATCCTAAAAATTCAATAGGATATCTATTCTACCACACCGAGGAACAGAAGGTGTTTGTATCTCGCCACGTCACCTTTTTAGAGTGGCAATTTCTTGCAAAAGAAATAAGTGGGAGTTCGATAGAACTGGAAGAAATTCAGCGACCACAAACTGAAACTGAAGATTTGACAGAATCTCAAGATTCAATAACCCCAGACGAACCTCAGCCACTCTGCAGATCTGGTAGGATTTCTCATCCGCCCGAGAGATACTACGGTTTTCTCATAGACGGGGATCGAGAGGATTGCATCTTGGAAGAAAATGGTCCTACCAGTTTCAGGCAGGCCATTATCAGTAGGTTCTCTGATAAGTGGCTGGATGCTATTCGATCCGAAATGGAGTCCATGTACACCAATAAATTGTGGACCTTGGATATTGCTCCATCTAGGGTAAAACTCGTTGGATGCAAATGGATCTACAAAAGGGAACTTGGTGTAGATGGGCCGGTGGAAACCTATAAGGCTAGACTCGTTGCAAAAGGTTTTCGTCAAAGACCAGGTGTGGACTATGACGAAACTTTTTCTCCAGTGGCTATGCTCAAATCCATTCGGATCCTACTTGCCATTGCTGCCTTCTATGACTATGAAATCCGGCAGATGGACGTAAAAACGGCTTTTCTAAACGGCTGTTTTGAAGAGCGTGTTTATATGGATCAGCTGGAAGGTTTCGTAGACAGTGGGAGCAGCGGGAAGGTGTGCAAGTTGCTTAAATCCATTTATGGATTAAAGCAGGCATCGCGGAGCTGGAACATCTGTTCCGATGAAACAGTCAAGGAATTTGACTTCATCAAGAACGAGGATGAGCCTTGTATTTATATGAAGATTGTAGGACGAACTGTCGAGTTCCTAGTCTTGTACGTGGACGACATTCTTTTGATAGGAAATGACATTCCTATGCTACAATCGGTCAAGCTATTCTTATCACAAAGGTACTCCATGAAAGACCTAGGTGATGCCTTGTACATTCTGGGGATCAAAATCTATAGAGATAGATCCAAGAGATTATTGGGACTTTCGCAGTCGTACATAGAGACCGTACTAAAGAGATTTAGTATGGAAGATTCCAAGCGCGGTAACATACCTGCATTGCACGGAATCACCCTCTCCAAGGAGATGTCTCCCAAGACTGACGAGGAAAGGGTTCGCATGAGCACTATACCCTATGCTTCGGCGGTAGGATCTATAATGTATGTGATGCTATGTACAAGAGCAGATGTAGCTTACGCGTTAAGCATGGTGAGCCGGTATCAGTCATACCCAAGTGAGAACCTCTGGACGGCAGTGAAGAACATTCTCAAGTACCTGAGAAAAACTAAAGAGATGTTCCTGGTTTACAGTAATGGAGATCTCAGGGTCGAGTCCTTTACCGACTCAAGCTTCCAGAGTGATAAGGATGACAGCAAGTCTGTCTCGGGTTTTGTGTTTACCCTTAACGGAGAGGCGGTGTGTTAGAGGAGTTCCAAACAGGACACCGTCGCAGACTCGACGATGGAGGCTGAATACATTGTTGCAAGCAATGCCGCAAAAGAAGCGGTCTGGATGAAGAAGTTCATAGCTGAACTTCAGATAGTTCTGTCCATTGTTGACCTAATACCTTTGTATTGCGATAACAATGTGGCTATAGCTTTAGCGAAGGAACCACGGTCCCATCAGAATTCCAGGCATATCTTAAGGTGGTATCACCTGATCAGGGAGATCGTAGATCGCCAGGAGATCGAGGTCCGGAGAGTGGATAAGAAAGAGAACACGGCGGATCCATTTACAAAGGCCCTCCCTTAAGCACAGTTCGAACGACTTTTTGAGATGTTGGGTATGCGGTACGCTAGTAGCTGGCCATAGTGTAGACGTTGGGTATTCGGTACGCCAATCACTGGCCTTTAGTGCAAATAGGAGATTGTTGGATATATATGCCCTAGAGACCAGTATTGTATATGTATACATATGGATGCTAGGGATATGTATGTACAGGAGAATCTTGCTCAGTTTTATAGTATATTATTTGACTTGTCTTTGTCAGGATATGTGTATTTATTTATATTGTTGTTATATATAGCTTGCACATATTGATAAAGACTCGATACGGTAGTATACTATTATGGTTTGTCTTTATCTTAACATGGCATATGTCATACTCGTTATTACATATTGCGGTTACATGTTGATAAAGCCCGTAGGATCTTACTTGACTACCTGCATTGTGATGGCGATCATACTTGTGGGAGCAGGGTAGTCCATAAGCATATCCTTAAATGGTCCCTAGTCGCGTGAGTATCAAGACTAGGCATTGATACTCCAGAGTAGACTAGTGTATACGTTTCTAGCCCTATCGGGGGATGGTTGGACCCGTAGCCATTGGTCTGATGCATCCAAGATCGTGTACAGGTGCTCACTGGGTGTGAGTACACTGGACGGACTTGCCGAGAACTTCCAGATGGTACTATACCTATCGTCAGATGGAAGTTCTTAGGTGATATGTGTACAGGTTATTCTTTAGACCTAAGATCGACATTTGTCTCGTGTGAGTTCCCACAGAGCTTTGATCACTACCCTACCACGGCTCTACTGAGTCGTGCAAACAGGTATTGGTCGGGTTCAGTCCCGAGCCACATAGAGGCAGTGAGCGATTGTTGAGGATTCGTCTCTCCTGGTATTGGGAGTTGATATCGCACAGTGATCGATTGGTCAGGACCATAAGACCTTGGCCAAGGCTGTAGGGATTTACTGATAGGTTGATCAGTAGTTTCCCGAATTGGTCTTGAGCCACATCGGCACGACTTATCAGGTTATTAGGGTCTGATGTTCACCACCCCTAGACCCGGTATGCGATACTTTTTGACGAAGAGACCAGACTGTATGAATATTGTCACGGATAGGCTCAGTAGGAGTTCGGACGAGTTTGCTCGTCGGCTTTCCTTTTCGACAGGTACCTAGGTAGCCGTTATGTACAGCTAGTGCCGATGACGTGCTTGTGGTTAAACCCACTGCCAGAGTAATGTCGAGTCTTTAGAGTCCCACACAGAGGGTTTCCCAGCTTCGGGCGAAACGATGTAGAGGTCGTATGGTTTTGCGACAGGGTTCGTTCACATACGCATACTTGTGCGCGTATGATGCTCGAACGGTTGATACTAGTAGGCTTTGGTTTAAGTCGGATCCTAGTATTAGATTTTGGGTTGGTTTAGTCTCTTTGTATTCGTGTTTCTGGGAACACGGATGATGGTATGTATATACGGTTGAGAGGGACAGAGAAGGAGATACCTCATTAGGGTTTTGACCATTGACTTGATTAAAATCATAATGAGATGGAGGAAATTGTTTATTAATCTTTATTAGAGATAACTGTGTCATGGTTAATTGGTTTGATCATTTGACTAGTTGACCATTGTTGACTTAGATATTTTTGTTGAGCACAAGATATTTTGCTTAGCATTAATTGTGTCATGATAATGGTCAAATCAAATGAACCATCACAATTATCTTAATAAAACTTATTATTCTTTTTCCTCATATGAGAGCTCTCTTCATTATTCTTATTCTCATTCTCTTTCATGGTTCTCTCCTTCTTCTTCTCTCAAACCCTAATGTCTCATGTGTTGAGAATCAAGGGCTTGTGAGACTAAGCCACTAAAATCACACTCTACTCACTCTAGTCTACTTAGATTAGCAAGCTAAGTATTTAGTTGTCTCAAGTTAGAGGTTTAGCAAGGTTGGAGCTCTCGGGTAGATCATCGTTGACATAAGGAGGCCAGAGTTCAAGCACGATCCATACTTTCATCGAGGAGCTTGAGGAGAGGATTGAAGACCCGAAGGACTTATTTCCGTTAGGTATATTTTCTATCATAGTAGATAGAACCTTAACTAGCTAACTAGGTTTATAGTAAAGATCCGGTTTAGTGTTATTCTAGCGTCAAGTTTTGTATCGCTATAAAATTTTTGTCCCGCAGTTGGCCACGGGAGTTGGCCGGGGCGCTAGTGTAACCCTTCAGTCTGGTATGTATAGATTCCCCATGCTTTGGGTAGGCCGAAATTTATTGATTGTGGGGATCCGAATCTCCGGCAGCCGCGGACTAAACTACCGTTAATTACCCCTCGCTTTTTATGTGAGCGAACCTCCGATTGACGGGTCAAACCGGTCATGCGAACTCAATATGCCATGGGCGTGTGTTGTGTTTTGAAAGGTATTGGACGTATCGAGGGTCTCGCAGAGTTTACGAGGGTCCCACTACTTGGATAGCTGGTTGGAGGTCAAGAGGGCTAGTAGCCCCGTTGCGGGGTGCAGGGCAGTGCCCCATTAGAAAAAAAATTTCAACGAGAGAGATATTTTTGTAAGAAGTGTATGAAAAAAGAGGGGTGTATAGCATCCTAAGGACGCGTGGGCGCTGGACGCCAGAGCCTCAAACACCCGGCACGTGGGCGCTAGGAACCGGCGGACCACGTGCAAGGCGCATGGGCACCAGCGTCTCACGCGCCTGGTACGTGGGCGCTGGGGCGCCCCGTTTGAATTTTTTTCTAACGAAAGGTATTTTTAGTGGGAAATATATGAAAAAAGAGGGGTGAATAGAGTCCTAAGAATACGTAGGCGTTGGGCGTCAGCGCCTCACAGGCCCGGCACGTAGGCGCTAGATGCCCGAAGGCCACGTGCAAGGCGCATGGGTGCTAGGAGCCAGCGCCTCACACGCCCGGCACCCACGTGCAAGGCACATGGGCGCTAGCACCTCAAGCGCCCGGCATGTGGGCGCTGGGGCACCCCGTTTGAATTTTTTTCTTATGAGAGAGGTATTTTTAGGAGAAGTGTATGAAAAAAAGAGGGGTGAGTAGCGTCCAAAGAACGCGTGGGCGCTGGGCTTCAGCGTCTCACACGCCTGGCGCGTGGGCGCTGGGCGTCAGCGCCTCACACGTTCGGCACGTGGGTGCTGGGCACCCACGGGCCACGTGCAAGGCGCATGGGCGCTGGGCGCCAGTGCCTCATGCGCCCGGAATATGGACGCTGGGTGCCAGCGCTTCACATGCCCGGCAAGTGGGCACTGGACGCTTGCGGGCCACGTTCAAAGCGCATGGACGCCAGCGCCTCACGTGTCTGGCACGTGAGCATTGGGACGCCTCGTTAGAATTTTTTTTTCTAACGAGAGAGATATTTTTAGTGGAAGTGTATGAAATAAAAAGGGGTGAGTAGCATCCTAAGGACGTATGGGCGCTGGGCATCAGTGTCTCACACGTCCGGCACGTGGACGCTGGGCACCCACGGGCCACGTGCAAGGCGTATGGGCGCTCGGCGCCGGCGCCTCACGCACCCGACACATGGATGCTGGGACTCTGCAGAAAAAAAGGGGGATTAGCCCCGAGATCTGGAGTTAAACTCTCAAAAGGATTTTTATTTTTTTATTATTGAGTTCATCTCCAAAAGAATTTTTATTATGGAGTTAAACTCTAAAAGATTTTAAATGGAGTTACGCTCATAAAATAATTTTATTTGTGGAGTTAGACTCCAAAATGATTTTATTTATGAAGTTAGACTCTGAAAGACTCCGAAAGATTTTGACAAATGGAGTTGAACACCCAAAAATATTTGGAGATGATCAAAGGGGACCCCTTTCTTCTCCCTTTTAGCCCTGGATAAGTTTTAGAACATTGAGGAAGGAGATTTAGAACATTGAGGAAGGAGAAGGAGGCACAGAACCCTAACTTTTGGAGAGAATGAAAATTTATTGTTGATTTTTTTATCATGTTTGTCTTTATAGGCTACACACTTTACATATAGCCTCTTGGGTTTTGCCAAATGATACTTGTGCCACCCCATACCTTATGTGCTTATTTTTTTGCACATAAGTCATGGGGTTTACAAAATTTTGGTTTTCTGCCTATTTTTCATACATTTATTTCTAAAAAATTGTATTGAACTAATTTATTGCTTCATTCTTGGTATGCAGCCTACCCTTTCCATTCTTGGTCTTGGGCCCACTTCGCTTGAGTTTGGGCCCGCTGGGCTGAGGGTTGACTGACTTTGACTTGGTCAACCAGGGTGTAATTTTAGACCCCAACACCTGTATACGTATTTAATCGGACACATGTATGCACCAACATACGCCATCTACATCATATCACCTGAACCTATAAAAACCCTCTATGTGGGACTCTGAAGACTCGATAATACGCCGGCAGTGAGTTACTAGATAAATCCATAACCACAAGCACGTTAACAGCACTAACTGTGCATAACTGCAACCAAGGTATATGCCGAAAGGGAGGTCGATAATTAAGTCCGTCCGTACCCTACTGAGACTAAATTTGATAATTTCTGTACAGTCTGGTCTCTTTGTCTAAGAGTATCGCATATTGGGTCTAGGGGTGGATAACTTCAGACCCCTAATAACCCAATAAGTCATGCCGGAGTCAAGCTCATCACCAACCGAGAAACTACTAAACTCATATCAGTAAATCTCATTCACCGTGGCCATGGATTTAGGGTAATAGCCAACCGAATACAGCGCGATATCGACTCATAATACCAGCAGAGACGAATCCCTGACAATTTCTCACTGCCTCTATGTGGCTCGGGACTGTACCCAACTAAAACATGTTTGCATGACTCCTCTTGAGCCGTGGTAGGGTTGCAATTTAAGTACAGTGGGAACTCAGACGAGACAAATGACGATCTCAGGTCAAAAGACTAATATGTACCTATGCCACTAGAGAACTTCCATCTGACGATAGATATAATACCATTTAGAATTTCTCTGCGAATCCGTCCGGTGTACTCACCTCCAGTAAACACTTTTATACTATCTTAGGTGACACAAAACCATTAGCTTGTGAGACCGGCCACTACCTCTCGTCAGAGTCTCAAAACGTATACACAAGTTTATTCCGGAATATCGATACCAAGTCTCGACACTCTCATGACTAGAGACATTTAAGGATGTGCTTATGGACTATCCAGTTCTCACGTATATGATCACCATCGTAATGCTGGTAGTCAAGTAAGAATCCTACGGACTTTATCATTATGTATTAGCGACATGTAATAACAAGTAAAATGTATATACATCAATGATAAAGACAAACCAGATAGTATACTTTCATCTCGAGTAAGATTGTTCTACTTGTATAGATCCTTCCTTAATTATCATAATCGTGTTCTTGTAATTACAATAATTGGCTTGAAGGCACTATATCCAACAATCTCCCACTTGCACTTAAGGCTAATTATTGCGGTATCACATACCCACATCCCGTGTGCTACCGAATACCCAATTTCTCTAGTAATCAGTTTCGCAAATCGTGTTTGTGAAACATCCGTGTTCGAGAAATAGCCTTAGTGAGTGGATCCGATACAATATTCCAACTTCCTCTATCTATATCTCAACTTCGCGGAGATCAACAATCTTCCGAACTAAGTGATACCCCGCCTCAAGAATTTGTCTGGATGCTTGATGGGACCAAATTCATAAATGAACAATTTTATCCAACAAACTTTTTGGACTGTATCCTCCATTGAGTCACAACCAGTATCCTGCACCATGTCTACCTCAGTATCCCCATTGGAACCCTATCCAATATACTACTCCTTAGAAGAGGGTAAACTCAAGACTCTGACAGTATCTCTGTCATCCGGGTCATCTTGGAAGCCTGAACTGATAACCGCCTCCCGGAGGAGACTGCCGTTATCATATACCAAGAATATCTTCTTATATTCTTCACTATTTCTCTTTGTTTTTCCAGGATTGGATCTGCTTACTGTTTCCCCCAATTAGAGCAAAGCTCTGTTCAAAATTCAAATTTTGAAATGAAGCAACGCTTCAGATGCAGCGCCAAGTGCGCTGTGCTCTAAGCAGCGCACTACGTGCAAAGCACGTGTGCGCTAGCACTGGGTGCGCTGCGCTCTAAGCAGCGCACCACGTGTGCACTAGCGCTGGGTGTGCTGCGCACTACGTGCAAAGCAAGAATGCGCTAGCGCTAGATGCGCTGCACTCTAAGCAGCGCACCACGTGCAAAGCACGGGTGCGCCAGCGCTGGAACTAAAAGCTCCCCACCGTCAGATCAAAGATCTAATAATAATGACAAATCATTAATCAATCAAAATTAAATTCTGTTAAGGAAAGGTTTCTCAAATCTTTCCAAACAACAAGATTGTGCTCTATAAACCAGAGCACCGTTGGATCAATGATACAATAGTGATTAAAAATCACCAAAAACACAGAATAAATTCTGTTTAAAAGATTTTCCAATCTTGTTAAAAACAAGAAGATTGCGTTCTGTAAATCAGAAGCCCTTGGATCAAAGATCCAACGATGGGAAATTCCCCAAATCGATTGGAGAAAAGATCTCCTTAACTGATTGAAAAAATCAGCTTGCCCTATATAAAGGCCCCTAGACTTCAAGTCTCAGAAGGAGAAATACAGAAGAACCTCCCCATAAAACTTTGAGAAAGTTGAGAGAGAAGAGCCAAGCTCTCAGTGAAAAAAGATTTTTTCTTCAAGGTAAAGAAAAATGAAATGAATGATGATGAACACAGAGATGAAATCATCTCATAATTAAAAAAGAAGAACTCACTTCTTTAAAGATCATAAATCTATAAGACCAAGGTCTTTCACAAAGAGATCAAAAGATCTCATCAGAAAAAAAAAGAACATAATTCTTCTCACAGATCATAAATCTATAAGACAAATTGTCTTTCAGAGATCATCTCATCATAAGGGGGAGAATAATTCAATTCTCTTAAAGATCATAGATCTATAAAGGCAAAGCCTTTCATCAACATAAGAGATTGGAAACATCTCCTACAAAATAAGAACCTTTGTTCTTAGAATCTTAAGACAAAATCTCTTTTTAGATCACAAAACTGATCATATGTGCTTTGCGCTCTGGAACTGCGCTTTGTGCTCTTGAACTGCGGTTCTGCGCTCTTAGACCGGCGCTCAGCGCCGAGCGCGCCACGTGTCAATCACGTATGCGCCACTTAATAACTAGCGCTTTGCGCTTTTGAAATAGCGCACTGCGCTCATGGGCTAGCGCTCAGTGCCAGACGCACCATGTGTCAATCACGTGTGCGCCATCAAACTAATAGCGCAATGCACTCATAAACTGGTGCAATGCACCCATCATCTGGCGCTTAGCACCAAGCGCAACACGCGTCCTTCACGTGTGCGCTACTCGGCAGAAGCGCATTACGCTCTTTGACTGGCGCAAAGCGCCCAGCGCGCCACGTGTTGCGCTGAGAGAACTAAATTGTTCTTTAATAAGCCCAGGGCCGTTATGAATGCTCAGCATTCAGTAAAAGACAAAAACATTGTCAGAATCCAAATCAATGCTCAACATTGTTAAAAAGGCCAAGCCCAAATAAAAGCTCAATAGCCCAAGATAAATGTTAAACATTTTAACTTGATTGGACTTAGCCCAAAATTGGCCATAAGTACTCAAATCAGATTAATTGAGCCCATATGCCCCTGAATCTCAGATCTTAGTCCCAATTGGACTGCAGGTCTCCCAACTCACATCGGTTCAAGGGTACATCTCTGAACCCTTCTGATATATGTCGTTGTAATCCTTCAACGTCTTCAGAGAGGTGACAGGTCTCAATTACCAATCATTCCATGGACTGTGGGGTCCTTAAACTCATGGACTATGATGTCCTTAAACTTTATAGACTATGACGTCTTTAAACTACGGACTGTGGGGTTCTTAAGCCCATGGACTGTGATGTCCTTATCCTCGGACTGTGGGGTCCTTAAGCCCATAGACTATGATGTCCTTAACCTTTACAGACTATGATGTCTTTAAACTGACCACCATGTCCTTTAACTGGTAATAGACCGCAATGTCCCTAAGCTAAACAATAGAACCCAAATGCTCTTTTGTTGGATCTAAATGATCCCGTTGAGTTGATTTTAGTCTAAAATTAGACTAACGTATCCTTAATGAACGTTTAAGTTGATATTAGTCTCAAATGAGATTAACGTATCCTTAAACCCAACCCCAAACCCAAATCTAAGAAAATACGGATTTGGACTAATCCACGCCCTACGGGCGACAACATAAATTAGTCTCCGTATACAATCCACGGGCAACCAAAAATAAAACAAACACACACGACATGAAGTGACCATCTAGAGAAAGAGAAAGTTGTTACCGCGATGGGGTAGCGTAATTAACTACAGGGGATTGCACCTGCAGGGAAGAGCGTTCCCACAATCAAAAACCCCTCAAACAAGGGGGAATCTGATGAAATCTGCTACAACGGCCGCATCCGTCTAAACCTCCGATATACGGTGCCATAAATCAACTTGGCATTTTCGGAGAGGTAGACGGATAAATCCAAATAGCATCTGCCCCCAAATTCAGGCGAGACAGACCTACACGATCGCGTCCCTGTATTTCGGCGGAGAACAGATTCCGGCACGCCCGGTGGGACCTTTTCCTCTTTCCACTCCACACTTCGTGTGTCGTGTTCGCGAACGATCGCGGTTTTGATATGGTTGCCCTTGGGTTCGTGGTACTAAGATTTGGTATCTTGCTCCGTGCAGAAAATAGAAGATCAATGGCTTCAACCTGCACCAACTGCAACTGCAACTTTTGCTCCGTCCCATCCGGGGGAGTGACTTACAAGCCCCAAGGGGCCTCCATCTCCGCTATGCCGGTGGAACAAGTCACTCAGGCCACAACTGGATTGTTCTTCTGGACCATACTCCCGCCAACGAGTTTCAGCGCTCCCGTACCATCACAAGAAGCTCCCAAGAAGTCGGTCTTTGATCGGCTTACCAATACTGTGGCCTCTCTCAACGGGTCGTCCAACTTCAATACCTCAGTTTTCAACAGACTAGGCCAGAACGTCAACAAGCCCGCGATACCTAAAGCAGCCATCCCAAAGCGGATAGCCATCCCGGCTCAAGCGGACGAAATCATCGGAGAGGCTTCTTTTGCCAAGAAGTCAGTCTTCACAAGGCTGGCCATTCCGGCTCCTGCTCCAGGCGAAGTCCTCAAAGTTTCTTCCCCTGCCCAGAGGTATATCTTTCACAGATTAGACATTGCTTCTCAACGGACGTCAGTTTTCAATAGGCTGGCACCAACAGCAACCCTCAGCCAGAACAGGGGGCATGATGAAGCCATCCCCGTAACTGAACCAATCCCAACGGCACGACATGCTCGCCGAGTGAGGAAAGCTGGGGGCAATTCCCCTTCTGGACTGACTCCACCAACTCCAATGGTGGAAGTTAATGCTGCTGTTCCGACTGGGAACAGCTTCGAACCGCTTAGGAGGGTCCGCAAGAACTCTCCGAATGCCGTGCTAAAGAGATCTCCTCCACCTGTGGATATTGTTACAAAAAGAAGCCGGAGCATCCCCCTCAGCGGCTGTCCTCCAAAATTTATAAAGTCTGGCGACAGGTCTAGGAATCGGTGATTGGCCAGGACTACTCTCGCCGGCCAGAGAAGATTAAAGCTCGGCAAGAAAAGAGCCATCCCGTGGTACCACAAAAGATGTTATCCCTCTGGGTGCCCGCTGCAACGGCTCGCTCAACTTCAACCGCTCATAAGAGAAGGAGGCCGGAGAAAGCCCCCGTGACTGCGGCGAACCGCAAGGATGCTGAATCTAAACGCCCCAAGTTTGGGGGCATGGTAACACATACCGTTTATATGGCTTTTGGAAAAGAGGAAAGCCGTGCTTCTACGGGTCATCGATCGCTTACTCGATCGATAACAAAGGCTCAGGAGTAGCAGCAGCAGAAACTTCAGGAGATGCTAACTGCAATGGCCGCACTCACTGGGCCAAAAGAAAATCCGGAGATCTCGGAGCAGCGTCAGGAACAAGAAACTGATGCTGATTTCCTCCGAAGAATGCTTGAGAGGAAAGAAAAAGAGGTCGCAGAACAGGCGGCCAA
Source organism: Agapanthus africanus (assembly GCA_030015575.1). NCBI lineage: Eukaryota > Viridiplantae > Streptophyta > Magnoliopsida > Asparagales > Amaryllidaceae > Agapanthus > Agapanthus africanus. The sequence goes on along the minus strand of JASDDO010000028.1, from coordinate 223,018,508 downwards.
CATAAAACGAATGGCTCTTTTGTTCCAAGACATGGTTAGGATGATGTTACAGCCGGAACCTCCAGCTGAAGACCCCCCGATTATCATTGAAGATGATAGAGGAGAGACATCGAACCCTCCTCCGGCTCTTTCAGCAGCCAAAGAGGAGAGCATCTCCAAGGCCACTCTGGATGATTATATTGCTCAGCAAATATGAGCTCGCCAGGCGAATGAAGCGGCTGGGTAGATCGTTAAGATTGGACGATCCTATCCGCGCTGGTATGACCAAATAAGATACCCGCCGGGATATACGATCCCTAAATTCCATGTATATAAGGGGACGGGCAATCCCCACCAGCATGTCTCTCAGTTCAGAGCTCTATGTTGCAACACTGGAGGTGACGATAAATTGTTGCTTCATCAATTCGTCGGCAGCTTGTCAGAGACAGCGTTCGAATGGTACTCTGAACTCCTGAACGACTCTGTCAAGACATTTGCAGAAATGGAGCTATTGTTCACACAAAGATTCGCATGCGCTAGCTAGCGTACTCCGATTACCGCACTAATTAACGCCAGGGTGAAGCCAGGCTAGACATGGGTTCAATACACAATACGATGGCGGAATCTGTGGTCGAAATGTGAGCAGCGCATCGAAGAAGCGCCAGCGGTAGGCATGTTCGTAGGGACCCTCGACCCTCAGGTGACCATTTCACAATTCATGATGTTCTTCAAGCCAACTACTTTTCAAGCCTTGATTGACAAGTTAGCCCAAATGGATAAGATGGGTCATAGACCATCTTCTTCGAAGCTGGAATCTCGAACTGAAAAAGAGAAAGGGAAAGCGACCTTCGTTGCCAATACTCAACAACAGCCGAGCAACTTAAAGCCGGTTGTTCGCCAAAACAACGTGCGTCCCCGCCCATCCCTCGAGGAGAGACTGGGACGTCCCTACTCATTTCCCCGAGATAAAACAAGGAGACTGTTCGAGCTGGCAGTGCGCAACAGACTCATCAATCTGCCGGATCCAAAACGTCCGCTACAACCGAACGATGTCAACAATCCTAATTACTGCCCTTACCACCAAGCAGTGAGCCATCCAATCGAAGATTGCTTCATCTTCAAAGGCTGGATTGAGGATCAATACCAACAAGGCAAGTTCGCATTATCCGAAAACTGGAAGATGAACCCGCCGCAACCATATGATCCGAAAAAGATGTACATGCCGGGGGCATCGTGTTCATTCATAGAGAAAGCCCCATGGACCGAAAAGTACGTAAACTAGAAACTTTCCTCAAATATGGCAACGGAGGACCAAAATGTCCTTAAACTAACGATGGACCACTATGTCCTAAAACTGGCTGCGGACCGAAACGTCCTTAAACTAACGATGGACCATTATGTTCTAAAACTGGCTGTTGACCGAGACGTCGATAAACTACTACGGACCACAGCATCCTAAGGCTGACAAAAAAACGGTATATCCATAAGCAAAATGGGCACAGATAAAAACCCGAAAGGGCTCCGTGAGTAAAAACAGCAGAGCTACCGGCGATTTTTGTGAAAACCCGAAAGGGCGCAATCTCGTTAAAAGACATTTGCAAGGCCCTCTCGGCCTTGTGAGGAGAAACCACCTGCGTGAGATCCTTACGACTCACAAAGGAGAAACACACTTAGGGATCCTCACGATTCCTACGGATAAATTACACTTACGAGATCCTCACGACTCGCAAGAAGAATTCCCTTTTGAGACCGTCACGGCTCATAGGGTTTAAAAGCCTTAAGCTACATGGATCTGAACCTGTTTTTAAGCCATCACAACCCACAGACTGGCCTACAAGCGTTTCGATATCGACCCTCGTATACAATCCATGGGCGCGAATAAACATTTCCCTAACAAAGTCCAACCTGCAACTGGGGATATGTTTACATGGTGAACAACCCTTGTAAGTCCTCTTGACTTATAAGGAGAAAACACTCTTATAAGATCCTTACAACTTACGAGAAGCCATACACTTGGGAATCCTCACGATTCCTAAGGAGAAAACGCACCTACGAGATCCTCATGACTCGTAGGGTGAAATACCTTTATGAGACCCTTACGGCTCATGAAGTCAAAAGCCTTAGTTGACAGGATCTTAACCCTGTTTGCTAAGTCACCTTTGTTCGACATCGACAGAGGCAAATGATGATTCCTCCTGGCAATGTCCCAGTGGTAGCGATGCTGATACCTAAATCGGTATCAAATCCCACACTCGTGATAAAAAATCAGCGAGCCAAAAATGCATATGAAATAGCTGAAATGATGGGGCAACTCACAACAAAGTCAGCAAGTAAAAATGTATGCATACAGAAATAGCCGAAATGGTTGGGCAACTCGCAATAAAAAAATAACGAGTAAAAAGAAAAAAATAGGCGAAATGATTAGGCACCGCGAAAAATAACCGAAAGGATTGGGCAATCGTGATTTTCGCGATGTAAAAAGCTGAAATGATAGAGCATCGTGGAAATAAAAATATACAAAATGAAACTTTTTGCCCTACAGGTGAGATAACATCGATCCCTGTATACAATCTAGGGGCATAAACGAAGAGGGAACCATACCTTCCCACCAGGCTCCATCAGAAAGAGAGCCAAGTCTCAACGGCCACACCTACAGCCTAGAGATCCACAACGGCGTTTCTTCACAGTCCAGCAGGATGCAGACGCAACGTCAACAAAAGACCTCACGGTCGAAACAAAATGGAGTGACGACAAAATCCCAGCTCCACCTCAGCATTCGTCTCGTTACAGCATACGCAATGTCCACAACGGCGTTCCTTCACAGTCCAGCAGGATGCAGATGCAACGTCAACGAAAGACCTCACGGTCGAAACAAAGCGGAGTGACGGCAAAATCCCAGCTCCACTTCAGCATTCGTCTCGTTACAGCAGACGCAATGTCAACAACGGCGTTCCTTCGCAGTCCAACAGGATGCAGACGCAACGTCAACAAAAGACCTCATGGTCGAAACAAAGCGGAGTGACGGCAAAATCCCAGCTCCACCTCAGCATTCGTCTCGTTGCAGCAGACACAATGTCAATAACGGCGTTCCTTCACAGTCCAACAGGATGCAGACGCAACGTCCACAAAAGACCCCATGGTGGAAACAAAGAGGAGTGACGGCAAAATCCCAGCACCACCTCAGAATTCGTCTTGTTACAGTAGACGCAATGTCAACAACGGCGTTCCTTCACAGTCCAGCAGGATGCAGATGCAACGTCAAAAAAAGACCTCGCAGTTGAAACAAAACGGAGTGACGGCAAAATCCCAACTCCACCTCAGCATTCGTCTCGATACAAAAGACACAATGCCAAAGCAAATGAAGCGAAGGCCAAATTCCTAGCTTCAGGGTCTTGACGACAACTTATATAAAACCTAAAAGACTATCGGAGACCATTCCACATTAGCACGGAGCGGTCACCACCTCGACGTTCGTCTCGATACAACCGACGCAATGCCAAAGCAAATGAAGCAAAGGCCAAATTCCTAGCCTCAGGGTCTTGACGGCAACTCAAATAAAACCTGAAAGACTGTTGGAGATCATCCCACACCAGCGCGGAGTGGTTATGACTCATCGGGGCTCCCCAAACCGAGCCTAACCTTAAGTAAAAAGCGGCATGGAAAAATTCCTAACGCTTGCTCTTCCGACGGTCAAACTGCCTAAGAAGATTGCTTGAAGACGTCTTGTCCAGCCCCCAAAGGTATCAGAGACACGACGGTCGCAAGGCTACTCGAACAGCAAGATTGCCTATCAAGGAATAAATCAGCCAATGCGACGGTGCGACGGGAAAAACCCCAGTACCACAGACCCTAACGGACCTCTGTCGTAAAGAGCAGAGGTTAATTGTGACGTTAAGACATTCTTACGAGAACTTCTTGATTCGTCTCGACTCGTGAGGAAATTGGTGTCTTTGCGAGAACTTCTCGATTCGTCTCAAATCGTAGGAAAAATCCTTAGGAAATAGAGATAAGGAACTGTTTCCTAAGAAATGGAGCCCTGCAAGTCGGTCCAAAATAGACTCTTGCATACTATTCACGGACCACACTCTCCAAGGTCGAATCTCGACAAGGAGGGAAACAACCACTTACGAGTCTTTTCGACTTGTAAGAGAGAGATAAAATTCTCCTGTAAGATCCTTACGACACTCAAAAGGAAGCACACTTAGGAATCCTCACGATTCCTAAGGAGAAAATACACCTACGAGATCCTCTCGACTCGTAGGGAGAAAACCCTTTATGAGACCCTCACGGCTCATAAAGTTGAAAAGTCTTAGGCAAGCAGACCTGAATCTGTTTCCTAAGCCATTGTTACCCGGCAAAGAGTCCAAGATGGACTGTCCAATTACTATCTACAGGCCACACTCGCTAAAATCACATGGTAACGACACATCGAAGAGAAGAAAGCGACAATTAGGAGAACACTTGATTCACATTCAGTTAAGCATTCAAAGCGCACCCATTCATGCATGAGCGAAAAGGTTTAATGCAAAAGATAAACACATGGAAATGGAAAAGCTTGCTATTCATACTTCAGAAAATTCTTACATTGATAAAAGTGGTAAACAAAAACGCCATTAAAATGTTTACAAAGGCAAGACATCAAATCCAGAACATGGATTGAGAAATTCAAAAGTTAGGCCATCCAAAATTTTTTGGGCCTCTCGGACCATTTTCGTGTGCATCCTTTCACAATCACAAGCGTCAGGATCCCCACTGATGTCCTCCACCATTCGATAGGCAGCGAGTATCGCCACTTATTGAAAAGCTTGATGCAGGATATCAATAAGGTTGTCTCGCCTTTTCTTAGAGATTAAGCCTATCAGATACACCGAGTGCACCTTATCTACAGCGTCGTCCAATGCTTTAAGCGGCATGCCGGCATAGAATAGAGGAAGTGCTCCCCAGATCGCTCCCACAATAAGCTTTAAGAGAGAGGAATGACAAGGAAGCAATCGACCATTGTATGCATCAATGCGACCCATAATTTCAGCACACTGGGCGTTGGTAATTTCTTGGTTTTGAGAATGGCCAAGTGCGCGAATGTCTCCGTAAGAAATAATCTCGTCGAAATCATACATATGAGCGTCCATAAAATCTGAAAGGGAAAATCGGCAGGAGTTAGTGGACAGACTGATTAAGAAAAAGCTTACTAAAACAGACACGGGGATTTGAACGACTCTTGATATCCCCATCGGGAAAACAAGTTCTGGTTATGACATCTAACAAATTTGAATTTATGTAAATAAAAGAGAAGTCCTAAAGAAAGATTCTCATTTAATGAGAGACTCCTCGGATCTAGGAGTTAAACTCCTCGAGAGCAATGCTTTGCAGACAGGAATGACACCTGTCAAAATCAATTATGAGGGGAATAGAAAATTCCCCAAGAATTCCAAGAGCCTTGCTCTGTAAATATGATGGAATAACCCATCAGAAAAATTGAAATAAAATTTTTAATGAATTAAAATTCTGAGATCTTCAATATCCATGAACAAACTTTTAAGAGTTCTTCATAAAAGATTAACAAATCTCTATTATTCAAGAGAGCAAAGCTCTGTTAATGGGTTAAGAAACCCTAAAATGGTTTTCTTTAGATCGAAAATCTATGAAGAGCAAAGCTCTGTTAATGGGTAAAACCCTAAAAACATTTTGAGATCTATGATCTGAGGGAGAGTAAAGCTCTATTAATAAAGTTCAAATCTTACCAAAAATTTGGCAGAGTTTTGACTCTTGAAGGCTCTTAAAATGAAGAGCTATGCTCTGAAAGAGAATAAAAATTCTCAAAAGACAAAAATGAAGATAAACGCAAATCATCCTAAGGGCCAAGGGTCCTATTTATAGGCACTGAGATGTCTTTTCAACTTCTGAGTTGATCCAAGGGCGCAGATACTGCCACCGCCGCACTCACATGTGGGCCACGTGAGCGCAACGGTGGGGGGGCATTTGTTTCCCCCAATCAGAGCAAAGCTCTGTTCAAAAATCAAATCTTGAAATGAAGCAACGCTTCAGATGCAACGCCAAGTGCGCTGCGCTCTAAGCAGCACACCACGTGCAGAGCACGGATGCGCTAGCGCTAGATACGCTGCACTTTAAGCAGCGCGCCACATGCAAAGCACGGGTGCGCCAGCGCTGGAACTAAAAGCTCCCCACCGTCAGATCAAAGATCTAATAATAATGACAAATCATTAATTAATCAGAATTAAATCTGTTAAGGAAAGGTTTCTCAAATCTTTCCAAACAACAAGATTGAGCTCTGTAAACCAGAGCACCATTGGATCAATGATCCAATAGTGATTAAAAATCACCAAAAACACAGAATAAATTCTGTTTAAAAGATTTTCCAATCTTTTTAAAAACAAGAAGATTGCCTTCTGTAAATCAGAAGCCCTTAGATCAAAGATCCAACGATGGGAAATTCCCCAAATCAATTGGAGAAAAGATCTCCTTAACTGATTGAACAAATCAGCTTGCCCTATATAAAGGCCCCTAGACTTCAAGTCTTAGAAGGAGAAATACAGAGGAACCTCCCCATAAAACTTTAAGAAAGTTGAGAGAGCAGAGCCAAGCTCTCAGAGAAAAAAGATTTTTTCTTCAAGGTAAAGAAAAATGAAATGAATGATGATGAACACAGAGATGAAATCATCTCATAATTAAAAAAGAAGAACTCACTTCTTTAAAGATCATAGATCTATAAGACCGATGTCTTTCACAAAGAGATCAAAAGATCTCATCATAAAAAGAAGAACATAATTCTTCTCACAGATCATAGATCTATAAGGCAAATTGTCTTTCAGAGATCATCTCATCATAAGGGGGGAGAATAATTCAATTCTCATAAAGATCATAGATCTATAAAGGTAAAGCCTTTCATCAACATAAGAGATTGGAAATATCTCATACAAAATAAGAATCTTTATTCTTAGAATCTTGAGACAAAATCTCTTTTTAGATCAAAATTGATCATAGCGCTTTGCGCTCTTGAACTGCGCTTCTGCGCTCTTAGACTGGCACTCAGCGCCGAGCGCGCCACGTGTCAATCACGTATGCGCCACTTAATAACTAGCGCTTTGCGTTCTTGAAATAGCGCACTGCGCTCATGGGCTGGCGCACAGCGCCAGGCGCACCACGTGTCAATCACGTGTGCGCCATCAAACTAGTAGCGCAATGCGCTCATAAACTGGTGCAATGCACCCATCATCTAGTGCTTAGCACCAAGCGCAACACGTGTCCTTCACGTGTGCGCTACTCGACAGAAGTGCATTGCGCTCTTTGACTGGCGCAAAGCGTCCGGCGCACCACGTGTTGCGCTGATAGAACATAAATTGTTCTTTAATAAGCCCAGTGCCGTGATGAATGCTCAGCATTCAGTAAAAGACAAAAACATTGTCAGAATCCAAATCAATGCTCAGTATTCTTAAAAGGGCCAATCCCAAATAAAGGCTCAACAGCCCAAGATAAATGTTAAAAATTTTAACTTGATTGGACTTAGCCCAAAATTGGCCATAAGTCCTCAAATCAGATTAATTGAGCCCATATGCTCCTGAATCTCAGATCTTAGTCCCAATTGGACTACAGGTCTCCCAACTCACATCGGTTCAAGGGTACATCTCTGAACCCCTCTGATATATGTCGTTGTAATCCTTCAACGTCTTCAGAGAGGTGACGGGTCCCGATAACCAATCATTCCATGGACTGTGGGGTCCTTAAACTCATGGACTATGATGTCCTTAAACTTTATAGACTATGACGTCTTTAAACTACGGACTGTGGGGTCCTTAAGCCCATGGACTATGATGTCATTAACCTCGGATTGTGGGGTCCTTAAGCCATAGACTATGATGTCCTTAACCACGGACTGTGGGGTCCTTAAGCCCATGGACTATGATGTCCTTAACTCCAGACTGTGGGGTCCTTAAGCCCATGGATTATGATGTCCTTAACCTTTACAGACTATGATGTCTTTAAACTGGACCACCATATCCTTAAACTGGTAATGGACCGCAATATCCTTAAACTAAACAATAGAGCCCAAATGCTCTTTTGTTGGATCTAAATGATCCCGTTGAGTTGATCTTAGTCTAAAATTAGATTAACATATCCTTAACAAACGTTTAAGTTGATTTTAGTCTCAAATGAGAGTAACGTATCCTTAAACCCAACCCAAACCCAAATCTAAGAATATACAGATTTGGACTAATCCACGCCCTACGGGCGACAACATAAGTCTCCGTATACAATCCACGGACAACCAAAAATAAAACAAACATACACGACATGAAGTGACCATCTGGAAAAAGGAGAAAGTTGTTACCGCGATGCGGTAGCGTAATTAACTGCAGGAGCTTGCGCCTGCAGGGAAGAGCGTCCCTACAATCAAAAACCCCTCAAACGAGGGGGAATCTGACGAAGTCTGCTACAACGGCCGCATCCGTCTAAACTTCCGATATACGGTGCCATAAATCAACTTGGCATTTTCGGAGAGGTGGACGGATAAATCCAAATAGTATCTGTCCCCAAATTCAGGCGAGAAGGACCTACGCGGTCGCGTCCCCGTATTTCGGCGGAGAACACTTACTACAACAAGTATAGAAGCAATATCTTGTTTGGTACAAAACATTGCATGATTAACTCAATTGCCTAAGAAAATGATATGCCATTCATACTGGTCCCTCTCCTCATCGGTGTTGGGGTCAAAAATTACACCCCGGTTGACCAAGTAAAAGTCAGTCAACCCCAGCCAACCGGGCCCAAGCTTTAGCGAAGTGGGCCCAAGCCCAAGTCAAGACCAAGCATGGAAAAGGCTGGCTCCATGCCAAGAATGAAGCAATAGATTATTTCAATGCAATTTTTTAGAAATAAATGTATGATAAATGAGCAGAAAGCCAAAATTGTGTAAACCCCATAGCTTATGTGCAAAAATAAATAAGCACATAAGGCATGGGGTGGCACAAGTGTCATTTGATAAAATCTAAGGGGCTATATGTGAAGTGTGTAGTCTATTGTTGGGGTCAAAAATTGCATCCCAGTTGATCGGGTCAAAGTCAAGATGAGCTCCAAGCAAGTGGGCCCAAGCCCAGGTAAAGAGGGCCCATGCCCGAGTCGAGCCCGAACATGAAGGGGCCGGCCTCCCCATGCCAACATAAAAATCATGTAATAAATAATTTTAATGTAATTTTTTATGCATGAATGGGCATAAAGCCAAATTTTTATAAAGCCCATGGCTTATGTGCAAAAAGAAATAGCACATGAGGCATGGGATGGGCAAAATGCCATTTTGTAAATCCCAAGGGGCTATATGTAAATGTGTAAGCCTATATAAGGCAACATGATGATGAATAAAATATACACTTTTCATTCCTTCAAAAAACTAGGGTTTGTGCCTCCATCCTCTCTTCTCCAAGTTCTTCCTCTTTCTTTTCATTTTCCAATTAAATTAAGAGCTTAGCTCTTCTCTTTTTACAACTAAATAAAGTTTTACCATAAACCCACCTCCCAAGACTCCACCAAGAGAAGAAAAAGGATCTCTTTTTTTATCATCCAAGATCTAGATCTTGGAGTTTCAGGAGAACCCATTTTGGGTTTCTTCTCAAAAGAGAAAGGAGAAATTTTTTTGGAGTTTAACTCCACAAATAAAATTATTATGGAGTTTAACTCCACTACAGAAATTCTTTTGGAGTTTAACTCTACGGTAAAAATCCTTTTTTTGGGGAGTTTAACTCCACATTAAATCTTTTTAGGAGTTTAACTCCATATAAAATTCTTTCGGAGTTTAACTCCACATTTAAAATTCTTTCGGAGTTCAACTCCACAATAAAAATTCTTTCGGAGTTTAACTCCATAAACAAAAATTCCTTTAGAGTAGAACTCCATAATAAAAATCTTTTTTTAGAGTTGAACTCCATTTAAAACTCTTTTGGAGTTTAACTCCACAATAAAAATCTTTTTGGAGTTAAAACTCCATTTAAATTTCTTTTCGGAGTTGAACTCTATAAAAAAATTTCTTTTGGAGTTTAACTCCATAAAAAAATTTCTTATAGAGTTTAACTCCATAAAAAAATTTGTTTTGAAGTTCAGCTCCATGTTAAAAAAAATGCCCTTTATGCTCCCATCACATGCTAGCATGTGAGGGGGAGAGCTCCCATTTAATGGGAGCCCATGTGAGGGGTCACATGCTCGCATGTGACATGCCAACATGTGACATGTATGCCAGCATGTGGCCCTCACATGCTGGTCACATGCCAGCATGTGACCCTCACATGCTGGCATGTGACCCTCAGGGGAGGCTCTCATTTAATGGGAGCCCAGGCTTCCCCCCCTTTTTTCTGTTTCTTTCTTCTTCTATCTTCCTTCTTTTTTTTTATTTAATCCTTTTTATTTAAATAAAATAAATAAATATTAAATAAATAAAAATAAATTATAAATAATATTTTAAAAATAAAAAAATAGTAAATTAAAATAAAAAAGTTTTCTCTAAATATTTATTTACTTATATATATATATATCTTTTTTAAACAAATGGATTAAAGCGAAAAAAAACACACACACACCAACGCATCGCATTGAGTTGGCATGACCAGTTTAACCCGTCAATCGGAGGTTCTTTCGCTCTAAAGACGAGGGGTAATTAACGGCAGCTTAGTCCGCGGCTGCCGGAGATTTGGATACCCATAATCAATAAACCCCGGCCTATCCTAGGCAGCGTGAATCTGTAGTACGTCTGACAAGCGCGCGCGTATTCCCATCTCAATAGGGTGACGAAAAACACCTTACCGATTCTGGCACACCCGGTGAGACCTAATCTCTCCTCCCATATTTCGAGTTAAATATTCATGCGAACTCAATCAATATACATTGATTGCCTGTACTGAAATCATGCTTCTATGTGCAGGGGTTGACGCCTTTCGACTGCAATCTTCGAACACAAGTCGGTATTTTAACGACTTTCCTTGGCCCCAGCTATAGGCAAGGCCATCAACACCGACAAAGTAATAAGCCATCTCGAGCAAGCTCCAGCGGTGCACCTGACAACTGCTCAATCGGGTATCTTCTCTAAGCCCCCAGTCAGATGACCTCTAAGTCGTTAAACTGGAAACAGATGACCTCTAAGTCGTTAAACTGGAAGCAGATGACCACCACGTCGTTAAACTGGAAATAGATGACCTCTACGTCATTAAACTGGGAACAGCTGACCACTGCGTCGTTAAACTGGGAACAATCGACCACTGCGTCGTTAAACCGGGGATGTAAAAATGTGTAAATAAAACAAAAAAAACAAACAAAAAAATGTATAAGAAGCCGAAATGATGGGGCAACCACGAATAAATAGAAGAAATGATAGGGAAATCGCGACCTTCGCGATAAGAAAAGCTGAAATGATAGAGCAATCGCGGTAAAAAAAGGCGAATGATGAGTCGCTCCTGGTACCATATTTCAGTGCAGCGATGCAGACGCCAACCAAATTCTAAATTCCTAAACGGCGAATGATGAGTCGCTTCTGGTACCATATTCCAGTGCAGCGATGCAGACGCCGACAATTTCCCAAAATTCTTCCAGCCCTACGGTTAGTCCCCAAATTGACTACCGTATACAATCCACGGGCTCAAATAATTCTCATCACACCCATACCTCACCGCAATCACTAGTCCAGCGGTCGGTCTCCGCCCTTGGAATTATGCTCCATTGGGAAGACCCACTCATGTGTCCTCACGATGCATGAGGAGAACAAACCTTCGTGGGATCCTTACGACTCACAAAGAAAAAACACACTTGGGGGTCCTCACGATTCCTAAGGAGAAAATGCACCTATGGGATCCTTACGACTCGTAAGGAGAAAATGCTTTTATGGGACCTTTACGGTCCATAAAATTGAAAAGCCTTAGGTGATAGGGATCTAAACCTGTCTCCTAAGCCATCACTTCCCAATCCCAATGGCGAATGATGAGTCGCTCCTGGTATCATATTCCAGTGCAGCGATGCAGACGCCAACCAAATTCCAAATCCCATACCCCAATGGCGAATGATGAGTCACTCCTTGTACCATATTCCAGTACAGCGATGCAGATGCCAACCAAATTCCAAATCCCATACCCCAACGGCGAATGATGAGTCGTTCCTGGTACTATATTCTAGTGCAGCGATGCAGACGCCAATAAAGCACCAAAATTTTTCCGGCCCTACGGTCTGGATCATACATCCTGCAAAACCGTATACAATCCACAGGCGTAAAACGATCCAAATCTCTCTCAAGTCCTACCGGCGAGACCACATTCAAAGTCCCACCGGCGATGAAGATTCTCAAACAAAAAAAAGAGAAAAAAACAAAAAAAGGGGTATGTCCACAAGTAAAATGGGCACGGATGAAAACCTGAAAGGGCTCCATGAGTAAATACAGCAGGACTGCCGGCGAGTTTGTGAAAACCTGAAAGGGCGCAAACTCGTGAAAAGAGATGAAATGCACTCGCAAAGTCCTCTCGACTTTGTGAGGAGAAAATTCCCGCGTGAGATCCTTACGACTCACAAAGGAGCAACACACTTGGGGGTCCTCACGACTCCTAAGTAGAAAATGCACCTACGGGATCCTTACGACGCGTAGGGAGAAAATGCTTTTATGGGACCCTTACGGCCCATAAAATTGAAAAGTCTTAGGTTATAGGGACCTAAACCTGTCCCCTAAGCCATCGCTCCCCAACGGGCAAAGGCAAATGATGATTCGCTCCTGGTACCATATTCCAGTGTAAGCGGTGCTGATGCCAAACCAAAACCAAAATCCCCAAATCCTCTCAAGGCAAATGATGATTCGCTCCTAGTACCATATTCCAGTGTAGCGATGCTGATGTCAACATAAATCAAACCAACCAATTCCAACATTGACCTCTGCGTCAAACAGCTGACACTCCGTAACGGGGAAATGTCAAGTAGACACTTCGTGCCGGGGGCACGTCGACTACAGACACTCCGCTTCGGGGAAACGGCGACCAGTGACACTCAGTACTGGGGAAACGTCCAACAACGACACTCTGTAATGGGGAAACATTAAGCAGACACTCCGTGCCGGGGACACGTCAACCAGCCGACACTCCATAAGGGGGAAACGTCAAGCAGACACTCCGTACCGGGGACACGTCAACTAGCGACACTCTGTAACGGGGGAAACGTCAAGCAGACACTCCGTAACGGGGAAACGTCAAGCAGACACTCCGTAACGGGGAAACGTCAAGCAGACACTCCGTACCGGGGACACGTCAACCAGCCGACACTCCGTAATGGGGAAACGTCAAGCAGACACTCCATGCCGGGGACACGTCAACCAGCCGACACTCCGTAATGGGGAAACGTCATGCAGACACTCCGTACTGGGGACACGTCAACCAGTGACACTCCGTAACGGGGGAAACGTCAAGCAGACACTCCATAACGGGGAAACGTCAAGCAGACACTCAGTACCGGGGAAAACATCCAACAACGACACTCTGTAATGGGGAAACATTAAGCAGACACTCCGTGCCGGGGACACGTCAACCAGCCGACACTCCATAACGGGGGAAACGTCAAGCAGACACTCCGTAACGGGAAAACGTCAAGCAGACACTCCGTAACAGGGACACGTCAACCAGTCGACACTCTGTAATGGGGAAACGTCAAGCAGACACTCCGTACCGGGGACACGTCAACCAGCCGACACTCCGTAATGGGGAAACGTCAAGCAGACACTCCATCTCGGGTTCGCCTCGGGGAAACGTCAAGTAGACACTCCATGCCCAGGGCACGTCGATTACAGACACTCCGTACTGGGGACACGTCAACCAGCCGACACTCTGTAATGGGGAAACATCAAGCAGACACTCTATGCCGAGGATACGTCAACCAGCCGACACTCCGTAACGGGGAAACGTCAAGCAGACACTCCGTCTCGGGGACACGTAAACTAGCCGACACTCCGCCTCGGGGAAACGTCGACCAGCAACACTCTGTGCCGGGGGTACGTCGACTACAGACACTCCGCCTCGGGGAAACGTCGACCAGTAACACTCTATGCCGGGGGAACGTCTACCAAATCACTTCGGGCCAGGGAAATGTCTACCACAGACACTCCGTCTCGGAGACGCGTCAAGCGTCGACCGTCCATGTCGTTATAAGGGCAGTGCATCCCAAAAGTGGGAACTAAAGCAAGTCACCTCCACGTGAAAGAAGATCCATCAATTTCATGCACACGACTCACATATGTTGTGTGCATTTATTGATGGGGGCACTTTATTGGGGTCGAAAATTGCACCCCAGTTGACCAGGTCAAAGTCAAGGTCAACCCCAAGCAAGTGGGCCCATGCCCAAGTCGAGCCCGAACATGAAGCGTCCGGTCTCCCCTATGCCAACATAAAAATCATGTAATAAATAATTTTAATGTAATTTTTTATGCATGAATGGGCATAAAGTCAAATTTTTGTAAAGCCCATGGCTTATGTGTAAAAAGAAATAGCACATGAGGCATGAGATGGGCAAAATGCTATTTTGTAAAGCCCAAGGGGCTATATGTAAATGTGTAAGCCTATATAAGGCAACATGAAAATGAATAAAATATACACTTTTCATTCCCTCAAAAAACTAGGGTTTGTGCCTCCATCCTCTCTCTTCCAAGTTCTTCCTCTTTTTTTTCATTTTCCAATTAAATTAAGAGTTTAGCTCTTCTCTTTTACAACTAAATAAAGTTTTACCATAAACCAACCTCCCAAGACTCCACCAAGAGAAGAAAAAGGGTCTCTTTTTTTTATCATCCAAGATCTAGATTTTGGAGTTTCATGAGAACCCATTTTGGTTTTCTTCTCAAAAGAGAAAGGAGAAAATCTTTTGGAGTTTAACTCCATAAATAAAATTATTTTGGAGTTTAACTCCACTACAGAAATTCTTTTGGAGTTTAACTCCACAGTAAAAATCCTTTTTTTGGGGAGTTTAACTCCACATTAAATCTTTTTAGGAGTTTAACTCTATATAAAATTCTTTCGGAGTTTAACTCCACATTTAAAATTCTTTCGGAGTTCAACTCCACAATAAAAATTCTTTCGGAGTTCAACTCCATTTAAATTCTTTTGGAGTTTAACTCCACAAACAAAAATTCCTTTGGAGTAGAACTCTATAATAAAAATCTTTTTTTAGAGTTGAACTCCATTTAAAACTCTTTTGGAGTTTAACTCCACAATAAAAATCTTTTTGGAGTTAAAACTCCATTTAAAATCTTTTTGGAGTTGAACTCTATATTTAAAATTCTTTTGGAGTTTAACTCCATAAAAAAAATTCTTTTGAAGTTCAGCTCCATGTTAAAAAAAATGCTCTTTTTGCCCCCATCACATGCTAGCACGTAAGGGGGAGAGCTCCCATTTAATGGGAGCCCTTTTGGCCCCCCTCACATGCCCGCATATGCCATGCCGGCATGTGACCTACCCCCCAACGGGTAATTAACGGCATCTTAGTCCGCGGCTGCCGGAGATTCGGATACCCACAATCAATAAATCCCAGCCTACCCTAAGTAGAGCGAATCTGTAGTATGCCTGACAAGCGCGCGCGTATTCCCATCTCAATGGAGTGACGAAAACACCTTACACCTATAAAGGCAAATATGATGAAAAAATCAACAACTTTTTATTCTTTCAAAAAATTCTTGGGTTTGTGCCTCCATCTTCTTTCTATCAAGTGCTCAATTTCCTTTTCTTTTCTAATTAAATTATGAGTTTAAATTTTTTTCCAAAAAGAAATAGTTTTTCACCATAAAACCCTCGAAGGGGAATTCATATCTCACATCAAATCCCTAAAAGGGAGATTTTTGATCTCAAATTTCTTTTTCTCCAACATCCAGCAAAAGGAGAGGAGGAAAAAGACCTACCTCCAAAAATCCCACTTCGGGAGGATCCGAGGGTTCAGGGAGAAGAAATGTGTCCCCTTTGATCATCTCTTAAGATCTTCAAGGAGTTCAACTCCAAGCTTTAAATTCTCAATGGAGTTTAATTCCACATCCAGACTTTTCAGGGTTTAACTCCAAATCCAAGCCTTTTACGAGTTTAACTCCAAATCCACATCCAATTTATTACATAGGAGTTTAACTCTAAATCCAAATCTTTTGGGAGTTTAACTCTGAATTTATACCCAATTCTTGTTTAGGAGTTCAACTCCAAAACCCCTCGGGAGTTCAACTCCCAGCCTAGGGGCTAAGCCCCTTTCTCTGCTGGTGTTTCAAGCAGTCGCGTGCCGCGCACATGACCCACGGGCGCCTAGTACCCATGGGCAGGGCACGTGACCTACGGGCGCCTAGCGCCTACGCGCCACTCATGTGTCCTTAGAACACTCCTCACCCCTCTTTTTCCCTTACGCTCCACATTCAAAACATGTCCCCCGTTAGAAAAAAAATTTAACGGAGCGCTGCCCCGCTCCGTGCAAAGGGGGCTGCTACCCCCTTTGACCCCCAGCCCGCTATCCGGGTAGCGGGACCCCCGTAAACTCTGTGAGGCCTCCAGTATGTCTAAGACCCCCTTCAAAACACAACACACACAGCACATTGAATTTGCATGACCAGTTTTACCCATCAATCGGAGGTTCCCTCACTCTAAAGCGAAGGGTAATTAACGACAGCTTAGTCCGCGGCTACTGGAGATTCGGATCCTCATAATCAATAAACCCCGGCCTACCCAGGCAAGGGGAATCTATACATGCTTGAGAAGTGTACGCATTCCCATCTCAATGGGGTGACAAAAAACACCCTACAATCAGCCTAAAAGATATCTCTTTAGAGAGGGCGACTCCATTACCTGCGGGTACACCACAGTGCCAGGAGTTGTCCATTCTAAAATACCTTTAGAATGCTGTCTAGGTATCCGGGTCAGAACACTTGCCAAATCTAGATCTAAAACCATAGATTTAGTCACCAGAATCCCTGATATATCATCCAGATCATATATGGAGAAACACCTATGACAACCAAAATTTGACCTATTATAGTATAGGAACATCACTTCCTATCAGCAGTATGTCATCCAAATCTCAGGATAGTACTACTCCCTACATCTTTCTTACTAGGTTCATCTGTTGTTTTGATGAAGTCAATCAGCTTGACTGTAACATCAAAACAAATAATTCGTCTCCGCTATGCATGATTTAGTCTACGAATAGACATAAAGTAACTTGCATACCTTCCGCTGCTCCCATTGAATACGATAACTCTATGGCAGAGTCATATACATGCGCACTTCCAAATTCCCATTTAGAAAGACGTTATAGTCATCCTCTTGCCAGATATCACAGTCTAGAGCAGCAGCAATGCCAAGTCATATTCGTATCACTTTAGCATACAAGCTGAAGTAAAAGTCTCATCACAATCCACAATGGGTATTTGATGAGAATCTTTACAACAAATCTAGTTTTATTAGGTTAATACCTTTCCACCTGCACAGATCTCGAAAGATCTACTTGATTCTAATAGGGTTTACCCCTTCAGGAGCATCCAGCAAAGTCCAAAATCCATAATTTGGTAGAGTGCGTAAAGTCTATCTTGGATATAAAGTATCTGGTCACCTGAAATTTACCACTTCTTATGACATACTGATAACTAGTAGGGCCATCATCACTATAATGTTGACTTCTCTGTCACCGTATATGAGAAAACTGAAGTATCTCTTGGGTGGCTGAGATCACCTATTAAATCTACGAAGTGGCTAATGGTTTTTTAAGTCCAATTGAATCGTTAGGTTCTATTAAATTTTTAGTAACCGTTGTGGTTCTGAAATCACTTCCAGTTTTATTATACACACACTAGTTTGTTTTTCAAAATGATTCCTTTTATTAAAAGGTGGTGAGTCAAGAATAATGTAACTATTGATCTTGAAAATGGTTGAAACAAAACCCTAGTAAATACTTGGGATAAACCACAAACTGCCATTATCAAAGCGTGCCTTGAGTTTGTCCATATTTTTCTTTTGAACAGAAATCGGATAACTCCATATCTTAACAAGCTTAAGATATACAACCAATCTATGTCTATAGAGAATCAAAGGCACTAATTTAGAAAGAACCAGATTCAAATATTATGTAACCATTTCCAGTGTATATCATCTGAATGAAAAAAGTCCAATACATCATTACTCATTAAGGAGCGCACCCACGGATGAGTAACCTGTGAGAGAATCAAGTTTTCAATATTAGTATGATGGAATACCTAGCATGAGTATCTACATTTTCGATCACTTCGAAAAATCCTAATACTTCCAACGCATGGTTCTCTATTTTATCCTTATATCTATAAACTTCTCAAAATCTTTAGACCTTGCATTTCAACTAATGCGTGTCTAAAACTAGAGGACTCATGTCATACCCCGCTTCCCAGTAGACGGAAACGACGATGCGGCAAGTCCGCGGCATATTTATCCTGAGAAGGTTATATATTAAGCGTATTAAAATAATAATACATAATACAAGAATAAATGAAGACTGTAAAATTTTTCAACAAATATCTTTATTTAGATTCAAATTTGAAATATTTACGGATACAAGAGTGCAACTGAAAAGTAAATATAATAACATAAATGTCTAAACAGGTGGTATACATAAACTGAAAGAAGAGAATAACTAGTCTGAGCCTGAGCCGCGATCTGGTCGTAATTCTCCTCTGTTGCGTCCACCTCCTTCGTCTCCACAGTATCTGACGAACATTCTAAGAAACAAAGATGAGTGGAATACCCGTTAACGAACTAGCGCTCAGTAAGTCCTAAAAGTAGAATAAAAGTGCAAAGTGACAAGTAGAGAATAATCATGAAGTAATATATATGTCGAGTAAAAGTATACATAATGGAACATGGTTATATGTACTATAGGTCTTTATATGATCACTATATTAACGTTAAAATCCAAGTGTGAATGTTAACGCAACCGTAGAAGTATTCACAAGGTTAAGAGTGGGGCCTCAGGAGAAAGAAAACACGGGCCCATTTCATGTGTTATTATCAAGACTCCAAGCTGTGGAGGAGTCGACCCAACTAAGATTCGAGTAAATAGAATTCGAGTAGGTTAATACGGAACTCCAGAAGTTCCGTTGGATTCACACTTGAAACTATCCCATACACCCCGAGTATAGTATATTGTAACTGTTAGATATCCTTAGTTGATTTGCTTGGTTTATTTTAACATGTCTTGATCGAATCATAGATTGCAATAGGGAATAATGTAGTCAAGTAAGTCAAGTAGAATGCGAGTCATATCAATTGCAATCTAAGGTCTAGTCGAGTTATTTCGAGTAGAATGAGTTCGAGTTAACGTTCAAGTTTTGGTTTGAGTTTGGATTAGAGTTCGGGTTTAAGTTCATGTTTGGGTTCGAGTTTGTATTCGAATTATAGACATTTCATATTACTAGATTTAATTTTGAAGATCTTAAGTTCATAAACAATCGGACAACTGCTGCACATGGACAGCAGGATTTGTACTTTTTTCTAAGACGATTGTCATTAATAACTCTTTTAATTTATAGTGTTATCTAATCTGGATAGGCAAGTACCCACTTTCACTGGCTCCCTTGGGCTTAAGAGAAATGATACCGCTTAAAACTATATTAATCTAGAGTCCTTAAAGATTATTCTTGTTTGTTTATTATGTATTTACATTGTTTGCATTTCTCAAGGGGTTTTTATAAAAATACTTTAATATTGTTTAAAAATATATCTCTAGGGTGATTTAGAATATTAAGAGTTTTATAACAAAGTATTTTAGTTTTAGCGGTATCTTAATGATGAAATCTAGTTTTTAAAAGTTTATGGTATTTTTATGAAAACTATTACTTTTGGAAATTTGATGGTATTATATTACAATTTAAATATTTCATTTTAAAATATAATTTTCACAATTTATTTTTATTGAAAATACAGATTCATAATTTTATATAATTTTCCAAAGTTTAATTTGTTTTAAAAAAGTCGTATTTCTTTAAAAATCGTATTTTTATTTCCTTTCAAGACCGAATTCTCCGTGAGGAGTTCTGTATCTCACTCTACTATCCTAAGAATGTGTAATAACCCACACCATCCATAAATGATTTCTCCTAAAAGGATTGTAGAGACGCAATTGCAAAAGTCTTAAAATATCGATAAAAAACACTTTTTATAAAAGTAATGGTATTTTAATGTAATTGTTTCATTTTGTCTAAACTTATAACCTGGCATACCGTGGTATGAAGCCATAGTGTATGTGATTAGGTATGTCATTATCCCGTTAGTTTTCTAGAGGTATATATTTCTAGATACCGTTGAAAGTTAATTTTAAAGTTCATGGTACTTATGTGAAAAAGTCCGTTATATGTTTATTTTTCATGGAATTTTAATTACATAAAAAGGTAAATAGTGTGAATAACATTTTAAAGTAATGTTAGAGTATTAGTGTGACTTATTTGACCTATGAAAGATGCTAAAAGTTAAAAAATATAAATAAGGTTAATGTTAACTCCACTTTATCGATATTGTTTTAGAATGCGATTTGAGTCAAAATGGAAGAGAGGAATAGAGACTTACTGTTTTAGAGCGTCGAGAAAAGAGTAAGGGAGCGAGAGGATGTCTTTGTGGTATCGCGGTATGGTCGGGAATGGCTCCAACCCACGATGGAACGGACTTTGAGCGCTAACTCCACTTGACTAACCTTAAACCTTCTTGGATTTAGAGAATTTTTTGAGAATTTTTCAAAATAGGGGAGAGCTAGGTATTGGTGTGGTATTTATATGGATGGATATAGGTATAGGATGAATTAAAAAGAATTTAAAAATTTGAATACAGAGAATGTAAATGGGTAGATGAAGGGATGGAATACTCTCTGTTTAATTGCAGAGAAATCAAACAAGAAAATAGAGTAGATGGGAGCTGAAGAGGTGTACGGGCAAAGAATGGAGGCAAATGGGAGCATCACGACTGCTGGTTGCGGCCTGGGGATGAAATCTGGCGGTTGGATTGTCACCACGTGTCTCGAGGTTTGTGCATGTCACGACCCGAAATGGCACATGACTGGCACTTGAATCATATCAATACCAACTTTGTCACGACCCGAAATGGCACGTGACTGGCACTTGAATCATATAAAGTCTATAGGACCCTATCTAATTCAAGTAAGCCAAAAAAATCCAATAAATCTAAACCATTTTAAGGAAGAAATGAAGAAAACTAGTTTTAAAACAAGTTGTTTTAAAAACATAAGCCGAAGTATGCATTTTTAAAATTCCATGTCTTTTCTGAAAATTTCGGCAGAGTTTCCTTTGTAAATACCGGCCCCTAACGGGGTACAACATGAATAATATATGCACAATGATGAAAGGCATCCCCAAGCGGGAGCTAGCTCTTCATCAATTGATGGTCACAACCACGCAAGCAATATAATATACAACGCCGAAATGGTTTAGATATTTGAGATGGAAATCGTATGTATGACTCAATCCTAAGTCAAACGATCAGTAATATATATATATATATATATATATATATATATATCCTCAATATGATAAAATCTGAAGCATGATAAGATAGCAAGGGTAAATATCTAAACATAAGTGTAATACCAAGTGCTCGTGTCAGTGCCTCAGGTAACAACATATCATAAACATGAGGTGTGATCAATGTAATCAACATGAAATCAGTGTCGACTATATCATGAAGGTAATACTATGATATCTGGGGTGTCCGTATCAGTATAGGTGCCAACTGTATACTCAAGTCTAAGTATGTAGATATCATCCAACCATAAACAATGCATAAATGCATGTGGATCTTGTCCACCAGATAATTAATGTATGTATGCATGTGGATCTCGTCCACGGGTCCACCAATGACACAACAACATCATGCAATTAAATGTCATAAAAGCATATGCATGAAAGTATGAGGATATAAATCAACGTGTGTCTCTCACGACACATCAAAATCATGGAACCTTAGTGTCCAGTATCGACACTCAAAACATCATGAAACCCGTGTCCAGTATCGACAGGTAAATCCTCATATATCTCAGGCTCCGTATCATCTGCGGGATCGGCCCGCAGGCTCCGGCAGTACGGATTGGCCTACATCCATCTCATGATTCCGGTCGGTATCCTCCGGATGACCGCCAGGTCCAAATACTATCACCAGCAGGTAGTGCTCCCCTGCCAGGCTCACCGTCTAACAATACGAGTCTTCTTGCCCCGGGATACCTCACCGGGTCCACCATGTACCCACAGACAGTGCCTATCGCTCCTCGAATCGGGTTTCACATGCCACTCTCAGAACCGAGAAAACACATGGTGGACGCACTGAAATATCATATCAAGGGAAACCGGGTTTTTAAAACAATACATACTCTCTTTTGAAATAACCACGGTTCCCAAATCCAGAAATCTCATGAAAAGAACATATCTCAATGCATATAATCATAAAGCATGATGTATGCGACATATAACAGAAATGTAAGCATATCCGTATATCATGCAACATGCAACAGTAATATGCACATATCGAGGGAAAACCGCTCTTTTAAAATGAATCCAGTTTTAAAATATATCTTGCGGTTCCTGAATCTCCAAAATCAAGCCAAAATCATCTATGTATGTGCAAATACGTATGTATGCAAGTATGGGTGTACAATATGTGTACGCAAGTATGAGTGTACAATATGTATGTACGCAAGTATGAGTGTACAATATGTATGTACACAAGTATGTCATGCAAGAAGTCATATCCTGAAGTAATAGTCCTACTGTGTAGTGACATAGCAATTATCGATGATGAAATGTGTGAGCCGGAAAACAGGTGTACGTAAAACATACAGATCATCGATAATGGTGCTGGTATCATGACAACATGGGTTTAATATAATAATAAACACATTAAAATATGCAATGCGATGCGAATAGTAAGAATATGCGGAAAATGAATAATAAACACAGCAGTGAAGAATTTACACTAATATATATATATATATATATATATATATATATATATATCATACAGTTTTGCCATATGAAATAACACGAATCGTGTTGTTTTAAAAATTAAGGGCTACGGTGTTTTTAAGAAAAAATGCGTCTTTTGAAAATATCCGTAGAATCCCTTGGCCTGTCTTTAAAATACTCACGATTTGTTAGTTTTGAAATAGGTATGACTCGAGTCTTGTCTAACATCAAGTAAACTACAGGACTAATCGAAAGGTAAGGAAACCACCTAAATCTGAGTCGATACATATAAATATAATAGTCGGTGATCCTGCCTCAATAGTATCACATACGATACAATATATATTATGACATTCTCGAGTCAAGAGTGCGGATCTATCATCAATATATAGCTCGTACGTAAATCCGCCGTACGACATCTCAAATCTGTGTACGGGTCAAATATCACATTTATCTCATCATTTATCCGGTATCCTTATCATCATATCTTATGAACTGGGGGTACTGATCTAAGTCTAGTACAAACGGATACCATCTGCATATATATATAATACACGTGTATGAAAACACACGCCTAAAGACCCACTATAATATCACGTCGTATCTCATAATATGAACCACATCATATCACCGATCTCATGGCACCATGCCCAAACTCATCGACTCATCTCCAAATACCATATACAATCCTCATCATCCATGTGTAGGTATACGTATGTATGTATGTATATATATATATAGTCCCATACCGTGTGTGTGTGTGTGTATACATATCCCCATAAACGCACAAGTAAAACAATGTAAACAAGTGTGTATGCGCATGTGGGTGTAAACCTTATTCTGAGGTCCATGACTAAACTAACTAATGACGTTATCATCCAAATATACTAAAATTATCCATGAATTTCCAAAGTCTATCTAGATAGTTATGAACTCACGATAAACATATAAACATATCCATCTAATATATACCATACACTACGTTACAAACTGCGGGGGTGCTATACGCCATCCATCCGACTTCCCCCGTAGATGTGTATCTACTCACCTTAATCTTTGCTTGCCGATGCCGATGTCGCCAAGCGCTTGCTTGTCGTCTCGAATCCACATGGGGGTACCAACATGTCACAACGTAAAATATCGCATTAAAATCCAATTCAAAACCAAAACTACACACTAAAAGCCTATAGGTTAGAACCTACGGACTGCGCCTTCAAAACCACTAAGCAACTCTCGATATCGTCGTACAAACTTCAAGTGATCGATCTAAAACATAAATACAAAAATACAGAATCCAAAATACGAAAAATATAACCCTGAATCAAAACAGCAACTCATGAATTTAGTCCCAGATTTTGTTTAAGGTGAAAACAAGGTAAGCAAACAACACTAGGGTGATATATAGGATGTATATGATCTACTGAAGCAACCTGGACCCAATCCCTAACCCCATGGCCGGCCACATGCAGGTAAAATCCGGCCTGCTCGGATTTTCAGGGGAGTTGGGATGTCGTATTGGTAGGGTGGTCTCGTGTTGGTCAATCTAGGCTATTAGTATTGTTTACTTTTCTAGTAAAACTCCCAGGTCATCCCAGATTCCCCTGCACACCCTAAACACTCACAAAACCGATGTGAACAGTTTCAGTTTTCCAGAAATTTAGGTTTCAGGTTTTATCTTGTGTATGTTCTGGGTTTGTAACACCATGGGGGGTTTATGTTGGAGATAGTGCCCTTAGAGTCAATTATTGGATCACAGGCACGTGATTGCAATGATTGAGGGAGGACCTATGCCGATAGGACAGTCTTACTCAAAGATGATAGTATGCTATCTGGTTTACCTTTATCATCGTGTACTGCTTCAGGTGACCTTACAGGTCACTATTACACGTTGATAGAGCCCCTAGGATTCTTGCTTGACTGCCAGCAGTATGAGGGCGATCATATACGTGGGAGCTGGGGTCTATAAGCACATCCTTAAAAGGGCCCTAGTCGTGGGAGTTTCGAGACAGGGCATCGATACTCCAGAGTAGACTATTGTATACAGTCGAGACCCCGACGAGGGGCGGT
The DNA here is from genome assembly GCA_030015575.1 of Agapanthus africanus. Classification (NCBI taxonomy): domain Eukaryota; kingdom Viridiplantae; phylum Streptophyta; class Magnoliopsida; order Asparagales; family Amaryllidaceae; genus Agapanthus; species Agapanthus africanus. Next base: position 222,993,496 of record JASDDO010000028.1, on the reverse strand, counting down.
GGCCGGTCTCACAAGCCACTGGTGTCAGTTGGTTCACCTAAGATGTATACAGGTGCTCATTGGGTTATGAGTACACCGGACAGGACTCGCCCGGAACATGCTAGTTGGTCTTATACCTGACGTCAGATAGCAGTTCCCTGGTGACATGTGTACAGGTTAGTTCATCGACCTAAGATCGTCATTTGTCTCGTGTGAGTTCCTACTGTACTTTGATTACTACCCTACCACGCTCAAAGGAGACGTGCAAACAGGTTTTAGTTGGGTACAGTCCCGAGCCTCATGGAGGCAGTGAGCGGATCTGCAGGGGTTCGTCTCTCCTGGTATTGGGGGTGAGGTCGCGCTGTGTTTAGGAGAGCCATTACACGAAGTCCTTGGCCAAGACAGGAGATTTACTAGTAGGTATTCCAGTAGTATCTCAGGGTGTTCTGGGCTATACTCCGACATGACTTGTACCGTTTTTGGGGGTCTGACTTTTACCAACCCCCTAGGCCCGCCATGCGATGCTCATAGACGAACGGATCGGACTGTACGGATATTGTCACTGACAGGCTCAGTAGGGTGTCAGGATGAGTTCGCTTATCGACGTCCCTTTTTGTCAATACCTGGTAGCCCGTTACGTATGGCTAATACCTCTGACGTGCTAGTGGTTAAATCCACAGCCAAGGGATTGACGAGTCTTTAGAGTCCCCTACAGACCGTTTTCTCAAGTTTCGGGCGAAACGCTGTAGAGGCCGTATGGAGATATGGCAGGGTTCGATCAGATACGTGCGGTATTGCACGGATCATGATCGGACGGAAAATACTATCGGGCTTTGGTTTAAGCCGGATCCTAGTATTGTACAGTGTAGATTTTGTCTCATTGCATTTGTATTCGGTCGGAATACAAATGCGGGCATGTATATACAGTCGCGGGGTTTTCCTGTAATTTATTACGGGATCAGTTTTTCGGAGTTGGCAGTTTGCTTTCCGTTTCGGCCATTTTTCTTTGTTTCTTTCCTTGGCCGGAAATTGGTGGAGAGGGGGTTATTTGCAAGCATGCAATTGTGATTAGTGGAGGGTTGTTTTTGTAAGAAATTGTTTCATGATGATTCTACCACCATTGACTTCTATGTTCATGATGGCTTGACTTGTGGAGATATGATGATTGATTGTTATGAGTTATGATTAGGTAGATAGAGTGTTGGATTTAGTAAGTGATCATTTCTTCTCATCATCTCTTTTTCCTCTCTCTTGCATTATGCTAGCTCTCACTCTCATTCTCTACACATTGAGGCCGGCTACTTCTTGAGGGGTGATGGATTTATTTTGTGAGGCATTTGGTTCTCATTTGCTTACTACAAAATTCCCAAAAGCCACCACAAAAGTTCATAGTTCATTTTCCTCCACCAAAACCATGGCAACTTCAACCCCATTGAGTCAATAGAGTTCCACACCATTCTACAGCAATTCTTGGGCACGTCGACTCGCCAACTTCGTGCCCGAGTTGCCTCGGTCCAGAGGTGGGAGCCCGTAAAAGAAGCCGGCGATGTGGTGCCCTTCCGACGAGGAGATGAAGATCGGAGATTCCGCGGGGAGATCGGGACGACGACGAGAAGACCGAAGGACACGGATCGCTCGGTATATCTCTCTACCCCTTCTCTAGTTAGCTAGGATTAGATTAATGGCCCGATCCGGGATTTTTGTGCATGGTGGTGCCGATTCAAATGTTTTGTAAAAGTATCGTTTCCGCATTTTGGCCTCGGATTGACGGCCGGGGCACCGCCTTGCACTTACACTGGTATCAGAGTCATGCCATTAAGCTAGTCTAGCTTGCTCTAGCATGTTTAAAACTTCGATCGAACAAATATCCCAAAACCGCGATTTCAAAGCATCAGTTTTCTGTCGAATTATTTTTGGCTCGAAAATTTTTTCAGTGTGTTGCAGAAATACATGCAGGAAGTTTTAAGACTTCTGTGAAAAATTGGTCATGTGACACTGTAGATCAGCCGCGGAACCGCGGCCAAACCCTTGTTCTGGCCGCGGTTTCGCCGCAGTAATAGGTGATCACCATACCAATTTTCTACAGAGCTCTTTGGATTTGGAAATGGGGGTTTTGGTATGTTCTGTTTGGGCCCAGATTTTCTTTGAGTGCTACAGTAGTTCTTGGGGCCCACTTCGGAAAATTCAGTCGATCGAAAATTTTAAACATGTTAGTTCACAGTATTTACATTATATCTGCGACCGTGAATGTCATTTGATCGGTAAATCTTGTCTAACTGCTATAGCCCTTTTAGACGGATTTGTGAACGTGACATTCACGTTGATGTTCTGTGTTGTGCTGTGATGTTGCGGATTGTCGTGGTGGATAGCCTGGATGCAATGTTAGTACAGTTTGGTTGTATATGTACATTTGATATTGCGGGGCGAGCGTCCGACATGTGGACTGCCGTCACTACCTATTTGTATATTATTCTTTTGGGGCACAACCGGGCTGAGGTCGATGTACCCGTTGTATGTATATTTTATTTTCTGTACTATGATTACCCCGCGGAGGGGTGCACGGATAGCCGAGTTCTAGAGGGCAACGGGCCCGCATCTCATGGCATTGAGACGGAGAGGGCTTTACTCTAGAATTGGCGGGCTATTCGCCGCACTCGTAGGGGGTACAGGTTGACCCAGGAGGGGTGCTAAAGTTACCGGATTCCGTGAAGTGCTGGGTGGTCTATTCACATTGCTGAAGGGGGCTGCCTCACTTCAGGTTTTGGCGGATAACTTGCCGCGCCCGTAGGGGTCTAGGATTTCATTGAACAGGCTATCCATACGACCAGGGGAACGTCAGGTTTCAGTAGCGGCTCTATGAAACCCGGGGATCCCAGATATATGTATTGTTCTATGATGCTTATTACATTTCTGTGATGTTGCATTTTATCACGCCTTGAGCGAATATTATATATTGATATATATACTAGTAGATGTTGTATATGTTTTGCATCCGCGAGTCCCTGCTCTGTCGTTAGTTAAGTAACCTAACGGGTAATGACGGGACCCAGTGGCGAATGCGGATGGCATATACGTACATCATTATTTTCGTTCTTTATTGGTGTGATCAATTGATGGGACTGCATTGATTCGGATCAATGCAAGCTAAACAAACCTATTCTGATGTTGTTGGAACTTTTTTCAAAAAGCTGTTATTGCAAGGGCGTTCTCTTTTGTTTTGCACAGTGGTATTCGGTTATGAATATCCAGCACCTCAGTCGACGAGGCAAGGGCCGAGATCCCTTCACCGGGAGTGACCCCTTGGACAGAAGTTTGCATCAGGGCAATAACTTCACTATAGTCAATTACTTTTGCTTTGCATCATGGTATTCAGTTGGAATATACTACACCTCATTCTACGGGGAAAGAGCCGAGATCCCTTCACCGGGAGTGACCTCTTTAGCAAAGGTTTTCGCCACTATATTTTTATAAAAGCTATCCGGTTCCTTCAACGATATCAAGTTCATTACGTTAAAGGTTTTTCGCCAAAAACCATTCGTAGCCCTCCGTCATTTCAGAAAGGTAGCACTTAGTATTCATGCTATGTATGTTGGCCTTTGTCAAGGCATAGTGTATGGTAGCTATTTGTTACTTTTCTGCAGCATAGATAGATGCGTTGGTTTGGGACAGTCGTACTACCTTGTTGGCCAAAGTCAAGGGTATGTACGGGTGGGTTCAAATTAACCTGGATAATGACGGGTAGAACTTGATATGTGACTTATGATATGTTGGCCTTCGTCAAGGTCATAAAAGCATGGGGAAAAAATCACATCGGGAGTTTCTAAAGAAACTGAAACTTGCCAGATATGCGCATACCTACTGGAGTGTGATAACGTGAGCAGATTCCGTCACGTTATCATGCAATGATAGTTGGATCCCGAATCCTACTGATGAGTTGGTTTACTCCTCGGGTGATCCCGACTAATTCTTCTTTTAGGTTTGGAGGAGAATTTGACGGTACAGTGGGAGGTTTCCTGATTAGATAAAGTGATAACCATTCTGATCTAGGTTAGAGTGCACACTGAGTGTTCCTTTTCTTTCTCTCTTTGGCAGCGACCATGACCCGACCCGACCCTTGACTATGACTCAGTGACCAAAATTAACCGAACCTTCTTAAACACTGGCTTTTGGATTGTCAGAGTTGCAAACCTCATTGTCACTCCTACTTTTACCCTTTTCTCCAGGACACCCCGTATTAGTACGAACGTCCACTTCCATTGGATAAAACCATCGTATGGATATATACGAACTCAAAGGAATTTATTCGAGGATGGTTTCTGGTTCTGGAGAAAACGAATAGGACTATTCAGTTGTCTTTTCCTTTTACCTTCTCTCAGGTTGCGAGAACTCCTTGGTTTAGGAGATAGTACACCAATTACGCAAATTGGATAGTCTTCTTCCAAACCATAGGCTGGTGCCGAACGGTGGGGAATGAAGAAAACCAATTACCATAACGATGGTGTACAGAAGATATTAAGTTAAGACAAATAAAGGGATTAGAAGGAGGGCAAAGTAAATTGCGACTGCTATTCACGACCAAACCAAGTATTTCATTACCACTCCCACTTCACCTTTGTATTTCTCCAGGACACTCCGTATCACTATGAAGATCCACAGTTTATTGGATACTCCATCGTATAGTTATATACGAATTCGAAAGGAACTTGTTCCAGTTCGGGGATGGATTCTGGTTCAGGAGAAATAGGAATAAGGTTTATTCAGGTGTCTTTTATCTTCACCTTCTCTCGCGTTGCGAGTGCCCCTAGGATTGGGACAGTACACCTATTACGCTTATTGGATAGTCTTCTTCCAAACCATAGGCTGGTGCCGAACGGTAGGGAAGGAAGAAAACCATTTGGCCTAAAGGGGTGTGCAGAAGGTAATGACTAAAGACACATGAAGGGATGTGGAGAGATGGCATAGAAATATACGGTTACAGTTGTGAATCTGGATAATGGAAGAGGTATTACTAGGAATACCCGGATACCCCATCGAAATATTTCAATGTTTCGTTTTCACTGTGTACTGTTAAAAGAAAACTGATTTCCCAATTAGACACTTGCTCCAGGGTATGTATTTACCAGGTATGATTCTCACATCTGTATGGTTTTATAGATGATGAGTGGGAGTAAATTATTGGTAATTAGGTGATCATCCTCATTATATCGGAATTCGTTGTAATTGGTGATATTTGAGGAAGTCACCTGGGTTGTTTGCCGGACAACGAATATTTGGTTTTGAATATCCGCTGCTATGCACCAATTTCAAATTGATATATCTGTACGTCTATTTTTATAGAGTGAGATATAACTTTTTGAAATTATGTCCATGACATTTACCTATATCAGTGGATGGTTAGGTAAGGAGCATTAAACAGCGGTGTAATTCTTCATAACCATAAGTACAGTTTTCAACCTACGACACACAGGGATTGAGTTATTAGACTCAGGGGACTTATACAGAGTATTGTATGTTGTCCAGTGTCTATGAGGACAGAGGGGATGGTCCTCGCACTATATTCTGTTTACTTGTGACTTCCCTAGTTCATAGACATATGTTTCGTAGAGATACAAGATCTAAGTTTTGAGAAGTTATAGGTATATGAATAAAGTAGAGAACCAGGTATTGCAAGTATCAGGATTCTTCAAGGTGATTGAAGATGTAGATACTTGAGTATGGTATTCAGTTGATAGTAATAATTAAGAGAAAGTTGTTTCTCTTTCAGGTTACTCATAATTGGAAGCACCCCTAAGTTGAGTAATGCTGATCGGCCTCTTTCCATTTAGTTAACATGCACTAGAGACAGCTGCATGATTTGAATCTAGTTCAATTAAATCAGTGCCTCTGGTTCTATATTGGATATAGAACAGTTAATACCTTAACGATGTTAAGGTACGGGGAGTTGTCCGGCTTATGCTTAAAACCAGACTCTGGATAACTCAAGGCACGTTTCTGTAATGGTTGTTTGTGGGTTGACCCAGGCTATGACGAGGGTTGACTTTCTACCATCTGGAAGATCAATAGTGATATTGTTCTTGACTCGCCACAGTTTTAACAAAAATGGATTTTTTCAGAAAACAGTAGTGGGAGTATGGTAGAACTGGAAGTGATTCCAGAACCGCAGACGATTACTAAAAATTTGATAAGAACCTAAAGATTCATTCTGATTTGACATTCCATTAGCCACTCCACAGATATGGTGGGTAACCTCAGGCACTCGAGAGGTACTTTGGTAGCCTCAAGGACGGTGGCATGGAGGTTCTTGTTTACCCAGACTTGCCATTACTGTTGTTCCAGACCGTGAGACCCGGCAGGAGGATGAGTATAGCGTTGTTCTAAACTAGCTTTATAAGTGTACGTTTATATGACTCTGCCAGAGGGTTGTCATAGTCAGTGGGAGCATCGGAAGCATAGTGGACAAGTGGCTTATGTCTATTTATAGACTAGAGCAGATATAGCGGAGATAAATCATCTATTTCTGACCTGACAGTCATAGGTTTGACTTCATCAGAATAGGGGATGGATCTGTTAAGAAGGTAGTAGCGTGTGATGTCCGGGTATTTGGATGACATACACTGAGTAGGAAGTGATATTCCTATACTATGATCGGTTATACTTTGGTTGTCACACAGTGGTTTCTCCATATAGGACTTGGATATTATATCAGACATTCTGGTGACTGGATCTACAGTTTTAGATCTAGATTTAGGTAGTTTCCCAATCTGGGTACTTAGACAGCATTCTACAGGTGTTTTAGAATGGACGACTCCTGGCATGGTAGTGTACCTGCAGGTGATGGAGTCACCCTCTCTAAAGGTGTCTTACAGACTAAAGGGGAGAGGGAAGTACATAATTGGCAGATCACTTGCTTAGGCAACTGAGTCAATCATGAGATGTCAGGTACCACACTAGATGTTGTTTTCGCAATAGATGTAATAAGATATTGATCCAATCCTGGAGAAACATTCGGAAGCAGTTTTAGAACATAAGTGGATGTTCTAGGGATATGATAACAACAGCCTCGTTCGGGAGACGGTTATCATTCCAGGCTTCCAAGGTGACCTGGATGATAGAGTGACTGTCAGAGTTATAGTTTTCCCTCTGACGAGGGGCAGTATTTTGGACAGATGGTCCAAGGGGATACTGAGGGAGGCATGGCGCAGGATACTGATTGGTTTCACTTGACGATACAGTCTAAGAAGTTTGGATTTGGAGTTCATTTATGAACTAGGTCCCATCAGATATCCAACCATATTCTAAGACAGGTATTGCTCATTTCGGGAGATGGGTTTCTCCGCGAACTTGAGATTAAGAGAGACATAGAAAGAAACATCAAAGCGGATCCACTCACTGAGGCTATTCCTCGAACGCAATAGTTTCGCAAACGGGTTTTGTGAGACTGACTAGTAGAGGAGTTGGGTGTTCGCTATCACACGGGCTGTGAGTATGCGACATCGCAATAATTAGCCTTGAGTGCAAGTGGGAGATTGTTGGAGATAGTGCCCTCAGAGTCAATTATTGGATCACAGGCACGTGATTGCAATGATTGAGGAAGGACCTAAGCCAATAGGACAGTCTTACTCAAAGATGATAGTATGCTATCTGGTTTACCTTTATCATCGTATACTGCTTTAGGTGACCTTACAGGTCACTATTACACATTGATAGAGCCCCTGGGATTCTTTCTTGACTGCCAGCAGTATGAGGGCGATCATATACGTGGGAGCTGGGGTCTATAAGCACATCCTTAAAAGGTCCCTAGTCATGGGAGTTTCGAGACAGGGCATCGATACTCCAGAGTAGACTAGTGTATACAGTCGAGACCCCGACGAGGGGCGGTGGCCGGTCTCACAAGCCACTGGTGTCAGTTGGTTCACCTAAGATTTATACAGGTGCTCATTGGGTTATGAGTACACCGGACAGGACTCGCCGGGAACATACTAGTTGGTCTTATACCTGACGTCAGATAGCAGTTCCCTGGTAACATGTGTACAAGTTAGTTCATCGACCTGAGATCGTCATTTGTCTCGTGTGAGTTTCCACTGTACTTTTATTACTACCCTACCACGCTCAAAGGAGACATGCAAACAGGTTTTAGTTGGGTACAGTCCCGAGCCACATGGAGGCAGTGAGAGGATCTGCAGGGGTTTTTCTCTCCCGGTATTGGGGGTAAGGTCGCGCTGTGTCTAGGAGAGCCATTACACGAAGTCCTTGGCCAAGGCAGGAGATTTACTGGTAGGTATTCCAGTAGTATCTCAGGGTGTTCTGGGCTACACTCCGACATGACTTGTACCGCTTTTGGGGGTCTGACTTTTACTAACCCACTAGGCCCGCCATGCGATGCTCATAGACGAACGGACCGGACTGTACGGATATTGTCACTGACAGGCTCAGTAAGGTGTCAGGATGAGTTCGCTTATCGACGTCCCTTTTGGTCAATACCTGGTAACCCGTTACGTATGGCTAATATCTCTGACGTGCTAGTGGTTAAATCCACAGCCAAGGGATTGACGAGTCTTTAGAGTCCCCCACAGACCGTTTTCTCAAGTTTCGGGCGAAACGCTGGAGAGGCCGTATGGAGATATGGCAGGGTTCGATCAGATACGTGCGGTATTGCACGGATCATAATCGGACGAAAAATACTAGCGAGCTTTGGTTTAAGCCGGATCCTAGTATTGTACAGTGTTGATTTTGTCTCATTGGATTTGTATTCGGTTGGAATACAAATGCGGGTATGTATATACAGTCGCGGGGTTTTCCTGTAATTTATTAAAGGATCAGTTTTTTGGAATTGCCAATTTGCTTTCCGTTTCGGCCATTTTTTTTTTGTTTCTTTCCTTGGCCGGAAATTGGTGGAGAGGGGGTTATTTGCAAGCATGCAATTTTGATTAGTGAAGGGTTGTTTTTGCAAGAAATTGTTTCATGATGATTCTACCACCATTGACTTCTATGTTCATGATGGCTTGACTTGTGGAGATATGATGATTGATTGTTATGGGTTATGATTAGGTAGATGGAGTGTTGGATTTAGTAAGTGATCATTTCTTCTCATCATCTCTTTTTCCTCTCTCTTGCATTATGCTAGCTCTCACTCTCATTCTCCACACATTGAGGCCGGCCACTTCTTGAGGGGTGAGGGATTTATTTTGTGAGGGATTTGGTTCTCATTTGCTTACTACAAAATTCCCAAAAGCCACCACAAAAGTTCATAGTTCATTTTCCTCCACCAAAACCATGGCAACTTCAACCCCATTGAGATAATAGAGTTCCACACCATTCTACAGCAATTCTTGGGCACGTCGACTCGTCAACTTCGTGCCCGAGTTGCCTCTGTCCAGAGGTAGGAGCCCGTAAAAGAACCCGGCGATATGGTGCCCTTCTGACGAGGAGATGAAGACCGGAGATTCCGCGGGGAGATCGGGACGACGACGAGAAGACCGAAGGACACGGATCGCTCGGTATATCTCTCTACCCCTTCTCTAGTTAGCTAGGATTAGATTAATGGCCCGATCCGGGATTTTTGTGTGCGGTGGTGCCGGTTCAAAAGTTTTGTAAAAGTATCGTTTTCGCATTTTGGCCTCGGATTGACGGCCGGGGCGCCGCTGTGCACTTACAGTTTAAGGTCACTAAATACACTCAAGTTCACCACACAACTCAACTTAAACCCTAACCCTCTCTAGGAATTTTCAAAGTGCACAAAACTACATGAAATTGAATTTAAACTTGAATAGAGGCTAAAGCAAAAGAAATACTACACAATTTGTGAAAGTATTACCTTTTTTGGCAACTCAAGAACCCAAGACCAAGCTTTGACCCCTCACCCTCTCTCTCTCTCATGCCCATCCCTCATTCTTTATTCTTTTCCATTTTCATTTCTTTTGTTTTCTTTTCTCTTTAAAAAAATTAAATCCAAACCCAAATGACAAATAAAGAGAAGCCATGATGGAAAAATGCAACAAATGTGAAAACTGACATAGTGCATGTCATGTGCACAAATCCGGCTAAAAGCACGATTAGCGATATTTAATCGCGATTAGCATTAAATTAGTGTATAATAAATCATAAAATTTCATAATTTGCATAAATCACATGAAACATCCTCTTTTTAGTAATTTCTATAATTTTCCAAATTTTTCCTAATTTATCGGTATTTAATTATACCGCAATATTAAAATATTCAATATATTTATTATTTAATTATAAAAATTCCCAAAATAATATTTTATTTTTCTGAAATGTTACAGTGACATATGTGTCATTCTGTATTAACTCCTCATTTATCCTGTTTGATTTTTCTGAAACTTTTTGATTCTCCATGTATTGCACATGCAACTCTTGGGCTTCTGAAAATTTAAAAAGAAAAATATTAAAAATAATTGGAATTAATGGGATTCGAACACGCAGGCTATGGTACAGCAGTAGAGAGAATTAAAAATAAACTGTTTCTTATTTTTATTGAACAAAATTAACTTATAACTCCTATTCATGCTGAAATACCCTTTCTATATATTTGAACAAGTTACATTTGTTCAGGGATTTCAGAGTCGTTACAACTCATAGGTAAACCTGAATGAAGTAAGGGTACCAACCCCTTGTCCTAAAGGATATCAGACTACATACATTACCATGTATAAGTCTCAAGAGTTCAATAACTCGAATTCCGTGTGTTGTAGGTTGAAAACTATATTTTGGTTAAGAATGTCTTATACCGTTATGCAATGCACCTTATCTTAGCCTCAACTAATAAAGATAAATGTTTGGAACAAAATTTTCAAAATTCATATCTCACTTTATAAAATAAAGATATAGATATATCATTTTAAAAATTGGTGCATAACAACGGTTATTCGAAGCCAAATATTTGCCGTAAGACGAAACCATGCGATTTAATCCAGTATCATCAATTGCATTGAATTCCGATATTGAGGATCCAATCATCAATTTTCCAATATTCTACTCCTACTCAGTATCTATAATGCCGTACGGAATGTGATATCCAAATCCGGTAAATACATACTCTGGAGTCGGAATTAATTGGGAAAATAGTTCTCATTTATAAGTAGACAAAAATTCTGAAGATAATTGTTTCAAGAGGGTGGCCGGGTATTCCTAGTAATGCCTCTTCTATTATCCAGATTCATGAAAGTATTTGTAATTTCTTTTACCCTCACTTCAATTTCTTTATATGTCTCTATATCTTACCTTCTTTATACAGTACTTAGGCTAATTGGTTTTCTTCCTTCACTACCTTTCAACACCAGCCTAAGAATTGGAAGTGTTACGCCCCGCTTCCGAAAAGACGGAAACATGTACGTAACGAGACCCGCGACGTATTTATTTCAAGAAGGTCATTTCCCAGAATAAATACGCTAAGCGTAATTGAGCAATATAAAATGACAAGAAATTAACTTGAGATTTAGACTTCAACAACTTTATTTACATTCAACTTGATATATTTACAATACATGAGTTCAATTGAAAGAAAATACAAGAAAAGAAATGCCTAAACAAGTGACATACATAAACTGAAAGAAAAGGATAACTAGTTTAGGCCTGAATCGCGATCTGATCGTGCTCCTCCTATATGGTGTCCACCACCTCAGTCTCCACAGTATCTGACGAATATTCTAAGAAACAAAGGTGGGTTGAATGCCCGTCAGCGAATTTTCGCTCGATAAGTCCCCAAGAAAAAAGGTGTGAAGTATAAAAGTATAATGATAAAGAAAATTGGATATCATGAAACAATAGATTATAAGATATGTATTAATGTAAGCATGGCAATTCTATTTAACATACAGTTCTATATATATCATGGCAAAATAACATGAGCATAATATAGTATTGTTGTGCAGTGTTGGTATAGTGAACATGAAGTGTATGTAAGTGTCCTAAAAGGTCTCTACATGGGTAAACTAATTTAACGTAAGTTCAAGGGTGAATGTCAATCAATTTCAAGATTGTTCTCGAACCCACCAGGCTGTAATCCACGAATAAGGAACTACGAGCCCGAATCAAGTGTTAGTAAAGGGACTTCAATCTAGTGTTGAAATATTCTAAACTCAACAAGTTATAATACAGGAGTAAGGAAACACGGGCCCTCATGATAGCTTGCTTGTGTCAGTAGATATGGATTCATGATCTAGGGGGACTCTTGAGATTTTATTGGACTCATACTTGAACTACCCTAGCACCCCGTGTTTCCTAGATTATGGTTAAAATTACTAATCTTACTCGAATTCATGAATACATCAAGTTGCAAGATTGAGTTCATGTAAATGTCAATTGTTCATGTATTCATGTCAAGTTATATTCATGGTTCGAGTCAAGCCAGTTTCAATAGCAGCCATTGTGTTATGATATTCATGTTAAGTTCATGTCAAGTCATAGTATTCTAGTATTCAAGTTTTGAGATATTCAAGTTCAAGGTGTTTTGGTTCATGATCAAGAATTCAAGTTTATGTTAAAATTTTGATCCTGATTGAGTTTATATTCAGATTAGAGTAACTATCTTATGAAAGGATTTAGCTCATAAATTTCTTAAGTTCGGAAGTAATCGGGCAATTGCTGCACATGGATGACAAGATTTGTGTTTTTTCCAAGATATTTGCTATTGATAACTCCGTTAAACTTGTCTAATCTGAATAGGCAAACACTCACTTTCTCCGGCTTTCCAAGGCTCAAGAGAAATGATACCGCTTAAGCCTATATTAGTCTAGAGTACTTATAGATTTATTATTGTTGTTTACATTGTTTTTATATTGTTTGCAATTCTCGAGGGGGTTTTATGAAAAATACTTTAATATTGTTTAAAAATAAAGCTTGAGGGTGATTTATAATATTTAGAGTTTTTATGAACATATATTTTAATTGTTGGGGTATTTTAGTGATAAAAACCTAGTTTTTAAAAGTTTATGGTATTTTTATGAAAATTAGCTCTTTTGGAAACTTGATGGTATTTTATTAAAAACTCTAATTTTTAATTTTAAAAAATATAGTTTCATAATATGTTTTTATTGAACATACGGGTTCATAGTTTTATATAATTTTTCAAAATTTAGTTTTATTTAGAAAAGTCGTATTTCTTAAAATCCGTATTTTTATTTCTTTTTGAAACCGAATATTCAGTGAGGAGTTCTGCATCTCGCTCTACTATCCCAAGGATATACTATAATCTGCACCATCCATTAGCGGGTCCTCTAACGAGGGTTGTAGAGGCGTATTTGCCAAGAATTTAAAATATCGATTTAAAAGAAATCCGTTTTGAAAACAAGTGTGAACTTTAATGTAAAACTTATTCTTTAAATAAACCTTATGTTTAGAAGCTCATGTTAGGAAACCATAGTGTATGTGATGGGGTAGGTTATTACCCCGTGAGTTTTCTAAAGGTATATATTTCTAGATATCGATAAAATGGTCACTTTTAAAGTTCATGGTATTTTGGCGTTACATGTATTCTAGGGTAGCTTTAACAAATTCATTTTAAATTCATATGATATGAAGGTGAAGCATGACTTGTAATGATGGTATGTTGGTAAGTGAAATTCCTTATTAATATTAACATACAATTATAATGGATAATTTAAAGTTTTACAATAATAAATTTAAAAGTGAAGTTAGCCGCCAAAAGTCGTATTTTGATGGTGATGTGAGAAAGGGTAGCAAACGGATGAGTCAAGATGATTGGGAATTACAAATCTAGGTGTAGGAGAGAAAAGAGGAAGAAGGTAGGGATGGAGACTTACAATTATGCTTTCGTACTTATACGAACGAGAATAAGAGTTGAGGTCTCAGTTTTTAGAACCGAGACCGAGATTGCGACTAAGAGGGTATGCTTAATTTACCGACGTCCCTTACGCAATTTGTGTAGCGGTGGAGGAATCTTGGAAGGATTTTTGAATGCTTCGAATCCGAGAGTTTGCCTTTATTTTGATCTTGAAAGAGATGAACTTAAAGGTATTTGAGAGGAACAATGTCAGTATAGTTTTGTGAGAAGAACTTAGGAATAGGCTTAGTATTTATAGAGAAAAATATAAGTGTAAAGGAAATTAAAAAGGTAATATAATGTATTAAAAGTGAGGGTAAATGGGTAGATGAAGGGTTTGTGGTTCTCTGGTTAATTGTAGGAAAATCAAATAGGAAAAAAGAGTAGTAGGGAGCTGAAGGGATGTACATGCAAAAAAGGAGGGAGGTATTTGGGGGCTATTCCACCCGCCGGTAGCGGTCAAAACAAAGAAAACCAGCGGTCGAAACAGAGAGTGGGGCTCGGGGTTCGTGCAGTGCCTTCATTTGGTTATTTATGTCTCGTTTTTATTGTTTGATTTATTTACAAATCTTCGTTTCTCTGTGTAATACACAAACAACATTTGGGCAAAAAAAATTAAAAAGAAAAATATTAAAAACAATGGGAACTGATGGGATTCAAACTTGCAGGCTATTGAACAGTAGAGGAAAGGCTTAACCAGTGAGCTATAAGGAGTTTCTTGTACATAGATTATCAAAAATAACTTATAACTCGAAACCAGAATAAAAATACACTCTTTTATTAATATTGGATCAATAAAAGTGTATAGGACTTTTAGGGTCGTTATACGAAGAAGACTATCTAATAAGCATAATAGGTGTATTCTCCTAACATAAAAAGCTCTCGCGACCCGAGAGAAGGTAAAGGGAAGAGACAGCCGAATAATCCTATTCAATTTCTCCAAAACCAGTGGCTATCCTCGACTGAAATAGTTTCTTCGAGTTCATATGTAACTATATTATGACATTTCTAAGCAATATGGATCATCGTAGTGATACAGAGTGTTCTGGAGAAAAAGAAAAGGGAAAGTAGAAGTAGTAGGGAGATATACGACTTTGTTGTAAATCATGACAATCCAAAACCAATGTGTAAGAAGGTTCGGTTAACTTGGTTCATGAGTTTTAGTTTAAGATAAGTCATGGATTGCTGTAACCAGAGAGAGAGAGAGAGAGAGAGAAGAAACACTAAGCGTGCACTCTATCAAGATTAGATTGGTTATCACTTTATCTAATCAGAATGGCTCCTACCGTTTTCTCGAATTCTCCTTCAAACTCTAAAAAGAGAGCTAGTCGGGATCATATACACTTGTTCATCACAGAAAACTGCATTTTAATACCATTCATTCATTATCTACTTTGTTATATATCGGTACTATTAACCAATGTCTGCTCAGTAAATACAGATTATAGATATTCATGATATAATACTGGAAACACACTCAAAATCACGGATATAACGTTTGGGAGCCGATACTGCAAACAGAACAGAAAACCGATCAATGTCTAAAGAGTTCTTTTGCAAATAAATGAATGCACATAATTTTGGTCCAACACAATACAAGTGTGCACATAGCTTTTTGATGACTTAGACCATGATGGGGCTGCCTTGGCACAACAAATTGTGCAAATGGACACATGTGGGTGTGATGTGTAATAAATGTTAAAAGATGTGATGTAATTTAAAGTATCAAGTTTCCCTCCAAATCTACTGAGTATAACCCAAACTGTGTAGGGTTCCTAGGCACACTAATGAGGTCTCACAAGGCATCAACCATGCCAATTTCAAATTTTACAAGTGCCGAGAAACCCTAATACGGATCGTTAACTAGATTTTAGACGAAAACGATAACTAGTTAACAATTTAACTAAGAGTAAACGGAAAATACAACCTTTATAGATCCGGTCCTCCACCTCCATAGCTCCGTGATGAAGTCCCCTCGCTGCGATCATCGGATCCCGGGCTCTAGCGTCGGCTTCATCGGAGAAATGGGCGGGCTAGGTCGTTGACTTCGATGCCGAAGATGATCTACGTCGAGGCAACACAAGATCAAGCTCCCACTTCACCAAGTCATGAAACTTGTGAAGAAAACACCCTATACTACTTGGCAAGTGGTAGAGGATGAAGAAATAGGAAGTGGGTTCACTTTAGAATTGGATTTCTCACTCTTTTTCTCAAGTTGCCATTGATGGAAGCAAGGTTTTCTTCTTTGTTCAAGAAGAAGAAGAAGAAGAAAGAATATGATAAGTGTTTTTAATTATAAAATAAAATGATACTTATCATATTAACAACCATGGTTTAGTGTAGAGAACTAACTAGGGTTTAGTTGAATGGTTAGGTTTAGGAGATGAAGACAAAATGGTTGCTTTAGTCAAAGATGCATGAAGCATCAAGAACCTTCTAGTATGAAAGCAACCATTTAGTTTTTCTTTTCCTTTTCAACCAAAATAAATAGATAAAAGAATAAGTGAAATGAAACCCTAACCATTCACTAAACATGGTTTAAGTCTTTACACAAACCCAAGTTTGCATGTATCATCAAATATGATACAAACAAGTGCACAAAAGTATATCACATATACAACTTGTGTACATCAAGTGAGAAAATCCATCTTAAGTGAACCAATACTAGTTAATGCAAAGTAATATATCAAATATATATAATTATACATTAAATCATTAAATCAACACTTGATTTAACGATCCGGTCATATCCATATAACCGACCAATATCCAATGTATCGGCTTATCGAATCAATCCTTGATTCGATAACTAGGTTATATCACATACAACCATTCGATACATTCATCGCGAGAATAGAATACGGTATCTCATACACGCATTATTCTCGGTCCCGCACATATCTTATATGCGCTCCTATTTCGTTTCGCTTGAGCCAGGAAACCTCTGTGTAGGACTCTAAAGACTCGCCAATACGCCGGCAGCAGATGATGATCATATCAAACACCCACAAGCCGCAAGCGGTCTGCTAAACGTAACGGTCACCCGGGTATTGAGCGATCAGAAGATCGACGAGCAAGCCCGCTCATACTCCTGTGAATCCAACCAGTAACACTTACCGTACAGTCCGGTCTCGTCGTCTGATATGTCGCATATCTCGCCTAGGGGTGGTAAACGTCAGACCCCAATAGCTCGATAAGTCGTGTCGATATGAGGTCTATAACAGTTCGAGAAACTACTGGTAACACTTACCAGTAAATCTCAGCAACCCTGGCCAGGGATTTCCGGTTATAGCCAATCGAACACAGCGCAACATCAACTCCCTATACCGGGAGAGACGAATCCCCTCCTATCGCTCATTGCCTCCATGTGATTCGGGACTGTACCCAAAAACCACCGTTTTGCACGCCCTCTTGGACGTGGTAAGGTGGAAATCAAAGCACAGTGGGAACCACACAAGACTCTATGACGATCTCGGGTCAACAGATTACTCTGTACCAGTGTCACCAGAAAACTGCCATCTGACGTAAGGTATAATACCATCTGAGAGTTCTCGGCGAGTCCGTCCAGTGTACCCAGTCTCCACTGAGCACCCATATATCATCTCTGATGTCAAACACCAATGGATATGGGATCATCCATCGCCCATCTGTATAGGTCGAGAAGGTATACGCTAGTCTACTCTGGTATATCGATGCCCCGTCTCGATATACCCACGACTAGGGACTTTGAAGGATGTACTTATAGACTACCATGTCCCCACTAGTATGATCCGCATCATAGTCCAGGTAGTCAAGTACACATCCTAAGGGCTTTACCAACATGTAACAGAGAGACAATCAGTATACACGTTAAGGTAAAGAGTAACCAGATAGCATACTATCATGTCGAGAAAGAAAGTCCTCCCTATATATGTCCCAGCATCCACTACAATATACATCCTATGTATAGCAATGGCCTCTAGGGCATACATATAACTAACAAACTGATATAAAGAAATCGAACAATACCAATGGACTTGTTGAGTGCACTCGAGACCACCACACCAACACGAGCCCAATTGCTTACAACCCGACCGGCGAAACCCCTTTAAAAACCGGCATCGCCGGGTCCCCTAGCTCCTTATGTCCCCATTTTTCTTCTGGTCGTTCATTTGGGTCATATCATCTTATTTATATTATTTGTTTATTCTGGAATGAGGCCTATAAATACCAGAACAGATTAGAGAGAAGGAGGCACATATTCCATAGTTATCTTTTGTTTTTGGTTTAGCTTGAGAGTTGTTGAGCCTAACTTGGTTTCTTCTTCTTTTTCCCTTTTGAAGCTTTTTTTTGAGAGCTTCATTATGAAGGTTGTACAAGTTATCAATATCTTGTACCTCAACATAATCAAGTGTTAATAATATTGCTTTTGCTTTGTTCTTTGTTTCTTTTGTACTTTCATTTATTTTCATTATGTGTAACTAATTTTTTATGGTTGTTATGATGGTGAGGATGTGAGATAAAAGACTTTGCCTTCCTCCTCCTCTTGTTAATGTTTAATATGCTTAATATGATTCTAACTTAAAGATTGTTTTATGTATTAATGTGATATGGTATTTTGAAACCATGGTTACTTTGTAAACTCTTCATATACCATATTCACTCTCTTTCCCCATTTCACAATGTTTAAGTTAAAATCAATTTGGTGTTAAGTTTGCTAAGTTTAGATATGGTATTTTGTGACCAATTGGCTTGACAAACCTCTTGGTTTTCATATACCCTATACTATCACAAACACTTAGCAAAGTTAACACTAAAACTAATTGCTCTCACTCGCTAATTTGTGTTTTTGATATTTTCGTATGCTTGCCAACCCTTGTGCGTAGTGTTGATACCTCAACCTTGGACATACAAACGGTATGTGAACAATAAGAAGTCGTTTCGTGTTTTGAGTCGAGATTCAAGAACTTGATGATTTGTGCTTTGCAACTGCTTTGACAAGTCATGCTTTACTTCGGGATCGACACAAGGACGGATAACTCATGACCGAGGGAGCATCGATGGAATTTCCGTGATTCGACCATCCGAACCAAAGACAAGGCCACTTCTTCTTAACTTGCTTTCTATATTTTCGTATTTTTATTTTTTTAGTGACAACCAAACCAATTCGTTATTTGTTGAACCTTAAGAAACAAAACCTAATACACAATTTCCTGCGGATCGATCCGTACTTGCCGGCTTGCTACAACGCGCCGTGCACTTACGGTTTATAAATTTTAAAATGAGACTGAGCTCGCGTGCGCAGTATTTCCAAAACCGATTCCATTTCTAAAAGATACATGTTTGCGCACGCGGGTAAAATCCCAACAAGTTTTTGGCGCTGTTGGTGGGGAGTTGGTAATCATTAGGTATTGTTATTTTTGCTTCATACTAACAAACTAACTATAAAATCAAAAAAATTCCCAAAACTAACAAAACACACATTTTTCTAACTTTGCTCTCTGTTATTGCAACCAGCTACCACCTTGTAATTAAACTGAAAAATCAAAGTATACCAGAAAAATACTAATATAGCCTAGAGAATCCACCTAAAATTTGAGCACTCAAACTTTCAACTTGGCCGGCGAAATTTGACAAAAACCCGAATTCGGCGGGCCTCTTTTGATGTTTTGGAATTTTTTCTTCTGTGGTATCTCCAGTACATTGTTAGTATTCTAGTGGTATTGTTTAATTTTTATAATTTTTTGTGTGCAGGAATTGGGGCATATATATCGCTTTTGACACTAAATATCGTATTTTCCGACATTTGCAGATTTTCACGGAATTACGACCAGCGATCTTGCGGAGCAAGCTTCAAATTTCGTTGCAAGACGATGGTGAAGTATACTGCCAAAGATCCGGGTAGTTTAACCCGCACAAGCGAATATTCAACTACCCGTAATCACTTCAAAGGGGTTTCTAAACCCAAAATCGCATTGGTACGTAATTTTCTATCACTTTCGCTCAAATCCGACTTATTCCAATATTCTATCTTCTGTAGGATTCTTCGTACAAACTTGCGACCAATTGCACAGAGAACTAACCCGTATTTGTTGTGGTGCGTAAACTTAAACCGAAAAAGAATTGCTTGATTGATTGATTTCTTAAATTCTTTTATTGAATTGCGCATTTGCATCTTTATACGGATATTAATGGCACAAAACCAAAACAAGATACGGTAAAGGATTTCATCACCTTTCTCCGTAGCCTACAAATCACAAAACTGCATTCTTGCATACCCCCAGCAATTTTAAAATCAACTAGAACTTTGACTTTAAGGAATTCGCGCTCATTAGGAGAAGTTAACTGTGTTTAGAACACTGCTTAACGGTATATTGTTCACAGGGTGTCTAGGCAAGTATTCACGAGAATGGGTTATTCTAATTAAGGAACTTCGCGAAAGCATTGGATAACCTCCCCTTATCTCTGCACTTACCTGGCTTAGTGATCTGTATATCTTGTGCCCGTTTCTCGACACAGTTTTACTTCGACAATCAGGTTCCTGAGCAGGTCTAGTCGACTTAGCATAACATAGACTGCTAAGGGTGTGATATTCTTTGTTCTTGTGATTTTTGTGAATTCTTGTTGATATGGGTGATATATAGTTTGATTCGATTTTTCATGATTCTTATTCTTTTGTTTATACTCAGTCCCAATTCGTTTGTTCAAATTGCCATAATTCTTCCCATATTCATGAAAATTGTCCTTCCTTAAGGGGTGACCAACCGTCCCAGAGTTTTGCTAATGATCACCCACCTAACACTCTTGAACCCAGTCTCACTTCAAACATAGACCAAATGATTGAAAATTTAGAGAAAGAGGTCGACAAGATGACTGCTTTAGCATCATCACCATTACAACCCTCCATTCCTAAAACAACTGACCAATTATTAGGGAATGATAGTGAGATGGATGCTAGGTTGACCGCTTCAGAGAAGGGTATTGAAATGATGACGGCGGTCAAGAATCAAATAGCTGCGACGCTAGCCCTGTTCATACAGCAGTCTGAGCCATTGTTTCTTGCTCAAGCTCAATTATTGGCTAGAATCGAAGAACAATTGAAACATCTAGCTGTAAGGATTCTAGAGAGTGAACACTGTCAACTAGAGCCTAATAATGACAATGTCTATCATCTAGGAAGTCACCTGAGTGAGATAAACGATCAACCAAATTTTGATGATGTCATAGATGATGATGCAAGTGTATTGACTGAGTGTTATCAGGACAAACAAGAAAACCCTCTAAGTCAGTCTAACATTAGCCTTCAGGTACCTATTGAGTCTCTTGTCACTTATAATCTTGAGGTTGAATTAACCGATATCCTACTTGAAGAGGAAATTCTTGCACCGACTGATTGTTGCGCTCCAATTTTAGAAGAGGGAGCTTGTGAATTTAATGGGTATGGTTGTGATAGATTGTTATAAAAAATTAAGGATCAGGGACCCACAATTTTTATATCACCTGTTGATATTGTTTCGGAAGAAACGTTAGTGTGAGAACCTACTTTTCTAGATGACATGTACCTACCCATTTGTGAATATGATGAGAGAGAGGTAGTTTTGGGAATAGTGAGTTATAGCAATGAAAGTAGGATTGTGCATGATCATAAGGAGGAAGACAGCCTGGAAAAACGGTCTTTCATGTAGAGTTTTGAGGAGATATTTGCGGATAAACTTGATATTCTTTCTGAGTTTGAGTTAGGATCAATTTTGGAACATCCTAAGAACCTTTCTTTTGCTGAAATTTTTAAGGATGAACTCCATTTTTTAAACGAACCTGACCTTGAAACTCAACATATACTTCTTGAAAATTCAATTCATTCGGGCAACAATTCTTTGCCTCCTTCAAAATTTCATCTTTGCATTCAGCGTCTTCTGATTCCTTCTTTCACGCACCCATACCCTTCAATAACATCTAACATATACATTTTCTTTTTCCTTTTTTTTATATACATATTTTTTTACCAGCTCTTGCATTATATAGACAAAATTTTTAAATGGCCGGTATTAATTTCTGGACTAACCAAATCTTTTAACTTGTATATGCTATAATTAGTCTTAGGTTTTTTCTTTTTTGAATAAATTCTCACCCTGATATCTAAGTCTAGCTACCGGAGACGGGGGCAACAATGAGGACATCGTAAAACTTAGATTTGGAGGTTAGCACCGCGTTTATTTTGCTGCATCATGTGTATATTCTGCATTGCATACATATTAAATAACCCATAAAAAATTGAATTTTTTTTTCAAAACATAAAACCTTTTTATCATGTTAGCTAGCGGGGGAACTTAGACTCGAAGTCTGACGGTTAGGTTGATAAGATAGAAGCAACTAAATCCTTTTCGAGAGATTGAAAACCCGAAAGATAACGCTCCTTTGAGTTTAACCGTAGCCGATATACGTCTTTTATATCACTTTACACGTGTCATATGTTTTTGAGAATTAGATGAATGTCTGACATGTTTTAAACTTTTTGAAAATTGATAAACATCTTTAGGATCAAACAGGTTTGTTCTGAATTAAGTAATATCAAGAATAGTTCACAAGATGAAATGATATGATAGATATTACTGAGGTTTTAATAGAAGCTAAAATTCTGAAAAATAAGCCATCTGAAACCTTGTTGGAGTGATTACACACCTTATCCACATGAACACGTCTTCGGAATTAAAAAGAAAACCTGGCTATATCTCCGTTTGCATTGCATTCAGAATATTTCAATGAAATAAAATGAGTCTTTTGTTTTGTGGCCTTGGTAACTTGGGTAATTAAGTCCTTGGGGTTTCTCCACACCTAATGCCCTAAAACCATCTGGTTTGGGAGTCATTGACCTAAAACTCGCTAATTTTCTAATCACTAAATAAAACAAGCTAAGCAAATGTTCTCTCCAAGTTAAAAGTCCTCACGGTTCTTTGTGGGAGAATAATCTTGGCGAAGACTAGTTTTCTAGTATAAGACAGTTTTTTATCGGAGATATGAAGGTTTATATTTATAAAGACATTTTTGCACGATCACGAAGGGTGTGTATAAACAACAACAGGTAAAAGGTAGGAGTGAAAAATAAGACTTGGTTCTCTGTTAAAAATGATATAGATTCTGACTTAAAACCTAACTGGAGAACGAAACTTGAGAAAATCTTAAGTCTGTTCAAAACTCGTATGATCCTTCAGAAATCTATCCTGGTCTGTATTTATGACATGATGACTCTAATCAGGTTCTTAAAAATTTATAGACATTATTCGCACAACCACGTTTATGTTAAATAAATTGTGAGGAGTGAAAAATAAGGGTTTGACGTTTCTAATTAGGATGATAAAACTTCTAACTTTGATTGTTAACCTTAAAATTAGAATCAACAGTTTCTTCACGACGCTAATTTGACTGGATTTTCTGGGTGCAATCCGCTGAAAACCCTCAAGAGACAACACTCCTCCTACTAGGGACACCTAGAGGTTTAACGGCTTGTTGCACATGCTTAGTGCAATCGCGTTCTCTGTGAAAGTGTGGTTAGGATTTTGTTTTGCTCGGGACGAGTAAAAGATAAGTTTAGGGGTGTTTGTTCATCATAGAAAACTGCATTTTAATACCACTCATTCATTATCTATTTTGGTATATATCGGTACTATTAACCAGTATCTGCTCAGTAAATACAGATTATAGGTATTCGTGACATAATACTGGAAACACACTCAAAATCACGGTTATAACGTTTGGGAGCCGACACTGCAAACAGAACAGAAAACCGATCAATGTCCAAAGAGTTTCTTTGCAAATAAATGTGTGCATACAATTTTGGTCCAACACAACACAAGTGTGCATATAGCTCTTTGATGACTTGGACCATGGTGGGGCTGCCTTGGCACAAAAATTTTGCAAATGGGCACATGTGGGTGTGATGTGTAATAAATGCTAAAAGATGTGATGTAATTTAAAGCATCAAGTTTCCCTCCAAATCTACTGAGTATAACCCAAGCTGATATGAAGAAATCAAACAATATCAGTGGACTTGTTGAGTGCACTCGAGACCACCACACCAACACGAGCCTAATTGCTTACAACCCGACCGGCGAAACCCTTTTACAAACCGGCATCACCGGGTCCCCTAGCTCCTTATGTCCCCATTTTTCTTCTGGTCGTTCATTTGGGTTACATCAATTTATTTATATTGTTTGTTTATTCTGGAATGAGGCCTATAAATACCAGAACAGATTAGAGAGAGGGATGCACATATTCCATAGTTTTCTTTTGTTTTTGGTTTAGCTTGAGAGTTGTGTGAGCCTAACTTGGTTTCTTCTTCTTCCCTCTTGAAGATTTCTGTTGAGAACTTCATTATGGAGGTTGAGCAAGTTACCAATATCTTGTATCTCAACTCAATCAAGTGTTATTAATATTGATTTCGCTTTGTTCTTTGTTTCTTTTGTGCTTTCATTTCTTTTCATTATGTGTAACTAATCTTTTATTGTTGTGGTGATGGTGAGGATGTGAGATGAAAGGCTTTGCCTTCCTCCTCCTCTTGTTAATATTTAATATGCTTAATGTGATTCTAACTTAAAGATTGTTTTATGTATTGATGTGATATGGTATTTTGAAACTATGGTTACTTTGTAACCTCTTCATATACCATATTCACTCCATTTCCCCATTTCACAATGTTTAAGTTAAAATCAATTTTGTGTCAAGTTTGCTATGTTTAGATATGGTATTCTGTGACCAAGTGGTTTGACAAATCTCTTGGTTTTCATATACCCTATACTATCACAAACATTTAGTAAAGTTAACACTAAAACTAAATATTTCTCACTCGTTAATTTGTGTTTTTGATGTTGTCATATACTTGCTAACCCTTGTGCTTAGTGTTGATACCTCAAACTTGGACATACAAACGGTATGCGAACAATATAGACTCGTTTCGTGTTTTGAGTCGAGATCCGAGAACTTGATGATTTGTGCTTTGCAACCGCTTTGACAAGTCGCTTCACTTCGGGATCGACATAAGGACAGACAACTCATGACTAAGGGAGTGTCGAAGGAATTGCCGCGATTCGACCATCCGAACCAAAGCCACGGCCACTTCTTCTTAACTTGCTTTCTATATTTTCTTTTTTTATATTTTTTTTAGTGACAACCAAACCAATTCGTTATTTGTTGAACCTTAAGAAACAAAACCTAATACACAATTCCCTGCGGATCGACCCGTACTTGCCGGCTCGCTACAATACGCCGTGCACTTACGGTTTATAAATTTTAAAATGAGACCGAGCTCGCGTGCGCAGTATTTCCAAAACCGATTCTATTTCCAAACCATACACGTTTGCGCGCGCGGGTAAAGTCCCAACAACACTTTACAAGTTCACTAACCATTCAGCCAGGCCAGTATTGGTACTCCGAGGGAGGTCCCTTGTGAATTCGCACGGACCCAATTAAATAACCCCGTTTCTGCAGAGATGTAAGCTCATTAACACTTTCTAGACACCTAATAGGTTAGCTAATTGTGAAGTGAAAATCTCTCGAGAAGTAATACCTACTCATCAGTGGGAATCGAGACCCAACTATCATTGTGCGATAATTTTGACGGATGCCGACCAAAATTACTCCACTCCAGAAAGTATGCGCAAACTTGGCAAGTTTCCCATATATTTAAATCCCTCGATATGGTTTTTCCTCGAGCGGCTTATGACCTTGGCAGAGGTCAATATATCATAAGTCGCAAGTCAAGTTCAACCCATCATTATCTTGAATTAATTTAGACCCACCTGTACAAGTCCTTAATAGAGGTCAACATGACTATGCAACTTTCCTAAATAATCGCATCTCTATGCAGTAAACGAGCATCAACTAGCTACCATACACTATGTTTTGATAGAGGTCAACATACATAGCATGAATACTAGGTGATACTTGTAAGAAATGACGAAGAGATATGACTGGTTTTTAGCGAAAAAGTTTTAACGTAATGAACTTGATATCGTTGAAAGAACTTGAGTGGTTTTGAAAAGGAGTGGTTTAGGCTTCGTTTTTAAAACTAGGAATATAAACTTTTGCTTAAGAGCAAACTCCTCATGAAGAGATCAATGCCCTTTCCTCATAGAATGAGGTGCATGACATTCCTAACCGAATAACTCCATGCAAAGAAAAATAATGTATCTATAAGTTTTGAAGAAAACCGAGCAGTTTTAAAAGTTGGTTCCGACAACATCAAATATGTTTGTTTTCCTTGCATTATACATATATCGTAGTCCCATTATAACAAGTTTCTAAGCCACCAGAAACAACCAAAATAGCATACTTTTATATGCCATCCGCATTCGCCGCGGGGTCCCGGGTTTTCACCGTAAGATTACTTAACTTATGGTAGGGCGGGGACATGGCCAGCACGGATGCAAAACATATAGAATCATCTACTAAATAACAAACACACACACACACATCAACATCACAGGCATGCGAGTAAAGAACAATATGGAACAACGGATAAACTAGGAGCCATGCGTTTCATTTGAGTCACAAATAAAACGCGACGTTTTCCGGTCGTATAGATAGTCCGTACATGATCGATCCTAGACTCCTACGAGTGCGGCAAGCCACATACCAATTCTAAAAATTTAGCAACTCGCCCTCAATAACATGAGTCGGTCATTCGTCGCTTTCTAGAATCCGGTAACTTGTGCATCCTTCCGGGGTCGATCCTATAACCCTTACAAGTTCGGCGAGCAACCCGCCAATTCTAGAGCGAGGCGGTCCGGTCTCAACTCTTTGAGATGGCCATCTACTGCACTCTAGAACCCGTCTACTCGAGCACTTCTCCTGGGTTAATCCTTGTACAGAAAAGAAAAATATACAACGGTGATATCGACCGCATCCTGGTCGTGCCCCAATAAAAGAATATACATAATACAGAAATGGAGACCACATGTTGGAGCCTGTCCTGAACAAATAAATACAACATTTATAAATCAAAACTGTATAAGCAAACGCACGAGGGGTTATCCGTCACGACAATCTGTCTAAACCATCACAGAGATATATATATCATAAAATAAGAAGCAACATAAGAAAATGTGCAACCCCGTCTAATTGAACATATAACAATTAGACAACGTTCCACAACACATATACCAAGATAAAAAAAGCATAAACAATGTTAAATTTTCGACCGAATACAGTCCTGTAATGTGCCTAAGTAAAATCCAAGCAAACTGAAATCTGGGGCAAAACAAACAATACTACAAATCAAGTTTCCAACATTCCAAGCTACTGACAAAATTTGAGAACATTTAGAGAAAAAACGGGGCGACCAAATGCCAAAACCGGCGGCCAAAACGGATGGAAATGCATCGAATTTTTTGCAAAGTTTTGTTTTCAAATAACAATTCCTCTGCACCTGTTTAAAAAAAAATAAAGAAAAATTTTCAAAATGGACAGTGGCTTGTAATTGAAAAATGGTTACGTGAAAAAATTCGATCTCGAAACTAAAATATCGTCTAAACTAGCTCTAGTGTTTGGCATGGCTCTGGTACCAATGAAAGGGTCAGTCAGCATAGCAGAAGCTCGCCGTGGCACCTAAAAGTCCCTTAGCAGCTACTTTTTATGTTGTTCCCTTGCGACGGACTACAACCCGCCAGACCAATCAGCACGGGGCACCCTGGGGATAAGAGCTTGCGCTTCACCACTACTTTCACACAGTGAGAACCCCCATGGGTCAACAACTCTGCATAGTACCTCTGATACCATTGAAAGTTTCTAGTGCCCTTATCGCGTCAACCGCTGCTGATGCGGAACTGAAAAACGAAAATTTTACAAGAGGACACTAGAAACTAATCCCTAACGATCGATCTAAATACTAAAAATAGAAAGCAATCATGCAGGGTTTAGGGATTACAACCTTTGATGCGTATCCACTCAATCGTGGAAGACCTCTCCAAGCTCCTTGTAGGCTGTCGAGAACAAGCATGAGAGACGACCGCCCTTGCCGAAAATGATTCATTCGAGAGAACCAATCAAAGCTCCAGCTTCACTTAGTGAAGCAACCGGCACTTTAAACTTTCTAGTAATGGAGAGTGGGGATGTAAGAATTTTCCACTATCATTTTCTCTTAATCACAAAAGTCAAGAGAGCTATGAAGAAGGAGGAGGATGAAGGCTAGCCATCTCAAAAATGGACAGGTGTTGTATGAATAAGAAATAAGAGAATGGCTTCATAATTTTTCAACCATACAATGAAAGATCATAACCATTTTCTAATAAACAAATGAAGCTCATTCCTTTCTACATGTCTACAACCATACTTAAAGCCACCTCACCCACTACCTCATTTTTTATTCCTAAAAAAGAAAACCAATAAATGAAATGTCCTCCTTTTAGAACATATTCTGTATAAATACGAAATACAATCCGGTATACGTATCGAAATACATATACGCGTATCCATATAAAAATACCAATAGCCAAGAGAGAAAATGAACAGTGAACAATAATACTAGAACATATATATATATATATATATATATATATAAATTATTAAATCAAAATCCTGATTTAATAATCCGGATCAATCCCAAGCTGCTAGTATTATCAACCGTCCGATTAAAATCCATGTAGCCTGTACATGTATTTAATCGAGCCCCTGTATGTACCAATATACGTAATCTACATCATATCGCTTGAACCGGGAAAAACCTTCAGTTTGGAACTCTAAAGACTCGACAATACGCTGGCAGTGAGTTACTGGATCAATCTATAACCATAAGCAAATCAGCGGTACTAGCTGTACGTAATGGCTACCCAGGTATATGCAGAAAAGGAGGACGACAATTAAGTTTGTACGTACTCTACTGAGCCTGAATGTTACAATCTCCATACAGTCCAGTCTCTTCGTCTAAGAGTATCGCATACCGGGTTTAGGGAGTGGATAACGTCAGACCCCTAATAACCCGATAAGTCGTGTCAGAGTTGAGCTTATCATCAACCGAGAAACTACTGAATTCTTATCAGTAAATCTCATCCACCATGACCACAGATTTAGTGTGATGGCCAATAGAACACATCACGATATTGACTTCTAATATCAGGAGAAATGAATCTTCGACAATTGCTCACTTCCTTCATGTGATTCGGGACTGTACTCAAGTAAAGCCTGTTTGCAAGACTCCTCTTGAGCCATGCTAGGGTAGTAATCTAAGTACAGTGGGAACTCACACAAGACAATGACGATCTCAGATCAAAAAACTAACCTATACTCATGCCACTAGAGAACTTCCATCTAACGATAGATATAATACCATCTAGAAGTTCTCGGCGAGTCCGTCCGATATACTCACCTTCAGTGAGCACCTGTATACTATTGTTCTCCGCCGAAAACAGAGACGAGACAGCGTAGGTTCGTGTTGCCTGAATTTTGAGGGCAGATGCTATTTGGTGCTATCTGTCCACTTCTTCGAAGATGCCAAGTTGATTTATGACACCGTATATCGGAGGTTTAGACGGATGCGGCCAATGTAGTAGACTTCGTCAGATTCCCCCTCGTTGAGGGGGTTTTGATTGTGGGGACACTTTTCTCTGCAGACGCAATCCCCTGCAGTTAATTACGCTACCGCATCGCGGTAACCACTTTCTCCTTCTCCAGATGGCCACTTCATTTCGTGGATGTTTGTTTTGTTTTTGTTTGCCCGTGGATTGTATACGGAGACTAATTTATGTTGTTGGCCGTAGGGCGTGGATTAGTCCAAATCCGTATCTTCTTAGATTTGGGTTTGGGGTTGGGTTTAATGATACGTTAGTCTCATTTGAGACTAAGATCAACATAAACATTTGTTAAGGATACGTTAGTCTAATTTTAGACTAAGATCAACTTAACGATTTGCTAAGGATACGTTAGTCTAATTGTAGACTAAGATCTACTCAACAGGATCATTTAAATCTAACAAAAGAGCATTTTGGCTCTATTGTTTTAGTTTAGAGACATTGCGGTCCATTAGTTTAAGGACATTACGGTCCATGGGCTTAAAGGACACCACAGTCCGAGATTAAGGAAATCATAGTCCATGGGCTTAAGGACCCCACAGTCCAATGTTAAGAACATCATAGTCCATGGGTTTAAGGACCCCACAGTCCCAGGTTAAAGAATCATAGTCCATGGGTTTAAAGACCCCACAGTCCAAGGTTAAGGACATCATAGTCCATGGGTTTAAGGACCCCACAATCCATGAAATGTCTGGTTGTCGGGACCCGTCACCTCTCTGAATACGTTGAAAGATTACAACAATAATTATCAGAGGAGTGAAGAGATGTATCCTTGGTTGGGAGATCTGTAGTCCAATTGGGACTAAGATCTGAAATTCATGAGCATATGGGCTCAATTAATCTGGATGAGGGGTTTATGGCCAACTTGGGCTCAGCCCACTCAGTTAAAATGTTAAACATTTGACAATGCTGGGCATTAATTTGAGTTCTGACAATATTTTTGTCATTTATTGAATGCTGAGCATTCATCATAGCTCTAGGGATTTATTTAAAGAACAATTTATGGTCTATCAGCGCACGCATGAGGAACACGTGGCGCGCTTGGCGCTAGCGCCAGCTAATGAGCGCAGTGCGCTATATTTAGAGCACTGAGGCGCTACAGCGCTGTGCGCTATATTTGGAGCGCTGTGGCGCTTCTGTTAAGTAGCGCACACGTGAGGAGCACATGGCGCGCTTGGCGTTGTGCGCTAGTCTTGAGCACAGAGCGCTTCTTTAGATTTGGAGCGCTAAGGCTCTTTTAGATTAAGAGCGCTGAAGCTCTTTTAGATTAGGAGCGCTAAGACTCTTTTAAATTAGGAGTGCTAAGACTCTTCTATTAAGTAGCGCACACGTGAGGAGCACGTGGTGCGCTTGGCGCTGTGTGCCAGTATTGAGCGCAGAGCGCTTTTTTAAATTTGGAGCGCTAAGGTTCTTTTAGATTAGGAGCGCTAAGGCTCTGCAGCGCTTTGCGCTAGATGTAGAGCGCTCCTTTTAAATTGGAGCGCTAGGCTCTTCTTTTATGCAATTTTGATCAGTTCTGCGCTCTGAGAATTAAATTTTCTCTTATAAGAGACTTTGTCTCAAGATTCTAAGAACTTAGTTCTTATTTTATGGGAGATATTTCAATCTCTTATTTTGGTGAAAGGCTTTGCCTTTATGGATCTGTGATCCTAAGAGAACTAAATTATTCTCCCCCCTTTTTATAATGAGATGTTCATGATCTCTTTTGTAAAAAGACCTTAGTCTTATGGATCTATGATCTTTGAGAAGAATTATGTTCTCCTTCTTATTCTTTGTGATGAGATACTTTGATCTCTTTTTGTGAAAGACCATGGTATTATAGATCTATGATCTTATAAAAGAAGTAAATTCTTCTTTTAATATGAGATGATTTCATCTCTCTGTTTATTTACCTTGAGGAAATTCTTCTTCTTTCGAGAGCTTGCTTTTTGTCTTTGAAGTTTTCTTCATAGTTTATGAGGGGGTTTCTCTATGTGAGACTTGAAGTCTTCGAGCCTTTATATAGGGAAAGGCTGATTTGTTCAATCAGTTGAAAAGATCTTTTCTCTAATTATTTGGGGATATCTCCTCCGTTGGATCTTTGATCGAAGGGTTTCTGATTTACAGAAAGCAATCTTCTTGTTTTTAACAAGATTGAGAAATTTTTTCCCCACACAGAATTTATTCTGTATTTTAGTGATTTTTAATCACCACTGGATCATTGATCCGACGGTGCTCTAATTTACAGAGCACAATCTTTTTGTTCGGGAAGATTTTGAGGAATCTTTCCTTAACAGAATTTTATTATGGTCAATTGATGATTTTTAATCATGTTCGTTGGATCTTTGATCCAACGGTTGGGAACATTTAGTTCCAGCGCTAGCGCTCCCGTGCTTTGCATGTGGTGCGCTGCTTAGAGTGCAGCGCACTTAGCGCTAGCGCTTACGTGATTTGCACGTAGTGTGCTGCTTAGAGTGCAGCGCTCTTAGCGCTAGCACTCATGTGCTTTGCACGTGAGGGCTGCCTCAGAGTCTTTGACTCTCTCAACGCTGGAGCTGCTATGAAGCGCTGCTTCATTTCAAAATTTGAAATTTTGAATAGAGTTTTGCTCTGATTGGGGGAAACAAATGCCCCTGCACCGTTGCGCTTATGTGGCCTACACGTGAGTGCAGCGGTGGCAGCATCTCTGCCATTGGATCAACTCAGAAGTTGAAACGGTATCTCAGTGCCTTTAAATAGGATCCTTGGCCCTTGAGATGATTTCTGTTCATCTTCCTTTTTTTCCTTTTGAGAATTATTTCTCCTTCAGAGCATAGCTCTTCGTCTTATAAATCTTCTTAGGGACAGAACTCTGTCAAAATTTTTGGTAAAGATTAAATCTTTGAAGGGATTAGTTAATAATCTAGGATTTCACCCATTAACAGAGCTTTACTCTTTTCAAATCATATAGATTTTTAAGGTTTCTTAATAGAACTTTGCTCTTCATAGATCTAAAGGGATCTTTCTAAGGGTTTCTTAACCCATTAACAGAGCTTTACTCTTTTCAAATCATATAGATTTGTTAACCTTTCATGAAAACTCTTAAGAGTTTGTTTATGGATCATCAAAAGCTCTGTTTTTAGGGTTCTTGATGGATTATTCCATCTTCCTCGCAGAGCATGACTCTTAGAATTCTCGGAAATTTTTTTTATTCCCCTTATAATTGATTTTGACAGGTGTCACTCCTGTCTGCAGAGCATTGCTCTCGAGGAGTTTAACTCCTTGGCCCGAGGAGTTTCTCATTAAATGAGAAATCCTTTTAGAATTCCCTCATTAATTGCACAAAACTAAATTCGTTGGGTGTTTTAATCAGTACTTGTTTTCTTCGTGAGGGTATCAAGAGTTGTTTAAATCCCCATGTTTGTTTCAATAAGCCTTTTCAGTTTTTCCACTAACTCTCACTGATTTTCTTTTTCAGACGTTATGGTCGCTCATCTGTATGATCTCGGTGAGATTATTTCTTATGGAGACATCCGCTCACTGGGCCGCTGTCAGAACCAGGAGTTCACAAATGCTTAGTGCGCTGAAATCATGCGTCGCTTTGATGAATACAATGGTCAATTGCTTCCTCACCGTTCTGCACTTTTAAAACTCATTATGAGAGCGATCTGGGAAGCACTTCCTTTATTCTATGCAGGCATGCCGCATAAGACATTGGATGATGCCGAAGATAAGGTACAATTAGTGTATCTGATGGGCCTAATCTTAAAGAAAAGGCGAGACAGTCTTGTTGATATTCTGCATCAAACTTTCCAACAGGTGATGATAATCGCTGCCTATCGAAAGACAGAGGACATCAGTGAAGATCCTGACACTTGTGAGCGTGAGAGGAAGCATACGAGAATGGTCAGAGAGGCCAGAAACATTTTAGATGGCCTTACTTTTGAATTTCTTAATCCATATCCTGGATTTGATGTCTTACCATTGTAAACATTTTACTGATGCTTTTGTTTACTGTCTTCATCAATGTAATAGTTTTCTGAAGTATGAATGGCAAATTTTAAGTTTCTGTTCTTTTATTTTCTGCGTTAAACTTTTTCATATATACATGAATGGGCATGCTCTGAATGCTTAACTTAATGTGAATCAAATTTTCTTTTTATTGTCTTGCATGGTATGTGGTTGATGCCTGTAGGTTATGCCTTTTGTTTTGATTTGGCGTGAAGCAGTTTACGCCTTCTTGAGTAGCACCTCCATTTTTCTAGCATGTAATTTTGGCAAATATGGTCTGTAGACAGTAGATAGCTGTCCATCTTGGATTCTTCGCAGGGTAGCGATGGCTTAGGAGACAGGTTCAGATCTGTTGCCTAAGGCTTTCCAACTTTATGAGCCGTGAGGGTCTCATAAAGACTTTTCTCCCTACAAGTCGAGAGAATCCCGTAGGTGTATTTTCTCCTTAGGAATCGTGAGGATTCCTAAGTGTGTTTTCCCTTGAGAGTCGTAAGGATCTCACAAGAGAGTTTTTCTTGCTTATGAGTCGAGAGGACATGTAAGTGGTTTTTTCCTTTCTTGTCGATATTTGACTTAGGAGAGTGTAGCCTGTAGAAAATCTACCTTGACCTCTCTGCGAGGCAATGATGGCTTGGGAGACAGGGTTAGAATCTGTCACCTAAGACTTTTCAACTTTATGAGCCGTGAGGGTCTCATAAAGACTTTTCTCCCTGCGGGTCGAGAGGATCTCGTAAGTGTATTTTCTCCTTAGGAATCGTAAGGATTCCTAAGTGCGTCTTCTCTTGAGAGTCGTAAGGATCTCACAAGAGAATTTTCTCCTTACCAGTCGAGAGGACTCGTAAGTGATTGTTGAGTTGACCTGCTCCCGAGTCAAAGCATTGCTTTGACGGGGAGTTCGAGAGTTTACTCTGGCTGTTTCCTACGGAGTCAGGATTGACTTTAGTCGTGTTCTACGGGGCCAGGAGGGGTTGACTTTATCCATATTTCATGGTGTCAGGGGTTGACTTTATCCGCATTTCACGATGTCAGGGATTGACTTTATTCGCATTTCATGGTGTCAGGGGTTGACTCTCGGTTGTCTGTGCACCGCCGAGTCCTTGAACTGGGAACTTTGCTGACTTTGCGCCTGTTGTAACGAGACGAATGTCGAAGTAGTCTCTAGGTTATCTGTGAACCATCGAGGTCTGGAACTAGGGACTCTGCCATGGCTCCGAAATTGATTGTCGCGTCTGAATCCTGCTGGAATAAAGAGGAACGCTGTTGACGATCTCTAGGCTCTAGATGTGGCTGTCGAGACTTGGAACTAGGGACTCTGCTGTGGCTCCGAGATAGTCACTAGGCTGTCTGTGAGCCTTCGAGATTTGGAACTAGGGGACTTTGCCATGGCTCCGATTGTTGATGTCGTATCTGCTTCTGGTTGGAATGAGAAGGAACGCCATTGTTGATCACTAGGTTGCAGATGTTGTCGTCGAGACTTGGAACTAGGGACTCTGCCATGGCTCCATTTTGCTGACGTCATATATTCATGCAGAGACACTGATTTCTCTGCGGGTCAGCATGAATCGAGATGTTCTCGTCAAGGACGCTGATTTCCCTGAATCGAGGTATTTGCCAAGGACACTGATTTCCTCGGAGTTGAGACGAATCGATGAATTCCTGCAAAGACGCTGATTTCTCTGCGGGTCGACGCGAATCGATATGCTCTCGTCAAGGACGCTGATTTCCCTAAATCGAGGTATTGGCCAAGGATGTTGATTTCCCTGGGGTTGAGACGAATCGAGGTATTCCTGCAAAGACACTGATTTCCTTGGGGGTCGACGCGAATCGAGATGCTCTCGTTAAGGACGCTGATTTTCCTGAATCGAGGCTTTTTCCAAGGACACTGATTTCCTTGGAATTGAGACGAATCGAGAGATTCCTGCAAAGACACTGATTTCCTTGCGGGTCGACGCGAATCGAGATGCTATCATCAAGGATGCTGATTTCCCTGAATCGAGGTTTTTGCCAAGGACACTGATTTCCTCGGAGTTGAGACGAGTCAAGAGATTCCTGCAAAGAGACCGATTTCCTTATGGGTCGACGCGAATAGAGATGCTCTCATCAAGGACGCTGATTTCCCTGAATCGAGGTATTTTCCAAGGACGCTGATTTCCCTGGGGGTGAGACGAATCGAGGTATTTCTGCAAAGACACTGATTTCCTTATGGGTCGACATGAATCAAGATACTCTCGTTAAGGACGCTGATTTCCCTGAATCGAGGCTTTTGCCAAGGACACTGATTTCCTCGGAGTTGAGACGAATCGAGAGATTCCTGCAAAGACACTGATTTCCTTGCGGGTTGACGCGAATCGAGATGCTTTCGTCAAGGACGCCGATTTCCCTGAATCGAGGTTTTTGCCAAGGACACTGATTTCCTCGGAGTTGAGACGAATCGAGAGATTCCTACAAAGACGCTGATTTCCTTGAGGGTCGATGCGAATCGAGATACTCTCGTCAAGGACGCTGATTTCCTTGAATCGAGGTTTTGCCAAGGACACTGATTTCCCTGGGGTCGGTTGACTTGTTTCCGAGACGGAGCGTTGATCCGTCGGGGAGGTCATTGGTTGACTCTAGGTTGTCTGTGGACCGTAGAGTATTGAAACTAGAGACTTTGCCGTGGCTCCGCTTTGTTGACGTTGCGTCCGAATTCTGCTGGAATGAAGAGGAACGCTGTTGGTGATCTCTGGGATGCAGATGTTGCCATCGAGGTCTGACTCTCCCTTTGACAAGTTCTGGTGGGGAAATGCGGTCCCCTTTTTGTTTATGCCCATGGATTGATACAGGGGTTAGTATGGACTCACCTGTAGGGCAGAAAATTTCATTTCATATATTTTTTTTATTTCTTTCCGTGATGGTCTATCATTTCAGCTTTTTATATCGCGAAAGTTGCGATTGCCCATTCATTTCAGCTATTTTTCGCGGTGCCCAATCATTTCGGCTATTTTTGTTTTTTACTCGCTGCTTTTTATTGCGAGTTGCCCAATCATTTCTGCTATTTTTGTATGCATATATATTTTTACTTGTTGATTTTGTTGCAACTTGCTCCATCATTTCGGCTATTTCATATGCATTTTTGGCTCATTGATTTTTATCGCGAGTGTGGAACTTGGAATCCGGTGTCAATTTTAGCATCAGCATCGCTACAACTGGAATATTGCCAGGAGCGAATCATCATTTGCCGTGAAAAGGTTGGAATTTGATACCGATTTAAGCATCAGCATCGCTACCACTGGGACATTGCCAGGAGTGAATCATCATTTGCCTCTGTTGATGTCGAACAAAGGTGGCTTAGCAAACAGAGTTAGGATCCTGTTGACTAAGCCTTTTTGACTTTACGAGCCGTAAGGGTTTCATAAAGGTATTTCTCCCTACGAGTCGTGAGGATCTCGTAGGTGCATTTTCTTCTTAGAAATCGTGAGGATTCCTAAGTGTGTGTTCTCTTATAAGTCGTAAGGATCTTACAAGAGTGTTTTCTCCTTATAAGTCGAGAGGACTTACAAGGGTCGTTCACCGTGTGAGCATATCCCTAGTCGCTGGTGGGACTCTGTTAGGGAAATGTTTATTTGTGCCCGTAGATTGTATACAGGGGTCAATATTGAACCGCTTGTAGGACAGTCTGGGAAATGTGATGGCTTAAGAACAGGTTCAGATCCCTGTAGCTTAAGGCTTTTGAATCTTATGAGCCGTGAGGGTCTCATAAGAGGGCTCTCCTGACGAGTCGTGAGGATCTCGTAAGTGTAATTTCTCCTTAGGCATCATGGGGATTCCTAAGTGTGTTGCTCATTTGTGAGTCGTAAGGATCTCACGCAGGTAGTTTCTCCTTACAGGGTCGAGAGGACCTTGCAAGTGTCTTTTAACGAGATTGCACCCTTTCGGGTTTTCACAAACTCACCGGTAGTCCTGCTGTTCTTACTCACGGAGCCCTTTCGGGTTTTCATCCGTGCCCATCTCGCTTATGGACGTACCCTTTTTTCTGTGCGTCAGCCTTGGGATGCTGCAGTCCGTAGTAGTTTATAGACGTCTCGGTCAGTTGCAAGTTTTAGGATATTGCGGTCCATCGTTGCCATATTTGAGGCAAATTTGTAGTTTACGGACTTTTCAGTCCATTGTTTATCCTGTATGCACGTGCATTTGTTACGTGACGGGATACATGACGCTGATGTGGAATACACCCATGTAGGATGTGATTTGATATGGTTAGAGTGTTTTGTGACCCATCCCTATCACGGCTTCTCCAACTTGACACCGATGCCTGGCCCCTTCGAATAGGGCTATTTGGCGTTCTCGATCAGCTTTGCTCTTCTGACGGGCTTCGTTCAGTAGCATACCGATCATCTTGTCTGACGGTTCCAAGGATTTTGGCATTGATCCTGTCCCCAGCTCCTCTACATTATCTTCTGATGCCGAGTGAGCTTCTTTGTTATTTAGCGATGAATGAGAGATCATGTGGCAACTTGCCATATAATCTTTTGGTTCCTATGATGAGTTGTCTCTCTCATTATCATCGCTATCTCCGCCCTCCAGGATATGGTTAAGAAATTTTTCGAGTGTGACCGGGATTCGCGCCTTTTGGTTGTATTCCTCCAGCGCGTCAATATGATTTTGCAAGACCGTGCGCTTATCATCAGGCTTCACGGGCTTCGTCTTCTTCTTTGAAGACTTTGACGGCTGGGCCTAAGCGTTTTGACCATCGCTACCAATTCTCGGCGTCGGGCACGGTTTTAGAATTCCCTCAATGATCTCAGGCTCTAGCGGGCTTTTCCACCTGATTGCTGGGCATGTGTGAAGATCCTTCAGCATTCTTTTCGTCTTGGCTGAAAGAGCGACCTCCTATAGAGCTTCTTCTATAAAAGAGCACGATGCCCCCGGTGTGTCCACCCTTTTAGGAGTTTGCTGTTGTGGCGGATTCACCTTCCAGTTTTTAGATAGCAAGAACTTGCCCTATAGGTATTGGTCTTCAACCCAGTTTTTTAAGACGTAGCAGCCTTCAATCGGATGCCCAAATACTCGGTGGTAGGGGCAGTAATTAGGATCGTTGATGTCGTTCAGTCGGGGTGGGTGTCTCGACTCCGGTAGAGTGATGAGCCCATTGCGCACTGCCAGTTCAAACAGTTTCCTTGTTTTATCCAGAGGAAACGAGTAAGAACGTCTCAACTTCTCATCGAGGGATTGCCACTTGTTGCTTTTGCGAACAACCGGTCTCGAGCCACTCGGTTGTTGTTGAGCGTTGGCGAAGAAGATTGCTTTCCCTTTGCCCTTTTCATTCCAAGGCTCCGACTTTGAAGAGGAGAGCCGCCCCCAGCCTTCCTTACTCGGTGCCAGTGACGACGGCGAGCATGGCGAGCAGCCGGGATTACCTCTATTGTTGGATCAGCTTTTCCATGCCCCTGTTTTGAGGAGAGGATATTATTGGCGCTAACCTGTCGAAGACTGACGTCCGCTGAGACGGGATAGTCAGTCTTGCGAAGGCCAAATTTCGAACAGGGGAAACAACCTTCATGACTTCACCTAGAGTGGGAGTTGGAACGGCCAGTCTTGCAAAGACTGACTCCTTAGCAGGGAAAGACGCTTTGGCGACTTCAGGAGCAGGAATGGCTATCCGCTTCGGGATAACCTCTTCAGGAATTATGGGCTTCTTCATGGGCCCATCTGAGCTTCGGCCCAGTCTGTTGAAAACTGAGGCACTGGACTTGGGCGCCCCATTGAGAGGGGCCGCGGTAGTTGTAAGACAATCAAAGACTGGCTTCTTTAGAGCTTCGTGCGACGGCATTTGAACGTT
The DNA here is from genome assembly GCA_030015575.1 of Agapanthus africanus. Lineage (NCBI taxonomy): Eukaryota > Viridiplantae > Streptophyta > Magnoliopsida > Asparagales > Amaryllidaceae > Agapanthus > Agapanthus africanus. The sequence goes on along the minus strand of JASDDO010000028.1, from coordinate 222,954,393 downwards.
GAAGCTCGTTGGTGGGATCATGGTCCCGAAGAATAGCCCAGTGGTGGCTTGGGTCACTTGTTCCACTGGCATTGTGAAAAGGGAGGCCGCTTGGGGCCCGTAGGTTACTCCTCCAGATGAGGCGGAGCGGGAGTTGCAGCTGGAGCAGTTAGAGGACATTGATGTTCTCTTTTCTGCACGGAGCAAAACCAAATCTTAGTACCTCGAACCCAAGGATAACCATATCAAACCGCGATTCATTCGCGAACATGACACACAAAGTGTAGAGTGGAAAGAGGAAAAGGTCCCACCGGGCATGCCAGAATCTGTTCTCAGCCGAAAACAGAGACGAGACCGCGTAGGTTCGTCTTGCCTGAATTTCGAGGGCAGATGCTATTTGGTGCTATCCGTCCACCTCTCCGAAGATGCCAAGTTGATTTATGACACTGTGTACCGGAGGTTTAGACGGATGTGGCCGATGTAGCATACTTCATCAGATTCCCCCTCGTTGAGGGGTTTTTGATTGTGGGGACACTCTTCTCTGCAGGCGCAAGCCCCTGCAGTTAATTACGCTACCGCATCGCGGTAACCACTTTCTCCTTCTCCAGATGGCCACTTCGTGTCGTGGGTGTTTGTTTTGTTTTTGTTTGCCCGTGGATTGTATATGGAGACTAATTTATGTTGTCGCCCGTAGGGCGTGGATTAGTCCAAATCTGTATCTTCTTAGATTTAGGTTTGGGGTTGGGTTTAAGAATACGTTAGTCTCATTTGAGACTAAGATTAACTTAAACGTTTGTTAAGGATACATTAGTCTAATTTTAGACGAAGATCAACTTAACGATTTGCCAAGGATACGTTAGTCTAATTTTAGACTAAGATCTACTCAACAGGATCATTTAGATTTAACAAAAGAGCATTTTGGCTCTATTGTTTTAGTTTAGAGACATTGCGGTCCATTAGTTTAAGGACATTATGGTCCATGGGCTTAAAGGACCCCACAGTCCGAGGTTAAGGAAATCATAGTCCATGGGCTTAAGGACCCCACAGTCCAAGGTTAAGGACATCATAGTCCATGGGTTTAAGGACCCCACAGTCCCAGGTTAAGGAATCATAGTCCATGGGTTTAAATACCCCACAGTCCAAGGTTAAGGACATCATAGTCTATGGGTTTAAGGACCCCACAGTCCTTGAAATGTCTGGTTGTCAGGACCCGTCACCTCTTTGAAGACGTTGAAGGATTACAATGACAAATATCAGAGGAGTGAAGAGATTTACCCTTGAACCAATATTGGTCGGGAGATCTGTAGTTCAATTGGGACTAAGATCTGAAATTCATGAGCATATGGGCTCAATTAATCTGAATGAGGGGTTTATGGCCAACTTGGGCTCGGCCCACTCAGTTAAAATGTTAAACATTTTACAATGTTGGGCATTGATTTGAGTTCTGACAATATTTTTGTCATTTATTGAATGCTGAGCATTCATCATAGCTCTAGAGCTTTATTTAAAGAACAATTTATGTTCTATCAGCGCACGCGTGATGAACACATGGCGCGCTTGGCGCTAGCGCCAGTTAATGAGCGCAGTGCGCTATATTTGGAACACTGAAGCGCTGCAGCACTGTGCGCTATATTTGGAGCACTGAGGCGCTTCTGTTAAGTAGCGCACACGTGAGGAGCACGTGGCGCGCATGGCTCTGTGCGCCAGTCTTGAGCGCAGAGCACTTCTTTAAATTTGGAGCAATAAGACTCTTTTAAATTAGAAGCGCTGAAGCTCTTTTAAATTAGGAGTGCTAAGACTCTTTTAAATTAGGAGCGATAAAACTCTTCTGTTAAGTAGCGTGTAAGTGCACGGCGGCGCCCCGGCCTCCATCCCGAGGCCAAATGCGGAAGCGATGGTTAACTTTAATTTTTCTTGAACCGGCACCACCGCGCACTAAAACCCGGATCGGGCCATTAACTGGTCCTAGCTAACTACAAGATGGGGAAGAGAGATATACCGAGTGATCCGAGTCCTCCGGTCTTCTCGTCGTCGTCCCGATCTCCCTCGGAATGTCCGGTCTCCACCTCCTCGCCGGAAAGGCACCACGTCGCCGGCTTCTTTTACGGGCTCCCGCCTCTATACCGAGGCAACTCGGGCATGAAGCTGGCGAGTCGACGTGCCCAAAATTTGCTGTAGAATGGTGTGTAGAACTTGTGTCTCATTTTGGGGTAGTGGAGGTTGCCATTGGTGGAGGATATGATATGTGGAATTTTGTAGATGAACTTGGGGATTTTTAACCATCAAGAGAACCAAAAATTCCCCACTACAAAATGGGGCAGCCCCCTCTCAAGTGGCCGGCCTTGGCTCAAGGTGGGATTGAGAATGAGAGAGAGGTTAAAAGATATCATGCAAGAAAATGATCACCAAACAAAAACCACACTCAACCACAACCATCATCAAGCATGATGACTTCAAAAAGTCAAGCCATCATGAAGAAGTCAAGAAGTCAAAGTCAATGGATGGTGCACTATCATGATACAAGGATATGAAAATAACACCCTCCACAAATGCTTAATTGCACTAATGCAAATAAGCCCTCCTCCACCAATCTTCGGTCAATGAAGGATACAAAGAAATATGGCCGAAACGGAAAGCAAACTGGCAACTCCAGAAAACTGGTCCCGTAATAAATCACAGGAAAACCCCGATACTGTGCATACACACCCGCATCTGTATTCCGACCGAAATACAAATGCAATGAGACAAAATCTACACTGTACTATACTAGGATCCGGCTTAAACCAAAGCCGGCTAGTAATATCCGTTCGATCCTGATCCGTGCAATACCGCACGTATCTGATCGAACCCTGCCATATATCCATACGGCCTCTAGTACAAACTGTCCGATCCTGATCCGTGCAATTCCGCACGTATCTGATCGGACCTTGCCATATCTCCATACGGCATCTACAACTAACCGCCCGATCCTGATCCGTGCAATACCGCACGTATCTGATCGGACCTTGCCATATCTCCATACGGCCTCTACAGTGTTTTGCCCGAAAACTTGAGCAACTGAATGTGGGGGACTCTAAAGACTCGTCAACACCTTGGTTGTGGATTTAACCACTAGCACGTCAGAGGTATAAGCCAATACGTAACGGGTTACCAGGTATTGACCAAAAGGGACGTCAATGAGGGAACTCATCCTGACACCCTACTGAGCCTGTCAGTGACAATATCCGTACAGTCCGGTCCGTTCGTCTATGAGCATCGCATGGCGGGCCTAGGGGGTTGGTAAAAGTCAGACCCCCAAAAGCGGTACAAGTCGTGTCGGAGTGTAGCCCAGAACACCCTGAGATACTACTGGAATACCTACCAGTAAATCTCCTGCCTCGGCCGAGAGCTTCGTGTAATGGCTCTCCTAGACACAGCGCGACCTCACCCCCAATACCGAGAGAGACGAACCCCTGAAGATCCGCTCACTGCCTCCATGTGGCTCGGGACTGTACCCAACTAAAACCTGTTTGCACGTCTCCTTTGAGCGTGGTAGGGTAGTAATCAAAGTACAGTGGGAACTCACACGAGACAAATGACGATCCCCAGGTCGATGAACTAACCTGTACACATGTCACCAGGGAACTGCTATCTGACGTCAGGTATAAGACCAACTAGCATGTTCCCGGCGTGTCCTGTCCGGTGTACTCATAACCCAATGAGCACCTGTATACATCTTAGGTGAACCAACTGACACCAGTGGCTTGTGAGACCGGCCACCGCCCCTCGTCGGGGTCTCGACTGTATACACTAGTCTACTCTGGAGTATCGATGCCCTGTCTCGAAACTCCCACGACTAGGGACCTTTTAAGGATGTGCTTGTAGACCCCAGCTCCCACTTATATGATTGCCCTCATACTGCTGGTGGTCAAGCAAGAATCCTAGGGGCTCTATCAACGTGCAATATCGACATGTCAGGTCACCTAAAACAGTACACGATGATAAAGATAAACCAGATAGCATACTATCATCTCGAGTAAGACTGTCCTACCGGGATAGGTCCTCCCTCAATCATTGCAATCACGTGCCTGTGATCCAATAATTGACTCTGAGGGCACTATCTCCAACAATCTCCCACTTGCACTCAAGGCTAATTATTGCGATGTCGCATACTCACAGCCCGTGTGATACCGAACACCCAACTCCTCTACTAGTCAGTCTCACAAAGCTCGTTTGCGAAACTATTGCGTTCGAGGAATAGCCTCAGTGAGTGGATCCGCCTTGATGTTTCTTTCTATGTCTCTCTATATCTCAAGTTCGCGGAGAAACCCATCTCCCGAAATGAGCAATACCTGTCTTAGAATGTCTGGATGTCTGATGGGACCCAGCTCATAAACGAACTCCAAATCCAAACTTCTTAGACTGTATCGTCAACTGAACTTAATCAGTATCCTGCGCCATGCCTCCCTCAGTATCTGCCTGGATCACCTGTCCAAAATACTGCCCCTCGTCAGAGGGAAAAACTATAACTCTGACAACCTCCATGTCGTCTAGGTCACCTTGGAAGCCTGGAATGATAACTGTCTCCCGAATCAGGCTGTCGTTATTATATTCCTAGAACATCCACTTATGTTCTAAAACTGCTTCCGACTGTTTCTCCAGGATTGGATCAATGTCAACTTATTGCATGTAGTGCAAGAACAACATCTGGTGTGGTACTTGACATTTCATGATTGACTCAATTGCCTAAGCAAGTGATCTGCCAATCATGCACATCCCTCTCCCCTTTAGTCTGTAAGACACCTTTAGAGAGGTTGAATCCATCACCTGCAGGTACACTACCGTGCCAGGAGTCGTCCATTCTAAATACTCTCAGAATGCTGTCAAGTACCCTGATTGGGAAACCACCCAAATCTAGATCTAAAACCATAGATCTAGTAACCAGTATGTCTGATATAATGTCCATGTCCCATGTGGAGAAACCACTGTGTGACGACCAAAGTATAACCGATCGTAGTATAGGAGTTTCTTTTCCTATTCTGTGTATGTCATCCAAATACCATGACATCACACCCTACTATCTTCTCAACAGATTCATCCCCTATTCTGACGAAGTCAAACCTGTGACTGTCATATCAGAAATAGATGATCTATCTCCGCTATATCTGCTTTAGTCTATAAATAGACATAAGCTACCTGTCCACCAATGCTTCCGCTGCTCCCACTGACTACGACAACCCTCTGGCAGAGTCATATACACGTACACTTCTAAAGCTAGTTTAGAACGACGCTATACTCATCCTCCCGCCGGGTCTTGCAGCCTGGAACAACAGCAATGGTAAGTGTGGGTAAACAAGAACTTTCTTGTCACCGTCCTTGAGTCTACCGGAGTACCTCTCGGGTGCCTGAAGTTACCCACCGTATCTGCGGAGTGGCCAATGGAATGTCAAACCAGATAGAATCTTTAGGTTCCTATGAAATCTTCAGTAATCGTTTGTGGTTCTGGAATCACTTCCAGTTCTACCATACTCCCACTACTGTTTTCTGAAAAAATCCATTTTTATTAAAACTGTGGCGAGTCTAGAACAATATCGCTATTGATCTTTCAGATGGTAGAAAGTCAACCCGCGTCATAGCCTGGGTCAACCCACAAACAGCCATTACAGAAACGTGCCTAGAGTTATCCAGAGTCTGGTTTTAATCATAAGCCAGACAACTCCCCGTACCTTAACAACATTAAGATATGAACTGATCTATATCCAATATAGAACCAGAGGCACTGATTTAATTTAACCAGATTCAAATCATGCAGCTATCTCCAATGCATGTCAACTAAATGGAGAGAGGCCAATCAGCGTTACTCAACTTAGGAATACTTCCAATTATGAGTAACCTGAAAGAGAAGCAAGTTCTCTTTATCATTACTATCAACTGAATACCATATACAAGTATCTATATCTTCGATCACTTTGAAAAATCCCGATACTTGCAACATCTGGTTCTCTACTCTATTCAAATACCTATAACTTCTCATAATTCAGACCCTGTGTTTCTACGAAACAACTGTCTAAAAACTAGAGAAGTCATAAGTAAACCGAATATAGTACGAGGACCAACCCCTCTGTCCTGATGGACCTTAGACAACATACAATACTCTGTATAAGTCCATTGAGTCTGATAACTCATTCACTGTGTGTCGTAGGTTGAAAACTGTACTATGGTTATGAAGAATTACACCGCTGTTTAATACTCCTTACCTAACCATCCACTGATATAGGTAAATGTCATAGACACAATTTCAAAAAGGTATATCTCACTCTATGAAAATAGACGTACAGATATATCAATTTGAAATTGGTGCACGACAGCGGATATTCAAAACCAAATATTTGCCGACCGGCAAACAACCCAGGTGACTTCCTCAAATATCACTGATTACAACGAATCCCGATATAATGAGGATGATCACCTAATTCCCACTAACCTACTCCTACTCATCATCTGCAAAACCATACAGATGTAGAATTATACCTGGTAAATACATACCCTGGAGGAAATCAGTTTTCCTTTAACTGTACACAGCGAAACTGAAACATTGAAATGTTTCGATGGGGTATCCCGGTATTCCTAGTAATGCCTCTTCCAGATTCTCGACTGTAACCGTATAATTCTTTGCCACCTCTCCAAATCCCTTTTTATGTCTTTAGTCATTACCTTCTGCACACCCCTTTAGGCCAAATGGTTTTCTTCCTTCCCTACCGTTCGGCACCAGCCTATGGTTTGGAAGAAGACTATCCAATAAGCATAATGGGTGTACTGTCCTAATCCTAGGAACACTCGCAAAGCGAGAGAAGGTGAAGATAAAAGACAACCGAATAAACTTTATTCCTATTTCTCCTGAACCAGAATCCATCCCCGAACTGGAACAAGTTCCTTTCGAGTTCGTATATAACCATACTATGGAGTATCCAATAAACTGTGGATCTTCGTAGTGATACGGAGTGTTCTGGAGAAATACAAAGGTGATTTTAGGATTGGCGAAGAAATACTTGGTTTGGTCGTGAATATCAGTCGCAATTTACTTTGCCCTCTTACTAATCCCTTGCTTTGTCTTTACATAATACCTTCTGTACACCATCGTTAGGCTAATTGGTTTTCTTCATTCCCTATCGTTCGGCACCTGCCTATGGTTTGGAAGAAGACTATCCAATTTGCGTAATAGGTGTACTATCTCCTAAACCAAGGAGTACTCGCAACCTGAGAGAAGGTAAAAAGAAAAGACAACTGAATAGTCCTATCCGTTTTCTCCAGAACCTGAAACCATCCTCGAATAAATTCTTTCGAGTTCGTATCTAACCATACGATGGTTTTGTCCAATGGAAGCGGACGTTCGTAGTAATACGGGGTGTCCTAGAGAAAAGGGTAAAAGTAGGAGTGGCAATGAGGTTTGCAACTCTGACAATCCAAAAGCCAGTGTTTAAGAAGGTTCGGTCAACTTGGTAACTGAGTCATAGTCTTAGGGTCAGATCAATGGTCGCTACCGAAGAGAGAGAGAAAAGAAACACTCAGCGTGCACTCTAACCTAGATCAGAATGGTTACCAATTTATCTAATCAGGAAACCTCCCACTGTCACCTCAAATTCTCCTCCAAACCTGAAAGAAGAATTAGTCGGGGTCACCCGAGGAGTAAACTAACTCATCAGTGGGAATCGGGATCCAACTATCACCGCATGATAACGTGACGGAATCCGCTCACGTCATCACACTCCAGAAGGTATGCGCATATCTGGCAAGTTTCAGTTCTTTTGAAACTCCCGATGTGATTTTTACCCCATGCTCTTATGACCTTGACTTTGGCCAACAAATCATAAGTCACATGTCAAGTTCTACCCGTCATTCTTCAGGTTAATTTGAGCCCACCCGCACAAGCCCTTGACTTTGGCCAACAAAGCTGTACGACTGCCCCAAACCAACGCATCTATCTATGCTGCATATGAATACCCCAATAGCTACCAAACACTGTGCCTTGACTTTGGCCAACAAACACAGCTTGAATACTATTGACCACCCATATGAAACGACGGAGGGCTACGAACGGTTTCTGGCGAAAACCTTTAACGTAATGAACTTGATATCGTTGAAGGAACGGATAGCTTTTAAAAATATAGTAACGAAAACCTTTGCTAAAGAGGTCACTCCCGATGAAGGGATCTCGGCTCTTTCCCCGTAGAATGAGGTGCAGGATATTCCAACTGAATACCATGGTGCAAAGCAAAAGTAATCGGCTATAGTGAAGTTATTGCCCTGACGCAAACTTTTTGTCCAAGGGGTCACTCCCGGTGAAGGGATCTCGGCCCTTGCCTCGTCGACTGAGGAGCAGGATATTCCAACTGAATACCACGATGCAAAACAAAAGTGAACGTCCTTGCAATAACAGCTTTTTGAAAAGTGTTCCAACAACATCAGATTAGGTTTGTTTTTAACTTGCATTGATCCGAATCAACGCAGTCCCATCAATTGATCACACCACAAAGAACGAAAATATACTGATGTACGTATATGCCATCCGCATTCGCCACTGGGTCCCGTCATTACCCGTTAGGTTAGATAACTAACGACAGAGCGGGGACTGGACTAGCGCGGATGCAAAACATATACAATATATACTAATATATATACCAATATATTATATTTCGCTCAAGGCGTGATAAAAATGCAACATCACAGAAATGTACAGCATCACAGAACAATACAGATATCTGGGATCCCCGGGTTTCACAGAGCCGCTGAAACCCGACGTTCCCCTGGTCGTGTGGATAGCCTGTGCAATAAAATCTTAGACCCCTGCGGGCGCGGCAAGTTACCCGCCAAAACCTGAAGCGAGGCAGCCCCCTTCAGCAACGTGAATGGACCACCCAGCACTTCACGGAATCCGGTAACTTGGACACCCCTCCTGGGTCAACCTGTACCCCCTACGAGTGCGGCGAATAGCCCGCCAATTCTAGAGTGAAGCCCCCTCCGTCTCAATGCCATGAGATGCGGGCTTGTTTCCCTTTAGAACCCGGCTACCCGTGCACCCCTCCGTGGGGCAATCCTAGTATAGAAAGTAAAATATACATACAACGGGTACATCGACCGCAACCTGGTTGTGCCCCAAAAAAATAATACAATCAGGCAGTGACAGCAGTCCACATGTCGGACGCTCGCCCCGCAATATCAAATGTACATAATACAACAAAACTGTACTAACATTGCATCCAGGCTATCCCCACGACCGATCCGCAACATCACAGCAATACACAGAATATCAACGTGAAAGTCACGTTCGCAAATCCGTCTAACCGGGCTATAGAAGTTAGACAGGATTTACCGATCAAGTGACATTCACGGTCGCAGATATAATGTAAATACTGTGAACTAATGTGTTTAAAATATCCGATCGATCAAATTTTACCAAGTGGGCCCCCAAGTACTACTGTAGCACATCAAGAAATTCTGGGCCCAAAAATAATATTCCAAAACCCCTATTTTCATCCCAGAAAGCAACTGAAGAAAATTGATACAGTAATCTCATCATAGTACGGCGGAACCGCGGCCTAAAGGGGGGTTTGGCCACGGTTCCGCGCTCCCATTGTTGAATTACTGTGTCGAATTTCTACAGTATCCTTAGAATTTCCAGTACATCAATTTTCTACAACCTGAAAAAATTTTCGAGCCAGAAAAAATTCAACAGAAAACTGATGTGAAGAAAAAGCGGATTTTGTAATTTTGGTCGATCAGAAATGTAAACACATTAGACAAAACCAGACTAGGTTAATGGCGAGGCTCTGATACCAATGTAAGTGCACGGCGGCGCCCCGGCCTCCATCCCGAGGCCAAATGCGGAAGCGATGGTTAACTTTAATTTTTCTTGAACCGGTACCACCGCGCACTAAAACCCGGATCGGGCCATTAACTAGTCTAGCTAACTACAAGATGGGGAAGAGAGATATACCGAGTGATCCGAGTCCTCCGGTCTTCTCGTCGTCGTCCCGATCTCCCGCGGAATATCCGGTCTCCACCTCCTCGCCGGAAAGGCACCACGTCGCCGGCTTCTTTTACGGGCTCCCGCCTCTATACCGAGGCAACTCGGGCATAAAGCTGGCGAGTCGACGTGCCCAAGATTTGCTGTAGAATGGTGTGTAGAACTTGTATCTCATTTTAGGGTAGTGGAGGTTGCCATTGGTGGAGGATATGATATGTGGAATTTTGTAGATGAACTTGGGGATTTTTAACCATCAAGAGAACCAAAAATTCCCCACTACAAAATACGGCAGCCCCCTCTCAAGTGGCCGACCTTGGCTCAAGGTGGGAATGAGAATGAGAGAGAGGTTAAAAGATATCATGCAAGAAATTGATCACCAAACAAAAACCACACTCAACCACAACCATCATCAAGCATGATGACTTCAAAAAGTCAAGCCATCATGAAGAAGTCAAGAAGTCAAAGTCAATGGATGGTGCACTATCAAGATACAAGGATATGCAAATAACACCCTCCACAAATGCTTAATTGCACTAATGCAAATAAGCCCTCCTCCACCAAACTTCGGCCAATGAAGGATACAAAGAAATATGGCCGAAACGGAAAGCAAACTGGCAACTCCAGAAAACTGGTCCCGTAATAAATCACAGGAAAACCCCGATACTGTGCATACACATCCGCATCTGTATTCCGACCGAAATACAAATGCAATGAGACAAAATCTACACTGTACTATACTAGGATCCGGCTTAAACCAAAGCCGGCTAGTAATATCCGTTCGATCCTGATCCGTGCAATACCGCACGTATCTGATCGAACCCTGCCATATATCCATATGGCCTCTAGTACAAACTGTCCGATCCTGATCCGTGCAATACGGCACGTATCTGATCGGACCTTGCCATATCTCCATACGGCATCTACAACTAACCGCCCGATCCTGATCCGTGCAATACCGCATGTATCTGATCGGATCTTGCCATATCTCCATACGGCCTCTACAGTGTTTCGCCCGAAAACTTGAGCAACTGAATGTGGGGGACTCTAAAGACTCGTGAACACCTTGGTTGAGAATTTAACCACTAGCACGTCAGAGATATAAGCCAATACGTAACGGGCTACCAGGTATTGACCAAAAGGGACGTCGATGAGCGAACTCATCCTAACACCCTACTGAGCCTGTCAGTGACAATATCCGTACAGTCCGGTCCGTTCGTCTATGAGCATCGCATGGCGGGCCAAGGGGGGTGGTAAAAGTCAGACCCCCAAAAGCGGTACAAGTCGTGTCGGAGTGTAGCCCAGAACACCCTGAGATACTACTGGAATACCTACCAGTAAATCTCCTGCCTCGGCCGAGGGCTTCGTGTAATGGCTCTCCTAGACACAGCGCGACCTCACCCCCAATACCGAGAGATACGAACCCCTGAAGATCCGCTCACTGCCTCCATGTGGCTCGGGACTGTACCCAACTAAAACCTGTTTGCACGTCTCCTTTGAGCGTGGTAGGGTAGTAATCAAAGTACAGTGGGAACTCACACGAGACAAATGACGATCCCCAGGTCGATGAACTAACCTGTACACATGTCACCAGGGAACTGCTATCTGACGTCAGGTATAAGACCAACTAGCATGTTCCCGGCGAGTCTTGTCCGGTGTACTCATAACCCAATGAGCACCTGTATACATCTTAGGTGAACCAATTGACACCAGTGGCTTGTGAGACCGGCCACCGCCCCTCGTCGGGGTCTCGACTGTATACACTAGTCTACTCTGGAGTATCGATGCCCTGTCTCGAAACTCCCACGACTAGGGACCTTTTAAGGATGTGCTTGTAGACCCCAGCTCCCACTTATATGATCGCCCTCATACTGCTGGTGGTCAAGCAAGAATCCTAGGGGCTCTATCAACATGCAATATCGACATGTCAGGTCACCTAAAACAGTACACGATGATAAAGATAAACCAGATAGCATACTATCATCTCGAGTAAGACTGTCCTACCGGGATAGGTCCTCCCTCAATCATTGCAATCACGTGCTTGTGATCCAATAATTGACTCTGAGGGCACTATCTCCAACATAGCGCACACGTGAGGAGTACATGGTGCGCTTGGTGCTTTGCGCCAGTCTTGAGCGCAGAGCGCTTCTTTAAATTTGGAGCGCAAAGGCTCTTTTAGATTAGGAGCGCTAAGGCTCTGCAGCACTTTGCGCTAGATGTGGAGCGCTGAGCGCTCCTTTTAAATTGGAGCGCTAAGACTCTTCTTTTATGCAACTTTGATCAGTTCTGCGCTCTGAGAATTAAATTCTCTCTTATAAGAGACTTTGTCTCAAGATTCTAAGAACAAAGTTCTTATTTTATAGAAAATGTTTCAGTCTCTTATTTTGGTGAAAGACTTTGCCTTTATGGATCTGTGATCCTAAGAGAACTGAATTATTCTCATCCCTTTTTATAATGAGATGTTCATGATCTTTTTTGTAAAAAGACCTTAGTATTATGGATTTATGATCTGTGAGAAGAATTATGTTCTTCTTCTTAATCTTTGTGATGAGATATTTTGATCTCTTTTTGTGAAAGACCTTGGTCTTATAGATCTATGATCTTAGAAAAGAAGTAAATTCTTCTTTTAATATGAAATGATTTCGTCCCTCTGTTTATTTACCTTGAGGAAATTCTTCATCTTTCGAGAGCTTGCTCTTTGTCTTTGAAGTTTTTTTCATAGTTTATGAGGGGGTTCCTCTATGTGAGACTTGAAGTCTTGGGGCTTTTATATAGGGCAAGGCTGATTTGTTCAATTAGTTGAAGAGATCTTTTCTCTAATTGATTTGGGGATGTCTCCCCCGTTGGATCTTTGATCGAAGGGTTTCTGATTTACAGAAAGCAATTTTCTTGTTTCTAACAAGATTGGGAAATTTTTCCCCATACAGAATTTATTCTGTATTTTAGTGATTTTTAATCACCACTGGATCATTGATCCGACGGTGTTCTGATTTACAGAGCACAATCTTTTTGTTCGGGAAGATTTTGAGGAATCTTTCCTTAACAGAATTTTATTCTAATCAATTGATGATTTTTAATCATGTTCGTTGGATCTTTGATCCAATGGTTGGAAACATTTAGTTCCAGCGCTAGTGCTCCCGTGCTTTGCACATGGTACGCTGCTTAGAATGCAGCGCACTTAGCGCTAGCGCTTACGTGCTTTGCACGTAGTGCGCTGCTTAGAGTGCAGCGCTCTTAGCGCTAGCGCTCATATGCTTTGCACGTGAGCGCTGTCTCAGAGTTTTTGACTCTCTCAACGCTGGCGCTGCTATGAAGCGCTGCTTCATTTCAAAATTTGAAATTTTGAACAAAGTTTTGCTCTGATTGGGGGAAACAACTATCTTAGGTGACACTACACCCCTCGTCAGAGTCTTAAAACGTATACAATAGTCTACTCTGGAACATCGATACCCAGTCTCGATACTCTCACGATTGGGGACATTTAAGATGTAGGGTTACTTAGCAAAGCAGCAAGATTTCGGGAGGCATCGTCCATACCGTTTTCAAATTTTTTCTTTTCTCAAGAACCCTAACCTAGAATCTTAATTAGAGTTTTAAACAAAATAACATTCAAACAACTTTGCAAGCTAAGTGAATGCGGAATACAACCTTTGTAAACCGGTCCTTCACTTCAAATGCTCCGTGTAGAAGTCCCTTTGCTGCAAGTAAGAATCTCCCGAACTCTTGAGAGGCTCCACAAGGTGGAAGATGCAATTGCTCGAAGTCTTCAAGGCCGAATATGATCTACGTCGAGGAGACTCAAGCTCATGTTACCTCTTCACTAATGTATGAAATTAGTGAAGCAAACACCCTAAACTAAATAGCTAATAGTAGAGAATGATGAAGTAGGAAGTTGGCTCACTTTAGATTTCAATTTCTCACAATCTATCATCACTTTCACAAAATTTAGAAAGCTTAAAATGAGGAAGAAGAAGATGAAGCTCAAGTGATGAAAGAATAAATCATATGGTTCAAAATGCAACCATGAGTGAGTATATCATCCATATACTAACTCATGTATAGAGTTAACCATTATGTATGGTTAATGGTTGGGTTGATAAATATCGTAAGAAAAACAAAAGAGTGGACTAAGTCAATAGTTATCTTCAAGCTTCTCCAAGCTTCCAACCATCAAAATATCTCCACTAATTTGTAATTACTTAAGAATAAATATTAAACCCTGACATTAACCCTAGCATGGTGTGAGTCTCATACATCCATGTTGCATGTGTAACCTAGCATGTCACAACAATATATATCATATATATATTTTGTGCATAAAGAAAACAATATATTAAACATATATCACATATATGTTAAATGTATCATAAGTAAGAATAATAAATAGTTAAGTGAGCATATAATATATATATATATATATATATATCATTTCATCAAATCAACACTTGATCCGATAACCCGGCTATATCACATATAACCGGCCGATATCACATATCGTTATATATCATTTCATCGAATCAACTCTTGATCCGATAACCCGGCTATATCACATATAACCGGCCGATATCACATATCGCGAGAATAGAATGCGGTATCACATACACACATGAATCTCGATCCCGCATATATCACATATGTGCACCTACTCCGTTTCGCATGAACCAGGAAACCTCTGTATAGGACTTTAAAGACTCGTCAATACACCGGCAGTAGGTGATGATCATATCAAACACCCACAAGCTGCAAGCGGTTTGCTAAACGTAACGACCACCCGGGTATTGAGCGATCAGAAGATCAATAAGCAAGTCTGCTCAAACTCCTGCGAATCCAATCAGTAATACTACCGTACAGTCCGGTCTCTTCGTCTGATATGTTGCATATCAACAGCCTGGGGGCGGTATAACGTCAGACCTCAATAGCCTGATAAGTCATGCCGATGCAAGGTCCATAACGGTTCGAGAAACTACTGATAACACTTACCAGTAAATCTCAGCAACCCTGGCCAGGGATTTCTTGTTATGGCCAATCGAGCATAGCGCAATATCAACTCCCAATACCGGGAGAGACAAAACCCCTCCTATCGCTCATTGCCTCCATGTAAATCGGGACTGTACCCAAAAACCACCTTTTTGCACGATCTCTTGACCGTGGTATGGTGGAAATCAAAGCACAGTGGGAATCACACAAGACTCTATGACAATCTCGGGTCTACAGACTAACCTATACCAGTATCACCAGAGAAATGGTATCCGACGATAGGTATAAGACCATCTAGGAGTTCTCGGCAAGTCCGTCCAGTATACCCAGTCTCCACTGAGCACCCATATACCTTCTCTGAAGTCAAACACCAATGGATATGGGATCATCGATCGCCCATCATATGGGTCGAGAAGCGCATACGCTAGTCTACTCTGGAGTATCGATGCCCTATCTCGATACTCCCACGAATAGGAACAATTATAGGGTGTACTTATGGACTACCTTTGGCACCACTAGTATGATCTCCATTATAGTCCTGGTAGTCAAGTACACATCCTAAGGGCTTTGTCAACATGTAAGAGAGAGACAATAAGTGTACATGTTAAGATAAAGTGCAACCAGATAGTATACTATCATATCGAGCAAGAAAGTCCTCCTTATATATGTCCAAGCATCCACTACAATATACATCCCATGTACAGTAATAGCCTTTAGGGCATACATATAACTAACATAAGGATGAGTTTATAGACTATCCAGTTCACGTATATGATCGCCATTATAATGCTGGTAGTCAACCAAGAATCTTACGGGCTTTATCATTATGTATTAGCGACACATAATAACAAGTAAAACGTATATACAACAATTATAAAGATAAACCAGATAGTATACTATCATCTCGAGTAAAATTAGTCTACCTGTATAGGTCCTCCCTTAATTATTATAGTCGCGTTTCTATAATTACAATAATTGTTTTGAGGACACTATATCCAACAATATGTGTGTGTGTGGTTTTAATACTTATATTATTGCACCTTCTATTGGTATTTATATCTTTATAAAGCCTTATAATAAGTAAAAATGTAATGAATTTGGTGTGATAATACATCAAAATATACTCGAAACCTCCAATTCTGTTCATGTTGTTTTCTTTTTCTTTCTGGCCAAGACTTCAAGCTAAAGATTCAGGGACTTCAACTTGAGCTTAAAGGCAGCTTCGTGTCCGACACTTCGACTTTGACTCGAGACTTTGATTGGAGAAGCTAGAATTTTTTATTTAGAGACTTCGACTTCAAGCATGTTGGAGATCGATTATGACTTCAAAGGGGTCGAGTTTGCAAGTTTTCATTTTGATTTCAAAAAGAGGTTTTCTGAGTGTAAGTTTCAGTTTCATGTTTTTTATTTGCACTACTACAAATAAGGGTTGCCCCTACGGATAAATCCGTAGGGGCAAGATTTTGCCCGTAGGGGCAAGTTCAGGGCTTCAACTTGCACCTGCGGCCTTTGCACCTACGGGATATTTTTTCGCCCCTACGCATATCTTTGTAGGGGCAGTGGGTTGCCCCTACGGATAAATCCGTAGGGGCAACCCACTGCCCCGACAAAGATATGCGTAGGGGCGAAAAAATATCCCGTAGGTGCAAAGGCCGCAGGTGCAAGTTGAAGCCCTGAACTTGCCCCTACGGGCAAAATCTTGCCCCTACGGATTTATGTGTAGGTCCTGTTGCACCTACGGAGTAGGCCGTAGGGTAAAAAAAGTTATATTATTTACGAGTTTTTTTAATATATTAACTGTACCTACGGACATAGCCGTAGGTCCACGTACTACCCCCTACGAATACCTACGTAGGTACTTATCCGTAGGGGCAAAATATCAGAAATCCTGATATGTTGCCCCTACGGAGAAGTCCGTAGGGCGAAGCAATGGCCCCTACGGATATGTCCGTAGGGGCACTCCCAACCCCCTGGTACTGAGATCAGGGGGGAAATATCAGTTACTGCTGATATTTTGCTCCTACGGATATAGCCGTAGGGGCAACATGGGTACCTACGGATTAATCCGTAGGTACACATTATCTGTATTTTTTTAAAAAAGGGCTGCCTGATTTTTTCCCGCCCTGTGCACAATAATATATAAATCAATCAAATATAAAATTAATCATCACACAACATATATCGCAGTATTCATAATCACATCTCACGCGTATAATATACAAAAGAAACCCAAAAACTGAATATGATATAAATATAAACCAATATCAATATCGTTTCAAAATGTAGTACAATGTGTATGATATAAATAAATACATGTTTCAAAAAATAAGAACCAAAAAGCTACCCTAGCTCGGTCCAGCTCCTCCTCTGAATAACGATAGAATAACGCGCGCCTGCTCCTCGGTCAATAAACTCTGCAATTCGGCGCGAGCGGGAGTCTGAGCGGCCTGTGGAGCTGGCGATGTGGTCTGCGCAGCTGCCGTCGAGGTAGTCACTTGCGGAGCCGCGGCTGTGGGAGTCTGAGCGGGCGGTGGAGCTATAGGAGCTGTCTGCGGAACCGCAGCCGATATAGTAGCTTGCGGAGCCGCAGCCGAAGGAGATGCATGTGGAGGCTCGGTCGATGTACCCTGTCGCGTCTGGACATAACGTGTGCAAGAAGCGTGTAAGAACTGTGTATTATTCGAATTCTTATCATTATTAAGTTATTTCGAAACCCCGTTTGGATATCTAGTTTGGAAAACCGTTGTTTATTTTAATTACATATGTATGTATGATTAATCAAATTTAAGTCTAAAACCAAATAAGCTCAAGCTACGTACTAATTATGGATATGTTGATATCTATATAATATGACATGATATTTTACTATAAAGTAGTATACATACCAGTATCTCCTTCAACTCCTAAACGGTGGCCCTCAAGCTCTCCAGTTCCTGATGAACACGTCGGTCACTGGAGACGGAGGAAGTAACCACCAGGGTGGAGTCCAACCTCATATGGGCCCTGCTAGGGCCCAGTCCCCGGCCTCTCTCCCAACCTCCGTGGTGCCCTCCGTGTGCGGCGTCCAGAACTGGGGTCAGCAGCCTCGGATCGCTCTGTCCGGTAAAATCGATCCCCGAGGCCTGGGCCTGCTCAACCACCCGCTCCTACACCCACATTAAACAGTAAAGTATAAGTATAAAATTTAAACTTGAACCTTCCAAAACTAAAATTGCAAATTTGGGTAGAAAAAATATTAACACTTACGCAATACTCCTGGGTAGTGACGTCGGGATATCGAAGCTCGCCCGTGGCGGGATCTGTCGAGGTGCCGTGGACGGCAAGATATGCGGACAGCACGCTCGGTGTACCACCTGACGCCACGGTCCGAGATGTCTGCAATATTAGAAAGTAACTCTTAATATTAGAAATATTAGAAAATAACTCTTAATATTGCAGAATATCACAAAGGTTGGTCTATTGTAATTTACCGATAACTCCATGGCTCGAGTAATGTTCCTCGAGCCACCTGTGTAAGTAGGGCGACCCCTCTTCGCCGACTTCCTGTTCTCTGTATTCTGAGCGGACTATTTCTGCACAACGCATTAACATTTAGTTTTCTAATTAAGGAACACAAAAAATAAATTATATCCTAAACAATGAATTACATTTAAAATACATACCTGTTTGCGCTGGGAGTCGAAATATTCGCACAATAGAGGCCATGTCTCTACGTCGACTCTCGCAAACGCCGGAGTAGATAGGAGGGCCGCTCTCTCTGCCTCGGGGGTCGCTATCCACAGGGAGTAGCAGTCGGCCTTCAGCTCATTCCTGTTGTATCGGACCTTGGCCTGCATGTTCTTCATCAGGCCATTGTACAGAGCATGAAGGTCAAGCACCCTCCCCGGATGATCAGGGTCGGCTACAGGCTGAAAATCGTAATCCAAATGAAAATACAAAAAAAAAACATTGTTATTAGATTTCAAGTGTTAATAATAAATATGATAAGCGGATATATCAACTGAAAATATATATTAATTCGTACCCGAGCCTGATCAAAGAAGAGGGCGAATGAGCGTTGGTGCGGCTTGCCCCACTCAACGTGAAGTGGATAGTTCTTTACGAGCCGGCTCTCGTCCCCCATATACCAGCCGAACCTCTCGGCATGAGGACCGGTATAGCGATAGTCAAGGGTGAAAAAAAGGGGGAATGCTGCCTCCCCCCTAGCTCTGTCAGGTCTCAGCCTATGGGACTGATTCGGGCCTCGAGTCCCCCTCTGGGGATGGGGAGGCCCTGCGTCTGCACGAAATATCAAGACAATCAATATTAAGACAAAGTTGTATTAAGAAATCAAGGGGGAACGAAAATTCAAGTGTGATATATACCTCCGGTGACTATCGCATGAGCCTGGGCCCGGGCAGCAGCACGAGCGGGACGATAGTTCCTCCGGTGAGGAACAACCGGGATCCCGGATGCGGACGCATCCCCTCCAACTAGAAAATAAATATCAACGCTAAATTTTCATGAAGTTCATATTTATTCTATTGAGCATATGTAAAATGAATAAATATTTTAAATTTATTCATACTAACCTGCAGACGATGCGGAGGGTATGGAAGTGGCAGGAGTGGCCCCTGCGGAAGATGTGGACGCACCACCTATAATTAGATAATTAAAAATAGATTATATAAGTAATTGCAAAAAGAATGTGTAGATCAATAATATAACGTTCTAAATTAATATGCATGCACTATAGGATATATAAACATACCCGCAGGTGCGGTGGTGTCACCACCTACAGCTAGACAATAATAAAAATTGCTAAGTAAGAGCAAAAGGAATGTGTGTATTTATGATATAGCATTCTAAATCAATATACATGTACTATATGATATATAAACAT
Organism: Agapanthus africanus; assembly: GCA_030015575.1. NCBI lineage: Eukaryota > Viridiplantae > Streptophyta > Magnoliopsida > Asparagales > Amaryllidaceae > Agapanthus > Agapanthus africanus. Next base: position 222,934,555 of record JASDDO010000028.1, on the reverse strand, counting down.
ACCTAGAGGAGCGGGAGTGGTCTCTGTCTCAGATGTGGACGCATCACCAACAACTAGACAATCAAACATTGACAATATAAGTAATTTTGATATAAACAGGCATGAATATCTGTAATATTACATTCAAAATGGATATGCGTGCAGTATACCTGGATGTGTGGCAAAATCCATACGGAAGGAGGCATCCGAAGGGGTCTCCGATCTGGGTGCTAGACCGGCCCTCTGAAGCTCCCTACGGAGCTCTCCGGGCGGCAGAACCGCTCTGCCTCTGCTTCTGCCTCTGCCTCTGCCGCGGCTGGAGCTCTTGCCGCCCCCTCGTTGCTCCCGACATCGTCATCAAATCTAGATAAACGGTTCGTGGACGCATTAGACAATCATTAAAAGTATTGACTATATATGTATAGAGCGTAAAATGTGAAGTAATAATATAACATTACTGATAACCTTTTTCGTTTCGTGGGCGCATTATACATATCTACTTGGATTTCATCGTCGATGTCATTTCTAACCCACGTAACTTCATGATCGGTCGAAGACAACCCTCCTTCGAAACAGACGGTCGGAGCACTTTAATCCTTCTTTCTTCTTCGTCCTCATCGCTGTCCTCGAATTCTGGGACATCGTAGACATCTCTGGGTTTCCATCGGTATACAGCACTCCATCCCGGATGCTTCAAACACTGTGAGTAGTATACTTGGAACGCTTGGTTCGGAAAGATAAACGGATCGTCCTGACCGTAAAATCGAAGTGTGTTCACACTGGTCAATCCATATTCATCTTTCCAAGTCCCAAGATTGCTTCTCCACCTGTCCGTATCGGTTCGCGGATCGTACCAAGTACACTGGAATATATAAAAGGGTTCTGATCGTCCGGGATAGTGGATGCCGAGTATACAATTTAAGTACCTATAGTAAATCACACCGTCCGATCCTACCGTCGCAATCCCACTATTCTGAGTGGTTCTAGATGTTTCTATGTCCTTAACTTCGAATTTTTATCCAAGGACACCAAATCCTTTGTAATATGCAACCTCCATACTAGAAAATTGAGCTAAACATCTTGAATCACTCTCAAATGATGCAGACAAGTTCGGATCGTGAATCTAACAAAACAAATTTTACGACAAATACATAACGATACAAGTTTAGATTAAAACTGATAGCAATAAAGTATTATTCGAATAACTTACATGATCTGTGACCCAATCACAAAAATTATCCTGATGGTATTTTTCCAAACGTTCTTCGTTCCAATCAGGATGCCCCTCACGTACCTCGTTAAAATGAATTCTATTTTCGACAAATAATTGTGACATTAATATTATATCATTTCATACACACACAAACACAGATATAACAATTAATCCAAAAGAACTTACTCTCTAATTTGTTAAAGACATGCGCAATTAAGCAAGATAAACCGGTATATCTTGTTGATAAATATAGTGTCTACCCTCTTATACTCGGCTTTACCATATGGCCCGTCTTGAATTCTTCGTGGTCGGTTAAGCCTTGTCTCAATGTTCTCGTCCGGATAGCGGGAACAAAATGTGGTTGCTTCATCAAGAAGATAACCTTGCATGATAAAACCCTCTGGTCGATTTTTATTGCGTATATACTTCTTAAGAGTGTAGAGATACCTAATGAGAATATGTTGAATAAATAAATACGGGCATACAGGACAACAATAAATTTATAAATTGTGCGAAACGAAAAATTACACCTACCTCTCGACGGGATACATCCATCGATATTGTACCGGTCCGGCTAACTTCGCCTCAGTTGCAAGATGAACCGTCAAGTGTATTATGATATCGAAGAATGACGGTGGGAAAATACGCTTAAACTTGCAAAGTATCAACGCAATAGAATTTTCTAGTTTATCCAGCATCGCAACCTCCAGTGTTTTAGCACACAACTCCCTGAAAAAACAACATAGGTCGTTGATTACTAGACCAACCGAGTCGGGGAGAGAAGTCCTGAGGGCTAATGGAAGAAGGTGCTCCACGATAACATGGTGATCATGACTTTTCAGCCCATCGATCTTGCCCTTCACAATTTTTATTTTCTTGCTGAATAATCCTGAGAAACCTGTGGGGACATTCAAATCATGCAACACCTGCAGGAATCTTTTCTTCTCCGGTTGTGACATATGATAAGCGGCATTGGGAAGTACAAACTTGCCCGGTTTACCCGCTACCGGTCTAGGGTGCAATTCACTTCTTATTCCCCACTCTTATAGATCCATCCGAGCATTCATGTTGTCTTTCGATTTCCCGTCTTTACAAAGAAGCAAGTTAAGTATGTGCTCTGATACTCCCTTCTCTATATGCATGACGTCCAGACAACGACGCACTGAATTTGTAGACCAGTACGGAAGCTTGAAGAAAATGCTTAACTTGTTCCAATATTGTGGTTTGACCTGTTTCGTTGGATCCATCCCGAAGGTCACGTTATTGTAACCATCCCATTTAGCAGTCACGTCCTCTCCGGACAATGGGGATGGAGGTCCAAGAAGCTCCTGATGACCATCAAAGTGAACCGTGTCTAACCTATAGGGGTAGTCTGGAGGCAGGAAAAGTCGATGGCCGCAATAACAAACCTTCCTGCTAAAATTCAAGAATTTTGATGTTGTGTGTTCATGGCAATGAGGACATGCTTTATGACCATGTACGGACCAACCTGATAGCATTCCATACGCAGGAAAGTCATTAATTGTCCACATTAAAGCCGCACGCAGTATGAAGGTTGTATTTGTGTTTGAATCATATGTCTCTACACCATCAATGAACAAAGATTTCAACTCCTCGATCAGAGGTCGGAGATAGACGTCGATATTGTTCCCCGGTAAGTTTGGTCCGTCGATAAGAAGAGGCATCATAAAGTATGATTGGTCCATAGCCAACCAAGGCGACAGATTATAAATTATCATTACAACGGGCCATGTGCTGTGACTTCCAGCCATATAGTTGAATGGGCAGAAACCATCAGTAGCCAGTCCGAGCCGGACATTGCGATGATCGCTACTGAATATTGCGTGTCTCCTATCGAAATCCTTCCATGCCGGTGAATCTCTTGGATGACTCATTTTTCCATCTTCGCTTGGAGGAGCACGGTGATGCCAAATCATTGCCTCGGCTGTTTTCTTGCACCTGAATAGCCTCTGTAGCCTCTGTGTTATGGGAAAGTATCGTGCTATCTTCATAGGTATATCAGGCTTCTTATCAGAATCTTTCGTCTTATACCTGGCATCTCCGCATGTTGGACACTCTTTCAAATCTGAATTCTCTTTCCGGTACAACACGCAATTTTTAGGACATGCTTGAATCTTCTCGCACTTTAGACCCAAATCAGACATCATCTTCTGGGCTTCGTACCAGCTGTCGGGCATATTATTTCCCGGAGGCATAGAATCTTTCAAGAACGAAAGAAGCATTGTGAATGACTTGTTGCTCCATCCATTTAGGCACTTAATCTGGAAAAGTTGGACGAACCATGAGAGGGTGGAATACTTCGCATTCTCATAAATTGGTTTCCTAGCATCATTCATGAAATTTTCATATTTATCCGCACGCGGTCCTTGACCAGAAGGAATGTCATCTTCGGTACGAATAGATTCACCTAGGGCAGCCTCTACCATATCCTCCATTTCTTCTGATGGAAATAAATTTCCGTCTCCTGCCGCATTACCGAATTCTTCTTCTTCTCCTGCCGCATTATCGTGTTCTTCTTCTTCTTCTGCCGCAGTACTGCATTCTTCTCCTTCCCCGTGATATTTTCAAGTTGTATAAAGTCTAGTAAACCCATGTTTTACAATATAAAGCTCTGCCAATTCTACCTTCTGCCAGTACTTATTGCCACATCTATCGCACGGACAGAGAATCTTCTCTATTATGATCTTATTATGTGCGCGTGCAAATTCAAGGAAAGCAGCAACTCCTGCGACAAATTTAGGTTGCATACGCTGTTTCCAATCCACATACATCCAGTCCTTAACTCTGACGTACTCATGGGCCATGTTAGACTGTATAACATATAAATTGTAGGTTATGCTGACTATATTGAGAAATATAAGAACGGGATAGTTACTGACAAAAGAGAAAATCCGTGTATATGCTTTGTGTGTGCGTTTGTCGTTGAAAAGAATAAATTATCGCACGTATGTTAACCGATAGACGGCGACTAAGTGGCGCTTTTAGTTTCATATATGAGTATCGATGGGAATATGAAGGTTTCATATTATCATATATTGGTTTTAACCCGAACATCTCGAATTGCTCTCTAATTATGCGTTTGTTGTGTATTCTTGTTGTATGTGTGTGTTCCGGCTGTCGGGGGTAGGCTTCTATCCCATTAAGAATGAATAGAGTGAACACCCATCACTTGTGCTTTCAACCGTTTCGAGTAAATTTCGGCAGCACCTCCCCGCTGTTCTCCGAGTACGCTGTAATAGAATAGATAATCATTTCAAAGCTGTGAAATAACGTTGAAATGAACATCTAATCTATCTTTGTACGCGGAGAACCAGCGGAAAGGTACCGACGAAATATCTCGAAACGGATGAAAACACAAGTGAATGAAGGCGTTTGCTTTATACATTCTTAACTTGTCCACACGGGACAAATCTATGGGTTACCATACGATTGAATTTTTTCGTCGCGTAGACTATACGACGGTTGTTAGTATCGAGCTATACTGTCCGATATTTAACAACCTTCGTATTGTTCTAGGTCACGACGAGCATCGCACGTATGTTAACCGATAGACGGGGACTAAGTGGCGCTTTTAGTTTCATATATGAGTATCGATGGGAATATGAAGATTTCATATTATCATATATTGGTTTTAACCCGAACATCTCGAATCGCTCTCTAATTATGCGTTTGTTGTGTATTCTTGTTGTATGTGTGTGTTCCGGCTGTCGGGGGTAGGCTTCTATCCCATTAAGAATATATAGAGCGAACACCCATCACTTGTGCTTTCAACCGTTTCGAGTAAATTTCGGCAGCACCTCCCCGCTGTTCTTCGAGTACACTGTAATAGAATAGATAATCATTTCAAAACTGTGAAACAACGTTGAAATGAACATCTAATCTATCTTTGTACACGGAGAACCAGTGGAAAGGTACCGACGAAATATCTCGAAACGGATGACAACACAAGTGAATGAAGGCGTTTGCTTTATACATTCTTAACTTGTCCACACGGGACAAATCTATGGGTTACCATACGATTGAATTTTCTCGTCGCGTAGACTATACGACGGTTGTTAGTATCGAGCTATACTGTCCGATATTTAACAACCTTCGTATAGTTCTAGGTCACGACGAGCATCGTACGTATGTTAACCGATAGACGGGGACTAAGTGGCGCTTTTAGTTTCATATATGAGTATCGATGGGAATATGAAGGTTTCATATTATCATCGAGTATCATATATTGGTTTTAACCTGAACATCTCGAATCGCTCTCTAATTATGCGTTTGTTGTGCATTCGTGTTGTATGTGTAACATGATTTTAAACCATTGAGATCAAGATTAATAGAACTGATCATCCTACATTGCAATAGCATTCATCAACCAAAAACTATTATTGCAATGGCATTCATCTATAACAATCAACAATTAAAACTACAAATGTAGGATACTGATATCATAAAGCGTTATACGTAACATATGAATTCACATGACTGAAACATGCATCAAAATATTGAAGTAGGGGGGCAGAAAAAAACCCTATTTGATTATCAAATGCATGGGTTTGTATGATTTATATGTATGTATTTGAGTGCTGCAATTCCGAAATTTGCTTTAACTTGTACGTTGCTTTATGTTGTTAATTTGATCATTTTTAAAATTGTAATTGGTTCTACACATAATTATTTCGTTATTGTAACAGAAAATTTTGTTTCTTTCGATATGAAACAGATACGATACACGATATGATAAATAAAAAAACGAAACACAAACCGTATCAAGATTTAACAACTTTGATTATGTCATATACGCGGGCCGATATTTTCATGTTAGCCAATAGGCAAAAATAGATTGCGGTCTGGATATGGCATATTGGCAGATGTTACCTATATGCATACATGCATGTTGTCTCCCCATTTTTTTCATAAATTAAACCAACTTTTCTATACATGCTAGTAATTACTGGATACATTCAGGTTAAATGCATAGAGCCAGCCGTAATTTCCTCTACGGTAAACTTTCATCAATGCAACACTTTGGTTCGCCTAACTAGATCGCAATTCACGAACACAGTCTATTTATATGGCATGATTTTATACACTTAATTTTACCACATTTAATGAAAATGAATCATTCATGATATGATACATGTATGTACATCGATACCCAACCCCAACCTAACCCTAGCCCCAGCCCCAGCCCCAGCCCAGCCCCGCCCCAACCTAACCCGGACCCCAGCCCCAGCTAAACCCCAACCCCAACCCTAAGCCAAACCCTAACCCCAGCCCCAGCCGCAGCCGAACCCCAACCCTAACCCTAACCCCAACCCCAACCCTAACCCCGACCGCAACCCCTGCCGAACCCCAACTCCAACCGCAACCCCAGACCCAGCCATGAACCCTAACCCTAAATAATCAAAAAAAAAATTAATTTAGTTGAAGATTTACTAACCTGAACGGCGGTGGCGACGACGAGAACGGCGGCGACGACGAGAACGGCGGTGGCGACGACAAGAACGGCGGTGGCGATTTGGGGATTTTGTTTCGCGCGCGATCGAGAGAGGAAGAAAGAGATAATGGGCGTAGGCGATCGATCTGTGCCATTATTAAATCGCTATTTAGTTGCCCCTACGGATTTGTCCGTAGGTCCTTGGTTTGCGGCTCCGTAGGGGCAAACACCAAATTAAGAATTAATATTTTTATTCTTGAACGTCTTGGTCCGTAGGGGCAACCTTATAGCCCTACGGATTAATCGGTAGGGCCAACATAAATCTGCCCCTACGGATTTCAATATCCGTAGGGGCAACCCCCTATTTTAGTAGTGTTGACTTGAGAGTGGTCAAATATTTAAAGTTGTTATATTTAACAAACAATTTATAAGAAATAATAAAAATAAACCAAAATAAAACATTGCCGACTTCCGAATGCCAGAAGGTGCAGCTTAAGCAGTCAAGCACTTCGTCCGCTCTGCTTATTTTTCCGGTTGTTATAAATTATCTACTACAAGTTTAAACTCTTAACTTAAAGCGGGCATCACTTTCTCTAAAGTAATCGTCCATATCTTTAAAACAACATGGATAATTATTTCTAACTTCGTTCGTTTTCGATGCATCAGTTGATTGTACTTGTAATAGGAAACTACTAGAAGGATTATTTAATAGTGTATATTCTTAACATCGATATATAAGCATAAGGTATGCTATACTATAAATCTCATATGCGCGTATATAGTTGTATTTTCTTAGAGATACATAGATCATATGAGATTACAAGCTTTAAGAAAGATAATCATAATTTCTGAGCAGGGACATACTCGGTATATGAACAAAGGGGGCATGCATCTCGACTAAAACTGTAAGTCTACCATCGATTGCTAATGAACGTAGGAAGTTTAGAACATATGTTCATTGAGAATATCTTGTTTGAGTGAAGATTTCTCTTTTTCCTTCTAGCAAAGGATTGTGGGATTAATCTCTACTAACATCAAAGTTATATACTTTTTATATTTTATGAATTTATTGGTTCACATGGCAGATAAATTTTAATTATGCTTTTAACTTCCTTTGATGATCATAAAGAGACCTTTTGTCATTGATTAAATTTATTTTAAAATTTTGAGGCAACTTCTTGAATGATATAATGTTTTTCTATATAATTACTGAAATCTTATTTTATGCACAATGTTTCTGCTAACTTAAATTTTGTTTATTTTGTGATACTCTAATATGTAATAAATGTTATATGCAGCTTTAAGTAATAACTCAAAATAACCCACACCGAGTCTTGAGTGAAATGATAAAGTATCAATTTCTTAACTTAAAGGTTACTTAGTTGTAGACCAATATACATGGATTATTAGATCTGCTTCTAGAAGTAAATCAAAAATATCATTAACCAAAGTTGAGCAAGTTTCACAATAGTTTTAAACTACCCCCTTGCTCCCCCTAATTGATCTCCAAGACCTTAATTGAAATATGGATTCTTATGCATGTAATGTATGCCATAGGTCTATAAACATATTCATAACAATTTATCTTTACTTCTCTCTCTCTCTCTCTCTCTCACACACACACACACACACACACTCTCTCTCTCTCACACACACACACACACACGAGAGGGGGACGGGGAGAGAGAGAATTTTCTCTTATGACGGTAATCAAAAGTCAACCTTCCACTTTTTTTGCAATGATTGACACCTTCGATCGTGATCTTTGTCATATAAGATGTAGTGACACCAAATTTCATGTAATTCAAACTTCTTTTCACCGTCGATTTCGTGGTTGCAAAATTAACATTTTTTTATAATAGAAATTTTTACATCACTATATCTACAATATCTATAATGGAAAGGTGTGATAATTACATAAAATTTGGTGTAACTACATTTTATATGACAAAGATCAAGATGGGGGTGTTGATCATAAAAACAGTGGAGTGTTGACTTTATTTACGTAATAAGAGAATTTCCCTCATGCGATTTTGTCCTTCAATATTCTCTCTCTCTTGTAGGTGCGCGCATATCTATAGAGGTGATAAATTTTAAAGTATATGTAATAACCCCTCAAACATTTATGTTGTTTTCCAATTTCTGCTGTATTTGATTTTCCGCACATAATAAACTATTATCCCCATATTAATACTCATGCCATGAATTATACTCAAACTTCGAGATCATTTTGCATGCTTATAATCTATTAATTTATGCTCGACAACCCATGAAAATATGGCGACATCTCGGAAGTACGTGACCTCTCAAACACATTTCATATCTGCGTTGTTCTATTTGTCGAACTTAAGCTATAGCTACACAATCTATTCAATCCACATTGTATCATTATTATCTTGTAACATTGAAGATACATGCTGGGTTAAACTAATCTCTCTATCAACATTTTCCCAGTTGTGTTGGTTGCATGTCTTGAACTTATAGATCTATTGTCACAATTTTCATGCCTTACCAACTCTTCCATCTCTTGGATTCATTTTCTTAATTTCATTTAACTTTGATGTTGCGAATAACAACAATATATATAATACTAAGAGTGTCTATTGTCGATGACATTTGTATTGTAGAACAGCCAGGATTGATAATCGCTTGTTCAATTACACACCGTGTAATGTTGTGTTTCATAACTCCAGTATTCACCATATCACAAATGTAATTGGATAACATCAGGTCGGGACGCATTTGGTAAATGTCAGAGTTATTTAGAGACCTCTCCAGTGATCTTCTTCTAAATATAAAGGGTCATGAGAAAAAGAAGAAGAATCTGACCATCGTTGTGTTATGGTGATACCCTGCTTCTGGTTGGCTCAAAAATGAACTTCAACGATGCTCGAGCTCATATTATTAGCCGTAAGGGCAGAGCTGAATTTGTTGTTCAAAGTTTGCATTCTTTTAAAAGAAAAACAGTGAATATATTTGTATGTTCACATTAATTACCTACTTCTCAATGATAAACACTAAGCTTGACGCAAAAAGCAATTGCGGCCCACACTCCCCATGGGGTCTATAATCCGGTTAACAAATTAACGAATTATATGGTCCTGAAATTAATTTTTTCTCTTTTACCCCATAATGGAGGCAGGATATTTTGATTTGACGCCATAAAAGTGCAATGGTTTTAATGGATGGTAAACATTGACAAAAGCATCGCCAAAGAATCAACATAGGATCAGTAATGTAAGGTAGTACCAAAAACATTAAGGAATATAGAAAATGATAGAGAAGCAAGAAAGTGGATCTAACTTGATTTTCTAACGTTAAGCTCATCCATTGCTGCTGCTGCTGCTTTTTCTTCATTTTCTTCAACTTGCATATCACTTCGTTCCTTGGAAGCACTAGGGCTAACAAGATCCCGAGATGAAGTGACGGGGGCCGGATCGAGCCTGTTGACAAAGACGCCGTCTCTAATAAGTGATTATTTTACCATTATAGCAAACGATAGAACACAAGCGATTAAAAATCATATCAAGGTGTGCCACAGATAGATAGTGTGTTTGAGTCTTTTTTTATTATTCAACAAGTGATTATTTTACCATTGGTCCCACCATAACTAGATTAAAAATGGTATCATCTCCCACTTAAAAGTATATTAGGAATTCCTAATTTATTATGAAATAATAGAGTTCCATAATTAGCTTAAAAATGGTTTCATTTCTTACCTAAAAATAAGCTAGGAATTCCTAACTTATTTCATAAGTGATTATGGAATAATAGAGTTAACCAAGTAATATCCCATAATACCCCTAGTCTTTTTATCCAAATTTTAAGGTGGCAATAATGATACGTTCTTTTGGTCATTTTATACTCAATAATCATTTATCTATTTTTTCATCCAAACAAACTACCTATTTATAATCACTTTTCATACAAAATTATCCAAACACTAAACAATTTATTTGCTATAAGCATTTATAAGTGATTTTTCTCACCTTTTTCAGAAATAATCACTTATAAGTGATTATGACAAATAATCATTTAAAAATAAACTCATCCAAACATGTCCTTAGCATCCAATTTTAAACAGTTTATCATGATTTAGTTTAGAGGAAACTGGAGTTAAGCTATGCCTTATCTAAATTAGCTAAGCCATGTGAGAGGAGGAATGAGAATGTGCCCCATTATTTTTAGGTTATATCTTATTTTAGTTGAATGCGCTGTAACGTTTTAGAAATTTTTTATATAATTAATTATTTTATTTTATTTTAAAAATGTTATTTTAAATTTTGATAAAAAGACTTTTTACAAGTGGCTAAGGTATTTAAGTAAAAAGAATAATTAGTTTAGGTAACATTAGTTGTAAGGAGGGGTTTTAGTGGAAAGTGTTAGTTCTTTATGAGATATGGAGTTGTGTGGGGATTTATGTGCTAATTGTGATAATCATAAGGTTAGGGTTATTGTGAACCTCACCCATACCACACCAAGGGATGCACCTCAAGCCACCACCTCACTCTTGCACACATACACCTCACCCCTCCATGGTGACACCTCCTCCTCTCTTTATCAACAAATAATTCCCTTATTTGTTCAGCTGTCAAACTGAAAATAGTTTTGTAAAACACTTAGCTTAGTAAAGCTCTCCACCCTCACTAAGGAAAAAGAAAAGAAAAACTAGAGTTCCATGTGTTTTTTTGATTCAAATCCCTCAAGCTAGACTTCTCAACTCCTTGTGCACCTCTTGAAGAGTTAGCTCAGTGGAATCCTTCATATAGGTATAACCCTCAACCTTCCAGATCTTAATATGAGTTATGTATAAAGTAGCGTGTACGATATCGGTAAAAAACGTATTTTTGTTAAAATCTTAGCTTTATTAGTATCTGCTGTAATATTACTAATCCCTAAATGAATCTAATAGTACAGTAGCATGATAATTTGACCTAGAGTGTACACTAGAAACCCGGACCTTTTCTTGCACACTTCGACCAGCGAAATCCTCATATTTCTCGGCGCCGCCGGTTTTCTCTGTAGGTCATGTAGGATATTTGGTATACTTTGTTTTTCCTAGATGATATGTAAACTAAATCTGGAAGCTAATCGTTTTACTTTTTATTATATTTTAACATATGATACGGACATTTTGTATCACGTTTTATGTTTTCTCAAAATACAATGAGTAGGTGTAGCTCAGATTAGCCTAGGGTCTGTATAGCACACGATATTCTCACGTATCACGTTACGTATGTAATTTCATTTAGAATTTAAGTTTTCGCCATATCGGAATTTAGCCGTTTTTATACGAAAGTTCTTTTCGATGTTAGGTTCGACCGCGGGGGCTTCGGAGACAGCAAGGAAGGGAAATGGATTAATGGGATCCGAGTAGATCACGACTTGTTCCAGTGAGTAGACTAAATATCTACCGGCGGTCATTGTGTGGATGGCGTATATCGCCCGAAACTAGAAATCCTGTCTTAATTGTTTTCCATTTATATTGTTTGCATAATTAAACCTAGTATTGCATTGTATGCATATACCTATTAATCATTGTTGCTTAACAACTGTTAGAACACTTGCACCATTACCGATGTGTTATGTTGCACTTATGCATACTTACATGCTACACTACACCCCATCGGTAATTAACATGTCACGTACACACCTAGAACTTGCTATGTCATATGTAATCTATTGCACACTGTTAGTATCATTAATAATTGTTGTTACGCACCATTGCTATTATTTTGACACATATCATATCTCACTTTCATTGATACTACTTGTATCATGAGATATATTGGATTATGAGATTTTCTTGTTTTGAGTTTTATGCACTACTGATTATATTCGACGGTTCTTCGTGATTAATGTGATATGTCCACCATGAGTTGTTGTTTTTATGATTTGGTTTTATTCCGAACCGAGTGGGGGTTGCGGATTTTTACGTTATCCGGACTGAGTGGGGGAGTATACAGTCGGATCCATGATGGACACGGTCGAGACCGAGGAGCAGAAAAGCCGCATTAGAGACGGGGAGCCTAGCGAGGATACTCGATACCGGAGATAGTTTGGGAAATACGGCGGATATCTGGAGGATACCGACTGATGTTGCTGATTGACAGGATCGTTCGGGGAACGATTCCTGCTAAAACTGAAGATTTGTATCGATATTGGACACGGAAAAATTGATGTCCGTTTATGAAAATGACCAAGATTTTGAAATACTTGACGAGATTACTGTTTTGTTTTTATACAAGCACTATAGTTACATATTCATGTTTCCATATGCTACCATATATCATGTCTACCTGCTGCATTTTTTTTGTCTCTATTTCGTTATGCATACGATTTTAACTGTTGGATGTTAGTTTATTCACTGAGTTGGCAACTCACCCCCGTTGTGCCTTAGTTTCTTGCAGGAGACTCGTGGATGCATAGCGGCAGTGCGGACACACTTATCAGCTTTTATCGCTTATCTTGCTAGGTGGATTACATGTTTAGTAACCGTCTATTTTGGTATATGTATTTTGTATCCGGTATCACTCCATCAGACCCTGTATATTTTTTACTTAGAACGAGGTATATTTATGTATGTGTTTTGGTTCGATTGAGTGGGATCGACCAGTTATGTTAGCTTATGCTTTCTTTACTTTATGCATATGATTCTTCGCTTTTGAGCGTCGTATTTTATTTGTGTGGGTTGTTTCCGCCGTTTGACAGGGATGCCACTATATTAAATGTTTACTGATCAGTCGAAAATAATGTATTTTTAACACGTCAATTTCCCTACCATTTGCACTCATCTATAAGTGTTCGGTATGAATATTGCATATATTAGCAAAACAGTCGTAAAATACCAAATTACTTGTGTTATACTTTAAAACTGACACTTTGAGGGAAATTGAGTGTTTATCATCGCATCGCATCATCTTTGTATAGCGCAACACTTGTCTCGAGAATCTGTGCAGGAAATTCCAGGAGAAGAACAAAATCTGTGAAAAAGTGCTGATAAAAATACGCCAAGTCCAAGACCTGTGATCTGGCACTGATCAAGGAAGAATTATGAGATTCTGCACATCATGCAACAGTACTAAACCCCGCCCAAGATATACCAGAGATTTTCATGGACTAAGGCTCTTAAACGACCGCGGATCCGCGGCCGGAGTGCCCTTCCCGCAGCGGATCCGCGGCCACGTCATGCTTACATCAGCAGCCTTTTGTCTCAGAATTCTTCTCTATATACCTACACCTATTCAAGCCACTTCAAAGTCTAGAATTCTCCAGAAGTTTCCGCCAGAATAGCAAGGGTTACATTTCAAGCTAAGCTTCTTAAGCAAACCACTTAACTACCTTAAAACCTAGAAGCTTCTCCCTAACCTCCAAGCTTATGAAGGAAGCTAAGCCTAACTAACTACCTCTAGAAGCTTCTACCTAACTACCAAGCTTACAAGGGAAGCTAAACTAAACTTAGCTTCTAAAGGAAGCTAATCCTAATCAAGGCTATAAAAGGGACCCTAAGGCTTCACTTCTAAGCTTGTTGAGAGGTTGTTGATTCCTCCATCAATTCCCAACACAAGTTGAGTGACACAACTTGTAACCCTAACCCTAATCCAATCACCAAAGCCAAAATCAAGAACACCGAGTACCAAATCACGCAAGAAGCCTTCAATCCTTTAGAAAGCGACGCCGGACTTCATCGGAGCAAGTGATCCAAGGAGATCCGCGACTCAAGAAGACGAGCGAAGCCGAAATCAACGATCGAGTTCTTTCCACATTGTAGATCTTGAGAAAATTGTAACAAAATTGTTGATAAATAAAGGTGAAATTTCTATATCTTGCTTTCTTTACATTCTTGCATCATGATTAGATCTCGATTCTTGATTGTGTTCTTTGATATGATGTTTGAGTAAAACTCCGCTCATGAAGGAGTCAAGAGAATCAATAGATGATGATGTTACAAATCTTGAAACGATTCTTAATTCCTAGAAGTTTTGTAAACTCTTGTAAATTAAAGAATCGGCAACCTAGTTTCGAGCGATACTTTCTTGATTGTGTTCGCTCTTAATTAATGATCCACGATCGATTCTTGAATTTACTAGAGGCTAGAATTTGAATGAGATTCATCGAAAGGACAAAGGATGAGATGAAGAAACAAAGATCCTTAAACCTCGATTAATCGTCATCGATCTAGTATCAAATCATTAATGGATAAGAAAACGTAATCAATAGATTTTATCACGTCTATAGATTCGATCGATTCCTACGAGCCTCACTTCGATTCTTGAAACTTAAATCGATTGGATATCATCAATTCTTAATTCTTGATTTTTAAATGTTTTCTTGATTTTAGATTTAGATCTAGATAATTCTTGAACTTCAATTTTATAAATCTTGAATTGAATTGTCTTTTCTTTTCTTTTTAATTTTCAATTCATCTAATTCAAATTCGAACGGATCTCACTTTCCCTGTGGACGATCCGCACTCGCTAATGCGCCAATCGACACCGTTATTGATTGCGGTCAAAAATTTCTTTGATTGTGATTTCTATACATTTTCTGTAGGGTTTCTAGGCACGCTAATAAGGTCTCACAAGGCATCAACCATGCCAATTTCAAATTTTACATGTGCCGAGAAACCCTAATACGGATCGTAGACTAGATTTTTAGGCGAAAACTATAACTAGTAAACTGCTTTATTAATAAGTGAACGGAAATACAACCTTTGTAGATCCGGTTATCCACCTCCATAGCTCCATGATGAAGTCTCCTTGCTGTCCAAATCGAAACCCGGGCTCTAGCGTCGGCTTCATCGGAGAAATGGGCGGGCTTGGTCGTCGGCTTCGATGCCGAAGATGATCTACGTCGAGGCATCACAAGATCAAGCTCCCACTTCACCAAGTCATGAAACTTGTGAAGAAAACACCCTATACTACTTGGCAAGAGGTAGAGGATGAAGAAATAGAAAGTGGGTTCACTTTAGAATTGGATTTCTCACTCTTTTCATCAAATCACCATTGATGAAAGCAAGGTTTTCGTCTTGAAGAAGAAGATAATATGATAAGTTAATTAAAATAGAAAAGAAAATGAACACTTATCATAATATCAACCATGGTTAGGTGTAGAGAATTGACTAAGGTTAGATGAATGGTTAGGGTTAAGCATGAAGACAAAATGGTCACTTTAGTCAAAGCTTCATGAAGCTTCAACAAGCTTCATGAAAGAAAGAAAGAAACCATTTTGTTTTCCTTTTATCTATTTCTCAAAAATGAATAGATAAATAAATAAGTGAATAAATCAAAACCCTAACCATTTACTTAACCAAGGTTTAATTCTTTACACAAACTCAAGTAAGCATGTATCATCAAACATGATACAATCAAGTGCACAAAAGTATATCACATATACAACTTGTGTACTCTAAGTGAGAAAATCCATTTAAAGTGAACCAATACTAGTTAATGCAAAGTAATATATCAAATATATAATTATGCATTAAATCATTAAATCAATACTTGATTTAACGATCCGGTCATATCGCATATAACCGACTAATATACAATGTATCGGCTTATCGAATCAATCCTTGATTCGATAACTAGGTTATATCGCATACAACCATTCGACACATTCATCGCGAGAATGAAATACGGTATCACATACACGCATGATTCTCGGTCCCGCACATATCTCATATGCGCTCCTATTTCGTTTCGCTTTAGCCAGGAAACCTCTGTGTAGGACTCTAAAGACTCGTCAATACGCCGGCAGCAGGTGATGATCATATCAAACACCCACAAGCCGCAAGCGGTCTGCCAAACGTAACGGCCACCCGGGTATTGAGCGATCAGAAGATCGACGAGCAAGCCCGCTCATACTCCTGTGAATCCAACCAGTAACACTTACCGTACAGTCCGGTCTGATCATCTGATATGTCCCATATCTCGCCTAGGGGTGGTAAACGTCAGACCCCAACAGCTCGATAAGTCGTGTAGATATAAGGTCTATAACAGTTCGAGAAACTACTGGTAACACTTACCAGTAAATCTCAGCAACCCTGGCCAGGGATTTCCAGTTATAGCCAATCGAATACGGCGCAACATCAACTCCCTATACCGGGAGAGACGAATCCCCTCCTATCGCTCATTGCCTCCATGTGATTCCGGACTGTACCCAAAAACCACTGTTTTGCACGCCCTCTTGGACGTGGTAAGGTGGAAATCAAAGCACAGTGGGAATCACACAAGACTCTATGAAGATCTCGGGTCAACAGACTACTCTGTACCAGTGTCACCAGAGAACTGCCATCTGACGTAAGGTATAATACCATTTGGGAGTTCTCGGCGAGTCCGTCCAGTGTACCCAGTCTCCACTGAGCACCCGTATATCATCTCTGATGTCAAACACCAATGGATATGGGATCATCCATCGCCCATCTGTATGGGTCGAGAAGGTATACGTTAGTCTACTCTGGTATATCGATGCCCCGTCTCGATATACCCACGACTAGGGACCTTGAAGGATGTACTTATGGACTACCCTGTCCCCACTAGTATGATCCGCATCATAGTCCAGGTAGTCAAGTACACATCCTAAGGGCTTTACCAACATGTAATAGAGAGACAATCGGTGTACACGTTAAGGTAAAGAGTAACCAGATAGCATACTATCATGTCGAGCAAGAAAGTCCTCCCTATATATGTCCCAGCATCCACTACAATATACATCCAATGTACAGTAATGGCCTCTAGGGCATACATAAAACTAACAATCTCCCACTTGCACTAGGGCCATCTGATAGCAGTGGTTGCAGTATCTCATACTCAACCATCCCATAAAAGTCTCTCTCTGGGAAAAGGCCTTTGTGAGTGGATCCGCCGTATTGTCCTCTGAGTTTACTCTCCTAACCTCGATCACCCTGGAGATCAACCATCTCCATGATCAGGTGACACTGCCTTAGAATATGTCTGGATCACTGATGGGACCGGCGTTCCTTGGCATAAGCCACAACTCCATTGTCTCACAATGGTTGGAACGTAGTTCATCTCATGAACCAATATACACCCAAACATCCTCTTTGGTAGCATCTTAAGTAGCGATGTATCCTGCCTTTATCGTCTAGTTAGCCACGGTATCTAGCTTGGAACTCTTCCAACATACCTTCCCTTTACTGAGGGTAAAGACAATGCCTGTGACTGACTTTCAGTCGTCATTATCACTCTGGAACCCTTCCAGTGATTCTCCCCAGAATCGATAGATACTATCTCACTACAACTAGTGAGAATCCTAACATCCAATTAGATCTATCTCATAGATCCAAAACCCAGGATTTAGGAGGTATCACTTTGATCCTTTATGGAGAATCATTGTGATAAGCGGAGATTGACCGAGCGTAGCATAGGAAACTCCTTCCCTATCAAGAGTATGTCATCCACGTACTCTACGAGGATCATCACCATACTCCCTACTACCCTTTTGTATATACAAGGTTCATCTACCATTTTGATGATGTCAAACTGTTTGACTACTACATCAAAACAGATGTTCCAACTCCGCGATGCCTGCTTTATCCTATAAAGCATCTTGTACACGTTTTCGCTGCTCCCACTGTTTACGAAGCCCTCTGACTGTGTACTTATAGACTCTCTCTTCTAAAACATCATTTAGAAAAGCAGTCATGACACCCAACCGCCAGATATCGTAGTTATGGTATGTAGCCATGGCAAGTAAGATCCAGATGGACTTAAGCATAGCCACTGGAAAAGGTTTCATCATTATCCATACCTGGTCAATGATGCAAACCTTTTAACAAGTCTAGCTTTGAAAGTCTCAACTTTTCCATCTACACCAAGTAATCTTCTCAAGATATACTTGCTCCTGATGGGAATTTAACCCTTCAGATATAGCAACCAAAGTCCATACTTTGTTGGTGTATAAGGATTCCATCTCAGATCACTAAGCATCCAGCCATTCTTACAGAGTCCCACTCCTGATGGCCAGCTCGAAACTAGTTGGGTCATCATCTCATGATGCATTCCTAGCTTCCACTGTCATAGAGAAACCGAAATATCTCTCAGGTGGGTGAGGAACCCTACTAGATCGGCGGAGAGGCTGAGGTTCGTTGGAATCTACTGAATCCTTTGGTTCTACCAAATCATTTGTTGTTGTTTGTATAGCTGGAACCTTTCCAGTAGTACATAACAGACCTTGCCTCGAGCTTGTTCGGATTATGCTTTTAGACATAGCCCGGACAACCCTAAATCTTAACCAACTTAAGATATGGGCTCTTCCCTTTCCATATCACATATGAGGCAGTAGGCAACTGATTTGATTGGAACCCAATTCAATTGGTATGCAGCTTCTCAAGTGCATAACTCCCAAAAGGAAATAGGAAACACAGTAGTACTCATCATAAAGCACACCATATCACATAGGGTGCTATTGCTCTGCCCCGATATACCATCGTGCTATGGTGTATACGGAGGAGTAATGCTGAGAGAATCTCATTCTCCTTTAGAATAATCCAGGATTTCCGTGCTCAAGTATTCTCCTCCTCGATCTCATAAAAGGACATAATACTTATACCCGTGTTTTGGTTTTCTACTTCTAAATCATATTCTGTGAATATCTCAAAAGGTTCGGACTTGTGTTTCAACAGGAACATATGTCTGAATCTTGAGAGATTATCAGAGAATGTAACGAAGTACAAAAAACCAGTCCTGGCATATGTAGACAGGGGACCTTTATACATCAACATGTATCATCCCAAGAGTTTCCTAATTCTTTCTCTGTTTCCAGTAAACAGAGCTATGGTCATCGTATCTTTGTGACATGACTGGCAAGTTTCATAAGATGTAAATTCAAACAGATTTAAATATGCATCTAAATGTAACTTCAGCTAGTCAGGTCGCATTGATATGACCTAGTCTACAATACCTCAAGAAAAATTCGTTCATTTCTGAACTCATCCTCTTGTGTGTGTTCTGTATACTAAGAACTGTAGTTTGATTTAAAATCATCAATGCTTTTAGATAACGTGCCTGAACCGATCAACTTATTGTTAGTGTATATGCCCTAGAGGCCATTACTGTATCATACTAGTTTGTATATTACTTAATGGAGGCTTGGGATATTCACCTTGTATATACAATCTTGCTCAAAATAGTAGTATGCTACTTGGTTTGTTTTCTACTTCAATGTGTACATGTGTTTATTTTATTATATCACCTATACGCATTAGTGGAGCCCTTAGGATTTTTGCTTGATTACCAGCGTTGTGATGGCAGTCACACTAGTGGGGCTGGGTAATCTATAAGCACATCCTTATACAGGTCCCTGGTCGCAGGACTATCGAGACAGGGCATCGATACTCCGGAGTAGACTAGCGCATGCGCTTCTCATCCCAGTGTGGGAGACGGTCTGTCCCACAGCCGTCGGTACGTCGTACTTGAGAGAGTATGCGGGTGCTCGTTGGGTTACGAGTACACTGGACAGGACTCGTGGGGAACTGACTAGTTGGAATTATGCCTATCGTCAGTTATCAGTTCCCAGGTGACATGAGTACAGCTTAGTCCGCTGACTTGACACTGTCACTTCGCCTCGAGTGTGTTCCCACTGTACTTTGATTACTACCCTACCACGGCTCAAAGGAGTCGTGCAAACAGGCGGTAGTTGGGTGCAGTCCCGAAGCACTTGGAGGCAGTGACGGTTAGACAGGATTCGTCTCTCCCGGTATTGGGGGTTGACATCGCGCTGTGTCTAGGAGAGCCATTACACGAGTAGTCCCTGGCCAGGGCAATCGAGATATACTGGTAGGCTTCCAGTGTTATCTCAGGGTGTTTTGGGCTTCACTCCGACACGACTTGTACCGCTATTGGGGGACTGACGTTTACCGCCCCCTAGGCCCGCCATGCGATGTATCAGACGAACAGACCGGACTGTACGGAGAATGTCACATTCAGGCTCAGTAGGAGTTCAGATGGGTTTCGCCTCGTCAGTCTTCTTGTCGGCATCTACCTGGGGACCGTTACGCACAGCTAGTGCCGCTTGCGGTCTGTGGTTAAACCCACTGCCAGCGTAGTGTCGAGTCTTTAGAGTCCCACACAGAAAGCTATTCGCCTTTAGGCAAAAGAGTAGAGGTCGCATGGTTTTGCGACAGGTCGCATGGTATTGCGACAGGGTTCGGTCACATCCGTGCACTTGTGCACGTACAGTGTCCGGACAGTTTACACTAGCGGGCTTTGGTTTAAGCCAGATCCTAGTGTACCTTTTGGGATTGGATTTATCCAGTGTGTATTCGTGTTCCTCGGAACGCGGATGCGGGTGTGTATGCACAGTTGACGGAGAGACAGAGGCAGAGGATTCTCATTAGGGTTGTTGACCGTTGACCGTTGACTATTGACTTTTTGCTCAACCCTAATGAGAATATGATATGTGATTAACAATTATATTAATTAAGTATTATGGTGACATGGTTGTTGAGGGATTGACTTTGTTGACTTTTTTTGACTTGTTGACTTTGTTGACCGGTTGACTAGGCTTGACTAGTTGACCATCATGATAACTATAGCTATCATTTCATGACAAAGACTTTTGCTTGCTTGCTCTTTTGTGCAAAATGAGTACATGAAATGATATGGCTATGGTTGCTTAAACCATCACATAATACTTGATTGATATGATGTGTTATGATTGTTTTGGATTATGAGAGCCAAATGAGAAAAAGTCTTCTCTCATTCTTTCATGCTCATTCTCTCTCTTGTTCTTGAGCTCTCATCTTCCTCCTCTTGCTCTCCCTCTCTTGACTCTATGGTTCACTTGTCTCATGAGTTGAGAACCAAGAACCATAGATAAAATCCCATACAAACTCTTCTCTACTCACTCTAGTTCACAAGGTTTAGCAAACCGAGTGAACTAGTTTCTTCAAAGTTCGAAGAAGGAGCCAAAGGTTGAAGCTTTCAGGTGGATCTATCTTCGGCGCAAGGAGACGACGGGGAGAAGCCGATTCGGACGACCATCGAAGCTTGAAGACGAAGGAGTTCGAGAAAAAGAAAGGTATAACCCCCTAACCGAGTAGTTAGCAACTCGTAGTTAGGTTGTTAGTTAGATGTTTAACAAAGATCCGGTTTTGAGTCCATGTTACCACCTCTAAGAAAATTGTTTTTCACCAAATTCCGCATGCCCGAAAGTACCGGGAGAGGTAGCATGGACTTACAGTGGTATCAGAGCCTAGTTAAACTCTATCTAACATGTTAGCAAAGTAACTAGAAGATCCATCAAAGAAAAAGTCACAAAACGAACCCGAGTAGTCAAGTTTCTGCCGATTTTTATTCTGTTCAAAAGTTGATAATTTTCATCTTAAAAATCGGCTCAGGCTTTTGTTTGAATAACCACCAAATTTGGTCCCACGAACCGTTCAAAGCGCCGCGGAAACGCGGCGGGAGCACGCTCCCGCCGCGGTTCCGCGGCCGAGTTGACTCGGCCGAGGTCCAAATTTGGTGCAGTGTATTTCTGGGGTTGTTTTGGGATTTTTGGAACATGTATTTTCTGCCCAGATTTTCCAGAACGAAAATTTTGTATTTGGGGCCTGTAAATCCGTATTTTTGATCGAACTTCTAAAAGACTTAAGCTGACGGGTTTTTCTGTGATGTGATATTTGTATTGAACGTCTGCTAATCGCTATATGTCGATTAGTGGGGGTTATACAAATCTGTGATCTGTAATGTTATTGGAATGTGTATATGAATTCATTGGATTGTCGCGGGTGAATAGCCGGGGGTTGTGAGACGAGAGTTTTCTTTTCTTTCAATTCATGTAAATTTGTAAATTGATGTAATAATTATTTGTATGGCCGCACAACCGGGTCGGGGTTGTAGCCGTCATTGTATAATTTCTTTTTACTGTTTTTGCTCCTAGGATAGACCCATGGAGGGGGTGCACAAACTACCGGGTATGCCGAAGTGCCGAGTGGCCTACTCACGGAGTTGAGGGAGGTTGCTTCGCTTCGGGTACTTGGCGGGTAGTTTGCCGCACCCGTAGGGGTCTTGGGTGGGGTATTGGCTATTCACCGCGACCGTGTAATCTGCTTTTCGTTACGGGCTCGTACGAATTGCGGTTTCCTAGTATATCCAATGTGTTCATCTGTGATCTGAAATGGCTATCATTGCAGTATATCTATATATGATATTATTTAGGCGTTGCTTATGTTTTACAGCCGCGCTAGTCCAGCCCCCGCTCTGTCGTTAGTTAAGTAACCTAACGGGTAATGACGGGCCCCGTGGCGAATGCGAATGGCATAAGCGTACGTCATATTTTGGTTGTTTTCTGCAATGGTAGGATTAAATGATGGGACGCATTAAAAAAACTAATGCAAGAATATCACGCATTAAAAGAACTAATGCAAGAAAATAAAACAAGTTAAAATCGTTGGAACACTTTCGGAAAACCACTCGGTTCTTTTCAAAACAAACTTTTAAAATGCGGAGTTTGAGCCACTCCTTTTAAAAGCTATCTCGTTCCATCGATTATATCAAGTTCACTACGTTCACGGTTTTGCCAAAACCATTCGTAGCCCTCCGTCGTTTCACATGAATAGTCAATAGTATTCAAGCTGTGTATGTTGGCCAAAGTCAAGGCATAGTGATTGGTAGCTATTGGGTATTCATGTGTAGCATAGATAGATGCGTTGGTTTGGGACAGTCGTACTGCCATTTTGGCCAAAGTCAAGGGTAGGTACGGATGGATCCAAATTAACCTGGAGAATGACGGGTAGAACTTGACATGTGACTTATGATATTTTGGCCAAAGTCAAGGTCATAAGAGCATGGGGGCAAAAATCCACATCGGGAGTTTCATAAGTACTGAAACTTGCTAGATTTGCATACCACTTGGAGTGTGATGATTCTGGTAGGATTCCTTCAGTTTCGTCACGCGATGATATTTGGATCCCGATCCTACTGTGAGTATATGCTACTCCTCGGGAAATTTCTCACTAAACGATCAATGCTATAAACCTAGTAGGTGTCTAGAAAGGTGTTAGCGGGGCTACGCCCCCAGGGAAAATAGGTTATTTAATTAAGGAACTTCGCGAAAGCGTTGGAAAACCTCCCTCGAAGTACCGACACTGGCCTGGCTGAACGGCTAAGCAAGTATTGTACGGTGAGATTGATCCTGACTAATTCTTCCTTTTTGGTTTGAGGAGGGATTCGAGAAACAGTGGGAGCCATCCTGTTTAGACAAATTAAAAACCATTCTAAATTTGCAAGAGCATCAAGCTGAGTGTTTCTTCTCTCTCCTAATTGCAGCGACCAATCGACATGACTGGACTTAAGTTACTCCTAGATAAAAACATACTGACATGGCCAAACTACAAAGATTGGCTCAGGAATGTCAAAATGGCAATCACTTACGACAAGCTGGGGTATCTTCTTACCACCAAAGCTCCCCCTGTCCCTGGTCCCACTTCCAGCGTCGCGAATAAGGAAATCCGTAAGACTTGGGAGATTGATAGCGCGAAGGCCAAGTGCCTCGTACTTGCCTCTATGGACAATGAACATCAGAGGAGGCACGAGAATATGGACTTGGAATCCATATTTCTTCATACAAAAGAACTGTATGGAGAGCAATCTCGTATCGCAAGATACGAAGCGTCGAAAAAGTTATTTTCGGCAAGGATGGCCGTCGGATCATCAGTAGCAGAACACGTGCTTAAGATGATCGGCTACATTGAGGAGCTCGCGGACCTAGGGACCACATTGGAGAGTGAGCTCTATACGGATTTAGTTCTCCAGTCCCTTCCTTCCACTTACGCCCAGTTTATACTGAACTTCAACTTACAAGAAAAAGAAGTTGAACTTTCAGAGCTCCTCAACATGCTGAGGAGCGCAGAGGGCACCCTACAGAAAGGTATGGAAACATCCACTTTGTTTGCAGGAGGATCATCTTCTTCTAGGTCCAAGGCGAAAGCCAAGGGAAAGAAGAAGAAAGCCCCCGCCAAACCAAGAGGCGGTGTTAGTAAAGTGGATACGAAGGGAAAAGCTAAAGCAACAAAGAAAGCGGGGAAGCTTGTGGATAAGGAAGAATGCTTCTATTGTCATAAGAAAGGATACTGGAAGAATGATTGCAGGGCCTGGAAGGCCAGAACACAGGAATTGAAGCAGGTTGCAGCTTCAGCTTCAGGTGTGTATGTTATTGAAAACTGTCTTTCAATAAACTCTACTTCCTGGGTATTGGATACCGGTCACGATCTCATATCTGTAATTCTTTGCAGGCGTTGAGAAACCGTAGTGTTTTGAAAGCAGGTGACATGACCCTCAGAGTTGCGAACGGAGCTAGCATGGATGCTAAAGCCGTGGGGGACTATCACCTGGGAATGTCAGATGGACATGTTTTGGTTTTGCGTAATTGCTTTTTTGTACCCAACGCAACTTGTAATATCATTTCTGTATCTTTAGTTTCTAAAGAAGGTTATGAATTTGCGTTTGTAAGTAATGTTGTAAATATTCACCTTAATCAAGTTTTGATTGGGTCAGGTACATTAAGCAATGGTATATACGTATTAAACCAACCACAGATTTTCAATGTCCAGAATACACACAAAAGAAAGTCTCCAGAAATAAATCAGACTTTCTTGTGGCATTGTAGACTGGGTCACATCAATGAGAGAAGGTTGACGAAGTTACATACAGAAGGATATTTGAATGCGTTCGAATATCAATCATATGCCACTTGTCAATCATGTCTCAAAGGAAAGATGACAAAGACTCCGTTCACTGGACACGGAGTAAGAGCGAGCGAGCTCTTAGGACTCGTACACAGCGACGTGTGCGGTCCAATGTCTACACATGCGCGAAGCGGTTATTCTTACTTCATTACTTTTACGGATGACTTTTCAAGGTACGGTTATGTCTTCTTAATGAAACATAAGTCCGAAGCCTTTGGAAAATTCCAGGAATATAAGAATGAAGTAGAAAAACAAACCGGCAAAAGTATCAAGATTCTAAGATCGGATCGAGGTGGTGAGTACTTGAGTGCCGAGTTCCTGGACTATTTAAAAGAGAATGGAATTCTCTCTCAGCTTACTCCTCCATACACTCCGCAACATAACGGTGTATCGGAGAGACAAAACCGCACCTTATTGGATATGGTACGGTCCATGATGAGTAACGCTGAGTTACCGCGATCATTCTGGGGGTATGCGCTAGAATCAGCTGCGTACCTTTTGAACCGAGTTCCCACTAAGACTGTGCCTACCACACCATATGAGATGTGGTGTGGGAAGAGGCCCCATCTTAATCACATTAAGACATGGGGAAGTCCAGCTTTTGTCAAAAAGCAGCATGCGGACAAGCTCGAGGCACGCTCAGTACAGTGCAAGTTTGTAGGATATCCAAAGAACTCCAAGGGATATTTCTTCTACTGCGAAGAGGAACAAAAAGTTATTGTTTCTCGTCCTGCCCACTTTCTAGAACACCAGTTCTTAGAAAAGGAAATAAGTGGGAGCGCAGTAGAACCGGAAGAAATTCCAGAACCACAGACTATTACTGAAAGTTTAGTGGAACCAGAGGGTTCAAAAGAACAGGACATTCCTACGCCGCTCCGCAGGAGTAGTAGGCAGTCTCATCCGCCCGAGAGATACTACGGTTTTCTCATAGACGGGGATAGAGAGAATTGCATCATAGATTATGATGAGCCTACTAGCTTCCAGCAGGCCATTCAGAGCGTTGACTCAGTAAAATGGCTGGATGCAATGCGGACCGAAATGGAGTCCATGTACACCAACAAAGTATGGACGTTGGACATTGCTCCAGACGGGGTAAAACCCGTAGGATGCAAGTGGATCTTCAAAAGGAAGATTGGTGTAGATGGACAGGTTGAGACCTATAAAGCTAGACTTGTTGCAAAGGGTTTCCGTCAAAGACCTGGCTTGGACTATGACGAAACCTTTTCTCCAGTGGCTATGCTGAAATCCATTCGGATCCTTCTTGCCATTGCTGCCTTCCACGATTATGAGATCTGGCAAATGGACGTAAAGACCGCTTTTCTAAATGGAAATTTAGAGGAGTGTGTCTATATGGACCAACCAGAGGGTTTCATTCAGAGTGGGAGCAGTGGAAAGGTGTGCAAGTTGCTTAAGTCCATCTATGGACTAAAGCAGGCATCGCGGAGTTGGAACATCTGTTTTGATGAGACGGTCAAGGAATTTGGCTTTATCAAAAATCCAGATGAACCATGCATCTATTGTAGATTTGTAGCGAGAACTGTAGTATTCCTCGTTTTGTACGTGGATGACATTCTCTTAATAGGAAATGACATTCCTATGCTACAATCTGTCAAGGGGTTCTTGTCACACAGGTTCCCCATGAAAGACCTGGGTGATGCCTCATACATCCTGGGGATCCGGATCCATCGTGATAGGTCCAAGAGGATATTAGGACTTTCACAGTCCAGGTACATCGACACCATACTGAAGAGATTCAGTATGGAAGATTCCAAGCGCGGTAACCTACCGGCTTGTCACGGGATCACCCTCTCTAAAGAGATGTCTCCCAAGACTGATTTGGAGAGGGATCGCATGTCTATTATACCCTACGCTTCTGCGGTAGGATCTATAATGTATGCGATGTTGTGTACCAGACCGGATGTAGCTTATGCACTGAATGTGGTAAGCCGGTATCAGTCAAACCCTAGGGAGAAACACTGGATAGCGGTAAAGAACATTCTCAAGTACCTGAGAAGGACTAAGGACATGTTCTTGGTGTATGGCGGAAAAGACCTCCAGATCGAGGCCTTTGCTGACTCCAGCTTCCAGAGTGACAAGGATGATTCCAAGTCCATGTCGGGTTTTGTCTTTACCCTCAATGGAGGGGCGGTGTGTTGGAAGAGTTCCAAACAGGAAACCGTTGCAGACTCGACGATGGAAGCGGAATACATCGCTGCATCTGATGCCGCAAAAGAAGCTGTCTGGATGAGGAAGTTCTTGAAAGAACTTCGGGTGGTTCCGTCCATTGTTGATCCAATACCTCTGTATTGCGACAACAACGGGGCTATAGCTTTAGCGAAGGAACCCAGGTCCCATCAGAGATCCAGACACATCTTGAGGCGGTATCACCTGATCAGGGAGATCGTGGATCGCCAGGAGATCGAGGTTCGGAGAGTTGCTTCAGAAGATAACACTGCAGATCCATTCACCAAGGCCTTGCCCCAGACTCAGTTCGAGCGGCTGATCGAGATGATAGGTCTTCGATACGCCAGTATATGGCCTTAGTGCAAGTGGGAGATTGTTAGTGTATATGCCCTAGAGGCCATTACTGTATCATACTAGTTTGTATATTACTTAATGGAGGCTTGGGATATTCACCTTGTATATACAATCTTGCTCAAAATAGTAGTATGCTACTTGGTTTGTTTTCTACTTCAATGTGTACATGTGTATATTTTATTATATCACCTATACGCATTAGTGGAGCCCTTAGGATCTTTGCTTGATTACCAGCGTTGTGATAGCAGTCACACTAGTGGGGCTGGGTAATCTATAAGCACATCCTTATGCAGGTCCCTGGTCGCAGGACTATCGAGACAGGGCATCGATACTCCGGAGTAGACTAGCGCATGCGCTTCTCATCCCAGTGTGGGAGACGGTCTATCCCACAGCCG
Source organism: Agapanthus africanus (assembly GCA_030015575.1). Classification (NCBI taxonomy): domain Eukaryota; kingdom Viridiplantae; phylum Streptophyta; class Magnoliopsida; order Asparagales; family Amaryllidaceae; genus Agapanthus; species Agapanthus africanus. The sequence continues at coordinate 222,906,269 of JASDDO010000028.1, read as the reverse complement.
TCGGTACGTCGTACTTGAGAGAGTATGCGGGTGCTCGTTAGGTTACGAGTACACTGGACAGGACTCGTGGGGAACTGACTAGTTGGAATTATGCCTATCGTCAGTTATCAGTTCCCAGATGAAATGAGTACAGCTTAGTCCGCTGACTTGACACTGTCACTTCGCCTCGAGTGTGTTCCTACTGTACTTTGATTACTACCCTACCACGGCTCAAAGGAGTCGTGCAAACAGGTGGTAGTTGGGTGCAGTCCCGAAGCACTTGGAGGCAGTGACGGTTAGACAGGATTCGTCTCTCCCGGTATTGGGGGTTGACATCGCGCTGTGTCTAGGAGAGCCATTACACGAGTAGTCCCTGGCCAGGGCAATCGAGATATACTGGTAGGCTTCCAGTGTTATCTCAGGGTGTTTTGGGCTTCACTCCGACACGACTTGTACCGCTATTGGGGGACTGACGTTTACCGCCCCTAGGCCCGCCATGCGATGTATCAGACGAACAGACCGGACTGTACGGAGAATGTCACATTCAGGCTCAGTAGGAGTTCAGATGGGTTTCGCCTCGTCAGTCTTCTTGTCGGCATCTACCTGGGGACCGTTACGCACAGCTAGTGCCGCTTGCGGTCTGTGGTTAAACCCACTGCCAGCGTAGTGTCGAGTCTTTAGAGTCCCACACAGAAAGCTATTCGCCTTTAGGCAAAAGAGTAGAGGTCGCATGGTTTTGCGACAGGTCGCATGGTATTGCGACAGGGTTCGGTCACATCCGTGCACTTGTGCACGTACAGTGTCCGGACAGTTTACACTAGCGGGCTTTGGTTTAAGCCAGATCCTAGTGTACCTTTTGGTATTGGATTTATCCAGTGTGTATTCGTGTTCCTCGGAACGCGGATGCGGGTGTGTATGCACAGTTGACGGAGAGACAGAGGCAGAGGATTCTCATTAGGGTTGTTGACCGTTGACCGTTGACTATTGACTTTTTGCTCAACCCTAATGAGAATATGATATGTGATTAACAATTATATTAATTAAGTATTATGGTGACATGGTTGTTGAGGGATTGACTTTGTTGACTTGTTGACTTTTGTTGACTTGTTGACTTTGTTGACCGGTTGACTAGGCTTGACTAGTTGACCATCATGATAACTATAGCTATCATTTCATGGCAAAGACTTTTGCTTGCTTGCTCTTTTGTGCAAAATAAGTGCGTGAAATGATATGGATATGGTTGCTTAAACCATCACATAATACTTGATTGATATGATGTGTTATGATTGTTTTGGATTATGAGAGCCAAATGAGAAAAAGTCTTCTCTCATTCTTTCATGCTCATTCTCTCTCTTGTTCTTGAGCTCTCATCTTCCTCCTCTTGCTCTCCCTCTCTTGACTCTATGGTTCACTTGTCTCATGAGTTGAGAACAAAGAACCATAGATAAAATCCCATACAAACTCTTCTCTACTCACTCTAGTTCACAAGGTTTAGCAAACTGAGTGAACTAGTTTCTTCAAAGTTCGAAGAAGGAGCCAAAGGTTGAAGCTTTCAGGTGGATCTATCTTCGGCGCAAGGAGACGACGGGGAGAAGCCGATTCGGACGACCATCAAAGCTTGAAGACGAAGGAGTTCGAGAAAAAGAAAGGTATAACCCCCTAACCGAGTAGTTAGCAACTCGTAGTTAGGTTGTTAGTTAGATGTTTAACAAAGATCCGGTTTTGAGTCCATGTTACCACCTCTAAGAAAATTGTTTTTCACCAAATTCCGCATGCCCGAAAGTACCGGGAGAGGTAGCATGGACTTACACTTTTGATATAGGAAATGTTCAAAACATTATCCAACAATACAAAATTTTATCATTTCTTTACTGATAAAGAGACTGATATGATTTTGTATATCAGGTTCGGTATCTAATAACATTCGTTCAGAATCAATGTATTGGTAATACAAGGTGACAGTGACCAACAGACTTGGCTGCAACTCTTGCCCCGTTTTCTGCCTCATGAAACTTATCACCCGTTCTCAGTTCTCTACCTTTCTGTAGCCCTATGTAACAGATTACATATATGGGATCCTGATCCGGTATCAAATACCCAGGACGTAGAGGATACAGAGAAACAGTTCTTTGTAATGAACACACCCGAAGATGATGCATCAGCATGCACTCTCTTCGTTTGGGCGGCACGGGAATTCTGGTAATCCCCAATTTCCTGCTCTGTCTTATAACAATTATAAGTTGGAGCGGGACCAACGTTCGCCAGCTCAGTATAACATGCGGGTTCGGTCAATACTTCCGTATTATTATCTTGATTAAGGCGTGATATGGTCGCTACCTGGAGAGAGAGAGAAGAAAACACTTAGCGTGCGCTCTTGCAAGAATAGATTGGTTATTATTTTATCTAATCAGGATGGCTCCCACTGCTTTTTATCAAATCTTCCTTCAAACCCAAAAAGGAAAGACTAGCCGGGATTAATTACACACTACAAGTTCGCCAATCTTTCAGCCAGGCCAGTGTCGGTACTTTGAGGGAGGTCCCCCGTGCTTTCGCACGAACCTAATTAATGTAAACCTCATTTTCCCAGAGGCGTAACCTCATTAACACCTTTCTAGACACCTACTTGATCGGCTAATTGTAATGTGTAAAACTCTCCCAGGAGTAACAATTACTCGCAGCGGGTATCGGGATCCAACTATCTCATAGAATGTATGGAATCTCATTGCAAATTTCAACACTTGAAATTCCCGATAATATTTTGCCCCTAACCTCCTATGACCTTGACAAAGGCCAACAAACCATAGGATGCTAGTCAAGTTCAACCCGTCATTTCCTGATTGAATTAAACCCACCCGCACGGCCCTTGACAAAGGCCAACAAGGTCGCATGACTACCCTAATCCAATCTGCATCATATGCATAAGCAGATAAGCACCAGTTAGCTACCGCACACTGCGCCTTGACAAAGGCCAACAAACGCAGCACGAATACTAACTACTACTTATCTGAAATGACGGAGGGCTACGACAGGTTTTTCTGAAAACCTATTGCGTAATGAACTTGATATCGTTGTAGAATCAAATGATTTTAAAATGGAGTGTTTTTTAGGCTTTTCTAGTTTTGCTAAAGGGGTCACTCCCGGTGAAGGGATCGTCGGCCCTTTCCTCGTCGAATGAGGTGCGGGATATATCATATATATCACTGTGCAAAGCAAAAACTCTTAAAAGCAATCAAAAGACAAACCGAGTGTGTAGCATCTGCCAGTTATTGCTAAAGGAGTCACTCCCTGTGAAGGGATCTCGGTCCTTTCCTTATCGAATAAGGTGCAGGGTATATCATATATACCGCTGTGCAAAAAAAGAACTGTAGCTACCTGTTTTATTTTTTTTTTGAAATTCGATTCTACAACATCTTTAGGTTTCATTTTCTTTCATTAATCATATTAATGAAGTCCCATCATTTAAGTACCTAAACATCACAGATAAATACGACGTACACTTATGCCATCCGCATTCGCCTCGATGTCCCCTCGTGCACCGTTAGGTTAGGTAACTAACGGCAGAGCGGGGCAGGGCTAGCGCGGATGTAAAACATAAGTAACGCCTATATAATATATCATATATACTATATACTGTATCCATCACAGAACATATCACATGATCACATCACAGATATCGCAGCAGAAGAAACATATGAAATATTGGATATACTAGGACGTCCGTGTTTTCAATACGAGCCAGTATAAAACACGAATTCCACGGTCGCGATGAATAGCCAAACCCACACCCCTAGACCCCTACGAGAGCGGCAAGAAACCCTACCAATTCTAGAGTTAGGAGACCAGTACTCGACTCCTCGAGTTGGTCTCCCACTGGACTCCAGAACCCGGTTACTTGTGCTCCCCTCCTTGGGTCTTTCCTAGTGCGGAAAAGTAAATAATATACAAAGGGTGACATCTTCCGCAACCTGGAAGTGCCCCAATAAAAGAATATTACATACAAGTTTTTACATGAATGAAAATGAAAAACACTCATCTCACATAAAAAAAACCCGGCTATTCAAACACGACGATCCAATATAACATATCCAGCAACACATAACATCACATGTCATCAACGTAAGTAAATATGCGCATCCCAATTGTCGTTGACATATAGCAACGAAACCGGCGATATCATATATTACACTTACGGTCACAGAAAAGAAAGTGTAAAACTACAACAGTTGGAATCCGCAACCTCTTTAGACATCGCATGCCTAATCAAATGAATTCCTTAGACATCGCATGCCTAACAATTATAAACCCCGCATTTTAGTCTCAAAATCGAAAACACTTTTCAATATAAAGTCGGGCAATTCAACAAGATTCCCGACATCCTGATCGAATGCTCGTCGCAAACTTCAGTAGGCGGCCGCACCCCCGACGCCGTCGACAAAGTGCACCAAGGCGGAACACCGCTGCCGCGAGCACCCGAACGGATGCTTTCGGCGACGGGGTTCTCCTACAGTCACTTGGTCGGGGTTGTGGAGTGAGGCTGTCTATTAAGTTTACCCAGCGAGTATCCGCGTACGCTACATGATTGCGACGGACTTTTGATCACATCAAAATTCCGTAGCAACCGATCAAGTTAGACTAAACTGCTATGTTTATAACATTCATTCAGTTATCTCATAACTACTTGTGAATTCCAATTATTGTATCACATTCCGGATAAGTAGAAAATGTTAAACTTTCCGATCGAACAATCGAACACCCAAGTTTTCCCGAAATAGCTCATCACATGAAATAAGTTCAAAAACATTCACTTCGTGCCTCAGTACCAACGGTCCAGCCGTAGAAGGGTCAAGCCAACGCCTCACATGTGGCACGCCGTACTACCCCAAACCCTAAGGTTCAAAGGGCAGTTCAAGACGGTCACATAATCGAGTTAAGATTTGTTGTCTTCTAGAGGGTCCATCGCGTTACTTGCACTACTTAGAACGTCTTTAAACCACGGAAAAATCCAACACTTGGAAATTTCCCGACAGGGGAAAAATTGGGTATTTATATCCGGTCGAACTTTTTAACATATTCGAAAAATATCCGGAAAACTTCTAGACAAAGTTTGATAATCCGATCGAATAATCGAATCCTCAAAACAACCCCAGAAAAACTCAACTCTTGAGTGCAAATTAAAAATTCCCAGAAAATTAAGCACCTGAAAACATGAATTACTGTGCAAAAATTGAAGGCAGATTCCATCATTTGGCCGCGGAACCGCCGCAGAAGACATGCTTCTGCCCGGTTCCGCCGCGCTTTAGACACATCTTTAGGTAATTTTTGCACCGTAATTCTTAGAATTCCCTGCTGAATTTTTTAAGCATTTTTAATCCAGAAAAAACCCAGTTTTGTAAAAATGTACAGAGAGGGGTCAATTTTTAGGGTTTCGGGTTCGTCCGGGTTTCAAACTTCGTCTACGCTTCGCCTAAGGCTCTAACCTGGCTCTGATACCACTGTAGGGTTCCTAGGCACGCTAATGAGGTCTCACAAGGCATCAACCATGCCAATTTCAAATTTTACATGTGCCGAGAAACCCTAATACGGATCGTAGACTAGATTTTTAGGCGAAAACTATAACTAGTAAACTGCTTTACAAGCAACAAGTTAACAATTTAACTAAGTGAGTGAACGGAAATACAACCTTTGTAGATCCGGTTATCCACCTCCATAGCTCCATGATGAAGTCTCCTTGCTGTCCAAATCGAAACCCGGGCTCTAGCGTCGGCTTCATCGGAGAAATGGGCGGGCTTGGTCGTCGACTTCGATGCCGAAAATGATCTACGTCGAGGCATCACAAGATCAAGCTCCCACTTCACCAAGTCATGAAACTTATGAAGAAAACACCCTATACTACTTGGCAAGAGGTAGAGGATGAAGAAATAGGAAGTGGGTTCACTTTAGAATTGGATTTCTCACTCTTTTCATCAAATCACCATTGATGAAAGCAAGGTTTTCTTCTTGAAGAAGAAGAAGAAGAAGAAGAAGATAATATGATAAGTTAATTAAAATAGAAAAGAAAATGAACACTTATCATAATATCAACCATGGTTAGGTGTAGAGAATTGACTAAGGTTAGATGAATGGTTAGGGTTAAGCATGAAGACAAAATGGTCACTTTAGTCAAAGCTTCATGAAGCTTCAACAAGCTTCATGAAAGAAAGAAAGAAACTATTTTGTTTTCCTTTTATCTATTTCTCAAAAATGAATAGATAAATAAATAAGTGAATAAATCAAAACCCTAACCATTTACTTAACCAAGGTTTAATTCTTTACACAAACTCAAGTAAGCATGTATCATCAAACATGATACAATCAAGTGCACAAAAGTATATCACATATACAACTTGTGTACTCTAAGTGAGAAAATCCATTTAAAGTGAACCAATACTAGTTAATGCAAAGTAATATATCAAATATATAATTATGCATTAAATCATTAAATCAATACTTGATTTAACGATCCGGTCATATCGCATATAACCGACTAATATACAATGTATCGGCTTATCGAATCAATCCTTGATTCGATAACTAGGTTATATCGCATACAACCATTCGACACATTCATCGCGAGAATGAAATACGGTATCACATACACGCATGATTCTCGGTCCCGCACATATCTCATATGCGCTCCTATTTCGTTTCGCTTGAGCCAGGAAACCTCTTTGTAGGACTCTAAAGACTCGTCAATACGCCGGCAGCAGGTGATGATCATATCAAACACCCACAAGCCGCAAGCGGTCTGCCAAACGTAACGGCCACTCGGGTATTGAGCGATCAGAAGATCGACGAGCAAGCCCGCTCATACTCCTGTGAATCCAACCAGTAACACTTACCGTACAGTCCGGTCTGATCGTCTGATATGTCGCATATCTCGCCTAGGGGTGGTAAACGTCAGACCCCAACAGCTCGATAAGTCGTGTCGATATGAGGTCTATAACAGTTTGAGAAACTACTGGTAACACTTACCAGTAAATCTCAGCAACCCTGGCCAGGGATTTCCGGTTATAGCCAATCGAACACAGCGCAACATCAACTCCCTATACCGAGAGAGACGAATCCCCTCCTATCGCTCATTGCCTCCATGTGATTCGGAACTGTACCCAAAAACCCCCGTTTTGCACGCCCTCTTGGACGTGGTAAGGTGGAAATCAAAGCACAGTGGGAATCACACAAGACTCTATGACGATCTCGGGTCAACAGACTACTCTGTACCAGTGTCACCAGAGAACTGCCATCTGACGTAAGGTATAATACCATCTGGGAGTTCTCGGCGAGTCCGTCCAGTGTACCCAGTCTCCACTGAGCACCCGTATATCATCTCTGATGTCAAACACCAATGGATATGGGATCATCCATCGTCCATCTGTATGGGTCGAGAAGGTATACGCTAGTCTACTCTGGTATATCGATGCCCCGTCTTGATATACCCACGACTAGGGACCTTGAAGGATGTACTTATGGACTACCCTGTCCCCACTAGTATGATCCGCATCATAGTCCAGGTAGTCAAGTACACATCCTAAGGGCTTTACCAACATGTAACAGAGAGACAATCGGTGTACACGTTAAGGTAAAGAGTAACCAGATAGCATACTATCATGTCGAGCAAGAAAGTCCTCCCTATATATGTCCCAGCATCCACTACAATATACATCCAATGTACAGTAATGGCCTCTAGGGCATACATATAACTAACATTTTCTACCGACACACAAAGAAACGATCAATCAAATGGCGCCGCTGCCGGAGATCGTGTGCTAATTTGTTCGTTTTTGAAATTTGAGTTGAAAGATTTATTACTCCATCAAAATTTTTAGATCAAAATTCGTGCAAACACTAAACGATTCGTTGTGATTTGTTGCGAGGAAATCTGGAATCTGTGGAGCAAGTGAAAATTTTTTCTGAATATTCCAGAGAGCTAAGGGAGCAAACAGGAGCTGCTACAAGAATTTCTATGCAGGAATCTCAACACAAGACCGCGTTTCCGCAGCTAATACATGCATACCGCGGCGGTTCCGCCGCACATTTAGGGTTTCACTGCATAAGTTTTCTCAAGTGAATTCCTACCTTTCTTATCTCTTCCTCAATCTGCTCCAATAACAAATTTGCTACAGGTTTCTTTGCAAAAATTTGCAGCGCCGCAAAAATAAAAAAATTGTGCGTGTTTGATCTTGGTTGTTTGCATTTTTAATACGGAATTTAAGGGGCACGGCCAAATTCAGATTAGGTGGGGAGTTCATTACCCTTCCTAAGCCCCGAAAATCACAAAACTGCATCCGCATTACCCTCATTAACTAAAAGAAATTTAGACATGACTCTAAGGACCGTCGCGCTCACTTAGGACAGGAGAAGGCCGTGGGTAATCTATTGCTTATCCGCATTTCTTTTGTGGTGTCTAAGACAAGTGTGTCTAAGGCAAGTGGTTATTTAATTAGGCCCACTACTTAAGTAGTGGAGAATCTCCCACTTACCTGGCACTTACCTGGCCACAGGAGAGACAAAGAGGCAGTGGAGAATTGATCCTGCGACTTGTCTTTTGGCAGCTAGGAGCGGTTTAGAGCCTTAACCTAGGTGACCAATAGACTTAGGGTTGCTTGTTGCATTTGTTGTGATTTGCATCATTTTTTCAAAAATCCGTATATTTTTCAAAACAAACACCACTTCATTCATTTCCTCTAATTATCTTAACGCTGCCACTTGTACTAAACCCTTTAGTGCAAGATAGGCTAGACACGGGATTCTAGTGCCCGTTTAGTCCGCGTTTCCCTGATCGACTCCGAAGTCGGTATTTCTACATCTACTTCTTCTTTACCCACCACCACACCCACTTCGATGGACGCTTCTCCATCGAACTTCTTTACCACTACTCTGCCGCCGTCCGCAGGTGCGCAGAATCCACCCCGCATCTCTTTTCAAGAAAGATGTTATCCTATGCGAGGTCCTCTTTCGACCTGTCTCTCCATTCCACCAGCCAACGGGGATAATTTTGAGATTAAACCCCAATACATCAACCTTCTACCAAAATATCACGGTCTCGAGTCTGAAGACGCATATGTCTTTATTACAAAATTTGAAAATGTATGCGCAATGATGGGTACCTCATAACTTTCTGTGGATGCTATGCGTCTCCGTCTTCTCCCATTTACCTTATGCGATATAGCCGAGAAGTGGCTTTATAACACAACCGCACATTCCATTTCAAACTGGGAAGAATTCGTCAAACCATTCCTAAAGAAATTCTACCCTAATCATAAGACAGCTCGAGTCCGTAGCGAAATAAATCAACTCACCCAGCTTCCAAATGAAACATTTTCGAAGTGTTTTGAATGCTTCAAGGATCTGTTAGTTCAATGTCCACATCACGGAATCCCTAGATGGGATCTGTGTAGAATCATATATGAGGGCATTAATCCTAACACAAAACAGACCCTTGAATCCATGTGTCAATGCAACTTCATGACCAAAGATGATGGGGAAGCCTGGAAATTGCTAGAAGATTTCGCTGAAAAATCTTTACAGTATGAGGGTGTGAGTCAATCGTCTAGGGGTGGCAATAACCAATCAGAAGTTTCTATAGGAGTTAAAGCTGACATTTCAGCTATGCAAAAGAAACTCGAGACTATGGAAAACAAATTTTTAGCCGCCGCCCTAAATCAAATGTCACTCTCCAAAACTGTATGTGGATGCTGTTCTAATCCGTCTCATCTCACGGAAGAATGTCCACTAAATTCTCCGTTTCAAGGTCATGAGCATATCAATTCTGCTTTCCAACAACGACCTAGGAACGATCCATTTTCTTCCACATATAATCAGGGTTGGAGGAATCACCCTAATTTTTCTTGGAACCAATCACAAAATCAAAACACGGTTCCAAACCAGAACAATTTCCAAAGGGCTCTTCCACCACAACAGCAACCACTTCAATTGAGTCAGCACCCCTTCCAATCACAAAACTTTCAAAATCCGCTCAACACACTCGCACCGAATAATCCTTTGCAGTTGACCGGGACTGATGAATCCTCTTCATTCATGAACTTGCTTTGGACAATAAAGTCTTTCGTCGATAAAATCGAGAAAAACTCTCCGTCCCAAAGCGAGACTATTAAATCGATGGAAGAAGAAATTACACGATTAAAAGCTGAAATGAGTGGAAGAGAGAAAGGGAAACTTCTAGCTCAACCTTTGCCCAATCCTGGCTATTCACATCATGTGAATGCAATCACCACGTTGAGATCTGGAAGAGTGCTTGACAATCACGTTGGGGAAGAGATTGATGATACAGAAAAATCTATCGATGATACCCCGGCTGAGACTTTTCCTTCCACTTCTACTTCTAATTCTGACCCCAGTTCTTCTACCCAACCACCTTCTTCCGAGCCTATTCTCCGTTTTCCCTAAGGCTCGACACCTCAGCCCACACAGAAAACGATCCCCACTCCTATTTTTAGATCATTCCCACCCACACGATCTTCTCTAATGTTGGACCCTGACCTTATTGCTCAAGCTCCTTACCCGAATCGATTAAGGGGAAACATACCAAGTCCACAAATGGAGAAGATCACTGAAATCTGGAAACAGGTCAACATCAACATCCCTCTTCTAGATGCTATCCAACAAGTCCCCGCTTATGCGAAAACTCTTAAGGACTTGTGCACTAGAAAGAGGAAGACTCAAGTGCCTAAGAAGATATTCATGGCAAAGACAGTAGACACAGCCTTTCCCCAACAATTACCGAGGAAACGTAAGGATCCTGGCTATCCTACTATTTCCATTTCTATCGGGGAAAAACACATCAACCGTGCTCTACTTGACCATGGCGCAAGTGTTAACCTGTTTCCTTTCTCGGTTTACGAGCAGTTAGGGATCGGAGTGTTAAAGCCCTCGAGCATAACTCTCCAGATGGCTGACCGATCAAGCACCAAACCTAGGGGTGAACTGGAGGATGTGTTAATAAAAATCGGGGAATTTGTATTCCCTGTGGACTTTATCGTAATTGATACACAGCCCGTAGAGAACCCACGAAATCAAATTCCGATGATTCTTGGTCGCCCCTTTTTGGCTACTTCCAATGCTATCATCAACTGTCGTAATGGTTCTATGACCCTATCCTTCGGGAATAGGTCAATTGAGCTGAACATTTACAAGTTGGAAAGTGTACCCTCCGAACCTACTGCTCAGGTCTGTTCTGTCGAATTAATGGATGTCGACAGCAGCGAATTTGATCAGCCTCATGATACTGATCTAGACTCTTTTCATATGTTGTTCTCTGACCCAACTATGTATCATACACATACGGACTTTTCCACCGAGTTGTCCGGGTCAACAACTAACACTGATTATGAACCGTTTTTTGGAGTCTGAAGATCACCCCGCGCTTTGTGATGACATTATTCTTCGGGGTATTGATGAGATTTTTGAGGAAATCTTCGCTGATGAACTCACATTTTTGAATGACACGGGTGTTGAGATGAATCCACACCAAAACAATGAAATTGAACCTCCACCAATTCTTCTGAACTGTAAAAAGAATGTGAGTAATCTATCACATTCACTGCATCGTCTCTCCAAAATGAGACACAAATACATTCTATTCCACCACTTACCCTTTCCCCACTTCTTCTTCCACCAACCAATGCACTACATTGATAAAATCTTCGAATGGTTGGTGTTGACCTTCGGTCTTTGCAAAGCTTGGCATCGACCAATGATTTTTGACCCCCTCATGTGATTTTCAAAGATTAATATGGCTTAACTCAAGTTTGGGGGGGGGGATTATCTGGCTCTTGAAAAGAAAATTTTTACACAAAATGATGAGCCAAAAATAAGTTTGGGGGGGGGGGATTTCACGTTCATATATATTGCCCCCGTTAATAAATTTCCTCCCAGGCTTACCGGTTTTTTAAGACATAGCAGAAGGCAACAGTGAGGACACTGTTGAAAACAAGTTTGGGGGAGGTTTGTGCTTATTTATGCATCATTTGCATCATACTTTGCATAAGCACAAAACATTTTCTAAAAAAAACTATAAAAATTTAAAAAATATATAAAATATATAAAATATTTTTGTACATAAATAAGATAATAAAAGATTAGATAGTGAAAAATTACATCCAAAACATTGGAAAAATTTAAGAAAACCAAGAAAATTAGAAGTTTTCTTAAACGAACTAGTAATAAGTAGTTATGAGCCGTTGTCCCAAGGGTTAGTAAGATAAAGAAGTCACTAATCTGAGGATAAAAATAAGTCTGAAAAATAGTTCATATTCTGGAAGCCAAACATTTTGAACGTTGATACCCTACTATTCGCACTTACACACGTCTTAAAGCTCGGGATAGTAGAGGATACCTTGAAATGCTCCTGTCTAAAAACCAAAGTATGAAGGAAATAAAAAATGAATAAAATATAAAATGGTGAAGAAAAATGAACACTGGTTTTGTTATCGCCAAGGCAACAATAAAAAATATAGCGAGGGTGCCTCTTCACCTAGTGCCTTAGACCAATTGGTCTGGGAGTCACTGCTAAGCCTTAGCTGGTGCAAGACAAGGAAAATACACCTAATAAGCAAGTACATAAGTAATCGGTCGGTTAGTACCTCAAGAAGTATTAACGGTCGCATGAAAGTGTGTGAGCAAATTCATCTAAATATTCATTAATTAAAAAGTACTGAGGCAGATGGACAAGAGTATGATAGCTTGAATTGAATTCTCCGGGTGTAGGGATGTCTATTACACACACGTAGGGTTATATGATCGATATTTGGAAGAAATATAGGAATGAAGAATAAAGACGATGTTTTATTGAGGGATGATATGATTTCTAATATCTTTTCATGACTATTAAGATAGGGCTCATGACAACCGAAAAGCTAGCATAGTTGGAAACTCTAATTTTCAAAGTCTTTCTTTTACAATTCTTATTTTTATATGTAACTTTCATGATCTTCCTTTTATTATTGGATTTTGTGGGTGCAATCCGCTGAAAACCCTCAGGAGACAACACTCCTCCTACTAGGGACACCTAGAGGTTTAAAGGCTTGTTGCACGTGCTCAGTGCAATCGTGTTGCCTACGAAAGTGTGCTAGTTAGTTTTTCTCTTTCTTTATTTTCTCCTTCTCTTTAATAAAACAGTTCGCTCGAGACGACCGAAAATAAGTTTGGGGGAATTTGATCAGTCGAAAATAATGTATTTTTAACACATCAATTTCCCTACCATTTATACTCATCTATAAGTGTTCGGTATGAATATTACACATATTAGCAAAACAGTCGTAAAATACCAAATTACTTGTGTTATACTTTAAAACCGACACTTTGAGGGAAACTGAATTTTTATCATTGCATCGCATCATCTTTGTATAGCGCAACACTTGTCTCGAGAATCTGTGCAGGAAATTCCAGGAGAAGAACCAAATCTGTGAAAAAGTGCTGTTAAAAATACGCCAAGTCCAAGACCCATGATCTGGCAGTGATCAAGGAAGAATTATGAGATTCTGCACATCATGCAACAGTACTAAACCCAGCCCAAGATATACCAGAGATTTTCATGCACTAAGGCTCCTAAATGGCCGCGGATCCGCGGTCGGAGTGCCCTTCCCGCGGCGGATCCGCGGCCACGTCATGCTTACGTCAGCAGCCCTTTGTCTCAGAATTCTTCTCTATATACCTACACCTATTCAAGCCACTTCAAAGTCCAGAATTCTCCAGAAGTTTCCGCCAGAACAGCAAGGCTTACATTTCAAGCTAAGCTTCTTAAGCAAGCCACTTAACTACCTTAAGATCTAGAAGCTTCTCCCTAACCTCCAAGCTTATGAAGGAAGCTAAGCCTAACTAATTACCTTTAGAAGCTTCTACCTAACTACCAAGCTTACAAGGGAAGCTAAACTAAACCTAGCTTCTAAAGGAAGCTAATCCTAATCAAGGCTATAAAAGGGACCCTAAGGCTTCACTTCTAAGCTTGTTGAGAGGTTGTTGATTCCTCCATCAATTCCCAACATAAGTTGAGTGACACAACTTGTAACCCTAACCCTAATCCAATCACCAAAGCCAAAATCAAAAACACCGAGTACCAAATCAAGCAAGAAGCCTTCAATCCTTTAGAAAGAGACGCCGGACTTCATCGGAGCAAGTGATCCAAGGAGATCCGCAACTCAAGAAGACGAGCGAAACCGAAATCAACGATCTAGTTCTTTCCTCATTGTAGATCTTGAGAGAATTGTAACAAAATTGTTGATAACTAAAGGTGAAATTTCTATATCTTGCTTTCTTTACATTCATGCATCATGATTAGATCTCGATTCTTGATTGTGTTCTTTGATATGATGTTTGAGTAAAACTCCGCTCGTGAAGGAGTCGAGAGAATCAATAGATGATGATGTTACAAATATTGAAAAGATTCTTAATTCCTATAAGTTTTGTAAACTCTTATAAATTGAAGAATCGGCAACCTAGTTTTGAGCGATACTTTCTTGATTGTATTCGCTCTTAATTAGTTATCCACGATCGATTCTTGAATTTACTAGAGGCTGGAATTTGAATGAGATTCATCGAAAGGACAAAGGATGAGATGAAGAAACCCTAGTTTCTTCGAAAGATCCTTAAACCTCGATTAATCGTCATCGATCTAGTTTCAAATCATTAATGTATAAGAAAATGTAATCAATAGATTTCATCACGTCTATAGATTCGATCGATTCCTACGAGCCTCACTTCGATTCTTGAAACTTAAATCGATTGGATATCATCAATTCTTAATTCTTGATTTTTAAATATTTTCTTGATTTTAGATTTAGATCTAGATAATTCTTGAACTTCAATTTTATAAATCTTGAATTGAATTGTCTTTTCTTTTCTTTTTAATTTTCAATTCATCTAATTCAAATTCGAACGGATCTCACTTTCCCTGTGGACGATCCGCACTCGCTAACGCGCTACAATCGACACCGTTATTGATTGCGGTCAAAAATTTCTTTGATTGTGATTTCTATACATTTTCTACCGACTCACAAAGAAACGATCAATCATTTATGTACTTGCTTTTCTTGAAGGAGGTGCTATCGAAATTTCCAATACTAAAACCAATTGTTTTTACTTCATTTTTTAAAACCATTTGACATGCGACCTCATTTTCTTTATTTTAAAAATAGTACTTTCTTATTTCCGCAAACAGATTTTAAATCTTGGTTTTCTGGCTTACTCGAATTGTGTCGGCATCTTTAGATGTCCTACAATCTAAGTGTCGGTCACGTGCCAAATTCGGGTTGTGACAAAATTAGTATCAGAGCTTAGGATTAACCATACGGAACTTAGAAGTGACTTTGGAGTTATTAGGCACGGACTTTTGTTATTTAGATAGACTTTGGTTTGATGGAGTACGTAACTTAGGAAGAGTAACGTACTGTACAAATGTTCCGCGGCATATTTATGATACGATACCCTGCTTAAGTAATCTTAGGATGTATATCTTGATTAATTCTTTCTTTGACTCTCTATAATTGCTGTTCATGTTCATCTTACCAACTCTCGTTTCTTGTTCCATTTGCCATGGCCACGCGAGCTAGGCGAGCCGCAGCCAGGGATGCAGCTCGGACAGATCTTCTAGTGACGGCGACTGACCCACAGGACATCCCGACGGCACAGGGACATGTTGATCCTTCTCTTCCTGTTCGGATGACTAGACCGGAGGAGGGCATATTAGGGTTACAGCAGATGATGAGACAGTTGGCTGAGGCCACCCGTATTCAGAGGCAGGATCAGGTATCGACTATTATAGAGCCCGTAGTACAGCCCATTCAGACAGTCCTACCAGTAGTCGCGAGGTTTATGGAGGTATCATCCCCGGAGTTCATGAGGTTGAGACCTCCGGTGTTCACAGGGATAGACACAACAGATGATCCTCAGTCGTTTCTTGATAGGATGGTTAAGATCGGTGGGTCTTTGAGATGTTCAGATACGAGGTCGGTGGAGTTGACCAGTTTTCGGTTGGAGGGACTTTCCCAGATATGGTGTGAGTCAATGGAGAGAGGACGAGCAGCAGATCTTCCTCCGATGACATGGATAGAGTTTTCCGAGATTTTCCTTGCTAGATTCCTTCCGTAAAGTGTGAGAGATGCCAGATCCAGCAGTTTTGAAGCATTGCATAAACCTGCAGATATGTTTGTGGTAGATTATGATTTGCAGTTTACCCAGTTGTCACATTATGCTCCATATTTAGTTCCCACCGAGGAGCTCAGGGTGAAGAGATTTGTGAGGAGCCTAGATACACAGCTGTTTCTTGCTATGGGCTCCCAGCACTTCGATACTTATTCACAGGCCATGGATTCAGCGATTCGAGTAGAGGAGCGTCTGAATGAGATGATGATTGTTCCAGAATCAAAGAGAGCCAGACCTATTGTGTTAGTTTCCAGGAAGTTTGGAAGAGACTGAGGCAGATTCATTCCAGGACGCAGTAGTGGTCGAGATTAGGCTCAGGTCCAGATGTTTGGCTTGTACCCCGAGGAGCAGAGGCCGCCGCCGACATGTTTCAGTTGCAAACATCCAGGGCATTTCTCTAGGGATTGTAGACTCCAGGGAGGGACTGTTGTTCCGCAGGCTGCTTTACCCCCTCCACCTTCTTCTTCGAGAGCATTATTTCCTCCACCAGCTGCTACTATACGCCAGGCCGTTGCACCGCGAGGCCGTGGTTTTGTCGGACGTACTCAGAGGGGATGAGGAGACCGAGGGAGAGGACACCAGGATACTGGTAGGGGTCAGGCTAGGGTTTTCGCTTTGACTCCCCAGGATGCCCAGGCATCCTATGCAGTTGTGACAGGTACTCATTCCGTATGTTCCCTAGATGTGCATATTTTGTTCGATCCTGGTTTTATGCACTCATTCGTGTCTGAACACTTCGCACTTTCTCTGGGGAGATATTCATCATTGTTAGAGTTACCGCTTGTTATGATTACTCTAGCGGGAGATTCTTTCGTTGCCCGACGTGTATTCAGGTCATATTCCATACCTATTAGTGATAGAGATTCGTTAGTCGACTTGATTCTTCTCGATATTGTAACACCCTAGCTCATTTATACCATGCTCGACTTGTTTATTCTATTTATTTTGGGGTTTTCTTGATTTTATTAGTTTTGGGTGCGAATAGTGTTTTAGTTTCTGTGCTTGGTATCCGACCCGACCCGCATGCTTGAAACTCGTCTTGATTCCTGTTTACGTGTTATCCCTGCTAGTGCTAATGATTTGTGCTTGCATATGTCCTGTTTACCTGTATTATATCCAGCATCTGCATTTTTTAATAATACAATTATAATCAAATAATATATTTTAAAAATATCTAGCATGGCCTGCATCATACCCCTGATCCCGTAGCAGCATCTGTATATCTTGTTCTCATTCCGTTTAGTTAAACGGACTCGTTTGGATCGCTACGTGCATACTACGTGTATCCGTTCTTAGGGTATGCATTTTCTTTAACCAGACATAGCTTTTTGGTTTGGTTGACACGTATATTATCCGTATTTTCAAACCGTAATTTTAGACCCAACCCGAGCATATTTTGGAGTATTTTTGTATTAGCCAGAAAACTCAAATATTATCAATATTATATTCTAATATATATAAACTGTTAATATATTAAATATATTTCCATATATTTTCTTAAAATCAAATTCTATCCTAACAGCCCACCTCTCTCCGTCTCTTTCTGCGCGTGCGCGCACGCACACATATATATATATAATTTTATTTTTAACTTTCCAAATCATAACTCAACTCTCTCTCAGGCTCTAATATATTCTTTTATTAACCCATATATATTAAAACCCACGTCCACGTTGCTTCTTCACCTGCCTCTTCTTTTTCCCGCCGCTCACGAAACCCTAACCCTAACTCAAGCCCGCGTCGCCATCGCCGCTCCACCTTCGACCTTACCCCTCATCGTCGACACCTTCACCATCACCTCACCTCATCTCCTCAACCATATATCCCTCTCCCCTGCAACCCATCTCCTCTGCACAACCCGAACCCAAGCCCTCATCATCGCCGCAACGCGTCGCCGTCATCGACCATCCCTCACCTTCGTCGACCTTCTCTTCTCTTTATCACCTCCCTCCTTCCCTTCTTCCCCGACCCCAACAACCTAACCCCGACCTGCAACCCATCGCAACAACCCAGAACCCTCACCGGAGCTCCGCCCCCATCGGCCTCACTCTTCTCCACCACTCTCCCCCTCTTTCCTCTCCTCTACTCCCCGGATCACAAGCTACATCCTCTGCACACCTCACCCGATTCCCGACTTCAAGAAACCCCTACTGCCCATCGCCTTGATCCTCGCCTTGATCCTCGCCGTCGACGGCCCATAGTCGATGCCACCCCCTGCCTTCTCTGACCCTAGAGCCTCACCCAAACCCAGTCTTCTTCTTCTTCTTCTTCCTTCTCTTGATTTCTTGGTTTCGCGTTTTCCGGTCGTCGCTGGAGCTAAGCCCGTCGCCGAAAATCCGGGCGACCTAGTAGACGTCCCCAGCCAGCGTGGTCACTTTCTTGCATTGTATGGTTCTATTCTTTACGCATGTGTGTATATTGTGACGTTTACCCAACGTCGGATGCGGCGTATGCACCCCGTCTTGAGATCCGATCGGGCAAGTTTATCTTGCTACTTACTATGATATATATTTTACATCCATATGAATAAAAATATTACATGTTTATTGCATTGTGCATCCCATGTTACAGTTTTACTGTTTGATGATAACCGTTCATATCCGTGTTGTTTATTATATATTTAGTTGCATGCCTGTAACGTTCTGAAAAATCGTTTAGGTGAAATTTCTGATAATCGGTAAAATAACTGGTGTTTTCCATAAAAACCAAGATATAATTATTTTTCAACATAGAATTAAATATACCTATTCTAGCTATGTAATTGCTAGTATTTGGTATTTGATTGGTCACTTGTAAATTTCTAGTTTACTAAAATATTTTCCTTAATTAATTGTTTTAATATTATTTTAAGCTTTCACTAATACATTTAATTAGTGAAAATTACAAATTGGAATGGATTAATACAAATTCTGTGAACCATGACAACCTAGAATCTAGTTTGTAACATATTCTTTCTTCTAAAATTTTCCTCATGGTTCTAGTTGTTTTTAGAATGGTAGATTAAATAAAATAAAAATAGAAATTGATGTGAGGTGTTTTAATGAGGCTTGAAGGGTTTTTCTTGACTTGGGAAATTATACACACACACAAACCCTCATTTCCCCACACTTGGCCGAGCCCAACATGAGCAGCCCTAATTCCACATTGATATTTTCCTCATAAATTAAAAGAAAAAGAAAAAGAAAATAAAAAGAAACTAATAAAGAATGAAGTATGGGCTTATTATATTTTATGTATGGACAAATTCTTGAGTTCAAACCCACACCCACATCCTCTCTCTCCCCTCCCCTCTCCTTGGCCGAGCCTATCAAGGCAGCAGCTCCCCCATCTTTCCCCACCTCATTCTCTTCACAAAATTCTCCAAAATTCATCAAAAACCCAAACAAAACCTCACTAATTCTTCCATTAAACCCCTACCCTTTTTCCTTGACCTATCTAGCTTGGGTTCTTGAAGCAAGAAGGCAATTTGGAGGCCAAGATTTGTCAAGTTAGATCTACAAATTGAGAGGTATAAATTCTAACCTTATGGTTAATTGGTTAGTTAATTACTTAAATCCAAGCTAATCAGGTATTTAATTATGGTTTTAATTGGAAGTTAGAAATTTCAAGAGAAAGGTTTGGATCAAGTTAGAATTTTTATCACATCATTAAGGTTGCAATGTGTAGTTTAATACCTTAAGACATGCAAAATCTAAACTAGATGCTAAATTGCAAATTGTTACTTTTGAATTATCTCAATTCTATAAATTTCAAACTAGTTTTAGGATTAATGAAAATATGTGAGATTAAAAATCTAGTTAATGGTTGTGTGACCTAATTAAGATATTTAGTGAGTATTGTGCCCACTAAAATTGTTAAAACATCAAGTTTTGTACTAAAACGGTTAATTGATACTTACTTGGTTTTTGGAATAAATAGATTTTAAATTAAGTTTAAGGTTTTGATGATATACACCCTATTTCCTATATATTTAGTGTGTTGTGAACGCGCGATTAGTGCGATTGGGTTTTTGGTTTAGTAGTTGCTACGTATGACGACCCTAGTTGTGGTTTGTGGTGTTGTCGCGAGCGCATTTTGTGCACCAAGTGCATGCGCATTTAATTCGTGTGCGCGATTGACTTGTATTTGTTTGTGTCCGCGAATATATATTTATTCTCTTATTTTCTTGTGTACGTTTCTAGGATCGGGTGCAGAGATGTCGGATGTGGCGCGGAAATGACAGAGCTGAAATCGGATTAGATTAGCCGATGCGTCCAGGTGAGTAGATATATATCTACCGGGGAAGTCGGGTGGATGGCGTATAGCGCCCTCGCAATTTCGTAGGGTATAATACATTTATGATATGTGTGTGTGTGCGTGTGTGTGTGTGTGTGTGACGTGAATACTTAACAAGAAAGGCCTTAGGAGACCATGGGTTGGATATTATGTAATTGGATGAAAGTGTTTTTAGTTAGTCACGAAACCCTAGAGTAAAGTTTGACACACACATATATTCACACACGTGATTTGATATGGGTGTATATGTTTATATGTATGTGTGTGTGTGTGTGTGGATGTGTTGGTATACACATACACACACACACGGATGTTGAGCCCAGTATATGATACTTGGAGATGAGCCGGTATGATCGGGCATGATGCCGTGAGTTTGTGATATGTGATTGGGTCATGATATGATATACGACATGATATTATAGCGGATCGTTGGGCGATGTGCTTTTATACATACGAGGATATATGTTTGATGATATGGGAATGTACTAAATTTTAGAACGGTACCCCTAATTCATGATTTTACGATAATGATACTATGTGAATAATGAAATATATGTGATATTTGACCCGTACCCCGATTTTGGGATGCCGTACGATGGATTTTACCGTACGATCTATATATATATATGATTGATCCACACTCGTGACTCGAGGATGTCGTACTATATATTTTATCGTACGTGACGCTATTGAGGCGGGATCGCCGACAACTAGATATATCGACTTAGACTTTAAGTGGTTTTCCTTACCCTTTCGACTAGGCTCGAGTCATACCTATTTTTCAAAACTAACGAATCATGATTATTTTAAAGACAGGCCGAGAGATACTACGGATTTTTCAAAAGACGTATCTTTTCTCAAAGGCCCCGTAGCCCCTATTTTTCTAAAACCACGATCGTGCTATTTCAAACATCAAAAGCTGTATGACTCGTATATGAATATGTATATTCTTCAATGTTGCGGTTACTACATCTTTTCCTGTACATTCATGTTGTTCTCATCGCATTGCATGCTTATACATGTGTTTTCTTTAGTTATTATGAACCCATGTTGTCAGGACATCGGCACTATTACCGATGATGCGTATGCTCCACGTACACTTGCTCGCTGGCTCACACACATCATCATCGGTAATTGCCATGTCACATACACTTTAGAGAATATTACTTTATTGATATAACTTGCTAGCTGATAGTTCTTGTTGCGCCACGGCAGCGCCCCGGCCTCTTACTCGAGGCCAAAATGCGGAATCAAAAATTTTCCTTACTCGGAAACCGGCGCTACCGCGGACAAAGAAAACCCGGATCGTAACCATTAACCTAATGCTAGCATTCAAGAGATAGGGTGAGAAGTATACCAAGAGATCCGAGTCCTCCGGTCTTCATCTCCACTCCGATCTCCTCGCGGGATCTCCGTCTGTCTCCTCCTCGTCGGAAAGGGCACCACGAAGCCGGATACTTTTACGGGCTCTCACCTCAATACCGAGGCAACTCGCGCATGAAGCCGGCAACTCGACATGCTCAAGATATGCTGTAGAATGTGTAGTGTAGAATCATAGTAGTCTCACTTGGGGTTTGTTGCCTTTGAAGATGATGGAGGAATCAAGACTAGAAAAATGGTGCTTGCATTTTTCTAGCATGAAAAATGAGATCAAGAAAGATCAAACTCTCAAGAATGAATACTCTCTCTTCTTCTTCTCTTTTCTTCTTTTTCCTCTCATGAAAAACTTATCATATCCATCAAGTGAGAGGAAGAATGGTGGAGGAAACAATATGAACACATAAACATGAAGGGAGGTGAGTGTAGGAAAAAGGAGAGGGTGACCATATCCTAACACCATCATCACAAACTCACATCAAGCTTAAAATCAATCCTAATCACCTTTTCAAGAAATGATGATAGAAAAGAAAGGAATATAAAAGATGCTTTCATAATAAATACTTTTACAAATAAATCCTCCACAAAGTGTAATTTGCAAAACTGCAAATTACCCCCTCCATCGGAAAAGTCCGGCCGGGAAAGAACAAAGGAAAACCGGCCGGAACGGAAAGCAAACTGGCAACTCCAGAAAACTGGTCCCGTAATAAATTACAGGAAAACCCCCATACTGTGCATACACACCCGCATCTGTATTCCGACCGGATACAAATGCAATGAGACAAAATCTACACTGTACTAGACTAGGACCGGCTTAAGCCAAAGCCGGCTAGTAAAATCCGTTCGATCCTGATCCGTGCAATACCGCACGTATTAGATCAAACCCTGCCATATAACTATACGGCCACTAGTACAAAACTGTCCGATCCTGATCCGTGCAATACCGCGCATATCTGATCGGACCCTGCCATATCTCCATACGGCCTCTACAGCGTTTCGCCCGAAAGCTTGAGTAACTGTAAGTGTGGTGGACTCTAAAGACTCGTCAATACTATGGCTGTGAATTTAACCACTGGCACGTCAGAGGTATAAGCCAATACGTGACGGGCCACCAGCTATTGACCAAAAGGGACGTCGATGAGGAAGCTCACCCCGACACCCAACTGAGCCTGTCAGTGACAATATCCGTACAGTCCGGTCCGTTCGTCTATGAGCATCGCATGTCGGGCCTAGGGGGTTGGTAAAAGTCAGACCCCCAAAAGCGGTACAAGTCGTGTCGGAGTGTAGCCCAGAACGCCCTGAGATACTACTGGAATACCTACCAGTAAATCTCCTGCCTCGGCCGAGGGCTTTGCGTAATGGCTCTCCTAGACACAGCGCGACCTCACCCCCAATACCGGGAGAGACGAACCCCTGAAGATCCGCTCACTGCCTCCATGTGGCTCGGGACTGTACCCAACTAAAACCTGTTTGCACGACTCCTTTGAGCCGTGGTAGGGTAGTAATCAAAGCACAGTGGGAACTCACACGAGACAAATGACGATCTCAGGTCGATGAACTAACCTGTACACATGTCACCAGGGAACTGCTATCTGACATCTGGTATAAGACCAACTAGCAGGTTCCCGGCGAGTCCTGTCCGGTGTACTCATAACCCAATGAGCACCTGTATACATCTTAGGTGAACCAACTGACACCAGTGGCTTGTGAGACCGGCCACCGCCCCTCGTCGGGGTCTCGACTGTATACACTAGTCTACTCAGGAGAATCGATGCCCTGTCTCGAAACTCCTACGACTAGGGACCATTTAAGGATGTGCTTATAGACCCCAGCTCCCACGTATATGATCGCCATCATACTGCTGGTCGTCAAGCAAGAATCCTAGGGGCTCTATCAACGTGTAATAGCGACCTGTAAGGTCACCTGAAACAGTACACGATGATAAAGGTAAACCAGATAGCATACTATCATCTCGAGTAAGACTGTCCTACCGGGATAGGTCCTCCCTCAATCATTGCAATCACGTGCCTGTGATCCAATAATTGACTCTGAGGGCACTATCTCCAACAATCTCCCACTTGCACTCAAGGCTAATTATTGCGATGCCGCATACTCACAGCCCGTGTGATACCGAACACCCAACTCCTCTACTAGTCAGTCTCACAAAGCTCGTTTGCGAAACTATAGCGTTCGAGGAATAGCCTCAGTGAGTGGATCCGCTGTGATGTTTCTTTCTACGTCTCTCTATATCTCAAGTTCGCGGAGAAAGCCATCTCCCGAAATGAGCAATACCTGTCTTAGAATGTCTGGATGTCTGATGGGACCTAGCTCATAAATGAACTCCAAATCCAAACTTCTTAGACTGTATCATCAACTGAACTTAATCAGTATCCTGCGCCATGCCTCCCTCAGTATTGCCTTGGACCACCTGTCCAAAATACAGTCCCTCATCAGAGGGAGAACTATAACTCTGACAACCTCCTTGTCGTCCATGTCACCTTGGAAGCCTGGAGTGATAACCGTCTCCTAAAGGAGGCAGCCGTTATCATATCCCTAGAACATTCACTTATGTTCTAAAACTGCTTCCGACTGTTTCTCCAGGATTGGATCAATATCAACTTATTGCACCCACTGCAAGAACAACATCTGGTGTGGTACTTGACATCTCATGATTGACTCAATTGCCTAAGCAAGTGATATGTCAATCATGCGTATCCCTCTCCCCTTTAGTCTGTAAGACACCTTTAGAGAGGGTGACTCCATCAACTGCAGGTACACTACCGTGCCAGGAGTCGTCCATTCTAAATACTCATAGAATGCTGTCAAGGTACCCAGATTGGGAAACCACCCAAATCTAGATCTAAAACCATAGATCTAGTAACCAGTATGTCTGATATAATATCCAAGTCCTATGTGGAGAAAACACTGTGTGACGACCAAGGTATAACCGATCGTAGTATAGGAATATCACTTCCTACTACCTTCTCAACAGATCCACCCCCTTATTCTGATGACGTCAAACCTATGACTGTCACATCAGAAATAGATGATCTATCTCCGCTACATCTGCTTTAGTCTATAAATAGACATAAGCATGAAGTCCACCAATGCTTCCGCTGCTCCCACTGACTACGACAACCCTCTGCCAGAGTCATATAGACGTGCACTTCTAAAGATAGTTTAGAACGACGCTATACTCATCCTCCTGCCGGGTCTCGCAGCCTGGAACAACAACAATGGCAAGTGTGGGTAAACAAGAACTTCCCTGTCACCGTCCTTGAGGCTACCGGAGTACCTCTCAGGTGCCTGAAGTTACCCACCTTATCTGCGGAGTGGCCAATGGAATGTCAAATCAGATTGAATCTTTAGGTTTCTTATTAAATCTTCAGTAATCGTTTGCGGTTCTGGAATCACTTCCAGTTCTACCATACTCCCACTGCTGTTTTTGAAAAAATCCATTTTTAATAAAACTGTGGCGAGTCTAGAACAATATTTCTATTGATCTGCCAGATGGTAGAAAGTCAACCCTCTTCATAGCCTGGGTCAACCCACAAACAGCCATTACAGAAACGTGCCTTGAGTTATCCGGAGTCTGGTTTTAAGCATAAGCCGGACAACTCCCCGTACCTTAACATCGTTAAGATATGAACTGTTCTATATCCAATATAGAACCAGAGGCACTGATTTAATTGAACCAGATTCAAATCATGCAGCTGTCACCAGTGCATGTAAACTAAATGGAAGGAGGCCGATCAGCGTTACTCAACTTAGGAATGCTTCCAATTATGAGTAACATGAAAGAGAAGCAATTTCTCTTAATCATTACTATCTACTGAACACCATACACAAGTATCTACATCTTCGATCACTTTGAAGAATCCCGATACTTGCTATACCTGGTTCTCTACTCTATTCAAATACCTATAACTCCTCAAAACTTAGACCCTGTGTTTCCACGAAACACATGTCTAAGAACTAGAGAAGTTAAAAGTAAACAGAATATAGTATGAGGACCAACCCCTCTGTCCTAATGGACACTGGACAACATACAATACTCTGTATAAGTCCGCTGAGTCTAACAACTCTTTCACTGTGTGTCGTAGGTTGAAAACTGTACTTATGGTTAAGAAGAATTACACCGCTGTTTAATACTCCTTACCTAACCATCCACTGATATAGGTAAATGTCATCGACATAATATCAAAAGGTATATCTCACTCTATGAAAATAGACGTACAGGTATATCAATTTGAAATTGGTGCATAACCGCGGATATTCAAAACCAAATAATTGCCGTCCGGCAAACAACCCAGGTGACTTCCTCAAATATCACCGATTACAACGAATCCCGATATAATGAGGACGATCACCCAATTCCCAATAACTTACTCCCACTCATCATCTGTAAAACCATACAGATGTGAGAATCATACCTGGTAAATACATACCCTGGAGCAAGTGTCTAACTGGGAAATCAGTTTTCTTTTAACATTACACAGTAAAACTGAAACATTGAAATGTTTCTGTGGGGAATCCTGGTATTCCTAGTAATGCCTCTACCATTATTCAGATTCACAACTATAACCGTATAATTCTTTGCCACCTGTCCAAATCCCTTTATATGTCTTTAGTCAATACCGTCTGCACACCCCTTTAGGCCAAATGGTTTTCTTCCTTCCCTACCGTTCGGCACCAGCCTATGGTTTGGAAGAAGACTATCCAAAAAGCATAAAGGGTGTACTGTCCTAATCCTAGGAGCACTCGCAACGCGAGAGAAGGTGAAGATAAAAGACACCTGAATGTACTTTATTCCTATTTCTCCTGAACCAGAATCCATCCCCGAACTGGAACAAGTTCCTTTCGAGTTCGTATATAACCATACGATGGAGTATCCAAATAAACTGTGGATCTTCGTAGTGATACGGAGTGTCCTGGAGAGATACAAAGGTGATTTAGATTTGGCGAAGATATACTCGGTTTGGTCGTGAATAGCAGTCGCAATTTACTTTGCCCTTTTTACTAATCCCTTGCTTTGTCTTAATCTTAATACCTTCTGCACACCATCGTTATGCTAATTGGTTTTCTTCATTCCCCACCGTTCGGCACCAGCCTAAGGTTTGGAAGAAGACTATCCAATTTGCGTAATAGGTGTACTATCTCCTAAACCAAGGAGTACTCGCAATGAGAGAAGGTGAAAAGAAAAGACAACTGAATAATCCTATTCGTTTTCTCCAGAACCAGAAACCATCCTCAAAGTCCTTCGAGTTCGTATATAACCATACGATGGTTTTGTCCAATGGAAGTGGACGTTCGTAGTAATACGGGGTGTCCTGGAGAAAAGGGTAAAAGTAGGAGTGGCAATGAGGTCTGCAACTCTGACAATCCAAAAGCCAGTGTTAAGAAGGTTCGGTCAACTTGGTCACTGAGTCATAGTCCAGGGTCGGGTTAATGGTCGCTGCCAGAGAGAGAGAAAAGAAACACTCAGCGTGCACTCTAACCTAGATCAGAATGGTTACCACTTTGTCTAATCTGGAAACCTCCCACTGTACCTCAAATTCTCCTCCAAACCTGAAAGAAGAATTAGTCGGGGTCACCCGAGGAGTAAACCAACTCATCAGTGGGAATCGGGATCCAACTATCATCGCATGATAACTTGACGGAATCCACTCAAGTCACCACACTCCAGAAGGTATGCGCATATCTGGCAAGTTTCAGTTCTTTTGAAACTCCCGATGTAGGTTTTTACCCCTAGGACCCAAGTGACCTTGACTGAGCCAACATATCAAAGGATCCTAGTCAAGTTCAACCCGTCATTATCTTGATTGCATTAGACCCACCCGCACGAGTCCTTGACTGAGCCAAAATGACCGTACGACTGTCCTAACCAATCACATATCCATGCAACAGAAAAGCACTACATAGCTACCGAACACTACGCCTCGGCTGAGCACGACAT
Organism: Agapanthus africanus; assembly: GCA_030015575.1. NCBI lineage: Eukaryota > Viridiplantae > Streptophyta > Magnoliopsida > Asparagales > Amaryllidaceae > Agapanthus > Agapanthus africanus. The sequence goes on along the minus strand of JASDDO010000028.1, from coordinate 222,878,488 downwards.
ACGCAGCACGAATACTAAGTAATACTAATCTGAAATGACGGAGGGCTACGACTGGTTTTTGGCGAAAAACCTTTAACGTAATGAACTTGATATCGTTGAAGGAACTGGATAACCTTTTAGAAAATATAGTGACGAAAACCTTTACTAAAAAGGTCACTCCCGGTGAAGGGATCTCGGCTCTTTCCCCGTAGAATGAGGTGCAGGATATTCCAAATGAATACCACGATGCAAAGCAAAAGTAATCTGCTATAATGAAGTTAATGCCCTGACGCAAACTTCTGTCTAAGGGGTCACTCCCGGTGAAGGGATCTCGGCCCTTGCCTCGTCGACTGAGGAGCAGGATATTCCAAATGAATACCACAATGCAAAACAAAAGTGAACGTCCTTGCAATAACAGCTTTTTTTTGAAAAATGTTCCAACAACATCAGAATAGGTTTGTTTATCTTGCATTGATCCGAATCAACGCAGTCCCATCAATTGATCACACCACAAAGAACGAAAATATACTGACGTACGTATATGCCATCCGCATTCGCCACTGGGTCCCGTCATCACCCGTTAGGTTAGCTAACTAACGGCAGAGCGGGGACTGGACTAGCGCGGATGAAAAACATATACAACATCTACTAATATATATACCAATATATAGTATTTCGCTCAAGGCGTGAATAAAATGCAACATCACAGAAATGTACAGCATCACAGAACAATACAGATATCTGGAAGCCCCGGGTTTCATAGAGCCGCTGCTGAAACCCGACGTTCCCCTGGTCGTGTGGATAGCCTGTGTAATGAAATCCTAGACCCCTACGGGTGCGGCAAGTCACCCGCCAAAACCTGAAGCGAGGCAGCCCCCTCCAGCACCGTGAATGGACCACCCAGCACTTCACGGAATCCGGTAACTTGGGCACCCCTCCTGGGTCAACCTGTACCCCCTACGAGTGCGGCGAATAGCCCGCCAATTCCAGACTGAAGCCCCCTCCGTCCCAAAGCCATGAGATGCGGGCTTGTTGCCCTCCAGAACCCGGCTATCCGTGCACTCCACCGCGGGGCAATCCTAGTACAGAAAGTAAAATATACATACACCGGGTACATCGACCGCAACCAGGTCGTGCCCCAAAAGAATAATACAAACAGGCAATGACGGCAGTCCACATGTCGGACGCTCGCCCCGCAATATCAAATGTACATAATACAACAGCACTGTACTAGCATTGCATCCAGGCTATCCCCCACGACCGATCCGCAACATCACAGCATAAACATAGAACATCAACGTGAAAATCACGTTCGCAAATCCGTCTAACCGGGCTATAGCAGTTAGACCGGATTTACCGATCGAGTGACATTCACGGTCGCAGATATAATGTAAATACTGTGAAATAATGTGTTTAAAATTTTCCGATTGACCAAAAATTAACAAGTGGGCCCCCAATCAAAACTGTAGCACTCACAGAAAACCTGGGCCCAATTTTAATATTCCAAAACCCCTAATTTTAGCCCATAAGCCCACTGCAAAAAAATAATCATACGAACTTACAATACTGCGGCGGAAGCGCGGCCAAAAGGGGGTTTTGGCCGCCCTTCCGCGGTCGTACGGAGTGATCGTGTGACCAACTTTTTCCAGTGTTCTTAGAACTCCCTGCACATCATTCTGAGACCACCTGAAAAATTTTTAGACTCCAAAAAATTTCGACAGAAACTGATGTGCTAGAAAAATACGGTTTTTGGAAATTTCGGTCGATCGGAGACGCAAACACATCAAACGAAGCTAGGTAAGGTTAATGGCGTGGCTCTGATACCATGTTGAGCCACGGCAGCGCCCCGGCCTCTTACTCGAGGCCAAAATGCGGAATCAAAAATTTTCCTTACTCGGAAACCGGCGCTACCGCGGACAAAGAAAACCCGGATCGTAACCATTAACCTAATGCTAGCATTCAAGAGATAGGGTGAGAAGTATACCAAGAGATCCGAGTCCTCCGGTCTTCATCTCCACTCCGATCTCCTCGCGGGATCTCCGTCCGTCTCCTCCTCGTCGGAAAGGGCACCACGAAGCCGGATACTTTTACGGGCTCTCACCTCAATACCGAGGCAACTCGCGCATGAAGCCGGCAACTCGACATGCTCAAGATATGCTGTAGAATGTGTAGTGTAGAATCATAGTAGTCTCACTTGGGGTTTGTTGCCTTTGAAGATGATGGAGGAATCAAGACTAGAAAAATGGTGCTTGCATTTTTCTAGCATGAAAAATGAGATCAAGAAAGATCAAACTCTCAAGAATGAATACTCTCTCTTCTTCTTCTCTTTTCTTCTTTTTCCTCTCATGAAAAACTTATCATATCCATCAAGTGAGAGGAAGAATGGTGGAGGAAACAATATGAACACATAAACATGAAGGGAGGTGAGTGTAGGAAAAAGGAGAGGGTGACCATATCCTAACACCATCATCACAAACTCACATCAAGCTTAAAATCAATCCTAATCACCTTTTCAAGAAATGATGATAGAAAAGAAAGGAATATAAAAGATGCTTTCATAATAAATACTTTTACAAATAAATCCTCCGCAAAGTGTAATTTGCAAAACTGCAAATTACCCCCTCCATCGGAAAAGTCCGGCCGGGAAAGAACAAAGGAAAACCGGCCGGAACGGAAAGCAAACTGGCAACTCCAGAAAACTGGTCCCGTAATAAATTACAGGAAAACCCCCATACTGTGCATACACACCCGCATCTGTATTCCGACCGGATACAAATGCAATGAGACAAAATCTACACTGTACTAGACTAGGACCGGCTTAAGCCAAAGCCGGCTAGTAAAATCCGTTCGATCCTGATCCGTGCAATACCGCACGTATTAGATCAAACCCTGCCATATAACTATACGGCCACTAGTACAAAACTGTCCGATCCTGATCCGTGCAATACCGCGCGTATCTGATCGGACCCTGCCATATCTCCATACGGCCTCTACAGCGTTTCGCCCGAAAGCTTGAGTAACTGTAAGTGTGGTGGACTCTAAAGACTCGTCAATACTATGGCTGTGGATTTAACCACTGGCACGTCAGAGGTATAAGCCAATACGTGACGGACCACCAGCTATTGACCAAAAGGGACGTCGATGAGGAAGCTCACCCCGACACCCAACTGAGCCTGTCAGTGACAATATCCGTACAGTCCGGTCCGTTCGTCTATGAGCATCGCATGTCGGGCCTTGGGGGTTGGTAAAAGTCAGACCCCCAAAAGCGGTACAAGTCGTGTCGGAGTGTAGCCCAGAACGCCCTGAGATACTACTGGAATACCTACCAGTAAATCTCCTGCCTCGGCCGAGGGCTTTGCGTAATGGCTCTCCTAGACACAGCGCGACCTCACCCCCAATACCGGGAGAGACGAACCCCTGAAGATCCGCTCACTGCCTCCATGTGGCTCGGGACTGTACCCAACTAAAACCTGTTTGCACGACTCCTTTGAGCCGTGGTAGGGTAGTAATCAAAGCACAGTGGGAACTCACACGAGACAAATGACGATCTCAGGTCGATGAACTAACCTGTACACATGTCACCAGGGAACTGCTATCTGACATCTGGTATAAGACCAACTAGCAGGTTCCCGGCGAGTCCTGTCCGGTGTACTCATAACCCAATGAGCACCTGTATACATCTTAGGTGAACCAACTGACACCAGTGGCTTGTGAGACCGGCCACCGTCCCTCGTCGGGGTCTCGACTGTATACACTAGTCTACTCAGGAGAATCGATGCCCTGTCTCGAAACTCCTACGACTAGGGACCATTTAAGGATGTGCTTATAGACCCCAGCTCCCACGTATATGATCGCCATCATACTGCTGGTCGTCAAGCAAGAATCCTAGGGGCTCTATCAACGTGTAATAGCGACCTGTAAGGTCACCTGAAACAGTACACGATGATAAAGGTAAACCAGATAGCATACTATCATCTCGAGTAAGACTGTCCTACCGGGATAGATCCTCCCTCAATCATTGCAATCACGTGCCTGTGATCTAATAATTGACTCTAAGGGCACTATCTCCAACAGTTCTAATATATGATTACTATGCTAGTTTAGATATTGCATTCTTTACATAGATACCCATGCATGTGTATAATTATGGCCATGCAATATTATGGGGCTTTATGACGATAATTCACTGTTTACTTACTCTGAGATTTTTGGATATCGGATTTTCCATGAGATTTTTGGATTTAGAGAAACCGCAAGGATTTTATAAACTCATTTTCATTTCTAAAGATAGAAATTTGCTGTTTTCTCATGATATGATGTGAAAGGCGTCCACTATGTATTTTCTCGGTTCTTGAGCGGCATCATATACCCGATTCGAGGAGAGAGATACACCGTCTGCGGGTACATGATGGACCCGGTGCGGTACCTCGGGGCAAGAAAATCGCAGATGATGGCGTTGAGCCCAACAAGGGAGCACTACCGACCGGTGATAGTATGGAAACTCGACGGATATCCGGAGGATACCGTTCGGAGTTTGGGCCGATCCTGATTATACGGAGCCCGATATTTGAGTATTATGTGTCGCTGTTGGACACGGACTTCATGATGTTTTGAGTGCCGATACTGGGCACTCGGGTTTTATCATGATTTGTGTGTCGTTGCTGGACACACGTTGGATGGTGCATTATTACATGTCACGCATCGATGTGTTATTACTCATGACACGGACATGAGAACTTTGATATCACTTATGATATGTTGTCACCCTTGTTATAATATTGTATATTTTTATTGTATGACCTAGGAGAGAGTCATACATGAGATTTCTTTTCGGCGATATTTTCTACTCACGAATTGGCAACTCACCCCCGTTGTGCCACAGTTTCTTGCAGATTTGGCCGTACAGGTTTCATTGCGGCTTGCTGGCACACTGCTTCCTTCCGGGTGATTGCTTTGGTAGGTGGGTTCACTTGCATCGTGACCACCGTTGTAATTTTATTTATTTCAGTTATATCTAGTAAACTCCTTCAACCAGACTTGTATATTTGATAGACTTAGAAGACCAGACGAGCCGTTTATCATTACGATAGGTGTCAAGTGGAAGTATATTCTTTCGACCTTAGAGTCGCACGCTTGTATTGTTATGACTCTTCTCTGGTTTTCTTGAGGATATTGGTTTTCTTCTGAGTTTTTGATCCTCACCCTTCGGCGTTATATATTATATTGCTTATGTGGTGGTTTCCGCCATTTGGCGAAGAGCTAGCTCCCGCTTGGAGATGCCTTTATTCATTATTATGTATTTCGTGTTGTACCCGTTTAGGGGCCAGTATTTACAAAGGAGACTCTGCCGAAATTTTCGGGAAAATATGATGTTGCTTTTAAAATGTTTAATGCCACTTATATTGTTAAAACCGCTTTCTTTAAAACAAGTTTTCATTCACTCTTTCTTTAAAAATGGTTTAGATTTCTGGGCTTTGGCTTACTTGGATTACGTTACGCCTCTAGACATTTCGTAATTTAAGTGCCAGTCGCGTTCCGTACCTTCGGGTCGTGATGATGCTAGATCATATTATATCATGTTATTGTTATATTAGTACACCATGCTTGATAATGTGCAGCATACATAGTCATGGAGTTGTAGATGTAATCCCTAATAGACACTTGTGATCCGTGCTTTTACCGTTTTTCGATACTTTCTACAGTTTTACTTTTGGGCATCCGTTCGATACATTGTGCACTACCTGACATGCCCTAACACACTACTTGACCTTTTATTTGAATCTTGTTACTAATGCCAACAATCCTGACTTGTTGTCCTGATGGACGTTACTGCTGTCTGTATAGACAAAACCTGTACCTGCTTGATCCTGTGTTGGTATTAGATATCGATTGGCAATACCTGACTTGAACACAAACCTTGGAGAAAAGGGGAAATCAAGAATGTAACCGAACGTAACTCAAAAGGCTATTATATTGTTTGTCGTTTTTCCGGGCGTTACGGAATATATTGTTTGCCGTTTTTCCGGGCGTTACGGAATAATCCTATTACTGTGGTCTCGTGCGGAATGAACGGGGCATAGACTGATGGGTTACGATGAGAATTACATTAATTGATTTCGAAGACTTTAGAATAGATAAACCAGTAGTATAGTTTAGATTACTCACCGCACTCCACATACACACATACACATCATTGTTTCATTTCTATGGTTACTTGTTATATTCATGTTACTATTTATTTTCATGCCTGCATATCTCATTGCATCATGGTTATTACTTATTATTATTGGTATTATGATGCACTGACGTCTAGGTTTTGCATGGCCCAGTTTCTCTGTCTCTGTCGCAAGCTGATCAGGAGTACTTTAGCCATCAAGTCGAACAGTGAGGAGCATGTTAGTGATAGTTTAGTTTAGTTTTCTTTTCGCAGTTTTATTTCCTGATGTGAGCCCGTATTTGGGACGTATTTCCAGATGTTACTGTTTATTGGATTTATTGCTTCCGCATTTATATTGCTTGACTTGTTTATTCTGGCAGATGGACATGTAATAGTTAGTTTTATATGTTTTACTGTTCTTGATATCTTATAGACAACCATAATGTGACTGTGGAGGGATGTTTCCTAGCCACAGGTAGTATGGCTGGCTCTGTTACGTGCCAATCTTAGTACACTCTGGGAAGTGGGGCATGAAAGGGTTTGTTGCCCGACGCGTATTCAGATCATGTTCCATACCTATTGGTGATAGAGATTCGTTAGTTGACTTGATTCTTCTCGATATGCTAGATTTCGATGTACTTCTCGTTATGGATTGGCTGGCCGCTTGTCATGTGTATGTTGATCGCCAGGAAAAAGCGGTCAGATTCTGTTTTCCTGGTGAGCCGATTAATGTTGTGCAGGGGGACTACAGCATTACTCCTGCCAACCTGATTTCTGCCCTTAGTGCTAGACGGCTCTTGAGGAAGGGGTGTCGTGGTTTATTGGTGTTTATTCAGGATGTGGGAGCCGCAGAGGTCCCATTGGACCAGTTTCCGATCGTACGAGAATTTCCTGATGTGTTTCCTGCTAAGTTGCTAGGGTTGCCGCCAGAGCGTGATATTGAGTTCTGTATTGACTTGATTTCTGGTGCGGGGTCTATTTCTATACCGCCCTATCGGATGGCCCCGACGGAGCTGAAGGAGCTCAAGAGTCAGTTGCAGGAATTGCTTGATAGAGGACTCGTTCGTACGAGTGTATCACCATGGGGAGCTCCAGTCTTGTTAGTTAAGAAGGACAGTAACATGATATTGTGTATCGACTATCGAAAGCTGAATCGAGTTACGGTGCGGAATAGTTATCTATTACCTCGTATTTACGACTTGTTCGATCAGCTGCAGGGAGCTGGCTATTTCTTGAAGATTGATTTGCGGTCCGGGTATCATCAATTGCGATTCCGGAATGATGACATTCCGAAGACCGCCTTTTGGACGCGCTACGGGCACTATGAGTTCCTGGTGATGTTGTTCGGATTCACCAATGCCCCAGTAGCGTTCATGGATCTGATGAACCGGATCTTCAAGTCGTTCCTCCACCAATATATTATTGTTTTCATAGATGATATTTTGGTCTACTCTAAGAGTCGGGAGGAGAACGAGCAGCACTTGAGGGTTGCATTGCAGACTTTGAGAGAGCATTAGTTGTTAGCCAAATTCTCGAAGTGCGCTTTTTGGATTGACAGTGTAGAATTCTTGGGTCATATTGTTACGAGAGATGAGATGCAGGTTGATCCGAAGAAAATTGAGGCGGTACAATATTGGCCCAGACCCGTATTGCGGCACTATTATCGTCGCTTTGTAAAGGACTTTTCTTGTATTGCTGCACTTATGACCAGTTTGACCCGAAAGAGAGTTCCATTTCTATGGACCGAGGAATGTGAGCAGAGTTTCCAGCAGTTGAAGACTCATCTGACGACTGCGCCCATTTTATCTTTACCTTCAGGCTCAGACGGATTTGGGGTATATTGTGATGCGTCTCGTGTTGGTTTAGGTTGCATATTGATGCAGCACGACAGAGTTATTGCTTATGCTTCTCGGCGGCTGAAGAAATATGAGCAGAACTACCCTGCCCACGATTTGGAGATGGCCGCGGTAGTCTTTGCACTGAAGATTTGGATACACTATTTATATGGAGAGTCGTGCCAGATCTTTACAGACCATAAGAGTCTGAAGTATATATTCCAACAGCGGGATTCGAATTTGAGACAGCGCCGCTGGATGGAGCTGGTGAAAGATTATGATTGTGAGATTCTTTATCATCTGGGAAAGACAAATGTAGTGGCTGACGCGTTGAGTAAGAGGTCTGGGATTAACTTGTCGTATTTGGGTTCGGTTCGGAGGCAGTCGGATGCTGATTGGCAGATTTTGTGCGACAGTGGTGTCCAGTTTGAGTTTACCCCTGTAGGTGGACAGTTTGCCGATGTTCGCGCTCGTCCACTTTTGCTTGATCGTATCAGGGAGGCACAGTCCGAGGATGTACGACTTTCAGAGATTTCGGAGTGAGTTCGGCAGTATGTGGATTCTGAATTTACGATTGACGGCGAGGGAGTTCTATGGTTTGGGACTCGGTTGTGTATCCCCGGCGTTGATGGGCTGAGGCGTATGATATTAGAGGAGGAACATCAGTCTTCCTACAACGTTCATCCAGGGTCTACCAAGATATATCATGATTTATGAGACGTGTACTGGAGGGAAGGGATGAAGCGTGGTGTGTTTGACTTCGTTTCAAAATGCCTTACTTGTCAGCAAATCAAAGCCGAACATCAAAGACCGGCTGGTGAGTTGCAGCCCTTATCCCTTCCGGAGTGGAAATGGGAGCAGATCTCCATGGATTTCATTATTGGTCTATCTAGGTCTAGCAGAGGGTATGACTCCTTTTAGGTGATTATGGATCGATTGACGAAGGCAGCTCACTTTCTTCCAGTGAAGACTACTTTCGGGTATGCTCAGTATGCCTAGATCCACATTGATGAGATTGTGCGGTTGTACGGAGTCCCAACCTGCATTGTTTCTAATAGAGGCACACAGTTTACCAGTCGTCTATGGCAGAAGCTTCAGGATGCTTTGGGCACTCGTTTGAGTTTCAGTACTACTTTCCTGCTGGGTTCACTTAGCACCCCCACTATGTATCAGCACGCATCAAGTATGCTGTTTCAAAAAATCTAGGATGCCGAGCGAGCCCGACCAAAGATCTAACTAAAGAATTAGGGTTATTATAGCATGTAAACAAACTTTACACTAAGTGATATAGAAATACAACCTTTGTAGACCAGTCCTTCACTTCTAAAGCTCCGTGTAGTAGTCCCTTTGCTCTAAGTAGTGGTGTCCCAGACTCTCCTTAGGCTCCACAAGGCGAAAGGAACGAGCTTGCTCAAGAATCTTCGAGGCCGAAGATGATCTACGTTGAAGAATCTCTAACTCAAGCTACTTCTTCATTAATTGATGGATTAGTGAAGTAAACAATCTATTCTAAATGGCTAGTTTGGTATAAATTGATGAAGTACGAATTTTGCTCACTTTAGAATTATTTCTCCTTTTCTTTTTCACCTCACTAGAAATCAAGAGAAGAAAAATGAGATGAAGAAGAGGCTCAAGTGATCAAGTGATGAACCATGGGTAAGAAAATATCTCATATAATCTCTTGTAGAGACTTAACCATGGTTAAAAATAATGGTTAGGTTAATAAATATTTAGAGTAAAACAAAATTAGTGGACTAAGTCAAGATTTCTATATACTTCCACAAGCATTTTAAACTATGTCAATTTCCACCTAATTTTGATTTTTCCCTTAATAATTAATCACCCAAATTATCTTTAGTTAGGTATGAGTCTCATACACCCAAGTCCAATGTATCATCTAGCATGACACAAAAAGAATAAATTAATATATATCACATATATATTTAAATGTATTTAGAAAAAAGAAATTCTTAAGTGAGCTAATATTAGTTAATATATATTAATATATCAAATATATATAATTATATATTAAATTATTAAATCAACACTTGATTTAATAATCCGGTTATATCACATACAACCGACTAATATCATATTACAAATTATTGAATCAACACCTTATTCAATAATCCGGTTATATCATATATAGCCTATATCGCGAGATTAGAATACTGTATCACATACAAGTATCAATCTCAGTCCCGCATATATAACATATGTGCCCTACTTCATTTCGCTTAAGCCAGGAAACCTCTGTGTAAAACTCTAAAGACTCGTCAATATGCCAGCAGTAAGTAATGATCAGATCAGTTATTCACAAGCCGTCGGCGGTACTAGCTGGACGTAACAACTACCCAGGTATTGAGTGATCAGAAGATCAACAAGCAAGCTTGTTCAAACTCCCGTGAATCCAGTAAGTAACACTACCGTACAGTCCGGTCTCTTCGTCTGATATGTTGCATATCGAATCTGGGGGTGGTAAACGTCAGACCCCAATAACTTGATAAGTCATGCCGATGTTAGGCTCATAACGGGTTGAGAAACTACTGATAACACTTACCAGTAAATCTCATCATCAGCCCTGACCAGGGACTTTCTGTTATAGCCAATCGAGCACAGCGCAACATCAACCCCAATACCGGGAGAGACGAAACCCCTCCTATCGCCCATTGCTTCCATGTGACTCAGGACTGTACCCAAAATCCACCTGTTTGCACTCTCTCTTGAACGTGGTAGGGAGGAAATCAAAGCACAGTGGGAATCACACAAGTCCCTATGATGATCTCGGGTCTACAGACTAACATGTACCAGTGTCACCAGAGAACTACTATCTGACGTTAGGTATAATACCATCTAGGAGTTCTCGGCGAATCCTATTCGGTGTACCCATTCTCCAATGAGCATCTGTGTACAATCTTTGATTTCAAACACCAATGGATGTGGGATCATCCATTGCCCCTTACAGGGTCAAGAAACGTACACACTAGTCTACTCTGGAATATCGATGCCCTGTCTAGATACCCCTTCGACTAAGAACAATTAAAGGATGAACTTGTGGGCTACCCTGGCCCCACTAGTATGATCTGCGTCATAATCCTGGTAATCAAGTATACATACTAAGGGCTTTACCAACATGTGAGAGCAAGACAGTATCACAATACTAGTCTACATGTTAAGATAAAGGGCAACCAGATAGCATACTATCATGTCGAGTAAGAAAGTCCTCTCTATATATGTCCAAGCATCCATTATAATATAAAATCATGTAGAATAATGGCCTCTAGAGCATACATACAACTAAGAATCTCCCACTTGCACTAAGGCCAGTTATTGTAGTGTCCCATACCCAATATTCCGAAGAGTCTGGGGAATGGCCTTCGTGAGTAGATCCGCCGTGTTATTCTTCATGTCAACTCTCCTGACGTCGATCTCCCTATGATCAACTATCTCCCGGATCAGGTGATATCGCCTCAGAAATGTCTGGATCGCTGAGGGGAACTGGGTTCCTTGGCTAAAACCACAGCTCCATTGTTATCGCAATACAAAGGTATTGGATGCTCAATGGATGGAACCATTCTAAGTTCAGTTATGAACTTCTTCATCCAACAGCCTCTTTGACGGCATCGTTGGCAGTGATGTATTCAGCCTCCATCGTCGAGTCTGCCATGGTATCTTGCTTGGAACTCTTCCAACATACCGCCCCTCCATTGAGGGTGAAGCCAAAACCCGAGACCGACTTAGAGTCATCCTTATCATTCTGGAAGCTCGAATCGGTAAAGGACTCCACTTGGAGTTCACCGTTACCATACACCAAGAACATTTCTTTAGTCCTTCTCAAGTACTTAAGAATGTTCTTCACAGCTGTCCAGTGATTCTCCCCAGGATCCGATTGATATCTGCTTACAACACTAAGTGAGTACTCTACATCCGGTCGGGTACATAACATCGCATACATGATGGACCTGACTGCCGAAGCATAGGGTATATCTTGCATGTGAGCCCTCTCCAAATCAGTTTTGGAGGACATCTTTTTGGAGAGAGTGATTCATGAGATCGTGGGTAAATTTCCACGCTTGGAATCTTCCATACTAAAGCTCTTTAGTATGGTGTCAATGTACCTGGATTGGGACAATCCCAGTATCCGTTTAGATCTATCTCTATAGATCTTAATCCCCAGGATGTAGGAGGCATCACCCAGATCCTTCATGGAGAATCTTTGTGATAAGAAGAGCTTGACCAAGTGCAGCATAGGAACATCATTTCCTATCAAGAGTATATCATCCCCGTACAATACGAGGAAGACAACCCCACTCTCTGCAACCTTCTTGTATACACAAAGTTCATCTATGTTTTTGAAGAAGTCAAACTCTTTGACTGCCACATCAAAACAAATGTTCTAACTCCGCGATACCTGCTTTAACCTGTAGATTGATTTAAGCAGCTTGGACACCTTTCCGCTGCTCTCACTATCCACGAAGCCCTCTGGATGAGCCATGTACATGCTCTCTTCTAAATCACCATTTAGAAAAAGCGGTCTTGGCGTCCATCTGCCAGATTTCATAGTCATGGTATGTAGCGATGGCAAGTAGGATCCGGATGGACTTAAGCATAACCATATGAGAAAAGGTTTCTTCATAATCGACACTTAGTCGTTGACAAAAACCTTTTGCAAAAAGTCTAGTTTTGAAAGTCTCAACTTTTCCATATACGCCAAGTTTCTTCTTAAAGATCCATTTGCTCCCAATAGGTTTTACCCCTTCAGGAGCAACTTCCAAAATCCATATTTTGTTGGTGTACATGGATTCCATCTCAGACCGCATTGCATCCAGCCATTTCACAGAGTCCTCACTCGTGATGGCCTGCTCGAAACTAGTTGGGTCATCATCTTCCATGATGCAATCCTCTCTCCCACCGTCAATGAAAAAACCATAGTATCTCTCAGGTGGATGAGGAACCTTACTAGATCGGCGGAGAGGCTGAGGTTCGTCGGGGACTATCGAATCATCCGGTTCCACCAAATATTCTGTTGTAGTTTGTATAGCTGGAACTTCTTCCAGTTCTACCTCTTTGCCACTAATTTCTTTTTCAAGAAATTCCTTTTCTAAAAAGGTGGCATGCCGAGAAACAAACACCTTTTGTTCCTTCGTGTGGTAGAAGATATACCCCCGCGAATGTTTGGGATATCCAAGAAACTTACACAGAACTGACCTTGGCTCGAGCTTGTCCGGATTTTGTGTTTTAACATAGGCCGGACAACCCCACATCTTAATAAAATTAAGACATGGTATCTTCCCCTCCCATATCTCATATAGAGTGCTAGGCATTGATTTAGTCGGAACTCTATTCAATAGGTATGCGGCTATCTCAAGCGCATAACCCCAAAAGGAAATATGTAACGCAGCGGTGCTCATTATAGAGCGCACCATATCTAATAGGGTGCGGTTCTTCCGCTCCGGTATACCGTTGTGCTGTGGTGTATATGGAGGAGTAAGCTGAGAGAGAATCCTATTCTCTTTTAGATACTCTAGGAACTCCGTGCTTAAGTATTCTCCTCCCCGATCAGATCGAAGGATTTTAATACTTTTACCTATTTGGTTCTCTACTTCATATTTATATTCCTTGAATTTCTCTAAAGCTTTAGACTTGTGTTTCAACAAGAGCATATGTCCGAATCTTGAGAGATCATCGGTGAATGTAATGAAGTACGGGGAACTATTCCTGGCACGTGTAGACATGGACCGCACACATCACTATGTATCAGTCCCAAGTGTTCTGTAGCTCTTTCTCCGTGTCCAGTAAACGGAGTTTTGGTCATTTTGCCTTTAAAAGAGGACTGGCAAGTTTCATAAGATGTAATTTCGAACAGGTTCAAATATCTATCCTTATATAACTTAGCTAGTCGTGTCGCATTGATATGACCTAGTCTACAATACTACAAGAAGGATTCATTCATTTCTGAACTCTTGCTCTTATGTGTGTTCTGTACGTTAAGAACTGTGTTTTGATTCAAAACTTATAAACCGTTACATAACTAATAAATAAATTGATATTAAATTGTATATCATAGAGGGTACATAATAACAGTAGTTCAAGATCAATGTATTCCCATTTGGTAATACAAGGTGATATTCACCAACTTCTTTGGCTACAACACTTGCACCATTCCCTACTTTTAGAGAATTATCATATTTTTCCAGTTCTCTATCTTTCTTTAGCCCATGTAACAGATTACATATGTTGGATCCCGATCTGGTATCTAATACCCAGGACGTAGAGTGCACTGAGAAACAATTCTCGGTAACAAACACACCCGAAGAAGATGCATCAACATGCTCATTTCTCATTCGGGTCGCATGGGAATCCTGGTATTCCCCTATTTCCTGCTCAGACATATAACAATTATAAGGTAGAGCGGAACCAACGTTCCCCAGCTCAGTATAACAAGCGGGTTTGGTCAATACATCAATATTATTATTTTGATTAAGGCGTGTTATGGTCGCTACGTGGAGAGAGAGAAGAAAACACTTAGCGTATGCTCTTGCAAAATTAGATTGGTTATTATCTTATATAATCTGGATGGCTCCCACTGTTTTTATCAAATCTTCCTTCAAACACTAAAAGGTAAGACCAGCCGGAAGTAATTATACCCTACAAGTTTGCCAATCTTTCGGCCAGGCCAGTGTCGGTACTTTGAGGGAGGTTCCCCATACTTTCGCACGGACCTAATTAAAATAAATCTCGTTTTCACAGAGGCATAACCCCGTTGATATCTTTCTAGACACCTACTTGATCGAATAATTGTAAAGTGCAAAACACTCATAAGAGTAACTCTTACTCGCAGTGGGTATCGGGATCCAACTATCTCATAGAAGGTATGCAATCTCATTGCAAATTTCAATACTTGAAATTCCCAATAATATTTTTCCCCAAGCGTCCTATGACCTTGATGGAGGCCAACAAACCATAGGCTGCTAGTCAAGTTCAACCCGTACATTTCATGATTAAATTAAACCCACCCACATGACCCTTGACGGAGGCCAATAAAGTCGCACGACTACCCTAATCTAATCATATCATATGCTGCAGATAAGCACTAGTTAGCTACTGCACACTACGCCTTGACGGAGGCCAACAAACGTAGCACAAATACTAAGTAGTATTTATCTGAAATGACGGAGGGCTAAAACAGGTTTTTAAGAAAACCTTTTGCGTAATGAACTTGATATCATTGTAGAATCGAGTGATTTTGAAAAGGAGTGGTTTAAGCTCTGCTTTTAAAATCGAGTTTTTCAAAATAAACCGAGTGGGTATAGTATTTGCTAGCTTTTGCTAAAGAGGTCACTCCCGATAAAGGGATTTAGGCACTTTCCTCATCGAATGATGTCACGCCCCGCTTCCCAGAGTGCGCTAAGATCGGCACATGACAGAGCCAACCATGCTACCTGTGGCTAGGAACAATCCCTCCACAATCACATTACGGCTGTCTATAAGATATCAAGAATAGTAGAAATAAAATAAACTATCTAGTACATATCCATATGCCAGAATAAAAGAGTCAAGAAATAATATGTGGAAGAAATAAATCCAAATAACAATAACATTTGGAAAGTACGTCCCAAAATACGGGCTCACATCAGGAATGAAAGTACGAAAACTAAACTAACTAGCTACTAACAAGAACCTCACTGCTCGGCCTGTTGGCTGAAATACTCCTGAACGGCCTGGGACAAAGATAGAGGATCTGGGCCATGCAAAACTCAGATGTCAGTGCGTCATAATATCAAACAATAATACATAAAAAGGATGCACGAGATATGCATGCATGAGTATAAACGATAACATGAATATAACCAGTAAACATGGATATGGAACAGTGAAGTGTAGTGAGTAATCTAAACTATACTACTGGGTTATCTATTCTAAAGTCTTCGAAATCAATTAATGTAATCCTTATCGTAACCCATCGGTCTATGCCCCGTTCATTCCCGACGGGACCACGGTAACAGGATTATTTCGTAACGCCCGGAAAAACGGCAAACAATATATTCCGTAACGGCCGGAAAAACGGCAAACAATATATTCCGTAACGCCCGGAAAAACGGCAAACAATATAATAGCCCTTTGAGTTACGTTCGGTTATATTCTTGATTTCCCCTTACCCCCAAGGTTATGTGTTCAAGTCGGGTATTACCAATCAATATCTAATGCCAACCCAGAATCAAGCAGGTATAGGTTTTGTCTATGCAGATGACAGTAACGTCCATCGGGACAACATGTCAGGATTGTCGGCATTAGAAACAGGACCAGGTAACATGTCAAGTAGTGGTATATCAAGTCATGTCAGTTGTGCACATACATCAAATGGATGCCCAATAGTAAAATGTAGCAAGTATCGAATCAGGGTAAAAGTACGGATGTACGGTGAAAGCATGGATGCACAAATATCTATCAGGGGTTACATCATGATTATGTAGGATGCACATTATTAAGCATGGGGTACTAATGTAACAGTAATATGAATTAATATGGCATGGCATGCAACTAGATATATAGAATTAATGGTATGGGTACACAATAAAACATGGATGCTTAATTAACTATCAGGGGTCATAACTACCGTTCCACGACTATGTAGGATGCACATTATCATGTGTGGGGTACTAATGTAACAGTAATATGAATTAATGTGATCTGTAGATGCAGCTACATATATAGTAAATGATATGGATGCATACGGGTATCCTAAAATAGTAAAATATTAATATGGGTGTACAGAGCAATCAACAAGTGATATTTTTATTCATATGGTTGCATAATAAGATACATAACATGTAGCAAGATGAACTTGCATGCGACTACATATGTAAATAACGGTATGGATGCATACGGGTATCGAAAAACTGTAAAATTGTAATGTGAATGCATAACTAAACAATATGTAATATTATTATTCGCATGAATGTAAAATATAGTAGTATAGCATGTGGTAAGATAAACTTGCCTGAGCGGAACACACGACGGGTGCGTACGGCACGTCCGACGTCGGGCAAATGTCGCAACACACACGCGGCACGCGGGACAGGTCCAGGCAAGGCAAGAGGATAACCACGCAGGTAGGGGACGTTCACTGGATCGCCTGAATCGTCAGCGCCAAGCACGGCTCCGGCGGGTGATCACCGGCAACAAGAAGCAAGATCAAGAAAGCGAAAGAAGAAAGAAGAAGGAGAGGAAGAGAGGGGTTGTAGTTTGATGGGTGTAGGAGAGAGGAGTAGGTGGAGATGGAGACGGTGATGATGGTGTGAGGTCATCGGGGTTATCGGAGCTCCGGCGATGGGTGTGCAGGTGAGGCCGGGCTCGGTTTGGGTTGAGAGTGATGGTGGTTGTGGTGATGGGAGGAGGCGGAGGAAGAGAGGAGAAGTTGGAGAGGTGGTTGAGGAGGAAGCGAAGTGGAGGTGTGGAGATGAAGGCGACGGAGGTGACGGCGGAGGTGATGGGTTTCTTGGGTTGTCGCGGTGGGTGTGCAGGGTTCTTGGGTTGAGAAGAAAAAGGAAGTGGAGAGGAGAAGGAGGAGGTGATGATGACGGGGAGTTGAGGAGCGAGATCGAGGGGAGATGAGAGGAGGCAGCTAGGGGTGTTAGGGTTTCTGTGAGTCTCGTCACGGGGTGTGCATGGGTTTTGAAAGAAGAAGAAAAGAAATGGAGGGAGGTGAGCGCAGGGGAAAAAGGAGGTGACGGGAACTCGTTCACCGCGAGAGGGGGGGAGAGAGAGAGAGATCCGTGAGTTTAAAAAAATCTTTTTAAAAGATTTTTAAAATATTAAAATATATTTTTTGTTATAAACGATATATAAAAACCGTTTAATATATAGAAGAATTTTATATTATATATTTTGAGATTTTGGCTAAAACAAAAGTAGTCCAAAACACAGCCGGGCCGGGTCTAAAAATCCAGTTTTAAAATACGGAAAATATACGTGTCGGTCAACATTAAAACAGGATATCCAGGTAACGAAAATGCATACCCCCCAGAACAGACGCATGCACGGGCATGTAGCCATCCAAACGAGTCTGTTTCACTGAACGGGACGAGAACAAGATGCGCGGATGCTACGACAGGGTTAGTGGTATCATGCTGGCCATGCTAGATATTTCTAAAATATTTTATGTGACTTTAAATGTTATATTACAAAAATGCAGATACCAGATAAAATGTCAGTATGTGATATATGGAAAAAAAAATGAAAGTGTACGGATCCACATAACAAGCTGGGATAAATCATAAAGAGGAATCAAGACTGGTTTCCAGCAAGCGGGTCGGGTCGGATGAAAAATACAGATGTCAAATACACTATTCGCACCCAAAACACAATAAATCAGAAAGATACCATAAATAAAGAAATACATAAAATATAACTGGTATAAATGAACTAGGGTGTTACATTATACCCAACTACAAAAAGAATTTTGTCCTCGAAATTCCAGGAACAAGAAAAGGTAAACAATCAAGAATCTACAAGAATAGGTGTGGAAACTTCTGTCGAATCTCATCTTCTCGTTCCCAAGTCAATTCTTCGTGCGAGCGATTCCCCTAAGAAACAAGTACGAGAGGGATGGCCTTGTTCTTAAGGACCTTTTCTCTTCGATCAACAATCGACATCGGCCGTTCCTCAAAGGTCAAATCCTCCCTAACAGCCAGCTCCGAATGATCTAGCACACGTGTTTCATCTCGAACATACTTACGGAGTTGAGATATATGAAACAGGTCATGAACATTCGCCAAAGATTGTGGTAACGCCAATCGATAAGCCACTTCTCCAACACACTCCACGATCTCGAAAGGCCCCACGAATCGAGGACTAAGCTTGCCTCGACTCCCAAAACGAATCACTCCTCTAATCGGTGATATCTTCAAGAATACCAGATCACAAACAGCGAACTCTAGAGCTCTTCTCGATGTATCGGCCTAACTCTTCTGCCGATCTTGTGCTGCCTTCATGTGATTCCGGATAGAATTAACTTTCTCTACTGTTTCCACGATCAAATCCGGTCCCAACAATCTTCGTTCTCCAACATCGTCCCAACAAATGGGTGAGCGACACTTGCGTCCATACAATGCTTCGAATGGAGCCATCTGAATAGTCGCCTGAAAGCTGTTATTATAAAAAAACTCCACCAGGTGTAGATGATCCTCCCACGAACCCTTGAAGTCTAACATGCAAGCTCTCAATATGTCTTCAAGAGTTTGGATCGTTCTCTCCGACTGGCCATCTGTCTGAGGATGATAAGCGGTGCTAAACTTCAATCACGTCCCCAAACTTTCCTGTAAACTCCTCCAGAAGTGCGATAAGAATCGGGTATCACGATCTGAAACGATGCTCACAGGTACTCCATGCAATCTCACAATCTCCTGTATGTACCGTTCTACTAATGCTTCCGTTGACTGACCAACTCGAAATGGTATGAAATGAGCTGCCTTGGTCAATCAATCAACAATCACCCAAACTGCATTGTTGCCCTTTGGACTCCGCGGTAAAGCCGTCACGAAATCCATGGTTATATGTTCCCACTTCCACCAAGGAATCGGAAGTGGTTGCAATAAACCAGCAACCCTTTGATGTTCAGCCTTAACTTGCTGACACACCAAGCACTTCGCTACAAAGCGAGCAATCTCCCTTTTCATGCATTCCCACCAGAAATGTTGTCTTAGATCATGATACATTTTCGTGCCTCCTGGATGTACGGAATAAGCGGAACCGTGCGCCTCTTTCATAACTTCTTCACGAATGTCTCCTTTCGGCACACACAAATGGCTACCATATCGCAACGAACCATCTTCATGAATCAACAAGTCAGTTCGAAGTCACGCTTCTACATGTTCTCGAAACTTTTGCAATCTTGGGTCCTGTGACTATGCTGCTTTAATTTTATCGATCAACGATAACTGTACTTGCAGCTGTATCAACTTTCCCGAAGAATGCGGTAACATGATCTCCAACTCGAATCTCTGAAAATCTTCGATAAGCTCTTTCTGTGTAGTCAACATCCGAATTGCTGGCAACCGACTAAGCGCATCCGGCACAACATTAACTTTCCCCGGATGATACTTGAGATCAAGATCGTAGTCAGCCATTAGCTCCAACCATCTACGCTGCCTCATGTTAAGTTCTTTCTGCGTGAACACGTACTTTAGGCTTTTGTGATCGGTGAATACTTCGACCCTTTCTCCCAGTAAGTAGTGTCTCCAAATCTTCAGAGCGAAAATCACTGCTGCAAGCTCCAAATCATGAGTTAGGTAATTCTTCTCATGGGTCTTCAACTGTCTCGATGCGTAAGCTATAATATTCCCATGCTGTATCAGAACACATCCCAAACCTTTCCCAGACGCGTTGCTGTGAATCACAAATCCTCCGGAACCGTCTGGTACGGTCAAAATAGGAGCGGTTATCAATTTTTTCTTCAACGCCTCAAAAGATGACGCGCATCTATCCGTCCATACGAATGGTACCTCCTTACGCGTAAGCTTGGTCAAAGGCTCAGCCAATCGAGCAATATTCTCCACGAACCTTCTGTAATATCCGGCAAGTCCAAGAAAACTTCTGATCTCTTCTACATTCTTCGGAATCGGCCAATCTTGAACTGCTACAATCTTCTCAGGGTCAACGGCGATTTCATCTCTGGATACGACATGCCCCAAAAACTTCACTTCTTCAAGACAAAACTCGCACTTGCTCATCTTTGCATACAATCTTTCATGTCTCAATGTCTGCAGTGCGATCCTCAAGTGTTCTGCATGCTCTTCTAGGTTTCTCGAGTAGACCAGAATATCATTGATGAACACCACTATAAACTGGTCTAAGAACGGTGAAAAGATTCGGTTCATCAAGTCCATAAATATTGCCTGTGCATTCGTGACTCCGAATGGCATCACTAAATACTCATAATGTCCATATCGAGTTCGAAACGTAGTCTTGCAGATATCCTCTGATTTAACTCGAACTTGATGATACCCGGATCGCAAATCCAGCTTCAAGAACACCCTCGCGCCACTGAGTTGCTCGAATAATTCGCCAATGCGATGGATCGGGTACTTGTTCTTAATAGTCATCCGGTTCAATTCTCGATAATCGATGCACATCCTCCTTGTGTCATCTTTCTTCTTGACTAGAAGAACTGGAGCTCCTCAAGGTGAATTACTACTGCGAATCCAACCCTTCTCTAGCAATTCGCTAACCTGCTTCTTTACTTCTTCCAACTCCACTTGTGCCATCGGATAGTACGCCTTTGAGATTGACGCTGCACCAGGAACAAGATCAATTGCGAACTCTACATCTCACTTTGGCGGTAAACCCGAGATGTCCTCGAACACGTCCATGAACTCTCGAACTACAGCTGGCGCTTCCTTCTTATCAACTTCCATCGACGAAAGAACACTGTTTGTCGGGCTAGCCCTAAACTCGACTGGCCCGACAGAACTGCTACCTCCAGCAAAAACAAAATCCGGATGTCCGGGAATCTGGAAAATCACTTTCTTTGCCCTACAATCAATGTGAGCGTGGAAAGTGCCGAGAAAGTCCATTCCCAAGACAACATCATAACTGCCGGTATCGATCACCAGGAAATCTGCAAATAACTCTCGTCCGCAAATGACAACTGAAAAATCCTTGCACTCACTACTAGATATGATCTTCCCATTCCCAGTGTGTATGTCCCAACAATTAGACAGGGTCGTGCAAGAAATCGAGTGTGCAGCAATAAACTTGGATGACATAAAACAATGGGATGCACCAGACTCAAATAATGCTAATGCGGGAAAATCATGAATAAGTAGGATACCTGAAACAAGTTCATCTGAAGCCTTGGCCTCTTCAGCTGTCAGAGTAAAGGCTCGAGCTTGATTAGGTCTCTGAGTTATCTAATTTTGCCCCTGAAACTGCTTCGGCGGCGGCCTCTGAGCAACTTCCCTCAAACGAAGCTTCGATGGACAAGTATTAATGGTGTGATCAGCAGATCCGTAAATAAGACAAAGTCCAAGCCTCTTACGACAATCTCTTCGATAGTGACCCGGTCGTTGGCAGTAATCGAAAAACGCCCTTCCTTTCTGCTCGGGCAAAACTGGCTTCTTCATCGGTACAATGCCACGCCTGTCCACCGGGATACCTCTGCGTATAGGCGCTCGATTCGGCGTAAACACCGGCTTCCGTACTACTACCGCCTACTGCTGCGTACTCCCAGTCTTCACTGATAAGCTCTGCTGCTCTCGGGCTGCTTTAAGAACTTGCGAGAAAGTGGTCAATCCCAGAGATATGATGTGCCTCTGGATTTCCATGTCCAAACTGTGCATAAACCTTCGTGCCCTATCAGCTTCTTTGGCCACCAAAGGTCCCGCGAATCGACTGAGCTGTGTCCATTTAGCCGCATGTGCATCCACGGATCCGCCATTTTGCTTCAAGCTGATAAACCTTTCTTCCATTTCCTCCCGTGCAGGCTGCGGAAAGAACTTCTCCAAGAAACTCTGCGAGAAAGTTGCCCAATTGATCGACTTGGGCAAATGGGTCTCTTCCACAAGCCACCACTCACGGGCATAATCCACCAATTGGATGCGTACAACATCCACTCTCTGGTCCTCCGGAATATGTGCTGCAACAAGCAGATTCTCCGTATCGACCAGCCACTGCTCCGCTGGCAACGGCTCCTCCAAACCAGTGAAAATGGACGGACCAAGTCTCCTGAAATTCGCCATGGTACCCACACGCTGTACTGGTTTGGCCGCGACATTGTTTACGGACTGTTGGACGGTCCACAAACCTTCCTGAAAAGTTTCGGCTTGCCGCTGGTTTAGCTCGGTTTGCCGCTTCTGGTTCTCCAGCATCCCCCGAATTACTCCAAGCAATGTGGCGTCATCAACACGCCTCTGGTACGATCGCAGTTCTCTATCCTCCATGATCCTGAAACCAAGACACCGAAGAGGATTGGTATGATAAACAAGATTCAAAACATGCGATGAATATAAACTGGTAAGCAATGGAACCAAGAGAAGCAAGATATGAATCAAGACTAAAACTCCAAGTTACTTAAATAGAGTACCGCATTGTAACCATGCTGCAGTTCATAATTACAATCACATAACTCTGTTCAAGTCACCCAAATCCTAGAGAAAAACAATAGAGAACCAAAAGTTTCAAGTCAAGATGCAAAGTTGTTTGCATATCGTCAAGACAGGGGTCAAGAGAAAGATATGATTCAAGAATCACGATAACCAAGTGGCAGGACATGTTCCTAATTATGGGTTTTCTGATTCATGTATTGGGTCCAATACCCAACTACAAAAGAATCAAACCCGATTAACCTAAATCCTATGGCTCTGATACCAAACAAACCCTGTTACGCTCCGCTTCCCAGAGTGCGCTAAGATCGGCATGTGACAGAGCCAACCATGCTACCTGTGGCTAGGAACCATCCCTCCACAGTCACATTACGGCTGTCTATAAGATATCAAGAATAGTATAAATAAAATAAACTATCTAGTACATGTCCATATGCCAGAATAAAAGAGTCAAGAAATAATATGCGGAAGCAATAAATCCAAATAACAATAACATCTGGAAAGTACGTCCCAAAATACGGGCTCACATCAGGAATGAAAGTACGAAAACTAAACTAGCTAGCTACTAATAGGAACCTCACTGCTCAGCCTATTGGCTGAAATACTCTTGAACGGCCTGCGACAAAGATAGATGATTTGGGCCATGCAAACCCCAGACGTCGGTGCGTCATAATATCAAACAATAATACATAAACAGGATACACGAGATATGCATGCATGAGTATAAACGATAACATGAATATAACCAGTAAACATGGGTATGGAATAGTGAAGTGTAGTGAGTAATCTAAACTATACTACTGGGTTATCTATTCTAAAGTATTCGAAATCAATTAATATAATCCTCATCGTAACCCATCGGTCTATGCCCCGTTCATGCCCGACGGGACCACGGTAACAGGATTATTCCGTAACGCCCGGAAAAACGGCAAACAATATATTCCGTAACGGCCGGAAAAACGGCAAACAATATATTCCGTAACGCCCGGAAAAACGGCAAACAATATAATAGCCCTTTGAGTTACGTTCGGTTACATTCTTGATTTCCCCTTACCCCTAAGGTTATTTGTTCAAGTCGGGTATTGCTAATCAATATCTAATGCCAACCCAGGAACAAGCAGGTACAGGTTTTGTCTATGCAGACGACAATAACGTCCATCAGGACAACATGTCAGGATTGTCGGCATTAAAAACAGGATCAGGTGACATGTCAAGTAGTGGTATATCAGGTCATGTCAGGTAATGAACATGCATCAAATGGATGCCCAACAGTAAAATGTAGCAAGTATCGAATCAGGGTAAAAGTACGGATGTACGGTGAAAGCATGGTTGCACAAACATCTATCAGGGGTTACATCATGACTATGTACGATGCACATTATTAAGCATGGGGTACTAATGTAACAGTAATATGAATTAATATGGCATGGCATGCAACTAGATATATAGAATTAATGGTATGGGTACACAATAAAACATGGATGCTCAATTAACTATCAGGGGTCATAACTACCGTTGCATGACTATGTAGGATGCACATTATCAAGTATGGAGTACTAATGTAATAGTAATATGAATTAATGTGATCTGTAGATGCAGCTACATATATAGTAAATGATATGGATGCATACGGGTATCCTAAAACAGTAAAATATTAATATGGGTGTACAGTGCAATCAACATGTGATATTTTTATTCATATGGATGCATAATAAGATACATAGCATGTAGCAAGATGAACTTGCATGCGACTAGATATGTAAATAACGGTATGGATGCATACGGGTATCAAAAAACTGTAAAATTGTAATATGAATGCATAACTAAACAATATGTAATATTATTATTCGCATGAATGTAAAATATAGTAGTATAGTATGTGGTAAGATAAACTTGCCTGAGCGGAACACACGACGGGTGCGTACGGCACGTCCGACGTCGGGCAAATGTCGCAACGCACACACGGCATGCGGGACAGGTCCAGGCAAGGAAAGAGGATAACCACGTAGGTAGGGGACGTTCACTGGATCGCCTGAATCGTCAGTGCCAAGGACGGCTCCAGCGGGTGGTCACCGGCAACAAGAAGAAAGATCAAGAAAGCGAAAGAAGAAGGAGAGGATGAGAGGGGCTGTAGTTTGAAGGGTGTAAGAGAGAGGAGTAGGTGGAGATGGAGACAGTGATGATGGTGTGAGGTCGTCGGGGTTATCGGAGCTCCGACGATGGGTGTGCATGTGAGGCCAGGCTCGGTTTGGGTTGAGAGTGATGGTGGTTGTGGTGATGGGAGGAGGCGGAGGAAGAGAGGACAAGGTGAAGAGGTGGTTGAGGAGGAAGCAAAGGGGAGGTGTGGAGATGAAAGCGGCGGAGGCGACGGCGGAGGTGATGGGTTTCTTGGGTTTTCACGGTGGGTGTGCAGGGTTCTTGGGTTAAGAAGAGAAAGGAAGTGGAGAGGAGAAGGAGGAGGTGATGATGATAAGGGGTTGAGGAGCGAGGTCGAAGGGAGATGAGAGGAGGCGGCTAGGGGTGTTAGGGTTTCTGTGAGTCTCGTCGCGGAGTGTGCATGGGTTTTTAAAGAAGAAGAAAAGAAATGAAGGAGGGAGGTGAGCGCAGGGGAAAAAGGAGGTGACGGGATCTCGCTCAACGCGAGAGGAGAGAGAGAGAGAGATCTGTAAGTTTAAAAAAAATCTTTTTAAAAGATTTTTAAAATATTAAAATATATATTTTGTTATAAACGATATATAAAAACCGTTTAATATATAAAAGAATTTTATATTATATATTTTGAGATTTTGGCTAAAACAAAAGTAGTCCAAAACATAGCCGGGTCGGGTCTAAAAATCCAGTTTTAAATACGGAAAATATACGTGTCGACCAACATTAAAACAGGATATCCGGATAACGAAAATGCATACCCCCCAGAACGAACGCACGCACGTGCACGTAGCCATCCAAACGAGTTTGTTTCACTGAACGGGACGAGAACAAGATGCGCGGATGCTACGACAGGGTTAGGGGTATCATGCAGGCCATGATGGATATTTCTAAAATATTTTATGTGACTTTAAATGTTATATTAAAAAAAATGCAGATGCCAGATAAAATGTCAGTATGCAATATATGGAAAAAAATGAAAGTGCACGGATCCACATAACAAGACGGGATAAATCATAAACAGGAATCAAGACTGGTTTCCAGCAAGCGGGTCGGGTCGGATGAAAAATACAGATGTCAAATACACTATTCGCATCCAAAACACAATAAATCAGAAAGATACCATAAATAAAGAAATACTCAAAATATAACTGGTATAAATGAACTAGGGTGTTACAAATGAGGTGCTGGATATTCATCAAGAAATACCACTATACAAAACAAAAACTAGAGCTACCTTTTTGAAATTTGATTCCACAATATCATTAGGTTTCTTTCCTTTTCATTAATCTCATTAATAAAGTCACATCATTTACGCTTCCTAAGCATCATAGATAAAGAAACGAAAATACAACGTACGCTTATGACATCCACATTCGCCACGGGGTCCCGTCATGCACCGTTAGATTAGTTAACTAACGGCAGAGCGGGGACAGGACTAGCGCGGATGCAAAACATAAGCAACGTTTATTATATATCATATATATAATATAAAGCATTCGTCTCAGACAGTTATATAATCTCATCACAGAACATTGCAGCAGAAGTTAACATATGAAATATAGGATATACTAGGAGATTCGTGTTTTAAATTAAACCAGTAAAAAACCTGGATTCCACGGTCGTGATGAATAACCAAAGCCACATCCCTAGACCCTTACGAGAGAGAAAAGCAACCCTACCAATTCTAGAGTTAGGAGACCTGGTCTCGACTCCTCAAGATGGCCTCCCACTGGACTCTAGAACCCGGTTACTTGTGCTCCCCGTCTTGGGTCTATCCTAATGCGAAAAAGTAAATAATATATATCAATGGTGACATCATCCTCAACCCGGAAGTGTCCTAATAAAAGAATATTACATACAAGTTTTTACATGAATAAAAATGAAAAACTCTCATCTTACGCAAAAAAAACCCGGCTATTCAAATACGATGATCCAATATAACATATCACAGCAACATATAACATCACATGTCATCAACGTAAGTAAATATGCGTATACCAATTGTTGTTGAAGTATAGCAACGAAACCGGCGATACACCATATATTACACTTACGATCGCAGAAAAAAATGAAAACTACAATAATTGGAATCCGCAACCACCTTAGGCATCATAAACCCGAAATATCACATACTTCAGATTTCATGCCTAACCGTATAAATTCCTTAGAAATCATAAACCCGGAATATCATATATTCCAAATTTCATGCCTAACATTATAAACCCGGCATTTTAGTCTCAAATTGAAAACACTTTTCAATATCCAGTCGGGTAATTCAACAAGATTCCCAACAAATGATCGAATGCTCGTCGCAAACATTAATAGACGGCCGCACCCCCGATGTCGTCGATGAAGTAAACTTAGGCGGAACACCGCGGCCGCGAGCACCCGTACGGATGCTTTTGGCTACTGGGTCCTCCTATAGTCACTTAGTTGGGGCTATGGGGCGTGGCTATCTAGTAGTGTTACCCGGCAGCGTTCGCGTACTATACGAGATTGTGACGGAGTTTTGATCTGAATCAAAATCCTGTGGCAACCGATCAATAGAGACTAAATTGCTAGATTTACAAAGTACTAACTAGTTTTCACAAAATTAATTATTGTGGATTCCAAATATTGTATCACAAATCACAGATATCTAAACGATACTAAACATTTCGATCGATTCATCAAACACCCACAATTCTCAGAGAACTCAACACTTGAGTCACTGTTAAAAATACCTAGAGAGTGCCCCAAGTACCTACGGACCAACAAAAGAAAGTACGCTCCCTGCCTCATCAACGGCACCGCGGAACCGCCGCTAAAAGCATATTTTGGCCGCACTTCCACCGTCGTTTGGTCGAGTTGGGCCATTGTTTTTCTTGGAGATCCATAGAAAACCCTGCACAATTTTTTGAATATTTTTAATATGAAAAATTCCAACTTTTGAAAAATTTCCAGAGAGCGTGTAAAAACCCGATTTCGATGTTCGATCGAACACTTTAACTTCACCTAGACAACTCCTAATGCTCTAGCCTGGTTTTGATACCACTGCTGGGTTCGCTTAGCACCCCCGTTATGTATCGGCACGCATTAAGTATGCTATTTCAAAAAATCTAGGGTGCCGAACGAGCCCGACCAAGGATCTAACTAGAGAATTAGGGTTATTATAGCATGTAAACAAACTTAACACTAAGTGATATAGGAATACAACCTTTGTAGACCGGTCCTTCACTTCTAAAGCTCCGTGTAGTAGTCCTTTTGCTCCAAGCAGTGGTGTCCCGGACTCTCCTTAGGCTCCACTGGACGAAAGGAACGAGCTTGCTCAAGGATCTTCGAGACCGAAGATGATCTACGTCGAAGAAGCTTTAACTCAATCTATCTCTTCACTAATTGATGGATTAGTGAAGTAAACAACCTATACTAAATGGCTAATTTGGTATAGATTGATGAAGTAGGAATTTTGCTCACTTTAAAATTATTTTTCTCCTTTTCTTTTTTACCTCACTAGAAATCAAGAGAAGAAAAATAAGATGAAGAAGAGGCTCAAGTGATCAAGTGATGAACCATGGGTGAGAAAATATCTCATATAATCTCTTGTAGAGACTTAACCATGGCTAAAGATAATAGTTAGGTTAATAAATATCTAGCGTAAAACAAAATTAGTTGACTAAGTCAAGATTTCTACAGGCTTCCACAAGCATCTTAAACTATGCCAATTTCCACCTAATTTTGATTTGTTCCTTAATAATTAATCACCCAAATTATCTTTAGTTAGGTATGAGTCTTATACACCCAAGTCCAATGTATCATCTACACAAAAAGAATACATTACTATATATCACATATATATTTAAATGTATTTAGAGAAAAAAATTCTTAAGTGAGGTAATATTAGTTAATATATTAATATATCAAATATATATAATTATATATTAAATTATTAAATCAACACTTGATTTAATAATCTGGTTATATCACATACAACCGACTAATATCATATTACAAATTATTGAATCAACACCTTATTCAATAATCCGGTTATATCACATATAGCCTATATCACGAGATTAGAATACTGTATCACATACAAGTATCAATCTCGGTCCCGCATATATAACATATGTGCCCTACTTCATTTCGCTTAAGCCAGGAAACCTCTGTGTAAAACTCTAAAGACTCGTCAATACGCCAGCAGTAGGTAATGATCATATCAGTTACCCACAAGCCGTCAGCGGTACTAGCTGGACGTAATGGCTACCCAGGTATTGAGCGATCAGAAGATCAACAAGCAAGCTTGTTCATACTCCCGTGAATCCAGTAAGTAACACTACCGTACAGTCCGGCCTCTTCGTCTGATATGTCTCATATCGAGTCTGGGGGTGGTAAACGTCAGACCCCAATAACTTGATAAGTCATGCCGATATTAGGCTCATAACGGGTCGAGAAACTACTGATAACACTTACCAGTAAATCTCATCATCAGCCCTGGCCAGGGACTTCCTGTTATAGCCAATCGAGCACAGCGCAACATCAACCCCCAATACCGGGAGAGACGAAACCCCTCCTATCGCTCATTGCCTCCATGTGACTCAGGACTGTACCCAAAATCCATCTGTTTGCATGCTCTCTTGAACGTGGTAGGGAGAAAATCAAAGCACAGTGGGAATCATACAAGACTATGACGATCTCAAATCTATAGACTAATCTGTACCAATGTCACCAAAGAACTGCTATCTGACGTTAGGTATAATACCATCTAGGAGTTCTCAGCGAGTCCTTTTCGGTGTACCCTTTCTCCAATGAGCACCTGTGTACAATCTTTGATATTAAACACCAATGGATGTGGGATCATCCATCGCCCCATATAGGGTCAAGAAACGTACACACTAGTCTACTCTGGAATATCGATGCCCTGTCTCGATACTCCCTCGACTAGGAACAATTAAAGGATGAACTTGTGGACTACCTTGGCCCCACTAGTATGATATGCATCATAATCTTGGTAGTCAAGTATACATCCTAAGGGCTTTACCAACATGTGAGAGTAAGAAAGTATCACAATACTAGTCTACATTTTAAGATAAAGAGCAACCAGATAGCATACTATCATGTCGAGCAAGAAAGTCCTCTCTATATATGTCCAAGCATCCATTATAATATACAATCATGTACAATAATGGCCTATAGGGCATACATACAACTAACACTTCCACCCGCAGACCGATGGCCAATCGGGCCATACGATTCAGACTTTTAAGAATATGCTCTGAGCTTGTACACTAGATTTGGGTGGCAGTTGGGATCGTCACTTACCGTTGATTGGGTTCTCCTATAATAACAGCTTTCAGGAGACGATTCAGATGGCACCATTTGAGGCGTTATATGGGAGGAAGTGTCGGTCGCCAGTTTATTGGACCGAGCTTAGCGAGAGCAGCCTCCTCGGGCTTCAGTTGGTCCAGAAGACTACGGAGAAAATCCAGATGATCCAAGATAGGATAAGAGCAGCTCAGAGCAGGCAGAAGTCTTATGCCGATCGTCGCCGTTGTAGACTTGAGTTCGATGTGGAAGACCATGTATTTCTCCGTGTCTCTCCGATTAAGGGTGTGATGCGTTTCGGGAAAAAGGGAAAGCTCAGTCCCAGATATGTTGGACCCTATAAGATTCTTGAGAGGGTAGGTGCTGTAGTATATCATTTAGCACACCCTGCCATATTTTCCCAATGTGCATCCTGTGTTCCACGTAACTATACTTTGCAAGTACCTTCACGATCCTTCTCACGCTATCCATCATCAGACTATACAGCTTGAGCGTGATTTATCCTTCACTGAGCAGCCGGTAGCTATTCTCGACGGCAGGTGAAGAATATGAGATCAAGGGTACTTCCATCTGTAAAGGTTCTATGGCGAGGACCAAATAGCTAAGAGTTCACTTGGGAGGTCGAGGATGCGATACGGAAGAAATTCCTGCATCTTTTTGAAAGTACGCGTGTTTATGTTTTAATTCGGGGACCGAATTTTCTTAAGAGGGGATATTGTAACATTTCGGAAATATTTTAGATAATTAATTATTTTATTTTATTTTAAAAATGTTATTTTAAATTTTAAATTTTGATAAAAAGACTTTATAAATGGCTAGGGTATTTAAGTAAAAAGAGTAATTAGTTTAGGTAACATTTGTTGTAAAGAGGGGTTTTAGTGGAAAGTGTTAGTTTCTTTGTGAGATATGGAGTTGTGGGGGGGGGGGGGTTGTGCTAATTGTGATAATCATAAGGTTAGGGTTATTGTGAACCTCACCCACACCACACCAAGGGATGCACCTCAAGCCATCACCTCACCCTTGCACACATGCACCTCACCCTTCCTGGTGACACCTTCTCCTCCCTTTATCAATATATAATTCCCTTATTTGTTCGGTTTTCAAACTGAAAATAGTTTTGTAAAACACTTAGCTTAGTAAATCTCTCCACCCTCACTTAGGAAAAAGAAAAGAAAAGCTAGAGTTCCATGTGTTTTCTTGATTCAAATCCCTTAAGCTAGGCTTCTTGTGCACCTCTTGAAGAGTTAGCTCAGTGGAATCCTTCATATAGGTATAACTCTCAACCTTTCATATCTTAATATGAGTTCTGTATAAAGTAGTGTGTACGATATTGATAAAAAAACATATTTTTGTTAAAATCTTAGCTTTGTTAGTATCTGCTGTAATATTACTAATCCCTAAATAAATCTAATAGTACAGTAGCATCATAATTTGACCTAGAGTGTACACTAGAAACCCGGACCTTTTCCTACACACTTCGACCGGTGAAATCCTCATATTTCCTGACGCCGTCGGTTTTCTTGGTGATTTGGATGTTGAGTTTTTATAGGGTAGCTCTCTGTAGGTCATGTAGGGTATTTGGTATACTTTGATTTTCCTAGATAATATGTATACTAAATCTGAAAGCTAATCGCTTTAATTTTTATTATATTTTAACGTATGATACGGACATTTCGTATCACGTTTCATGTTTTCTCAAAATACGACGAGTGGGGGTAGCTTAGGTTAGCCTAGGGTTTGTATAGCACACGATATTCTCACGTATCACGTTACGTATGTAAGTTCATTTAGAATTTACGTTTTTGTCGTATCGGAATTTAGCCGCTTTTATACGAAAGTTATTTTCGATGTTAGGTTCGACCGTGGGAACTTCGGAGGTAGTGAGGAAGGGAAAGGGATTGATGGGATCCGAGTAGATCACGACTAAATATCTACTGGGGGATATTATGTGGATGGCGTTGTTCCCTCATGGGAACTGAATAAAACAGCAAGGAAATACCTAAAAGGAGCATCACGTGTCCACACGTGATCGGGCATCACGTGTCCACACGTGATCGGGCATCACGTGGGGACACGTAACCTTCTATGAGCAAAGTTATGGGCGCTGAAATACACAATTAGAGATGGGGTCACGTGCCAACACGTGATGGGCCCCTGAGCTCTTTGAAATAATAGAATTAAATTCTAATGAAATGCCTAATTGGTGGGGTCACGTGCCAACACGTGATGGACTCTTAAGTCCTCTGAGCGAATAGAATTAAATTCTAATTAGATGGGTCACGTGCCAACACGTGATGGGCCTCTGAGCTCTTTGAAATAATAGAATTAAAGTCTAATGAAATGCCTAACTGGTGCGGTCACGCGCCAACACGTGATGGACTCTTAAGTCCTTTGAGCGAATAGAATTAAATTCTAATTAGATGGGTCATGTGCCCACACGTGATGGGTTCTTAGACCCTCTGGAACAAAAGAATTAAATTCTAATTAAAGGGAATCAAAAACCCTAACTGGAAAAATATGTTCCGAGATCTTTCCAAACAGAAAAGATTGCACTCTGTAAAGTGGAGCACCGTTGGATTAAAAATCCAATGGTACAAGGAAATATATTCCTAAAATTTGCCAAGAACAACAAATAAAATATTTTTTGGATTAAAAATCCAATGGTGAATAAAATTCACCGAGTGATCTAAAAGATCATGTTGGTTATAAAATCAATCAAAATCTTTCAATGAAAAATTGACTAAACAAACTGATTCTTTTCTTTCTCCTATAAATAGGAGCTACGACGAGAAGAGGAAAAAAACAACAACAGAAAGAGAAAAGAAGAGAATTGAATTCTCCAAAAAGAAGAAGATCTCTTCAGAAAAGAAAGAAACCCTAGGTAAGAGAGAGAAAGAGATTATTCTATAAGCTCCCACAAAAAGAGAATTTAATTCTCGAACTAAGAGTTTAACTCTTCTGAATAAAAACTTAGTTCTTCCTTTGGTTGAAGATCTGTAGAAACAGATCTCCCCATAAGTTGAGAATTTAATTCTCATCGGGGGGATTCTGCCATGCAGATCTAAAACCTAAGGGAGGACCTAAGTTTCAGAGAATTTTATTCTCTCACAAAGCACATAGGAATTTAATTCCTTCAACAAATATAGGGTTTAACTCTTAATATAAAGAACTTAGTTCTTCTTCATGATAATAGATTTGCAGAAGCAGATCTCCCCATAAATTGAGAATTTAATTCTTATCGGGGAGATTCTGCCATGCAGATCCAAAACTTAGAGGGAGAATTGAGTTTAAAAAATTTAATTCTTTTGAACATATAGGAATTTAATTCCTCTGAATAAAATTAGGGTTTAACCCAATAAGAGAATTTAATTCTTAAACAAGAGATCTATCTCCCCATGTATATAAAAAGATCAAGTACTCAACATGATCACGTGGCGACACGTGACTCTCCCCTTCAGTGATCTATAGAGAACGAATAAGAATAGGTCACGTGCTCTCACGTGACTCTTGAACAGACTCCTCAAAATAAGAAGGGCAGAACAGATTTTGGGCGTCTCATGTGCTCCCATGTGACCCCTTAGCAATTATCAAACAAAAGAGGATTCTACCTAAGGGCAATGCCTCACGTGTCCCCACGTGACCCCTAACAAATACTTTTAATATCCAATGAATGGGTACCCATCACGTACCCACACGTGATGGCAATAAAGATCAAGTGTTTAACACTTATATATTCTGGGAGTAAAATAAAAGAAACACAGCCCAATCTTCAGGCGCCTCACGTGACCCCACGTGAGCGCTTCAGTTTTAGTGTTTGACACTAATTTTTAAGTGCCTCATGTGGGAGCACGTGAGCGCTGAATGTATTCTAGTGTTTAACACTATATTCAAGTCAATCTTAGCCCAAATTAGTTAAGTCTTCCAGAGGCAGGACCCTCCCTTTTGACTGAACCTCAAATACAGTCTTGTCTTCTAAAATTGATCATCTCATATGACATTCAAAGCCAAAACCCCGAGCCTTTCAATCAACTTTAGTTCAAGGGTACATCTCTTCACACCTCTCATACATGTCGTTGTAATTCTTCAACGTCTTCAGAGAGGTGGTGGGTCCTAATGACCAATAACTATCTGGTGCATTTCCGAACCCATATTTGCATCTGAGATTGGACCACAATGTCCCTAAACTAAACAATAAGAGCCTTAATTCTCTTTTGTTTGATCTAAATGATCCTGTTAAGTAGATCTTAGTCTAAAATTAGACTAACGTATCCTTAACAAACATTTAAGTTGATCTTAATCTCAAACGAGACTAACGATCCTTAAATTAATTGGACTACAGATCTCCCAACCAATATCGGTTCAAGGGTACATCTCTTCACTCCTCTGGTATTTGTCGTTGTAATCCTTCAACGTCTTCAGAGAGGTGACGGGTCCCGATAACCAGACATTCCACGGACTGTGGGGTCCTTATACTCATAGACTATGATGTCCTTAAACTTTACAGACTATGATGTCTCTAAACTACTACGGACTGTGGGGTCCTTAAACTCATGGACTATGATGTCCTTAAGCTTTACAGACTATGCTGTCTTTAAACAATGGACCGCAAAGTCCCTAAACTAAAACAACAGAGCCCAAATACTCTTTTGTTGGATCTAAATGATCATGTTAAGTTGATCTTAGTCTAAAATTAGATTAACATATCCTTAACAAATTGTTAAGTTGATCTTAGTCTAAAAGTAGACTAACGTATCCTTAATAAATGTTTAAGTTGATCTTAGCCTCAAATGAGACTAAAGTATCCTTAAAGCCAAACCAAAACCCAAATTTAAGAAAATACGGATTTAGACTAATCCACGCCCTACGGGCGACAACATAAATTAGTCTCCGTATACAATCCACGGGCAACCAAAAACAAAACAAACACACACGACACGAAGTGACCATCTAGAGAAGGAGAAAGTTGTTGCCGCGATGTGGTAGCGTAATTAACTGCAGGGGCTTACACCTGCAGGGAAGAGCGTCCCCACAATCAAAAACTCCTCAAACGAGGGGGAATCTGACAAAGTCTGATACAACGGCCGCATTTGTCTAAACCTCCGATATACGGTGCCATAAATCAACTTGGCATCTTCGGAGAGGTGGACAGATAAAACCAAATAGCATCTGCCCCCAAATTCAGGCCTGACGTCCCGGTCGTGTCTTTCGACGGAGAACAGATTCTGGCACGCCCGGTGGGACTCTGTTGGGGAAACGTTTATGTCACGACCCGAAAGTACGGAACGTGACTGGCACTTAGATTACGAGACGTCTAAAGGCGTACCGTAACCTAAGTCAGCCAAAGCCCAGAAATCTAACCCAAAATCCAAGAGAGTGAAGGAAAACCTAAAATGAAAACGGTTTTGAAATCAATTGAGTTGCAAAGAATCCCTTTTAAAACATCAAAAATTTCTGAAAATTTCGGCAGAGTCTCCCCTGTAATTTCTATCCCCAAAATGGGTACAACAAGATAATATATATGAAATCATAAAAATGGCATCCCCAAGCGGGAGCTAGCTCTTCGCCCAAGGCGGATCACAACCACATGCAATATAATAGTAATAATCAAGAAAAAGAGCACAAAAGAGATGCAAATACCAGAAAACACACGTCGGCTCAAGTGAGCTCGACCCAAAAGGAACCACAAATATACAAATCTCTCAGTCTCATCACTAGGTCGCATATACAATACAAGTGGTAGATGGAGAATACTAGATACAATGATAAAACAACAGGAAATAAAGTATACTCGCAACCCACCTACGGGCGATGTCGCGAGTCTGAGCAAAAGGAACTGATGACAAGATAGCCCGCCGCTACAAGACTGACGGGTCCGACCTGCAAGACACTGTGGCACAACGGGGGTGAGTTGCCAGCTCGTGAGTAAATATAACATCTAATAAGGCAATCGTAAGAATGCACGCAATGCGGAACAACATGTATGTCCAAATGTGGTATAATAACTCTAGTATGCATGCACATGTATGCAATATCTTTTCTAACTCTTTAAGTGTTTTAAATGTTAAAGTTACTGGATTCTTAACTTTTAGAAAACGAATGTCTGCATAATAACTAAATATCATCAAGAAATCCTCAGAAAACCCGTGTCAAGCATCGACACCAAATAGGAATCATATCTGTCTCAATGTCGGGCTCCGTCAGTCCGGATCGGCCCATATCATAAATCTCACGACAACGGTCGGTATCCTCCGGATATCCGCCGTGCCAGACATCACCGGTAGGTAGTCTTCCCCTGTCAGGCTCATCGTCTACAACTCGATCTTCTTGCCCCGGGGTACCATACCGGGCCCACCATGTACCCGAGACGGTTCATCCACTCCTCGAATCGGGTCTCGAAATTCAACAGAAAACATGAAAACTCATGGTGGACGACACATACGTCACGAGAAAACCGCAACTTTGTTTCGAAAATGATAAATCTAAGGTTTTGTTAAATTCTTGCGGTTTTCCCCAAAAATCCAGAAATCACAGAAAAACTGAAATCATCAAGAAAAATCATAGTGTCCACATGTTATATATAATAAATGTCTATGATATCAATGTATATGATGTGAGAGTTTGGCTAGAAATCTAGGTAGATATGATAGTAATGCGAGGTATATGCGTTCGATACATTCTCAAATATCATGCATGAATGCAATGGCGTTACTAAGCTAAACAAGTTTTATAGTGCACGTGGCATGGCAAATACCAAAGGCGTGTGTGTCACATGAATAGTGCGCGTGCAATAGATGCCAATGGTAAGGTGTTCGTGTCCTACGAAATGATATCGCATATGTATATAAGAATGTCATATTAATGTCCATGCAATCTAGTATAGGGTTAGCTGTAAGGGTATGCAATATACATAAATGGATAAGCTAGCTAACAATATAATTATTGCATAAAGTAGGGTAATCCTAACTAGGGAGGAGGGGCGCCTCGCGCCATCCAAACGATTCCCCCATAGATGAATATATCTACTCACCAGAAATCCCCGCTAATCTGATCCGGCCACCGCTTTGCCTTTTCGCGCCGTATCCGAAGTTTCCCCGACCGATCCTAGAATTGCATAACACAAAATATAAGGTTACAGATTTCTGAAATGATGCAACTCACACTATGAAAAGATCCACGCTCTCGAATTAATCACAACACGCACTCGGTACGCGGAAAATGCACGAAAATCGCTAAAACCTTAACTAAAATCGCCGTATCGGGGAAATCGATTAAACTACAACCCGACTAGACGAAACCCCGCGTTCGCGCATTCTAATAATCCTATATGAAGCTACTAATATTGCTAACCTAACGCAAATTGACCGCCTTCTATTTCTACAAAAAATCTAGTAAGCGATTCCTTACCGATTTTGTTACAAACATCGAAATTTATCGATTTAGTAAGCATACCAATACACAATTAACCACTCCAATCACCTAGATAACCATCCCTAGCATAATCCAAGCATCATGCTACAAGCCCTAATTTCTAAAATCAAAACCTTCACTTGATTTTTCCAAATCAAACATTTACTACCAACTAATATTTAGAATTGAAATTCTAGCACAATTAAACCTCAAGTAAGCAACTAGTTTAGGATTTTCACCTTTTAAATCTTGAACCCTAACTTTAATACATCAACCATGCTTTAAACCCTAATCCAAAATCAAATCCCTTTCTTGAATTTCATGAACAAACAATTTCTATTAAATTGATACTTCAAAATTCTACTTTAGCACCTTTAAACTACAATTTGACAAAGAGATTAGAATTTTCACCTCACAAGTTGAATCCTAACATGCCCAAGTCTCCAAGAAGCCTCCTTTCATCAACTTTTTAAACTAATTTGGGTTGAAGAGAGAAGGGATTAGGGTTAGGCTTTGAATGGAGAAAGAAATTGTGGATTTTTATTGATTTTTTTGCAAGGAAATGAAGCAAGAAGAAGTGGGAAATGAGGGTTTCAGCTGCAGAATGGGTCGGCCAGCAGGTGAGGAAAGGATTTGTGGAAAATTTGGAGAAGTTTCTAGGCCTAAAACACCCCCATGTTCTCATTTAATGCATTTCAAATCAACTTTTTACAAAAAAAACCCCTTTTTAAGCCATTTTTTTCATAATTTTCCCACTAAAAATCTAAAAGTTTGCAAGACATGTTATAATTTTATTAACACCATATTTTAGCTTATAAAGACTCCTAATTAAGAAATTTACCTAATTAAATTTGTATTTATCCCTAATTAAATGTATTTAAAAAGGCTTAAAATAATAAAAAAATAATTAATTACGAAAATTTTTTTATTTAACCAGAAAATTATAAATGACATTTTAGTGACAAAATTATAGTAATATCTTATTTAAATTTTGTATAATTAGGTCTATAATGAAAAATATAAATTTTGACTTTTTACGGAAAAAGCCGAAAAATTGGCCGATTACCGAAAAACTGCCTAAACGATTTTTGAAGGGTTACAATCTTCCCCTCTTAAAGAAATTCGGTCCCCGAATTTAGAATTTAACTACGCGTACCTTCAAAAAGATGGGGATATCTCTTCCTCATCTCGACCTCGGTCTCCCAGGTGACCTCCTCGCTGTTCGGGCCACGCCAAAGGACTTTGACAGACGGTATGACCTTCGACCTCAATTTCTTCACCTGCCGATCCAAGATGACAACCGGCTGCTCGGTGAAAGAAAGATCACGCTCTAACTGGATCGTCTGGTGCTGAATCGCCTGGGAAGGATCATGAAGGTACTTGCGGAGCATCGAGACATGGAATACGGGGTGAACATCGGGGAAGCTGGGCGGAAGAGCTAACCGATAAGCGACTGGACCAACACGCTCTAGGATCTCGAAAGGACCAACATATCTAGGACTCAGCTTCCCTTTCCGCCCAAATCTCATCACACCCTTCATCGGAGAGACCTTCAGGAAAACATGATCGCCAACAACGAACTCGAGTCGGCGACGACGCCTGTCAGCATAAGATTTCTGCCTGCTCTGTGCTGCTCTCATCCTGTCCCGAATCAGCTGTATTTTCTCGGTCGTCTCCTGTACGATCTGAGGCCCCAAAATACTGCTCTCCCTGAGCTCTGTCCAACATACCGGCGATCGGCATCTCCTCCCATATAAAGCCTCGAAAGGTGCCATCTGAATCGTCTCCTGGAAGCTATTATTGTAGGAAAACTCGATCAGAGGCAAATGACGATCCCAGCTACCACCGAAATCTAAAACACAAGCTCTGAGCATGTCCTCAAGAGTCTGAATCGTACGCTCCGACTGACCGTCAGTCTGAGGATGAAAGGCTGTGCTAAAACTCAATCGGGTGCCCAAAGCTTCCTGTAGCTTCTGCCACAATCGGCTGGTAAACTGGGTGCCACGGTCGGACACGATGCAAGTCGGAACGCCATGCAGTCGCACTATCTCATCAATATAAACCTGGGCGTACTGAGAAAATCCAAAAGTGGTCTTCACTGGCAGGAAGTGAGCCGCTTTCGTCAGTCGATCGACAATCACCCAAATAGAGTCGTACCCTCGACTGGTCCTGGGTAGACCCACAACGAAGTCCATGGAGACCTGCTCCCACTTCCACTCAGGGATGGGCAAAGGCTGTAACTCGCCGGCTGGCCTCTGGTGCTCGGCCTTGACTTGCTGACAAGTCAGGCACCTCGACACAAAATCTGTAATATCCTTCTTCATCCCGTCCCACCAGTAAATTTCTCTCAAATCACGGTACATCTTGGTGGAACCTGGGTGAACACTGTATACTGATCTATGTGCCTCCTCGAGAATATCACGCCTCAGTCCCTCTGAATCTGGCACACACAGTCGAGTCCCAAATCGAAGTATCCCCTGATCATCAATCACGAACTCCGAAACTCTGCCCTGTCGAATCTGCTCAATAATCTCTAAGATACGGGCATCGCCGGACTGTGCCTCGTGGATACGATCAAGTAACTGTGGGCATGCTCTGAAATGGGCCAGCTGTCCCCCTGTAGGAGTAAACTCGAACTGCACTCTGCTATCACATAAAACCTGCCAATCCGCCGTCGACTGCATCTGTACTGCGCTCAAACAAGATATGCTACCTCCGGGCCTCCTACTCAAAGCATCTGCCACCACATTCGCCTTGCCCGGATGGTATAGAATCTCGCAGTCATAATCTTTCACCAACTCCATCCAACGACGCTGTCTCAGGTTCAGGTCTCGCTGCTGGAAAATATACTTCAAACTCTTGTGGTCAGTGTATATCTGGCACGACTCACCGTATAGGTAATGTCTCCGGATCTTGAGTGCAAACACCACTGCAGCCATCTCTAAATCATGGGTGGGGTAGTTCTGCTCGTGTTTCCTCAGCTGTCGAGAAGCATACACGATAACTCTGTCGTGCTGCATCAATACACAGCCTAGCCCCACTCTAGAAGCATCACAATATACCACGAACCCGCCTGATCCTGAAGGCAATGCTAACACTGGAGCAGTAGTCAGACGAGTCTTCAACTGCTGGAAGCTATCCTCACATGCCTGGGTCCAATCAAAAGGAATCCCCTTCCGGGTCAACCCGGTCAAAGGTGCAGCAATGCGGGAGAAATCCTGGACGAAACGTCGATAATAGCCGGCCAGACCTAGAAAGCTGCGAACCTCTGTGACTGATACCGGTCTAGGCCAACGCTGAACTGCCTCGATCTTCTTCGGGTCCACGCAAATACCATCTCTCGTCACCACATGACCCAAGAAGTCGACACTGTCTAACCAGAATGCGCACTTGGAGAATTTGGCGAACAGCTGATGCTCCCTCAAAGTCTGTAATGTGATACGTAAGTGCTGCTCATGCTCCTCCCGGCTCCGAGAATAAACCAAGATGTCGTCAATGAACACAATGATGAACTGATCGAGATACGGCCTGAATACGCGGTTCATCAAATCCATAAACGCTGCCGGGGCATTGGTGAGCCCGAACGACATCACCAAGAACTCGTAATGACCATAACGAGTACGGAAGGCAGTCTTCGGAATATCCTCCTTCCGAACCCGCAACTGGTGATAACCTGATCGTAAATCAACCTTCGAGAAAAACCCTGCACCCTGGAGCTGATCAAATAAGTCATCAATGCGGGGTAGGGGATACCTGTTCCGCACAGTAACTTGGTTCAGCTGACGATAATCAATGCATAAACGCATACTTCCGTCCTTCTTCTTAACAAACAAGACGGGAGCGCCCCAAGGTGACACACTCGGTCGGATAAGCCCCTTGTCCAGCAAGTCCTGTAACTGATCCTTTAGCTCTCTCAGCTCCGCCGGGGCCATCCGATAAGGCGGTATAGAGATAGGCCCCGTGCCGGGGATCAAGTCAATACAGAACTCAATCTCGCGCTCTGGTGGCAGACCAGGCAGCTCGTCAGGGAATACATCAGGAAACTCTCTCACAACAGGGACCTGGTCCAACGGAACCTCTGTGGAGCTAGTATCACAAACATAGGCTAAGAATCCCTGACACCCTTTCCTTAAGAGCTGACCAGCGCGAAGAGAAGAAATCAAGCTGGGAAGGGTAGCGCTACGATCTCCCGGAATAATAAGAACCGGCTCACCAGGAAAACTGAATCTGACTGCCTTTTCACGGCAGTCCACAGATGCATAACAGGTGGCTAGCCAGTCCATACCAAGAAGAACGTCAAAGTCTAGCATATCGAGGAGAATTAAATTTACTGAAGAATCTCTCTCCCCGATACGAACGGAACACGATCGGTATACAAAACGGGCAACAAAAGACTCGCCTACCGGGGTAATAACGACAAGCGGCTGATCTAACGGACAAGACTCTCGGCCCAACCTCGGTGCAAAATACGTGGAAACATAGGAATGTGTGGAGCCTGGATCAAATAATACCCGTGCATCAAAAGAACATACTGGCAGAGTACCTGTCACGACGGCATTGGATGCCTGTGCATCCTGAGGAGTCAACGCGAACACTCGGGCCTGTCCACCACTAATAGCTGGCTGTCCTCTGCCTCTACCTCTGCCTCTGTCGCCTCGTCCTCTCTGAACCGGACCGCCACGCCCACGGCCTCTAGAAGCATCTGGCTGGCGTGAAGCATCATCAGAAGGAGGAAGTAAAGCTCTCTGCGAGGGTGGTGAAGGTGGTAAAGTCACATGTGGGACTGTCGCCGCGCCCGGACGTCCCATGGTACAGTCTCTGACACGGTGATACTGGCTCCCGCACCGAAAACATCCTGGAGACGACTGCTGGGTCTGTGGATATGAACCAAATAACTGACCTCGTCTCAATCCTCTGCCTCCGCCATCTCCCGGAAATAATCTATCACGACGTCTGCCCATCTGCCGCTGAGCTGGTGTATCAGTACGGATCCTCTTCGGCCCAGAAGCGACCGGAGTCTCAGAAATACGCTCCTCCAAAAGTAAGGCTGCGTATGTATCAAAGTGCTGGGTGCCGATGGCAAGGAATAGCTGTGTATCAAGCCCTCGTACAAACCTCTTTATCCTCTTCTCTTCTGTGTCGACTAGGTACGGTGCATATCGAGACAACTGGGTAAACTGTATATCATACTCCGACACTGTCATCCCTGGAGTCTTGCGCAAAGACTCAAAACTACGAGCTCGAGCATCTCGGACACTCTCCGGAAGAAAACGGGCAAGAAATGCAGATGTAAACTCATCCCAGGTCATAGAAGGCAGACCTGCAGCTCGGCCTCTCTCTACTGAGTCGTACCATGTCTGGGCAAGACCCTCCAGACGAAAACTCGCAAACTCCACCAATCTATCCTCAGAACACCTCAACGAACGGCCAATCCGTGCCATCCTATCGAGAAATGCCTGTGGGTCCTCTGTCGCATCTGTACCGGTAAAAGCTGGAGGTCTCAATCTCATGAACTCCTGTAGTGAAACGGGGATAGTCTCCATAGCAGCAGCAGGAGTGACCATCTGTGCAGCAGGTACGATCGTGGTCTGTGCGGTGGAAGGAACGTCCTCGGATCTCTGTGCCCGGCTGGACTCAACTAAAGATCCCATCATCTGCCGCAACTCTTGCATGCCGGCCTCTAACCTGGCAATACGGTCTGGATGAGGCGGATCAGTGGGACCCTGAGGGGTAGGAGTATCCTCCCGCTCGATCCTCGCCTCAGATGAGCCCGCTCGAATCTCATCCCTAGCGGCAGCCCGCTGAGCTCTCGTAGTCTTTGGCGGCATCGAAGCTGGAATAAGAAATAGAACTGATAAGGACATTGCAATTGAATCAAGGAATGCAAGGAATCAAGAAAGGAAATACAAGCAATTATGTCCTAAGGTTACTTAGGCGGAGTACCGTATCGTAAGTATGCCGCGGATCATACCCACGCTACGCCACTCTGCTTAAGTCACCTACTCCATCTACCAAGGTCGTCCTACACTCAGAAAGGTAAAACCTACGCTCTGATACCAACTTTGTCACGACCCGAAAGTACGGAACGTGACTGGCACTTAGATTACGAGACGTCTAAAGGCGTACCGTAACCTAAGTCAGCCAAAGCCCAGAAATCTAACCCAAAATCCAAGAGAGTGAAGGAAAACCTAAAATGAAAACGGTTTTGAAATCAATTGAGTTGCAAAGAATCCCTTTTAAAACATCAAAAATTTCTGAAAATTTCGGCAGAGTCTCCCCTGTAATTTCTATCCCCAAAATGGGTACAACAAGATAATATATATGAAATCATAAAAATGGCATCCCCAAGCGGGAGCTAGCTCTTCGCCCAAGGCGGATCACAACCACATGCAATATAATAGTAATAATCAAGAAAAAGAGCACAAAAGAGATGCAAATACCAGAAAACACACGTCGGCTCAAGTGAGCTCGACCCAAAAGAAACCACAAATATACAAATCTCTCAGTCTCATCACTAGGTCGCATATACAATACAAGTGGTAGATGGAGAATACTAGATACAATGATAAAACAACAGGAAATAAAGTATACTCGCAACCCACCTACGGGCGATGTCGCGAGTCTGAGCAAAAGGAACTGATGACAAGATAGCCCGCCGCTACAAGACTGACGGGTCCGACCTGCAAGACACTGTGGCACAACGGGGGTGAGTTGCCAGCTCGTG
Source organism: Agapanthus africanus (assembly GCA_030015575.1). Lineage (NCBI taxonomy): Eukaryota > Viridiplantae > Streptophyta > Magnoliopsida > Asparagales > Amaryllidaceae > Agapanthus > Agapanthus africanus. Next base: position 222,833,833 of record JASDDO010000028.1, on the reverse strand, counting down.
AGTAAATATAACATCTAATAAGGCAATCGTAAGAATGCACGCAATGCGGAACAACATGTATGTCCAAATGTGGTATAATAACTCTAGTATGCATGCACATGTATGCAATATCTTTTCTAACTCTTTAAGTGTTTTAAATGTTAAAGTTACTGGATTCTTAACTTTTAGAAAACGAATGTCTGCATAATAACTAAATATCATCAAGAAATCCTCAGAAAACCCGTGTCAAGCATCGACACCAAATAGGAATCATATCTGTCTCAATGTCGGGCTCCGTCAGTCCGGATCGGCCCATATCATAAATCTCACGACAACGGTCGGTATCCTCCGGATATCCGCCGTGCCAGACATCACCGGTAGGTAGTCTTCCCCTGTCAGGCTCATCGTCTACAACTCGATCTTCTTGCCCCGGGGTACCATACCGGGCCCACCATGTACCCGAGACGGTTCATCCACTCCTCGAATCGGGTCTCGAAATTCAACAGAAAACATGAAAACTCATGGTGGACGACACATACGTCACGAGAAAACCGCAACTTTGTTTCGAAAATGATAAATCTAAGGTTTTGTTAAATTCTTGCGGTTTTCCCCAAAAATCCAGAAATCACAGAAAAACTGAAATCATCAAGAAAAATCATAGTGTCCACATGTTATATATAATAAATGTCTATGATATCAATGTATATGATGTGAGAGTTTGGCTAGAAATCTAGGTAGATATGATAGTAATGCGAGGTATATGCGTTCGATACATTCTCAAATATCATGCATGAATGCAATGGCGTTACTAAGCTAAACAAGTTTTATAGTGCACGTGGCATGGCAAATACCAAAGGCGTGTGTGTCACATGAATAGTGCGCGTGCAATAGATGCCAATGGTAAGGTGTTCGTGTCCTACGAAATGATATCGCATATGTATATAAGAATGTCATATTAATGTCCATGCAATCTAGTATAGGGTTAGCTGTAAGGGTATGCAATATACATAAATGGATAAGCTAGCTAACAATATAATTATTGCATAAAGTAGGGTAATCCTAACTAGGGAGGAGGGGCGCCTCGCGCCATCCAAACGATTCCCCCATAGATGAATATATCTACTCACCAGAAATCCCCGCTAATCTGATCCGGCCACCGCTTTGCCTTTTCGCGCCGTATCCGAAGTTTCCCCGACCGATCCTAGAATTGCATAACACAAAATATAAGGTTACAGATTTCTGAAATGATGCAACTCACACTATGAAAAGATCCACGCTCTCGAATTAATCACAACACGCACTCGGTACGCGGAAAATGCACGAAAATCGCTAAAACCTTAACTAAAATCGCCGTATCGGGGAAATCGATTAAACTACAACCCGACTAGACGAAACCCCGCGTTCGCGCATTCTAATAATCCTATATGAAGCTACTAATATTGCTAACCTAACGCAAATTGACCGCCTTCTATTTCTACAAAAAATCTAGTAAGCGATTCCTTACCGATTTTGTTACAAACATCGAAATTTATCGATTTAGTAAGCATACCAATACACAATTAACCACTCCAATCACCTAGATAACCATCCCTAGCATAATCCAAGCATCATGCTACAAGCCCTAATTTCTAAAATCAAAACCTTCACTTGATTTTTCCAAATCAAACATTTACTACCAACTAATATTTAGAATTGAAATTCTAGCACAATTAAACCTCAAGTAAGCAACTAGTTTAGGATTTTCACCTTTTAAATCTTGAACCCTAACTTTAATACATCAACCATGCTTTAAACCCTAATCCAAAATCAAATCCCTTTCTTGAATTTCATGAACAAACAATTTCTATTAAATTGATACTTCAAAATTCTACTTTAGCACCTTTAAACTACAATTTGACAAAGAGATTAGAATTTTCACCTCACAAGTTGAATCCTAACATGCCCAAGTCTCCAAGAAGCCTCCTTTCATCAACTTTTTAAACTAATTTGGGTTGAAGAGAGAAGGGATTAGGGTTAGGCTTTGAATGGAGAAAGAAATTGTGGATTTTTATTGATTTTTTTGCAAGGAAATGAAGCAAGAAGAAGTGGGAAATGAGGGTTTCAGCTGCAGAATGGGTCGGCCAGCAGGTGAGGAAAGGATTTGTGGAAAATTTGGAGAAGTTTCTAGGCCTAAAACACCCCCATGTTCTCATTTAATGCATTTCAAATCAACTTTTTACAAAAAAACCCCTTTTTAAGCCATTTTTTTCATAATTTTCCCACTAAAAATCTAAAAGTTTGCAAGACATGTTATAATTTTATTAACACCATATTTTAGCTTATAAAGACTCCTAATTAAGAAATTTACCTAATTAAATTTGTATTTATCCCTAATTAAATGTATTTAAAAAGGCTTAAAATAATAAAAAAATAATTAATTACGAAAATTTTTTTATTTAACCAGAAAATTATAAATGACATTTTAGTGACAAAATTATAGTAATATCTTATTTAAATTTTGTATAATTAGGTCTATAATGAAAAATATAAATTTTGACTTTTTACGGAAAAAGCCGAAAAATTGGCCGATTACCGAAAAACTGCCTAAACGATTTTTGAAGGGTTACAGTTTATTTGTGCCCGTAGATTGTATCAAGGGTAAATATTGAACCGCTTGTAGAGCAAAATTGAGGTGTATGACGGCTTAAGAATAGGTTCAGATCCCTATAGCTTAAGGCTTTTGAATCTTATAAGCCATGAGGGTCTCATAAGAGGGTTCTCCTTATGAGTCGTGAGGATCTCGTAAGTGTAATTTCTCCTTAGGAATCATGGGGATCCCAAAGTGTGTTGCTCCTTTGTGAGTCGTAAGGATCTCACGTAGGTAGTTTTCTCCTTACAAGGTCGAGAGGGCCTTGCCAGTATGCATGAATTTTTTACGATTCTGCGCCCTTTTGGGTTTTCACAGACTCGCCGGTAGCCCTACTATTTTTACTCACGGAGCCCTTTCGGGTTTTCATCCGTGCCCATTTTGCTTGTGGACATACCGTTTTTTTTGGGTTCAAGTGGGATATTCCACTTGACTGCTGGACCCGCTTGTAAGCCTCTTGATATCCTTTCTGTTCTTTAAGAAGAAAGGACCATCCTACGTAGAGATTCTTCCTCCAGCGAGAAATATGCCCCCTGTGTATACCTCGGGGGGGAGCGAGTACCCACGCTGCCGCTATTTTGGTGACCGTTTGCTTCAAAGTAGCTCATTTTTTTTAGCGTCGGCGACAAATACCACCTTACTTTCGCTTTTCATTCATCTTCATCAGATGATGAAGGGTCTTGACTCTGCTGATCCAATCGAGTCATTTTATCCATGAGCTCTTGGAAGGCTGTCGTCTTGAAGAGGGCCATATACGAGGATGCCTTTGAATTTGGGTCAAGGGTGGCTATGAGCATTCCCATGGCTACAACTTCATCGATGTGTTTCTTGTATTTGACTAGAGATTTCGCCATCGGGTAACACATTGAACCCAATTCTCATTCGGTCTAACCCTTTCGTTGACCAATGTCGTCACGGTAGTGCGTTTATTCACACTAGCGGATCTCTGACAGGAAGGCATCTCCATTTCGTCGAAGGTATTCATGGAGTCATTCGGGAGTTCTGCATACCATTCGAAGGTAATACCCGCTAGACAGCCGATGAACTATCAGAGAAGAAGTATATCGGTACTGCCGCACATGGGTTCAAATCGCGTAATGTGCCGGCGAGAATTCTAAGTTCCTTTGTACATGTGGCACGTTGGAATTGTGTACTCTGACGGGTACTGTATTTGATTGTGCCAAGTCGAATACGGTCGACCAGTCTTGATTGATCTATTTACGGCTTCACTGGCGTAGTGAGCTTCGATTTGCTGAGCGATATATTCGTTCAGCTTTGCTTTTAGGAATCATTTCCTCCTCGGGCATTGATGAGCTTTGCGGAGAATTTGAAATGTCATCCTTGTTTTTAAGACCGACTACCGGCGGTTCACCTGCCAGCGGGTTCCGATTGGACCATCATTCCAGCCATATTCTGAATCAGAAGGGCCATCTAGTTCATTTTAGTGGTCATTTCTGCCGCTTCTGCATCCCCCTTTTTCAGAGCGCGCTTTAGGAAATCAATATCCGACTCCTTCTCTATTCTTTCTCCAGGTGCGTCTTCGGGATTTGCTTTAGACGATGGATTAGCGAGTGGTGCTGCCTGAGCAAGCATCTCCTACAGCTTTTCACATTGCAGTTGAACTTTTGTTAAGGACCGAGTTTGAGGTCGGTGACTAGTAGAAGCTCGAACTTCGTCTTTGGAATTCACCACATAGACTATGTGAACTACCATGCCCCCCAGGCTTGGGGTGTTTGGAGTTTTTGGCCTTTGGAGTTTGCTTCGGGCACTTGAGCTTTATTAGGCCTCTTGTTGTGAAAAGCCGCTTTGGTTTTGGGAGGAACTGCTGTATCAGGATCCGTCATGGGATGAGTCCCCTTCACCTGCTTCCAGACCTTATATATAGATGAGGAAAGTTGTCTCAGGGAGCGAACTGGTTTCTGCTTTCGTGGGATCTCCATGGGCTGCGGAGACTTCTTCAATATTGCGGTAGGAGAACTTTGTCTGACCCTTCACAACAATTTGAAGCTGTTCCAAGTTGGAATAACAACATTCACCACTGGGGTTGAAACAGGACCATACAGAGAACTGCCCCCAGCTCATTTTGTATGATACTGATATCGACGTCGACCGTTTCATACGGCCGGGATTTGATTAGCTTCAGAATTTTGCCGAGCCTGCCCCCTATTTCCTTTAGGAGCTTGAATATTCTGCCCCCTGCGTCGACCTTGGTCCTTGGCAGATGCCAGTTGTTTGAGAACTGATTCCGTCGGCAAATTGCAGCTTGGAGAACCAGCCTGTGGAAGGCAGACTTCCTCTGAGCTTCCTCCATCGGCGTTGAGGTACCGAGGGTGGGAGGTGGGAGTATCGACCCAAAGAGAAGCCCGTTGATTTCTTGAAGAGCCGGATTGCAGAGATTTGAGGCTGCAAGTGGCCCGTACTTGACTCCACCAGATATGACAGAGCCTGAGTTGCTAGGGTGGGAGAAAACGCCATTCTTCAAAGAGACGAAATGCTGGCTTCAGTATCCACTCCCCTAAGGGCAAGCAAAAAACACATATACCGCGATTATTTGATCGCGAAAAAACACGACACATGAAGTGTGGAGTGGAAAGAGGAAAGGTCCCACCGGGCGTGCCAAAATCTGTTCTCCGCCGAAAGACCGGGAAAGCCCGGGAAAGACCGAAAGACGCGATCGGGACGTTGGGCCGTCAGGCCTGAATTTGGGTGCAGATGCTATTTGGTTTTATCCGTCCACCTCTCCGAAGATGCCAAGTTGATTTATGGCACCGTATATCGGAAGTTTAGATGGATGCGGCCGTTGTAGCAAACTTCGTCAGATTCCCTCTCGTTTGAGGGGTTTTTGATTGTGGGGACACTCTTCCCTGCAGGCGCAAGCCCCTGTAGTTAATTACGCTACCGCATCGCGGCAACAACTTTCTCCTTCTCCAAATGGTCACTTCGTGTCGTGTGTGTTTGTTTTGTTTTTGGTTGCCCGTGGATTGTATACGGAGACTAATTTATGTTGTCTCCCGTAGAGTGTGGATTAGTCCAAATCCGTATTTTCTTAAATTTGGGTTTTGTTTTGGGTTTAAGGATACGTTAGTCTCATTTGAGGTTAAGATCAACTTAAACATTTGTTAAGGATACGTCAGTCTACTTTTAGACTAAGATCAACTTAACAATTTGGTAAGGATACGTTAATATAATTTTAGACTAAGATCAACTTAACAGGATCATTTAGATCCAACAAAAGTGCATTTGGGCTCTTTTGTTTTAGTTTAGAGACTTTGCCGTCCATTGTTTAAAGACGTCATAGTCTGCAAAGTTTAAGGACATCATAGTCCATGAGTTTAAGGACCCCACAGTCCGTAGTAGTTTAGAGACATCATAGTCTGTAAAGTTTAAGGACATCATAGTCCATGAGTGTAAGTACCCCACAGTCCGTGGAATGTCTGGTTATCAGGACCCGTCACCTCTCTGAAAACGTTGAATGATTACAACGACAAATATCAGAGGAGTGAAGAGATATACGCTTGAACCAATATTGGTTGGGAGATCTGTAGTCCAATTGATTTAAGGATCGTTAATCTTGTTTGAGATTAAGATCAACTTAAATGTTTGTTAAGGATACGTTAGTCTAATTTTAGACTAAGATCCACTTAACAGGATCATTTAGATCTAACAAAAGAGCATTAGAGCTTTTATTGTTTAGTTTAGGGACATTTCAGTCCAATCTCAGATGCAAACACGGGTTCGGAAATGCACCGGATAGTTATTGGTCATTGGGACCCACCACCTCTCTGAAGACGTTGAAGAATTACAACGACATGTATCAGAGGTGTGAGGAGATGTACCCTTGAACCAAAATTGATTGAAAGGCTAAGGGTTTTGGCTTTGAATGCCATATAAAATGATCAATTTTGGAAGACAAGAGTGTATTTGAGGTTCAGTCAAAAGGGAGGGTCCTGTCTCTGGAAGACTTAGCTAATTTAGGCTAAGATTGACTTGAATATAGTGTTAAACACTAGAATACATTCAGCGCTCACGTGCTCCCATGTGAGGCACTTAAAAAGTAGTGTTAAACACTAAAACTGAAGCGCTCACGTGGGGTCATGTGAGGCGCCTGAAGATTGGGCTGTGCTTCTTTTATTTTACTCCCAGAATATGTAAGTGTTAAACACTTGATCTTTATAGCCATCACGTGTGGTCATGTGATGGGTACCCATGCATTGGATATTAAAAGTATTTTTAGGGGTCACGTGTGGACATGTGAGGCATTGCCCTTAGGTAGAATCCTCTTTTGTTTGATAATTACTAAGGGATCACGTGGGAGCACGTGAGATGCCCAAAATCTGTTCTGCCCTTCTTATTTTGAGGAGTCTGTTCAAGGGTCACGTGGGAGCACGTGACCTATTCTTCTTCGTTCTCTTTAGTTCATTGAAGGGGAGAGTCACGTGTCGCCACGTGATCATGTTGGGTACTTGATCTTTTTACGTGCATGGAGAGATAGATCTCTTGTTTAAGAATTAAATTCTCTTATAGGGTTAAACCCTAATTTTATTCAGAGGATTTAAATTCCTATATGATCGAAAGAATTAAATTCTTTAAACTCAATTCTTCCTCTAAGTTTTGGATCTGCATGGAAGAATCTCCCCGATGAGAATTAAATTCTCAACTTATGAGGAGATCTGCTTCTGCAGATCTATTACCATGAAGACGAACTAAGCTCTTTATATTAAGGGTTAAACCCTATCTTTGTTGGAGGAATTAAATTCCTATGTGGTTTGTTGGAGAATAAAATTCTCTGAAACTTAGGTCCTCCCTTAGATTTTAGATCTGCATGGCAGAATCCCCCCGATGAGAATTAAATTCTCAACTTATGAGGAGATCTGCTTCTGCAGATCTTCAACCAAAAGAAGAACTAAGTTCTTATTCAGAAGAGTTAAATTCTTAGTTCGAGAATTAAATTTTCTTTTTGTTGGAGCTTATAGAATGATCTCTTTCCCTCTCTTAACTAGGGTTTCTTTCTTTTCTGAAAAGATCTTCTTCTTTTTGGAGAATTCAATTCTCTTCTTTTTTCTCTTTGTTTTTTTTTTCCTCTTCTCTTCTTGGCTCGTATTTAGGAGAAAGAAAAGAATCAGTTTGTTTAGTCAATCTTTCATTGAAACATTTTGATTGATTTTATAACCAACATGATCTATTAGATCACTCGGTTAATTTTATTCACCATTGGATTTTTAATCCAAAAAATATTTTATTTGTTGTTCCTGGCAAATTTTAGGAAAATGTTTCCTTGTACCATTGGATTTTTAATCAAACGGTGCTCCACTTTACAGAGTGTAATCTTTTCTGTTTGGAAAGATTTAGGGAAATATTTTTCCAGTTAGGGTTTTTGATTCCCTTTAATTAGAATTTAATTCTATTGTTCCAGAGGGTCTAAGAACCCATCACGTGTTGGCACGTGACCCATCTAATTAGAATTTAATTCTATTCGCTCAGAGGACTTAAGCGTCCATCACGTGTTGGCACATGACCCCACCAGTTAGTCATTTCATTAGACTTTAATTCTATTATTTCAAAGAGCTTAGGGGCCCATCACGTGTTAGCACGTGACCCATCTAATTAGAATTTAATCCTATTCGATCAGAGGACTTAAGAGTCCATCACGTGTTGGCACGTGACTCCACCAGTTAGGCATTTCAATAGAATTTAATTATATTATTTCGAAGAGCTCAGGGGCCCATCACGTGTTGGCACGTGACCCCATCTCCAATTGTGTATTTCAGCGCCTATAACTTTGCTCATAGAAGGTCACGTGTCCCCACGTGATGTCCGATCACGTGTCCCCACGTGATGTCCGATCACGTGTGGACACGTGATGCCCGATCACGTATGGACACGTGATACTCCTTTTGGGTATTTCCTTGCTGTTTTATTCAGTTCCCATGACAGAACAAATGCCCCCACAGCGTTGTTCTCATGTGTTTGCACGTGAGTGCAACGCTGTAACCTTTGTGGCCGTTGGATTCGCTTAGAGAACAGGGAAGATGAACTGTTTCCTATCACGTCCTATAAATGCAGCAGTCTCATCAGAACGCCTCCATTCCTTCACCTTCTTCCTTGTTCACTTTCTTTGAGAATTTAATTCTCTTCTTCAGAGCTCAATTCTCTGTTCAAAAAAAAATCAGAGTTTAACTCTGTCCAAAAAGAATCCCTTTTTAGGTAAGGATCTTGAACGGCCGAGGAATTTTTTTATAAAAATTCTCGTTGGATTTTAAATCCACACCAAGGGTTTTTTCCTTTTCAGGGTTTTTTCTGATCCAAGGGGACTGATGATGGTATTTGTTTTCTTTTGGAATTTAATTCCATTCCAAAGAGCTTAGCTCTGAAAATTTTCTTGGAATTTAATTCCTCTGGCAAAGAGCTTAGCTCTGAAAGATCAATGGGACCCTTCGGGAATTTTATTCCCTGGTGTTCTTGATAATCTTTTCATTGGGTTTTCCCCTCATTCGCACAGATTTGAATTTTGTTGGTAGCTTAACAGAACTTGTCTTCTCAAGAATTTGTTTGGAATCCCAACGCTTGTCTAATGAGGGTCTTCTTGATCACTAAATTTTCACTGACATCTCTTTTCAGATACAATGGCCGCTCATCTGTACTGTCTTAACGAAATTGTCTCTTACGAGGAAATTCACGCATAAGGCCGTTGTCAAAATCAGGAGTTTACAAATTCCCAATGTGCCGAGATCATGAATCATTTCCGTGAACACAACGGTCGACTGCTTTCTCGTCGTTATGCTCTTTTGAAGATTATAGTGAGAGCAATCTGGGGAGCACTTCCTGGATTTCTCGAAGCTATGCCGCTTGAGGCACTGGATGATGCTGAAGATAAGGTGCACTCAGTGTACCTGATGGGTCTGATCTCGAGGAAACGGCGAGATAGTCTCATTGAGATCTTGCATCAAGTTTTCTAACAGACGACGATAATTGTTGCTTATCAGAGGGCGGAGGATATTGGCGAGGATCCTGACGCTTACGATCGTGAGAGGATGCACACGAGAATGGTCAGAAAGGCCAAAAACATTTTAGACGGCCTCACTTTTGAATTTCTCAATCCATGTCTCGGGTTTAATGTTTTACCATTGTAAACATTTCCTTTTATTTTTGTATGAATTTCCGGAGTATGAATGACAAAACTTTTCTTTCCCCTTTTTTGTGTTTACATGCGTTCTTTATGAAATTTTGCCATATTGTTGTTGGTGTTCACGTGTTTTGCCCATGAGGCACTGCTGGGGATTTCATTCTTGCATTGGCGCCGGCTCACGTGTCATGCATGTGTAAGGCCTTTTTAATCTCCGATAAAGATTAAGGTTGATGCTCACGTGCTATGTACGTGGGGCTCTATTGATGGGGTCGTTTCGTCTCGCCACACTGATTCCAACGAGTCACCTCTTTGATCTCTCATGCTCTCCCCTTTCTTGCTGCTTACCATGATGAAACATTGGTGCATGTCTGGGTCAAGTTTTGTCGACAGGTGGATGCTTGCTTACATGGTCTTGAGTGCACGCGCCTTCCTTCAGAGGCCGTGGCTGCAAAGGCGAGCTTGCAGGGGCTGGTTGAACGGTGCACCGCAAATATGCTGTCATGTGAGAAGAGGCTCAACCGAAAATTTTTGGAAAGGGAGCTGGCTTCAAATGCGCCGGGGGAACTTCAAGCATAACTTACGGCTAAGACCACTCGTGCGTATGAACTCTGGCGGGTGCTTCAAGAAGCTATCAGGGAGGTGATAGCTATTGATAAAGCCGTCCTTTTTACTCGCGAGATGGTTGAAGCCCATAAGGTTATTGAAAAGGAGCTTTAAGGCCGGCTCGTCTCATACCAGGCCCAACAGTCTCAGGCGGAGGCCCGTCTTATCGCAATAACAAATTATGAGGCCGAAACTCAGCGGAAGAAGAATGAACTGACGAATCTACTGAACCATCCGTCGTTTTGAAGACAATGCATATGTTTTTTTATTCTCCATTTGTACATACTCCTGAATGAGAGTATTTTTTTATTCTTCATAAATTGTACTTTGTATTCATTTTGATTCATGAATAAAAGACATATTTTGTTTCATGACAGTGTGTCCCTTCTAGCAAATGTGTTTTGTTGATAATCTATTTTGATCTCCTTGTAGGACAGCGATGGCTTAGGAGTCAGGTTCAGGTCTTCCTCCTAAGGCTTTCCAACTTTATGAGCCGTGAGGGTCTCATAAAGACTTTTCTCCCTACGAGTCGAGAGGATCCCGTAGCTTTATTTTCTCCTTAAGAATCGTGAGGATTCCTAAGTGCGTTTTCTCTTGAGAGTCGTAAGGATCTTACAAGAGAATTTTTCCCGCTTACAAGTCGAGAGGACTCGTAAGTAGTTGTTTCTCTCCTTGTCGAGATTCGACTTTGGAGAGTGCATCCCATGAATAGTATGCAAGAGTCCATCTTGGACCGACTTGCAGGGCCCGGTGGTTAGGAAACAGGTCCTTATCCCCATTGCCTAAGGCTTTTCCCTACGAGTCGAGACGAATCGAGAAGTTCTCGCAATGACACTAATTTCCTCACGAGTCGAGATGAATCGAGAAGTTCTCATAAGAATGTCCTAACATCACAGTTAACCTCTGCTCTTTACGACAAAGGTCCATTAGGGTCTGTGGTACTGGGGTTTTGCCCGTCGTACCGTCGCGTTGGCTGATGTATTCCTCGATAGGCAATTTTGCTGTTCGAGTAGCCTTACGACTGTCGTGTCTCTGATCCCTTTGGGGGCTGGACAAGACGTATTCAAGCAATCTTCCTAGGTGATTTGACCATCGGAAGAGCAAGCGTTGGGAATTTTTCCATGCTGCTTTTTACTTGAGCTTAGGCTCAGTTTGGGAAGCCCCGATGAGTCATAACCACTCCGCGCTGGTGTGGGGATGATCTCCGATAGTCTTTCAGGTTTTATATGTGTCACAACCCGAAAGTACGGAATATGACCGGCACTTAAACTACGAAACGTCTCGAGGCGTACGTAATCTAAGTAAGCCGAAAACCCAGAAATCCAAACCAAGAAAGGTAGTAGAGTGAAGGAAAAACCATTTTAAATCAAATAGTTTGCAACACATGCCGAAATGTGCATTTTAAAATCTCAAGTCTTTTCTAAAAATTTCGGCAGAGTTTCCTTTGTAAAAACTGACCCCAAACGGATACAAAACCTGATAAAGCATATATAATGAGTAAAGGCATCCCCAAGCGGGAGCTAGCTCTTCGTCAATCGACGGTCACAACCACGCAAGCAATAATATACAACGCCGAAGGGCGAGGATCACAACAGAAAAGGAAACTCAAAACAGCATGAAATCCATAGAAATACAACTCACGACTCTAAGGTCGAAAGAATAAACATTACTGGTCTCTATCTCTGAAATAAATACATGTTTGGTTGATAGAACTTCTAGATACAACTGAATAACAATATACAAAAATATACTGATGGTCACGATACAAGTGAACCCACCTACTAGCAAATCACCCAAAAAAGGAAGTAGTGCCAGCAAAGCCGTAATGAAACCTGTACGGCAAAACCTGCAAGAAACTGTGGCACAACGGGGGTGAGTTGCCAACTCGTGAATAGAATACATCTACGAGCAGAAATCGCATAAACAACGCAATCCTAGGTCATACGATCATAATATATCCTCAAATACATAACCTGCATCCTATAACAATGGCTAGGGTATACCTCTAAACAAATGTAATACCAAGTGCTTGTGTCAGTGCCTCAGGTAGCAATATATCATATGGATGAGGTATGGATGTATGAAAACAGAATACATGAAAACGAAGAAACTGCTTTCATAACTTAGTGAGATTTTTTGTATATTTGAAATGAGGTATCATAATGAAATCAGCATAAACAGTGTCTAGCATCGACACAAAACATAAATCTCAATCTCAATATCTCAGGCTCGGTACCTCAATATCTCAAAAACTCAGTATCTCAATCTCACTATCTAGGGTGCCGTCAGTCCAGACCGGCCCCTAATATCCATCACAAGACCACGACGGTATCCTTTGGATATCCGACGCGTCGGGTAAAATCACCGGTCGGTAATGCTCCCCTGCCAGGCTCATCGTCTACTACTCGAACTTCTTGCCCCGGGATACCTTACCGGGTCCACCATGTACCCGAAACGGTTCATCCAACTCCTCGAATCGGGTCTCGAAATCCATCAGCAAACTCATGGTCGACGACTCATACATCATGGGAAAACCACACTTTTCATTTAAAAAGAGAGAGAGAAGAAGTTTATAAATGTTTTTGCGGTTTTCCCCCAAATCCAGGAAATCTCATGAAAATCCGAATCCAAATCATCGATGGCATGTAAAACAATGAATATATGCATAAAAATCCATGAATGCGGCATAACAGTGAATAACAATATACATGAAGTAGTAAGTAGTAACTGCAATGTCTAAACTGGCATAAAAGGCAAGTACACTAATATCATGTCGAAACTATTAGCTAACAAGCTATGTCAATGTAGTAGTATTCTCTAAAGTGTACGTGACATGGCAATTACCGATGAGGATGTGTGTGAGCCGGCAAGTAAGTGTACGTGGAACATACGCATCATCGAAATGGTGCTGGTGTCCTAACAGCATGATATCAATAATGGTATATGAATCACAATATAAGTATGCGATGCGGAGCGAACAACAATAATGTGCGGGAGCTGAATACTAGACACAACGATAACTAATATGGTCTAACAACTACACTAAATTATACGGCTGAACTAACAAGCTGAATTAAAGGTAAGGCAACCTCCTCACATCTAAGTCGACACAAATATATATATATATATATATATATATATATATTAGTCGGTGATCCCGCCTCGATAATATCACATCCGATGCTATATCTATAATCAGATATTCCCAAGTCAAGAGTGCGGATCTATCATTAATATATAGCTCGTACGTAAATCCGTCGTACGGCATCCCAAATCTGGGTACGGTCAATATCACATTCATCACATTATTCATCCGGTATCCTCTTTATCAAAGATCATAATCCGGGGTACTCATCTACGTCTAGTACAATACTAATATCATCAATATAATCATGATCTGACTACTGATCGACAGTCTCGTACAAACCGATATCATCAGCACAAATCATCATAAAGAAGTATACATCGCCCAATGCGACCCAGTATAGCTATCTTAACATATCTTATCTCATATCTCGATCACCAGTCAACTATTCTATATATATATATATATATATATATCATTATTCACGTGGTATTGTCATCCAAAGATCCGTTATAACATCATGGCGTATCTCAAATACTAACCATGTCATATCACCGATCTCACGGCCTCAAATCAAATCTCGTTGACTCATCTCAAATCCCAAGTACTATCCTCAAATCCAGTATATGAACACATAAATATATAATCCCATATACGCACATATGAAAGAAGAATGTATGCAAGTATGGGTGTGTGTGTGTGTATGTGTGGTGCAACCACTACTCTAGGGTTTCGCATCACTAACCAATCCAATCACACCTAGAATCCATCTTTATCATCTATAATCTCAAACAATATATAATCAATATATGTGTGTATATGTATCCGTATACATCACCACGAACTGCGGGGGTGCTATACGCCATCCACCCGACTTCTCCCCGTAGATATAATTCTACTCACCTTGCTTCTTGTGTGCCGATGCCGATGTCGCCATCTTTATCTTCAACGCCTCGACGTCACGTGGGGTACCTACAAGGATATCACAAACGCTAAAGCACATGAAAATCACATCGGAAACTAAAACGGCATACGCTACGCCCATAGGTAAAAACCTATAGTCTCGCATGCAAACACGATCAAATAACCCTTTGCCATTGACGTTCAAACGCCACCCGACAGAAACGAATCACCAAATACCAAAATCCATGCTAAAACAAGTCGTAAACTATGCGCCAACACAAGAAAACTACCCCAGATTCTACCCTAGATGGAATCAGCTAAAATTGCATATACCCAAGGTCAAATTTACTGGAGATAGGACCCTGAACCAAAAACGAGGGGTTTCCAACCTGCTCTGGCTGCAAATTGCGGCCAGAAAGGATTTATTGGCATCCTGAAGAAGGAGTTAGGGGCTAGGGCTTTGGGTGGTGGTTCCTAGGTGCCTGCACATCTTACTGTCAAACCAAAATTATTTTCAGGTGGCTCGGGTGATAGCAGATTTCCAAATACACTCACAGATTTACAGATTTCCCCGATATCGTTTCTCTAAATCCGTATTCTGGGTTTTAATCTTAGGTTTGGTCCAATGTAACCTCACACCAGGGGTTGTAGTCCCTAACTACACCCTAATTCACCTTTGATTTCAGATCAAACCCTAAACCCTAACTTGGAATTCCCAAAGTTCCTCAAAACACACAATATCGACATGAAACAAGTATAGATGCACAAGGAATTGAAATACTATTCTAAGGGTGCAGAAATTACCTCCTTTGGCAACTCAAGAATTTTCTTGAGTTGCTCAAAATCCTCAAAATCCATTCTTTCTAGGTCCAATGTGTAGCTAGTGAGCTTGGGAACAATTTTTGTGAAGTGGGAATGGGATTTTGGGGTTGGATCCATGGTGTTTTGGGGGATTGATGGTGGAGGAAGAAGAGGAGCAGCAGCAGCAGCAGCTCACTAGGGGGGAGAGAGAAGATGAGAAGAAGAAATGATGGAGATGGTTTCAAACAAAAGGGTTGACCTACTCTTTCTCTCTCTTCATCATACCATACCTTTTTCTTTTCTTTTCCTTTTTCCTTTATTCCTTCTCACCCAATGGTAACCCTAGGCAACCATACACCCACAACATGTAAGAAAAAGTACAAGTGTGGAAAAATGATATGTGCATGTTTTGCACCAAAAATGCTAAAAAACCGATTAGCGATTTTTAATCGCAATTAGCACTAAATTAGCATATAATTAACCATAACAACTTAAAAATGGCATAATTACACAAAATACCCTATTTTAGAATTTTCCATAATTTTCCAAATTTTTCCCCATTTATCGGTATTGAATTATACCGAAATATTAAAATATTCAATAAAATAATATTAAATTATAAAAATTCCCAAAAATAATATTTTATTTTTTTTTGAAATGTTACAATATGAGTTACCATCAAGACCCTGAAGCTAGGAATATTGCCTTCGCTTCGTTTGCTGGCATTACGTCTGCTGTATCGAAACAAATGTCACGGTTGTCTCTAGGTTGTTAGTGAACCGTCGAGGCTTGGAACTAGAGATTTTGCCATGGCTCCGTTCTTTTGTGTCGCGTCTGCCGTATCGAGACGAATGTTGAGGTGGTCTCTAGGTTGTTTGTGAACCGTCGAGATTTGGAACTAGGGACTTTGCCGTGGCTCCGCTTGTTGACGTCGTATATTCCTGTAAAGACACTGGTTTCTCTGCGGGTCGACGCAAATCAAGATGCTCTCCCCAAGAACGCTAATTTCTTTGAATCGAGGTATTTTCCAAGGACACTGATTTCCTCGGGGTTGGTTGACTTGTTTCCGAGACGGAGCGTTGATCCGGCAGGGAGGTCATTGGTTGACTCTAGATTGTCTGTGAACCGTAGAGTCTTGGAACTAGGGACTTTGCCGTGGCTCCGCTTTGTTAACGTTGCGTCCGAATCCTGCAGGAATGAGGAGGAACGCCGTTGTGGGTCTCCAGGCTGTAGATGTGGCCATCGAGACTTAGAACTAGGGACTTTGTCGTGGCTCCGATTGGTGATGTCGCGTCCGAATCCTGCTGGAATGAGGAGGAACGCCATTGTTGTTCTCTAGGCTGTAGACATGGCCATCGAGATTTGGAAATAAGGACTTTGCTGTGGCTCCGAGATTGATTGTCGCGTCTAAATCCTGCTGGAATGAGGAGGAACGCCATTGTTGTGGGTCTCCAGGCTGTAGATGTGGCCGTCAAGACTTGGCTCTCTTTCTGATGGAGCCTGGTGGGATGATATGGTTCCCTTTTTGTTTGTGCCCCTGGATTGTATACAGGGATCAATGTGATCTCATCTGTAGGGCAAAAGTTTCATTCTTTCATCTTTTTTTTTATTTCTTTCCGCGATGCTTTATCATTTCAGCTTTTTATATCGCGAAAATCGCGACTGCCCAATCATTTCGGCTATTTTTCGCGGTGCCCAATCATTTCGGCTATTTTTTCTTTTTACTCGCTGTTTTTTATTGCGAGTTGCCCAATCATTTCGGCTATTTTTCGCGGTGCCCAATCATTTCGGCTATTTTTTCTTTTTACTCGCTGTTTTTTATTGCGAGTTGCCCAATCATTTCGGCTATTTTTCGCGGTGCCCAATCATTTCAGCTGTTTTTTCTTTTTACTCGCTGTTTTTTTATTGCGAGTTGCCCAATCATTTCGGCTATTTTGTATGCATATAATTTTACTTGCTGATTTTGTTGCAAGTTGCCCCATCATTTCGGCTATTTCATATGCATTTTTGGCTCGCTGAATTTTTATCGCGAATGTGGAACTTGGAATCTGGTGCCAATCCCAGCATCAGCATCGCTATGACTGGAATATTGCCAGAAGTGAATCATCATTTTCCTTGAAAGGTCCTGGAATTTGATACCGATTTAGCCATCAACATCGCTACCACTGGGACATTGCCAGAAGCGAATCATCATTTTCCTTGAAAGGACTTGAAATTTGATACCGTTTTAGGCATCAGCATCACTACCACTGGGACATTGCCAGGAGCGAATCATCATTTGCCTCTGTCGATGTCGAACAAAGGTGGCTTAGCAAACAGGGTTAGAATCCTGTTGACTAAGGCTTTTTGACTTTACGAGCCGTAAGGGTCTCATAAAGGTGTTTCTCCCTACGAGTCGTGAGGACCTCGTAGGTGCGTTTTCTCCTTAAGAATCGTGAGGATTCTTAAGTGTGTGTTCTCTTATAAGTCGTAAGGATCTTACAAGAGTGTTTTCTCCTTGCAAGTCGAGAGGACCTACAAGTGTTTGCTCACCGTGTGAGCATATCCCTAGTCGCTGGTGGGACTTTATTAGGGAAATGTTTATTCGTGTCCGGGGATTGTATACAAGGGTCAATATTGAACCGTTTGTAGGGAAGTCTGGGAAATGTGATGGCTTAAGAACAGGTTCAGATCCCTGTAGCTTAAGGCTTTTGAATCCTATGAGCCGTGAGGGTCTCAAAGGGGAATTCTCCTTACGAGTCGTGAGAATCTCGTAAGTGTGTTTTCTCCTTAGGAATCGTGAGGATTCCTAAGTGTGTTGCTCCTTTGTGAGTCGTAAGGATCTCACGCAGGTATTTTCTCCTTACAGGGTCGAAAGGACCTTGCAAGTATCTTTTAACGAGATTGCGCCCTTTCGGGTTTTCACAAACTCGCCGGTAGTCCTGCTGTTTTTACTCACGGGGCCCTTTCGGGTTTTCATCCGTGCCCATCTCGCTTATGGACGTACCGTTTTTTTAGCCTTGGGATGCTGCGGCCCGTAGTAGTGTATAGACGTCTCGGTCAATTGCAAGTTTTAGGACATTGCGGTCCATTGTTAGTTTAGGGACGTTTCGGTCCGTCCCACGGATACTACTTATAGAGTTTGGGCTTGAGAAGATAGCGAGCGAACATAGGCGTCGTCATCTATCATTAACCTAGTCCGTAACTCTTCAGGTGTAGTATTTTTTCAGGAACCGGCCGTTTATTGGCCTGAAGGGTCTTTTGCCATGCATATCTATGAGCAGGTAAGCCCCACCTTGGTAGACTTTGTCTATGATGTACGGGCCTTCATAGTTCGGCTCAAATTTCCCTCGTTTAGCACGATTAGGGATCATAGGTCTTTTTACGACTAGCACGAGTTCACCTTGGCAGAATGTTCTCGGCCTAGTCAACCTTTCGTACGAGCGCGTCATCCTTGCTTTGTAAGCCTCCAGGTTTTGTTGCGCCATGAGCCGGGTTTCGTCAAGGGCGTCGAGCTCCTCAAGCCGAAGATGAGCATTCTCTTCGTCTGTTAGCTCGTAATGAACCGCCACTCGTAGAGAGGGTAGCTTTATCTCTAATGGGAGTATTACTTCTGTGACGAACACCAATGCATACGGCGTTGTGTTTGTGGCCGTTTTGATCGTAGTTCGATATGCTCAGAGAGCTTCATGCAGTCTTTCGTGGCAGTCCTTTTTTATTTTTGGACACCGTCTTTTTCACGATCTTCGTCAAGGTCTTGTTGAAAGCCTCAGCCAGACCATTAGCTCGAGGATTATAGACCGAAGAGTATCTCCAGTCTATATTATGCTGTTGTGCGAAGCGGCTGATTTTATGGCCTCTGTAGGCTGGCCCGTTATCGGAGATAATCCGTCGCGGAGTACCGAACCGATAGATGACGTGCGTCTTGAAGAAATGGAGGATATTCTCCGTCTTCACTTCTCTTATTGGTACTGATTCTGCCCACTTAGAGAAGTAATCAGTTGTCGCCAGTATGAACTGATGGCCTCTGGACGATGCTGGTTCAATGGGCCCGATTATGTCAGTTCCCTACATTTCGAATGGCCAGCTAGACATCGTTGGATGTAGCAGATTTGGATGCTGGTGGATAAAGTCCCCGTGAATCTGGCACGAGTGGCACTGCTTCGCGTATTCGAGGCAGTCTTGGATCATTGTGGGCCAATAGTAGCACATCCTTTTGATCTTCAGTTTCATCTTCGGCCCGGGTTAGTGAGAACCGCAGAATCCGTCGTGAGTTTCTTGGACGACTCTCTTTACTTCTTCAGGTCTCAGGCATCTTAGCCATAAAGAGTCGAATGATCTCTTGTACAGAGTTCCATTGACGAAGGTGAAAAACAAGGCTCGTTTCAAGAGCTGATGTCTTGAGGACGCATCTTCCAGTGTTCGACGGAATTTGAAGTAGTCTATAAAGACTTCTCTCCAATCCTTAGCCTTTTCCTGGTCTTTTGTTTGTAGGGCCATGTGCTTGGTTGCTGCTGTAAGTCTATGTTACCCACCCCGGTACTTACGGGGAGGCGAAAAGAGTAAAAATCGGATTTTTATCACAAGGAAATATAGACTAACCATGAAGGATCTTGGCTAAACATGAACTAACAAACCATCTACAAGTTCTAACTACTAGGTTAGATGGTTATGCCAAAAGTTTGAACTCCTTCTCTTCTTGTGTTGCTTCCTTTTCTTGTGTGCTCCTTTGAGTGGTGTAGACGGCTCCTCCTCTTCGTATTCTCTTTGCCAAAGAAAGATCCACCCGAAGGCCTCTACCTTGAGCTCCTACCTTAACCAAGAAGTAACTAGAGTGCTTGGCTTGCTAGACTAAGAACCCTAAAATGAGTAGAGAGGTGTTTTGATGGTTTAGTCTCAAAGCTTGGATTTTCAACATATGAAACACTTAAACTTTTGAGAGAGAGGAAGAGGGAGAGCAAACCATGAGAGAGAAAATATATGAGAGAATGAGAGTCTAGAATGAACCTTGCTCTCATATTAGAGATATATGATAATAATAATAATTGAGAAAATTGAGATGGTCAGTTGATTTGACCATTATCATTTCACATTTAATGCTAAGCAAGCTTCAAGAAGCATCTTTTGCTTAACAAAAGAAAATATCAAGGTCAATGAAAGTCAACAAGTCAAATGGTCAACCCAATCCTAACCATGACACAATTATCCTTAATTAATATTATTAATCATATTTCTCATTCTCATTAGGGTTTTGAAAAAGTCAATGGTCAAAAACCCTAATGAAGTTTCTCCCTCTCCGCCTCTGTCAACTGTACGTACGTACCCGCATTCATGTTCCGAAAAAACACGAATATAATGAGACAAGACCAATCCCAAAACAAACACTAGGATCTGGCTTAAACCAAAGCCCACTAGTAATAACTACCCGGACACCAAACGTGCACAAGTGCGCGTATGTGAACGAACCCCGTCGTAGAACCATACGACCTCTACTCTGTTTTGCCCAAAGATGAACAACCCTCTGCGTGGGACTTTAAAAACTCGACACTACGCTGGCAATGGGTTTAACCACAGGCCGCAAGCGGTACTAGCTGTACGTAACGGTCCCCAGGTAGATGCCGATAAGAAGACCGATAAGGTGAACCCATCCGAACTCCTACTGAGCCTGATCTCCGTACAGTCCGGTCTGTTCGTCTAAGAGCATCGCATGTCGGGCCTAGGGGGCGGTAAACGTTAGTCCCCTAATAGAGGTACAAGTCGTGTCGGAGTGTAGCCCAGAACACCTTGAGAAACTACTGGAAGCACTACCAGTAAATCTCGCTTTCCCTGGCCAGGGACTTTGTGTAATGGCTCTCCTAGACACAACGCGATACCAACTCCCAATACCGGGAGAGACGAATCCTGTCTAACCGTCACTGCCTCCAAGTTCTTCGGGACTGCACCCAACTACTACCTGTTTGCACGACTCAATAGAGCCGTGGTAGGGTAGTAATCTAAGAACAGTGGGAACACACTCGAGGCGAAGTAACAGTGTCAAGTCAACGGACTAAGCTGTACTCATGTCACCTGGGAACTGATAACTGACGATAGGTATAATACCAACCAACAGTTCCCAGCGAGTCCTGTCCAGTGTGCTCATAACCTAACGAGCACCTGCATACTATCTCCAGTACGACGTACTGATGGCTGTGGGACAGACCATCTCCCCTCCTGGGATGAGAAGCGTATACACTAGTCTACTCTGGAGTATCGATGCCCTGTCTCGATAATCCTATGACCAGGGACCTGTATAAGGATGTGCTTATAGACTACCCAGCCCCCACTAGTGTGACTGCCATCACAACGCTGGTAGTCAAGCAAAAGATCCTAAGGGCTCTATCAATATGTATTAGCAATATGTCAAAAGAAACACATACACATATTAAGATATATACAAACCAAGTAGCATACTACCATATTGAGTAAGAATGTTAATCCGTGTATATATCCCAAGCTTCCAAAATGTAATATACAAACCAGTACTATACAATAATGGCCTCTAGGGCATATCACACTAACAACTGCCCTTTCTTTAAATGACTCCGGAGATATTTCTGCCGGTGCAAGAACCCGACGGTTTTGTACCACGATCCTTACGTTATCGAGGTTTTCGTCAGCCAATTCTTTAGCGAGTTTAGCTAACGCGTCCGCTTTGCTATTCTCCGCTCGTGGTATGCTTTCCAGGGCATAGGAAGAGATTCGGGTCAGCAGTTGTTGCACTCTCTCACCGTACTTTACCAACTCTGGTTTGCACGTTTGATAGTCGTAATTTACTTGACTAACGACCAGTTGCGAGTCTCCGTATATGAGGAGGTTTTCAATTCCCATGTCGACAGCAATCTCAAGACCTGCTATCAGAACTTCATATTCGGCTTCATTGTTCGTCATCGGCTCTGTTAAGGAGAAGGCAAAGCGCATTATCCCTCCTTGCGGAGTCATGAAGATAAGGCATATCCCAGATTTGATTATAGGGGAGCTGTGCTTTCGCTTCTTCATGGAAGATGCCCCATCAAAGTAGAGTTCCCATAGGGTATCACTCTCTTCTTTCTCCCCGTCGATCGTGTCAAACGTGTGCTCGTCTGGCAATTCGCAGTTCAAGGGACAATCGGCAGGTATCGGATGCTCAGCGAGGAAGTCGGCGATGGCCTGGCCTTTCACTGCCTTGAGAGGTCGATAAGTTATCGAGAATTCCATTAATAGTAGGGCCCATTTAGAGAGTCGTCCTGTTAGTATGGCTTTTGACATCAAATATTTGAGAGGATCCACCTTTCATATGAGATGGACCTCATGCGCCAACGCATAGTGCCTGAGATTCGTTATCGCGAAGATCAATTCCAAACAGTGTTTTTCAATGGGGGAGTAATTATTTTCTGCCCCCAGGAGAACTCGACTCAAATAGTAGAGGGCTCTCTCCTTCTTTTTGTCATGCCCCGCTTTCCAAAATACGGAATACGAGGGGTTGACAAGGCCAGCCATGCTCCTACGGTCAAGGAAATGTCCTGCCGTAGTCACACTTCGGCTTCTAGTTTTTCATGGTAAACAGTAAATGATGCGCAGGTAATGAGAAATGCAGTAACTGAATGAGACAATGTAAAGAACTGACCTGAGGGGAAACAAACGAATATAACTCTGGATAGCAAGTCGAGGTGTCTGTGATATACGTCTAGTCCTGGTCCAGGCTAAATCTTCTCATCACACTGAGCATGCATACTCAGGTCGTCAGAGCGACACAATAGCAATATAATATATAAAATCATGTGACAATTCTAACAGTGATAATAGATATATATATAACAGTAAAACAATGACGGTATAGGTATGAACATGCAGTAATCAAAGCAGCGGAACAGTAAAAGCAGTAGAATGATATGCCACGTATATCAACACAGTAAGTATGTATATCGATGCTATCATCCCTATCAGTCTCTAAGTCTCACTGTACAGGTCACTAAACCTATCGTCAGTCCAAGTGTGAGAGTCAACCACTCACGAGTGTCCTCCACCCAAGGCCAAGGGACCACGGGCCCAACATATAAATCATGGTAATAATCATGTACCCTGTAAATCTCCATATATCTCCCTAAATATATAAGCCGGCAGGGGACTTCCGAGATTCTGTTGAACTCACACTCAAACTACCCCACACCCCGTGGTCTACATCAAACGCTAACTATAACCCTAAATACCAATCGGTCTGTGACAAGTCTGCGCGAGAACTGGAGGCAAGACCTCCATCAAGCACGTCCCGACTAATACCTAAGATAAATGGCAGTGTCTGGTGCCCTATCTGTGGCACCCGTGCAAGAGCTTCCATAAGTGTCCCATACCACTTATAGTCACACGTACACGCGTCCCACAGAGGTCGACAATGCAATAGAATAATAAGGTTCACTGATTGTGTACAAGTACGTGTCACTTTCACTTATTCACTTATACACGAACACCAACGTACTTGCCACAATCATCACTAATACCTAACACTGGGTAATGCATGTTATCACTAGGTTATCAATGCAGTGACATACGTATGGTATGATGCGTAAACAGTATGTAAAGCATAGTTAGGATGTCATGAATCGGTAATTTACCACTTGCAATATTTATCATAAATAAAATGCGTACAGTTTAGCGAAACGATAAAAGGAGAATAAATAGTATGATTAATTATCTAACCAGCAAATTTGGTTTCATGCCAATCGGGTTTCAGGATCATTAGTTATGGCCATTTCATTTTAAACGTTCACGGCTGGAAATCCGGTTTCAGAATCGGAAGTCCGTTTCGCAACGCATTTTAATCCCAATTGGGATCAGATTTTAGCGACACTATAGTTGAATGAAATCTAGAATTCTCAGTAAGGTTTTCAACGCAATAGACGGATCTTCAATCGCGTCTGTACGTCAGGAGATATACACTGTTCAATACTAGTATGTCGATTCTGATTCTGTTGGGACTGTTATGCGTCCCGATCTTTTAAATTACAGATTAAATAGCAAATGATGAAGAAACAGGGTGAAACCACTTGTATTATCTAGCTAACAGATTCACCTATAATAAACAGAGGAGTTCCGCAACCTACGAGTTAAGCAAACAGGGTGGTGTTCAATACGGGACAGTAAATCACAACTGGAGTCACTCTGGACTGCAGTCCAGAGTCGCACTCCGATCCAAATATTGACACAGTTTGAGTACAGAAATATTTAGAAACTTGCATAAGGTTATAGTTCATCGAGTCGGCTTCGATTTGAGCCCTCGAACACATCATTCCAGTATGTAATTAATTTATGGTAATTTTAACGGTTTTCAGGTACAGGAAAATTCCAGTTTTATGAGTAAACTTGGGGGTAGTCGTTTTAGTCGTTAACGGTCACGTTTTCCAGCGAAATTTGTACAAAGTATTCATCACTACAAGGGCCAATATAAGCAATCCATTTCCGTCAAATTAGAAAAGTATTTTCTTTCGGAACACGCATCGAACAGGTACGCAATATAATTTATCAGGAAATTTTACTACGGAATCTATACGATTTTAATTTGTAATAAAGATAAATTAGCATGTAGCAAGTAGAGAACTTGCCTGGACACGTCTCGGGGAGGTACGGTGACGTTAACGTCACGAACGCGACACACGCGCGGCACGGCAACTTGACTTGGCTCGAATTCGAGTCTCGGCAGCGGCGGCTTGGTTGCTGGGGTCTTGGAGATGGTCGGAGATAATGGTCGCAGGGACAGTGGGGGTTGTGAGTGGAGGAGTCGAGTTCAAGAGGGGAGGAAGTTGGTCGGAGTTGCTCGCTATGGTGGCGGCCGGAAGAGGAGATGAGGGGAGAGAGGTGGTGTTAGAGAGTGAGAGAGAGAGAGAGCTGAGATCAGAGAGAGAAAGATGAGAGGGGACACACAGAGAGAGAGAGGGATGAGATCAGAGAGATAGAGAGAGAGAGAGATCAGAGAGATAGAGAGTGATGAGATCAGAAAGAGAGAGACAAGCAGGGAGGGTGCTCGGGGAAAGGAGGTGGCCGGGGATGGGTGAGAGTGAGGGAAAAACGGAGGATGGCTCGGTTGGGTGCGGAGCTCGAAGGAGGAGGTGGGAATGGGAGCTTGGAGTCGGGTAGGGTGCAGCCGGGGATTCGGGTAGGCGTTGGGGGAGGTGAGGGAGGTGAGGATGACGACGTTGATGGTGGCGTCGAGAGCAAGGAGGTGGTGGTCGGAGTTGAGGGTGATGCGGAGGTGGACCGACGTGGTGGCCGGCGGCGTGGTGTGATGGCAAATTCAAGAGAGGAGCGGGAAAGGAAATGGAAGAGAGAGGGAGAGGCGTGTCAATGAGGAGAGGTCGAGGGCGCGCGTCGTGGGTAACGCTCGCGAGCGAGGCACGACGCGTGTCAGGCGGCGACGTGGGCACAACGGCAGAAAACGCGCGCGGGAATTATGGGGAGGTAGCCGTTGGGGAGAAGGATGAATTGGAGCGGGTCGGGTCGAGTTGGAGTCGCGGGCTGAGGGAGTTGGGCCGGGCCAGAGAATAAAAAAAAGATTTAGTTTAGAAATAAAGGAATGGGCACGGGTGAGGGGGATGAGGAGAGTGGGCCGGAGGGAGTGGGCTAAAAATAAAAATAAAAAGAATTAAAAGAAATAGGAAAGGGAACGGGCCAAGCTGAGGTTGGGCCGAAGGAAAAAGCAAGGAAAATTTGAGGAGAAAAACGAGAATGGGCTGAGTATGAATTAATTTGAGAAGAGAAAAAAATCATTGGGCTGAGGGTAGAAAGCTGGGGCTTTTAGTTTAATTTGGCTTTTAGGGTTTGGGAATTTTGTTGAGCTTAGAAATAAATTCCTTTTATAAAAAAAAGGCTAAGGAGATTATGGAAGAAAAATGGTTTATAGGCTGAAGAGATTATGGAAGAAAAATGGTTTATAGGCTGAGGGAAAATTGGTTTGGGTTGTAATAAAAGAAATATGGGGTTCAGAAGAAATAAAATTATAAATAAAATTATGAATAAGAATAAATAGAATTCTAGAGTAACAAAATACAGATTTTGGTATAAAAGGGGCTGTGTATTACACCTTTGGTCGTTCTCCTGTGCCCATAGCGCTCCTAAGGAACCCTTAAGGGCGGTTGTGTACAGAATGTGGGGCTTTCCTTTGACCGGAGCGGTCAGTACCGGCGGATTCTGCAGGTATTTCTTTATTTCTCCCAGTGCATTTTGGCATTTGCAATCCCAGACGAAAGGGACCTTCTTCTTCATCAAGTGACTGAAGGGATGGCATTTGCCGGAAAGATTGGCTATGAACCGCCGAATGTACGCGAGCTTCCCTTGGAGAGACCGCAGTTGCTTAAGAGTTCTTGGCGGAGGCATTTCCATGATCGTCTTGATCTTTGATGGGTCTATTTCGATGCCCCGGTGTCGTACGATGAATCCCAGGAATTTGCCCGAGGAAACTCCGAATGCGCATTTGAGAGGGTTCATCTTCAAGTTGTATTTCCGAAGACGTTAGAACACTATTTTTAGATGCTCCCAATGCACCTCGTGTGATTTGATTTTTATCACGAGGTCATCGATATAGCATTCGACGACTTCATCTATGAGGTCATCGAAAATCTTCATCATGTCCCTCTGATAGGTAGCGCCGGCGTTCTTCAGACCGAAAGGCATCACTTTGTAGCAGAATATGCCCAGAGGAGTCCGGAAAGCGGTATGCTTCTGGTCTTTGGGATGCATCTTTATTTGATTGTACCTTGATGAGCCGTCTATGAAGGAGAAGACTTCGTGAGTGGACGTGTTGTCTATCATTAGCTCGGTGACTGCTACGGGAAAGTCATCCTTCGGACATGCTTTGTTAAGGTCCCGAAAGTCTACGCAGATGCATACTGTCTCATTTTTCTTCATCACTGGGATGATGTTGGCAATCCAGTCAGGATACTGAACCTCTTGGATGAATCCGGAGTCGATTAGCTTCTTTACCTCGGCGTTAATGCTCATTTCAAGTTCGAGCCGCATCCTTCTTGGTGCTTGTTTGATTAGCTTGATGTCCGGAGATATCGCCAATTTATACACAGCTACCTCTGGATCTAGTCCCGGTATTTCGGAGTAGTTCCATGCGAAACAGTTTTTATATTGCATGAGCACATTTTTTAGCGTAGACACCTTTTATTCAGACAACAACTCGCTAACGAACGTAGGCCGCGGGTCGTTTGCCGTCCCCAAGTCAATTTTTCTGAGGTTATCTGCAGTAATATGTATCCTATCTTCCAGCTCTTTTGGCGCCGGTGGAAACTCTGAGATCACTTCGTCATTATCGTTTTCAAAGCACCAGGAGGGGTCATCCATATTCTCGAGCACTCTTTCTTCTGTCAGCGTTATTACGTGACAGGTGTGAGATTGTTTCCAAGACCGATGTTGATCTGGTTCTACTCTCATCGCATAAGTGGGTTTTGATTCATGCTTCCATGGCGGGCTTACCCTCCAACTGTAGGATAGAGCGAATCTGCCGAGTTGATACTGGTCTTCTACCCAGTCTTTGAAGGTAAAGCAGTCTTCAATAGGATGTCCTATCGCTCAGTGATAGGAGCAATGGTCTGGGTGAGAGACCTCGCCTGCTTGTTCGGGGTGCTTGGACTCCGGGAGTTTCATCATCTGATGTTTTATGACAAGATCGAATATCTTTCTTTTCTTGTCTTGGGGAAAAGAATATGCTCGACCCATCTTCTTTATAAGAGACGGATCCTGGCTACTCAATTCTCGATCGCGTGACTTCTTGGACCCGCTTTACTGTTGTCGAACGTTTTTTCCGTTCTTCTGTTTGTTTTTGCCTTCGCGTCGAGTCTTCCTTATGACGGGCTGGCGACGAAGGGCATCGTCATTTTTCGTAGCCTGCAGAAGAAGGCGCTGCGTCCTGGCTTTCTCGTAGATGGCCATTTCGCGGCTATGATCATCCCGGACCTTTTGACCCGCTTCTCTTATTAGCTTATCCATCTGTTCTTCAAACGACGGACTTGGCACTTTCATGGCGAGGCCTCATTTTGGTTCAGGGTTAGCGTCTTCTAACAGAGCATCTCCTTCTTCATCAAAATCATGTATAACGTAGCAGCCATGGAATCGCTCCCGTTTCTTGGATTGAACATATCTAAGCCCGATCGTTTCCATTCTCCCATTAGGCAACTTTCGCTGAGTCCCGAAGACGTTCCAGATTTTATTGTAGAACTGAGCTTGTCGAGCAATCAACTTCAAGGGTACGCCTTGGCGCCTCAACAGCCTTTTTTATCCTTCCGTATAGTATCTGGGCAGACGGATGGGCTGGAGCCTGTCAAGTGTAGAATCAGCACCATGCCAGATCTCTTTCTCCACTTTGGTTTCCGTGGATCGATAAAAGAAGATCGCCTTTTCATCTCTTCGCCTGGGAGGGACGTAGAACGTCTGCAGTTCTTGCACACTGTAGGTATCAAGTGCGTCGAGCTCTTTGTAATGCTCTTGCGGAACCATAGCGATCCGCAAACTCTGGTTATCTCCAATGGAGGCTTGCACTAATGGACGAGCAAAGAATACTACGTTGACCTCGTCTTCAGAGTCACTGCCAAAGACCAGAATATGGGTGGATGGCCCTGGCTTGTTGCATTGGGATGGCCCTGAATAGACTATCTCCTCCTCCTCTTCGGTATCGCTCCCAAAGACCGGGATGGTGGTGATAGCTTTCTGCTTATTCTCCGGCTTATGGCTTCTTTCCGTGTCTTCAAAGTCTGGAAGGAAGTACTTTGCGTCTTCGTATTTGCGGACTTCATTCACGGAGAATGGGTTCAGCTCCCCTGTCACGATATACTCGAGACCATCCTTGAAATACTTCATACACTGATGTTGTGTAGAAAGGATAATATTGTACTCGTGTAACCAAGGCCTGCCGAGCAAAGCGTTGTAGCAAGTCTTGGCGTCAATGACGTGAAACTTGATGTCAGTGACGAGCAGCCCAAAGCGTAACGTCAGAATTACAGACCCGAGCATCCGTGATGACTGGGAGTCGAATCCGGAGATAGTGATTTTATCCCGAGCGAGGTGTTGAACGCTCATGCATATCTCCTTCAACACCCTTACATTAAGAAGGTTGACGGAGGATCCATTAACGACCAGGATCTTCCCTATCTTAATGTCATGGTAATACCCGGAGACATATAGGGGACGGTTGTGGTCACACGTTCCGGGAAGGAGATCTTCGTCGCTGAAGGTGATGTCGGCTGTGTGAACTTCTTCCAGCTCGTCCTTCATCTTTTCTTCGGCAATGAAAGCTTGAAACTGGTCAGGTTCTTATAGTGCCTTGATCAGAGAATCTCTCGCCTCTTTAGATAGAAGGAGGGCGTCGAGAATACTTAGCTGCGAGGGTATCTTCCTCAGGTGTGCCAGAACATTGTAATCCACCTTGTTTTTCTTGGGCGGGTCCTTGGCTGCCGGCTCTTCAATGATTCGGTCATCGAGGGCGATATCTTCAGGAACTTTTTCCTTCCTTTTATCTTTTTTACTCGACCCCTTGTTTGTGGGCCCAAGATTCTTTTCGGGTAACGTGCGATTACGCAGCTGAATGTTCTCACAGGTCTTCATCTCTTCTGCTTCAGAGATGGATTCCTTGAAAAGAGGAACGAGGACTATTTCTTCATTTGAATCGCTCCCGAAGGTGAGAACTTGCGATCCCTTGCTATCAACCATGTGACAGTTGCCGGCAGTTCTTTTGCGCTCATCTATCGCGCTCTTCTGCTCTCGACGCGTCTTGTACTTCATTCGCTTGAAATGCTGCCGGTGGGCAACATATCCTTGCCACCAGTTTTTAAAGGCGTTGCACTCTTCAGTAGGGTGTGTAGTCCTCCGATGGTACAAGCAGTAGTTTAGATGGGCGTCTGTTTCGTCGGGATGTATCACACCAGGAGTGTTTCCTTCGGAAGGTGGCAGCTTCATCCCCATCGACATGGCTTTGGCGAATCGTTTCCTTGTCTTGCACCTGCTTTTGCTGGCGGCGGATGTGGTTTGATCTGGTAGGAGTGTTTTTACCCTTTCGTCCAGTCGCCGGCATTTGGCTTTTTCGAATATGGCCAACTCGCGCTCTCGATGAGCTTTGCTTTTCTGATGGGCCTCATTCAAGAATACGTCAATCATCTCGTCTGACGGTCCTAGGAGTTCCGGTTCGGGATCTGCCCCCAGTTTCTCTGCATCCGGAGCTTCTTCACCATTTATTAACGAGTGAGAGATCACGTTGTAGCTTGCCACATAATCCTCAGATTCATCTTATGAGTCTTCTCCCTCATCTTCATCGCTATCTCCATTTTCAAGGATATGGTTGAGGAATTTTTTGAGTGTGACTGGAGTTCGCGCCTTCTGGTTATATTCTTCCAGCGCGTCAATATGTTTTTGCAGGTCCGTGCGCTTGTCATTAGGCTTCACGGGCTTCTTGGTCTTCTTCTTCTTCTTTGAAGACTTTGACGGCTGGGCATGGGTGTTTTGACTATCATCACCAACTTTCAGCGTTGGGCGCGGCTTCAATATCCCCTCAATAACCTCGGGTTCCAGTAGACTTTTCCACCCGATCGCTCGGCATGCTTGGATATCCTTCAGCATTCTTTTCATTTTGGCTGAAAGAGCAACCTCCCATAGAGCTTCTTCTATAAAAGAACACGATGCTCCCGGCGTGTCCACCTTTTTAGGAGCGTGCGACTGAGGCTGGCTTACTTTCCAATTCTCAGACAGTGTGAATTTGCCTTGTTGGTATTGGTCTTCAATCCAGCCTTTGAAGACGAAGCAATTTTCGATCGGATGACCTGCTGCGTGGTGGTAAGGGCAGTAATTAGGATTGTTGGCCTCACCGGGTTGTAATGGGCGTTTCGGATCCGGCAAGGTGATGAGCCTGTTGCGTACTGCCAACTCGAACAGTCTCCTCGTTCTATCTCGGGGGAGCGAATAAGGACGTCCCAGTCTCTTCTCGAGGGATTGGCGTGAACGCACGTTGTTTTGGAGAACAGCCGGGTTTAAGTTGCTCGGCTGTTGTTGAGTATTGGCGACAAAGGTCGCTTTCCTTTTACCCTTTTCGTTCCGCGGTTCTGTCTTTGAAAAGGAAGGCTTATGACCCATCTGGTCCATTTGGGCCAGCTTATCAATCAGGGTCTGAAAGATAGTCGGCTTGAAAAACATCATGAACTGGGATATGGTCGCCCGCGGATCGAGGGTACCTACGAACATGCCTACTGCAGGTGCTTCTTCGATGCACTGCTCGCACTTCGACCATAGATTCCGCCACCGTATTGCATATTGCACCCATGTTTCACCTGGCTTTACTCTGGTGTTAATTAACGCGGTGATCGGGGTGCGCTCACTAGCACTGGCAAAACGTTAGGTGAACAGCAATTCCATCTCTGTAAAAGTTTTGATGGAGTCGTTGGGCGGCTCTGAATACCACTCAAAGGCAGTTTCCGCCAAGCTGCCGACGAACTGACGAAGTAACAATTTGTCGTCACCTCCGGTATTGCCGCAGAGAGCCCTGAACTGAGCGACATGTTGATGGGGATTACCTGTCCCCTTGTACACATAGAATTTAGGAATTGTGTATCCTGGCGGGTATTTTATCTGATCGTACCATCCTGGATATGGTCGCCTAGTTCTGACGACTTGGCCGGTTGCTTCATTCGCTTGATGAGCTCGTAGTTGCCGAGCTATATAATCATCGAGCATGGCTTTGGAGATGGTCTCCTCCTTGGCTGCTGACAGAGCTGACAGAGGATTTGATGTCTCTCCTCTATCATCTTCAATTATTACTGGAGGCTCTTCCGCTGGAGGGTCTGGCTGGATCATTATGCCCACCATATCTTGGAATAAAAGGGCCATTTGTTTTATGTTGGCCGCTTGTTCCGCAGCCTCTTTGTCCTTCTTCTCAAGCATTCTCCGAAGGAACTCAGCGTCGGTTTCTTGTTCATGACGCTGTTCCGACGATACCTCCGGGCTTTCTTTTGGTCCAGTGAGTGCAGCCATGGCTGTTAGCATTTCTTGGAGCTTTTATTGTTGCTGCTCCTGAGCCTTAGTCACTGATTGCGTAAGTGGTCGATGACCTGTGGAGATATGGCTATCCTCTTTCCCGGATGCCATATAGACGGTATGCACCACCATGCCCCCAGACTTAGGGCTTTTAGGCTCAGTGCCCTTGACATTTGTCACAGACACGGGGATCTTCTCCGGCCTTCTCTTTTTGTGGAATGGTGACGTTGAGGGGGCCGTTGCGGCGGGCACCCAGGTAGACGACACCTTCTGTGGTACAACAGAGTGGTCCTTCTCTTACCGAACATTTACCTTCTTCGGTCGACTGGAGTAATCTTGATCAAACACCGAGTCTTGGACTTGACGCTAGACCTTGTAAATTTTAGAGGACAGCCGCTGAGAGGGCTGCTCCAGCTTCGCCTTTGTAGCACTCTCCATAGGTGGAGGAGATCTCTTCAGCACGGCCGTCGGAGAGTTCTTGCGTACCCTCTTAAGTGGTTCAAAGCTGTTCCCATTTGGAACAGCAGCATCAATTTCCACCGTTGGAGCTGATGGGGTGAGTTCAGAAGGGGAACTGCCCCCAGCCTTCCTCACTCGGCGCTAGTGGCGACATTGAGCATGTCGTGCGGCCGGGATTACCTCCGTTGTTGGATAAGCTTTCTCATGCCCCCTGCTTTGAGGAGAGTCTGTTATTGGTGCTAGCGGTCGAAAACTGACGTCCGTTGAGAGGGGATAGTCAGTCTTGCAAAACCCGACTTTCGACCAGGGGAAACGGTCTTAGCAATTTCACTTGGAGCGGGAATCGGAACGGCCAGTCTTGTGAAGACCGGCCCCTTAACAAGAGAAGCCATTTTGAGGACTTCAGGAGCGGGAATGGCTATCCGCTTTGGGATAACGCCTTCTGATATTGTAGGCTTTTTCACGGGCCTACCTGAGCTTTGGCCTAGTCTGTTGAAGACTGAAGCGACCCGTTGAGAAGGGCTGCGGTAGTTGTAAGCCAATCAAAGACCGACTTCTTCGGAGCTTCTTATAACGGCATTTGAACGTTGAAGCTCATTGGTGGGATCATGGTCCCGAAGAATAACCCAGTGGTGGCTTGGGTTACTTGTTCCACCGGCATCGTAAAAATGGAGGCCGCTTAGGGCCCGTAGGTTACTCCCCTAGATGAGGCGGAAAGGGAGTTGTTGCAATTAGTGCAGTTTGAAACTATTGATCTTCTGTTTTCTGCACGGAGCAAGATACCAAATCTTAGTACTTCACATCCAAGGACAACCATATCAAACCGCGATTTGTTCGCAAACACGACACACGAAGTGTGGAGTAGAAAGAGGAAAAAGGTCCCACCTGGCGTGCCAGAATCTGTTCTCCGCCGAAAGACCGAGAAAGACTGAC
The DNA here is from genome assembly GCA_030015575.1 of Agapanthus africanus. Lineage (NCBI taxonomy): Eukaryota > Viridiplantae > Streptophyta > Magnoliopsida > Asparagales > Amaryllidaceae > Agapanthus > Agapanthus africanus. The sequence goes on along the minus strand of JASDDO010000028.1, from coordinate 222,800,314 downwards.
GTCTTGCCTGAATTTGGGGGCAGATGCTATTTAGTTTTATCCGTCCACCTCTCCGAAGATGCCAAGTTGATTTATGGCACCATATATCGGAGGTTTAGACGAATGCGGCCATTGTAGAAGATTTCGTCAGATTCCCCCTCGTTTGAGGGTTTTTGATTGTGGGGACACTCTTCCCTGCAGGCACAAGCCCCTGTAGTTAATTACGCTACCGCATCGCGATAATAACTTTCTCCTTCTCCAGATGGTCACTTCGTGTCGTGTGTGTTTGTTTTGGTTTTGGTTGCTCGTGGATTGTATACGGAGATTAATTTATATTGTCGCCCGTAGGGCGTGGATTAGTCCAAATCCGTATTTTGTTAGATTTGGGTTTTGGTTTGGGTTTAAAGATACGTTAGTCTCATTTGAGGCGAAGATCAACTTAAACATTTGTTAAGGATTTGTCAGTCTGATTTTAGACTAAGATCAACTTAACAATTTGTTAAGGATACGTTAATCTAATTTTAGACTAAGATCAACTTAACAGGATCATTTAGATCCAACAAAAGAGCATTTGGGCTCTGTTGTTTTAGTTTAGGGACTTTGCGGTCCATTGTTTAAAGACGTCATAGTCTGTAAAGTTTAAGGACATCATAGTCCATGAGTTTAAGGACCCCACAGTCCGTAGTAGTTTAGAGACATTATAGTCTGTAAAGTTTAAGGAAATCATAGTCCATGAGTGTAAGGACCCTACAGTCCGTGGAATGTCTAGTTATCGGGACCCGTCACCTCTCTGAAGACGTTGAAGGATTACAATGATAAATATCAGAGGAGTGAAGAGATGTACCCTTGAACCAATATTGATTGGGAGATCTGTAGTCCAATTGATTTAAGGATCGTTAGTCTCGTTTGAGATTAAGATCAACTTAAATGTTTGTTAAGAATACGTTAGTCTAATTTTAGACTAAGATCTACTTAACAGGATCATTTAGATCCAACAAAAGAGCATTAGGCCTTTTATTGTTTAGTTTAGGGACATTGCGGTCCAATCTCAGATGCAAACATGGGTTCGGAAATGCACCAGATAGTTATTTGTCATTGGGACTCACCACCTCTCTGAAAACGTTGAAGAATTACAACGACATGTATCAGAGGTGTGAAAAGATGTACCCTTAAACCAAAGTTGATTGAAAGGCTCGGGGTTTTGGCTTTGAATGTCATATGAGATGATCAATTTTGGAAGACAAGAGTGTATTTGAGGTTCAGTCAAAAGAGAGGGTCCTGCCTCTGAAAGACTTAGCTAATTTGGGCTAAGATTGACTTGAATATAGTGTTAAACACTAGAATACATTCAGCGCTCACGTGCTCCCACGTGAGGCACTTAAAAAGTAGTGTTAAACACTAAAACTGAAGTGCTCACGTAGGGTCACGTAAGGCGCCTGATGATTGGGCTGTGCTTCTTTTATTTACTCCCAGAATATATAAGTGTTAAACACTTGATCTTTATAGCCATCACGTGTGGGCACGTGATGGGTACCCATGTATTGGATATTAAAAGTATTTGTTAGGGGTCACGTGGGGACACGTGAGGCATTGCCCTTAGATAGAATCATCTTTTGTTTGATAATTGCTAAGGGGTCACGTGGGAGCAAGTGAGACGCCCGAAATCTGTTCTGCCCTTATTATTTTGAGGAGTCTGTTCAAGGGTCACGTGGGAGCACGTGACCTATTCTTAATTGTTCTCATTAGATCATTGAAGGGGAGAGTCACGTGTCGCCACATGATCATGTTGGGTACTTGATCTTTTTACGTGCATGGAGAGATAGATCCTTTGTTTAAGAATTAAATTCTCTTATAGGGTTAAACCCTAATTTTATTCAGAGGAATTAAATTCCTATATGTTCGAAGGAATTAAATTCTTTAAACTCAATTCTTCCTCTAAGTTTTGGATCTGCATGGCAGAATCTCCCCGATGAGAATTATATTCTCAACTTATGGGGATATCTGCTTCTGCAGATCTATTACCATGAAGAAGAACTAAGTTCTTTATATTAAGGGTTAAACCCTATCTTTGTTGGAGGAATTAAATTCCTATGTGTTTTGTGGGAGAATAAAATTCTCTGAAACATAGGTCCTCCCTTAGGTTTTAGATCTGCATGGCAGAATCCCCACGATGAGAATTAAATTTTCAACTTATGGGGAGATCTACTTCTGCAAATCTTCAACCAAAGGAAGAACTAAGTTCTTATTCAGAAGAGTTAAACTCTTAGTTCGAGAATTAAATTCTCTTTTTATAGGAGCTTATAGAATGATCTCTTTCCCTCTCTTACTTAGGGTTTCTTTCTTTTCTGAAGAGATCTTCTTCTTTTTGGAGAATTCAATTCTCTTCTTTTTTTTCTCTCTGTTGTTGTTTTTTTTCCTCTTCTCTTCTTGGCTCCTATTTATAGGAGAAAGAAAAGAATCAGTTTGTTTAGTCAATTTTTCATTGAAAGATTTTGATTGATTTTATAACCAACATGATCTTTTAGATCACTCGGTGAATTTTATTCACCATTGGATTTTTAATCCAAAAGATATTTTATTTGTTGTTCCTGGCAAATTTTAGGAAAATATTTCCTTGTACCATTGGATTTTTAATCTAACGGTGCTCCACTTTACAGAGTGTAATTTTTTCTGCTTGGAAAGATCTAGGGAAATATTTTTCCAGTTAGGGTTTTTGATTCTCTTTAATTAGAATTTAATTCTATTATTCCAGAGGGTCTAAGAACCCATCACCTGTTGGCACGTGACCCATCTAATTAGAATTTAATTCTATTCGCTCAGAGGACTTAAGAGTCCATCACGTGTTGGCACGTGACCCCACCAGTTAGGCATTTCATTAGACTTTAATTCTATTATTTCAAAAAGCTCAGGGGCCCATCACGTGTTGGCACATGACCCATCTAATTAGAATTTAATTCTATTCTTTCAGAGGACTTAAGAGTCCATCACGTATTGGTGCGTGACCCCACCTGTTAGGCATTTCATTAAAATTTAATTCTATTATTTCAAAGAGCTCAGGGGCCCATCACGTGTTGGCACGTGACCCCATCTCCAATTGTGTATTTCAGCGTGCATAACTTTGCTCATAGAAGGTCACGTGTCCCCACGTGATGCCCGATCACGTGTGGACACGTGATGCCCGATCACGTGTGGATATGTGATGCTCCTTTTGGGTATTTCCTTACTGTTTTATTCAGTTCCCATGAGGGAACAGGCGTATAGCGCCCAAAACTAGAAATCCCGTCTTAATTGTTTTCCCTTTATATTGTTTGCATAATTAAACCTAGTATTGTATTGTATATATTTATACCTATTAATCACCGTTGCTTAACACCTGCTAGAACACTTGCATCATTACCGATGCGTTATGTTTCACTTACACAAGCTTACATGCTACACTACACCCCATCGGTAATTAACATGTCACGTACACACCTAGAACTTGCTATGTCATCTGTAATCTATTGCGCACTGTTAGTATCATTAATAATTATTGTTACGCACCATTGCTATTGTTTTGACACATATCATATCTCACTTTCATTGCTACTGCTTGTATCATGAGATATATTGGATTATGAGATTTTCTTGTTTTGAGTTTTATGCACTACTGGTTATATTCGACGGTTCTTCGTGATTGATGTGATATGTCCACCATGAGTTGTTTTTATGATTTTGTTTTATTCCGAACCGAGTGGTGGAGATATATGATTGCGGATTTTTACGTTATCCGGACTGAGTGGGGGAGTATCCAGTTGGATCCATGGTTGACCCGGTTGAGACCGAGAGGCAGGAAAGTCGCATTAGAGACGGGGCGCCTAACGAGGACACTCGATACCGGAGATGGTTTGTGAAACACGGCGGATATCTGAAGGATACCGACCGATATTGCTGATTGACAGGATCGTTCGGGAAATGATACCTACTAAAACTGAATATTTGTGTCGATATTGGACACGGAAAAATTGATGATCGTTTATGAAAATGACCAAGATTTTGAAATACTTGATGAGATTCCTTTTATGTTTTTATACAAGTACTATAGTTACATATTCATATTTCCATATTCTACCATATGTCATGTCTACCTGCTGCATATGTTTTTGTCACTATTTCGTTATGCATACGATTTCAGCTGTTGGATATTTGTTTATTCACTGAGTTGGCAACTCGTCCCCGTTGTGCTTTAGTTCCTTGCAGGAGACTCGTGGACGCATAGCGGCAGTGCGGACACACTTATCTGTTTTTATCGCTTATCTTGCTAGGTGGGTTACATGTTGAGTAACCATCTATTTTGGTATATGTATTTTGTATCTAGTACCACTCTATTAAACCCTGTATATTTTTGATTTAGAACGGGATATACTTATGTATGCGTTTTGGTTCGATTGAGTCGGATCGATCAGTTATGTTAGTTTATGCTTTCTTTACTTTATGCACGGGATTCTTCGCTTTTGAGCGTCGTATTTTATTTGCGTGGGTTGTTTCAGCCATTTGGCGTTGATTTTGCTCCAAAGTAGGGGATGCCACTATATTAAATGTCTATGTACTTGCTTTTCTTAAAGATTATAAAGGAAGTGCTGTCGAAATTTCCAATACTAAAATCAATTGTTTTTACTTAATTTTTTAAAACCATTCGACATGCGACCTCTTTTTCTTTATTTTAAAAACATTACTTTCTTATTTCCGCAAACAGGTTTTAGATCTTGGTTTTCTGGCTTATTCGGATTGTGTCGGTATCTTTAGACGTCCAACAATCTAGGTACCAGTCACGTGCCAAATTCGGATCGTGACATGCTCACATCTTACTTCTCTCACATATCTTAAGTGACTTAACTAAGTCATACCTTAGCTGCTACATTATCCTCATCGGTGTTTAATTTAAACACACACAAAACACCTGACATCAAATCCAAGTAAAAAAATCATGTAATTTATAGAAACGGACCCAAAAAAGGAAAGGAAAATACATCTAACTAGTATTCTTAATAAGTAAAGGTGTTCATCGGTGCGGTTTAGATCCGTTATTCGTCTGAACCTGTCCGTTTTAGACGGATAAAATGACCACTCTAAACCTGCTCGAAAGTAACGAGTTCGAAACCCGACCCGTCCGCATTTAAAGAAGACGGGTTTTAAAAACTTTATTGCCTTTATTAAAAAATTGAGCCGTCCGAACCCACCCGCTTAATAAACCAATGACTCATTGATAAATTTAAGGGTGAATTGTCAAAAAAGCCCAGGCATTTTTTCTGTTGTCAAAAAGTCCCAAGTCTCGAAAAGTTAGTCAAAACCTCCTAAAATAGTTTAGCAGTTAAGAAACCCATATCTAGTAGTTGCCTGCTATATCTAGTTTCCTGTGATTTTTAAGCAGTAGCCAGCAATATCTAAGCAGTTGCATGTGATATCTAAACCGTTTCCTACGATATCTAAATAGTTTGTATGAATTTATTAGATATAGCAGGCTAATATGTAAATACTGAGGTTTTAACTACCATCTTGAGGTTATGGGGTTTTTTGACAGCAGAAAAAAGTGCTTGTTTTTTTTGTGGACAATTTATGCTAAACTAAATTATATTGCTGAAATCAATACCTAGACCTATATCTAAACTCTTTTCTTACTTCTCAAATCTAAAATTTAATTGAGCGTATTCTTTTTTAGTCTTTTCCCTATTATTTTATCCTTTTATCTTCTTAAATTAAATACGAAATCTTTTTATTTTTCGGTCACAGAATCCAAACTAAGATTTCAACTTCTAATATCAAGAGATAATAGAAAACCATTGTTTAATTAGAATCAAGCGAAGGATTTATGGTTTTATTTCGTATAAATCAAAAGTCAAATTTAATATGTGAAACCCGCGATTACCTGAAACTGTGTTTAACCTGCCCGAACTAATGAAACCAGAACCCGGGCCCGAAACCCACCCAAACCCGTTGGGTTCGGGTTTATCTACCGTTCGAACGGGCGGGTTTAAAGTGGTTAGAAAACCCGCCCGCACTAGCAGGTTCGGGTTTATTTATGGTCCAAAACTCGAACAACCCGACCCGTGCACAACCCTATTAATAAGTATCAAATCTCATGTTAAATACATTGTGCATATACCTCACTGTCTTCTTTTGCTGGTAATTCTATTTTAACAAACAACTACCTCATGCATTGCTGGTCACCGACTTATATTTGTAATTTTTGGAGGCAGCCCATTTTGAAAATTGAACCGGTGCCCATTCATTTCATGAAAGCCCGACCTCAATATCTATGCGTCTTTTCTACCAACTTGTATTTGCAGAATCGCGGTGGAAAATGCTCCCACAGAAAATGAGAGCAAATTTTGGTGGAGCATACAACTCATTGTCCAATTGGTGATTCACAAATCTCAAAGAAATACGACATGCCGGGCCTAGTTGTTACCAAAGCCCACAGCTGCTTTTTGTTTGTTGTGGCCCTGTGGGCTGTAAGTCTATAACAATGCCAAGCAATAAGCATTTAAATTCCCTCATGCATGCATTAATTCGGAAATTTTGTGTTAAAGATGTAACACAAATGTTCAAACTCCCAAGGGACTTGAATACTTGATCCAGCCTGGTTTCTCTAGGAATTTGCGTCGTAAATATTCCGGATTTAATGCATCCCACAGAATGACATTTTCATGTAGCTTTCCATCGTCTGGACGAGATTCGTAATGTCATGTCTTTTTCTCAAATGAGCTGGGAGGTTGGAACATAAGTATAGTTATAAGAGCCCGTACCTGCTTATTGATTTAATTATAACCTTGCCTTCTGTTCATGGAATTGCCTTCACCACAGTATAAAATCTAGTAAGTAAATAAACACTAAATCTAGTGCAGCAGCTAGCTTATTATACATGACTATGCCCCCCCCCCCCCCCTCACCTCACCCCACACACACACCCCTCCAATTTGCTGTGTATTGGGGCATGCACTACCTTTCGCTTTTGTTCCTGATCTACAAGCTATCTGATTGTCTGCATCTTCCCGCCATTGGCATATTTGTCCATACTTCTTTCTAAAGAATATTATCATCAATCACCACTGTAGATCTTTTGGTGTAACAACAATTTCAGCTTCAGTTTTCACTTATTTCTGTGATATGAGAAATGCTTTTAGTGCCCACTTGAAACCTACCAAGAAATCTATCCAAGAGACGTAAACTATAGGCCCACTGGTTTTTGTCTCTTGGGTAGATTTCTTGATAGGTTTCAAGTGGGTGAGAAAAGTATTTCTCAAAGAACATGGAGCGCTCTGGTTAGCTAGGTCCTAGCGGGTTCATCCTGTTGGTTCATTCTGCTCTTTTTCTGAACAGGAAATGCACTAAGCAGCTGTCGATCATCATCGATAGAGATATCTAATGTATTGCTTCTGTATGTGTATATGTGTATTCTTAAAGGACACGTCGCAGGTAGTTCTTAGATCTGGAACTGTATGGTATATCATACTTGTGAAGTCTTACACACACGCGCGCTAACTGGGCATGATCATATATGCCGTCCCCACTTTCCCTAGATATTTTGGATCCATGTTTTCATTTTACAATCTTAGTACCAAAAAGTCTTCTCTTGATGTATATAAACGACCTAATCGTTTGACAATCTAAAGAAACCATGCTTAGTGTGAAGGATATCGTCCAAGGTTGAAATCAAAGTTCAGACTGAACAAAGGTATATATCATAAGGGATAAAGATGGATAGGTACGTATACTAGGATTTTCAACGGCATGTGTGTATATATTTCACTCTAAGCTATCATTTTCAAGAATATATTTATATATCTAAGATGCTGATTATGTATCAATTCTTTGCTGAGATTTGATAACGAAAGATGGTATACCCAAAGATAATAATATCAATTACTTGAGAAGTGATGATGCTCACAGGTGGTGTCTCCTCAGATTATGATACGTGGCGTATGACGTGTCCCGAAGGCTACGGGGGTGAAATAAATGAGTTGCATCGGGGACATTCCTTGGGGTCCCCTTCTTGAAGAACGTATCCGACTTTTCGGTAGACCTCCCTAAATACATTCCACCTTCACTTAGGAAACTACCAACAGCTCTTCTTCGAGCTTTCTCAGACTTCTTGCTCGTCTCCGAGCCGTCTGACGTGCCGAGCTTCCTCGGCCGCCCAGCTTGTCTCCGAGCTCCTGACATGCCGAGCTTCCTCGGCCTCCCCCGATCAACCAAGAGCGTGGATCCCATGCGTCCTGCAACGGCTCCGTGTATATCGCCATGGCGAGATATCCGCCTCCCCACGATCCGCGTCTCACGCTAGCACATCCCCCCATTAATAGGCGTATTCCCCCATTAATGAGCGCATCCCGCCATTCAAAGCAAAGATAACGTCGAGGCGTAACTGACGGCGGTGATCTCGCACCTGCTCGCTCCACGCGACCCCTATATAAATCCTTCTCTCAGACGACTCAGATATCTCGAATTTATTTCCAATACGCCGCTACTCTGCATCTATATCTCTTCTCTAGCATGATCGTCGGAGGGTCCTACAGTGGTCACTCATCCCGGGATTTCTTTGCAGGTAGCTCGGCGTCCAACACCAACCCTTTGAGATCCATACTCAACAACTCCCAATCAAATCCCATCCGTCAAAGACCGCCATCAAAGGATCGACGGAGGACAACATTTGAAGGAGATCCCAGCCTCCATCAGTTGGCGCCGTATGTGGGAACGAAAGACTTTTTTGTTCCACCATAAAAATTAATCTTTCTCCCTTGACCCAATGGTGAGTGATGACCGCAACGATCCAAATACGAGCCGCAACAACGGAGGCGGAGCGGCTCGTCTCCCCCTCCTAATGCCATCAAAGTCTTGTCCTTCCGGATCGACAGGCTCACATCGCTGGTGAATGCCTTCGTCCGCGTTCAAGCGGCGGACCCTACCCACCAGGTCGTGGCTCCCTATCCCCGGGATAACGACGTCCGCCGAAGGATGGACGGGCACACTCAGGCCCTCGATCTCCCTCACCCTCATCACAGCGCCACCCAGCGCCGGTGGGCCGACTCCGGCCACTTTAACCCATACGTGGCAATTGATTTCATGACCCGCTGGACGCCGGACAGCTCCATGCCGCGGTCTCAGGGAAGACTGGGCCGTCGCTCTAATGCCCGTCGCGCATTCTCTCCCCCTGAGGAGGTGTCAGTCAGCTCGTCTGCTTCCAGGCATGACCGACACCCCCACTCTCGCCAGTGTCGCGCGAACGATGAGTGCAGGGATTGCTCGAGAAAGGCCTAGCCCGAAGATTTGAGACACCTGATAGAGCGAAATCAAAGCCGCACCTTGGTGCAGACCCAGAGTAGGGGTAGCCACCACTCCGACTGTGCAGAATCCTCAGGATACCACCACCAACTCGAGGCCCTCGAGAAGAAAATCGAGGGCATACGACGGGACAGCCACGCGTCCGGCGAAGGGGCCAGATACTCCGCCGATTCACCAACGAAGCCCTTTATAGAAGAGCTGTTGGTCGGGCACGTCTCGTCCAGGAAAAAACCGCCTGAGGTGGCCCTCTTCGACGGGAAATCCGACCCGAAGGACCACCTAGACGCATTTACTATGGGCATGAGCTTCGAAGATAAATCCGACACGGCTCAATGCCGAGCTTTCCCCACCACCCTCATCCGGGCTGGCCGGGACTGGTTCTGAGGACTCACGCCACGCTCCATCTCGACCTTCGATGAGCTGGCCACCCAATTCCTCGGCCACTTCGTCGGGAATCGACGGCAGAAGAGGACGATCGACTACCTGTTCGCCATCAAGAGCGGAGACAAAGAATCCTTCAAAGGATATGTCACCCGCTTCTACAACGCGCTCCTCGAGGTCCCCGAGCACCACGATGAAACGGTCATCACTGCGCTAAGGTCGGGTCTTAGGCACAAAGAGTGGCTCCGCTCTTTTGCATTAGCGCAACCTAAGACCATGGCCGAGGTGAAAGCTTGGATGGAGCGAGAAATCCAACTCGAGTCCGAGGTGAACTCAAACCTGCCCCGGGTCAACCAGCCAGACAGAAAGAAAAGGGACAGGGAGGAAAAAAAGAAAGCCGATCGTCTGAAGCCTTACTCACCAAGATTTCAGGAGTACACTCCCCTGAACATCTCCCAGACCGAGCTGCTGGAGGAAGCTAAGGGTGAGAGGTTCTTTAAGCTCCCGCCAGTCACCCAAATGGCAAGCAAATGCCTCCACGGCCCATACTGCGCATTCCACAGGACGCAAGGCTACCCGACTGAGAACTGCAAATAATTCTGTGACTACATCGAGGAGTTGATCCGCTCAGGCCACCTGGCGAAGTACCTGAGGCACAAGCGGCGGGCGGAGCGGGAGCAAAATGATCGACCCCTCCCGGGGAATTAACGATCGGATAGATCATGGTCGTTACCTTGGATCCAGATCGAGGAAGAGTGGGGAACCGCCACATCCTCCCAATTGAGGGAACAAGCGGTATGCCACACAAGAGGTGCAAGAGGGACGAGCCGATCACTTTCACCGATGAAGACCTCCACGGCATATTGTTCCTTCACAATGACCCACTCGTAATAACGGCCAAAGTCTACCGTTACGAGGTCCAGCGGATATTGGTCGACTCAGGGAGCTCGGCGGATATCCTGTTCAATGACTGTTTCCAGCATATGGGGCTAGGACCACCTGGCCTCCGACCTACCTCCCATGTCCTTTCTGGGTTCACCAATCATTCCATCCCTGCCGAGGGATTAGTCACCCTCCTCCTCAACATCGGGAAAGCGGGCAATACGCGGACAGTACCAGTAGACTTCCTCATCGCCAAGGTCCCTTCATCCTACAACATTCTCCTAGGACTTATCACCTTGCGATCAAGTTTCTTTTAAATCAAAGGGGAATCGGCCGGGCCTACGGAGACTAGTAAACCGCTAGGATTTGCCTCGCCTCGACATCCACCGCAGGAGATCAAGGCGACGATTTTGAGGACATACCCGACTTCCAGGGGTCTTTATATACGCGCGACGGCCAAATGGAAGTTAGAGGTTCCCCGATAGAATTATTAACGGAAGTACCCCTCGCAGAAGGGGTTAACGGCCGAACAGTCCAGATCGGCTCTCTCCTGACTGGGGATCACCGCGAAGAACCGATCCAGTTCCTCCAAGATAACTCGGATGTATTCGCTTGGGCACCGGCGGACATGCCCGGAATCGACCCTAAAGTGATCTCCCACAAGCTCGGGGTCGACCCGAAAGCAAAACACGTCCGACAAAAGAAGAGAAGGTTTGCACCGGCAAAGCAAAGGGCAATAGAGGATGAAGTGGATCGGCTGCTCGCCGCTAACTTCATCAGGAACCTGGACTGCTCTAATTGGCTGGCGAACATAGTCATGGTCAAGAAGGTGAACGGGAAATGGTGCATGTACATCGATTTCATGGACTTAAATAAGGCCTGCCCCAAAGATAACTATCCCCTCTCTTGGATAGACCAGCTGGTAGATAGCTTGGCCGGCCACGAACTATTGAGCTTCATGGACGCCTTCTCAGGTTACAATCAGATCAGGATGAACCCGACAGACAAAAAACTTACCGCCTTCACCACTGACGGGGGGGTATACTGGTACAAAGTGATGCCCTTCGAACACAAGAACGCCGGGGCTACATATCAGCGACTGGTCAACAAGCTTTTCAAACCTCAGATCGGCAGAAACATGGAAGTCTACATCGACGACATGCTCGTAAAATCCATCTCATCAGCATAGCACACTAAATACCTCTGGGAGACATTCGACATCCTGCGCAAGTACAAAATGAAGTTGAATCCAGCTAAGTGCGCGTTCGGAGTCACCAGTAGGAACTTCCTCGGGTTCATAGTAACCCACCTAAGAAGATCAGTGCCATCCTCAATATGGAAACGCCCAAGAGCAATTTCGAAATCATGCGGCTCACGGGGAGGGTCGCTGCCCTGAGTCACTTTATGTCGAGGTCCGGAGAGAAGTGCCTCCCATTTTTCAAAGCCGTAAGGAAGATCCCTAAGTTTGAATGGTCTAAGGAATGCCAGAATGCTTTTGAGCAACTTAAAGCACATCTAGCGACCCCATCGCTATTCATCCGACTAGTCGAAAGCGATGAACTGTTGCTATATCTGGCCATCTCCGACCAAGCAGCAGGCTCGGTGCTTGTCAGGGAATTCGAAGGCATACAGAGGTCGGTCTATTACATGAGCCATGTCTTCAAGGACGCAAAAACGAGATACTCGGCCACAGAGAAGATAGTCCTGGCACTTGTTGTCACCTCCAGAAAACTTTGACACTATTTTTAAGCACACACGATCCTCGTCCTTACGGAGCGATCTTGTAACGTTCTGAAAATTCGATTAGGTTAATTATGTGTTAATTTTTGATAATACGTATTTTCTGTAAAAACCAAGATATAATTATTTTTTCCACCTAGGCATAAAGATATCTATTTTAACCATGTAATTGTTAGTAATTAGTATTTAATTAGTCACTTATTAATTGCTAATTTACTTAAATATTTTCCTTAATTAATTATTTTTAAATATTATTTTATGCTTTCACTTATACATTAAATTGGTGATAATTACAAATTAGAATGGGTTAATTAAACATTAGTGCACCATGGCAACTTAATACCAAGTTTGCAACATATCCTTTCTTTTTAAAATTTTCTCCAAGGTTCTAGAGAATTCTAGGAAAAGGGTTAATTAAAAAATAAATTAATTAAGAAATGAGTTGATAGATAAGATAATGGGGGTTTTCTTGACTTGACACCACACACACACACACTCACCTCTTTCACTCCTTCATTTGGCCGATCCCAACCTGCAGCAGCCCCCATTCCCATTTTCTCCATCTCTTTTCATTTCAAAATCCCCAATTTTCCATAAAAAATCCACACAAATTGTCACTAATTCATAGTTTAATTTTCACCCAATTTTCCTTGGCCTAAACTAGCTTGGATCTAGGAGCAAGAAAGCTTTCTTGGAGGCTAAGTTTGCAACTTAGATCTAAAAAATTTTGAGGTATAAATCTTAACCCGATGGTTAATTTGTTGGTTAATTACTTTAATCTAACTTATTTAGGTATTAATTTGGTTCTAATTGCAAGTTTGAGTTTTTAAAGAGAAGGGTTTGAATTAGAGTTTGGGTTTTAACCATCTTTACTAGGTTAGCTAAGTGTAGTTGCTATCTAGTGGCTTTACAAAACCTAATCTAGATGATTACCTTGTTAAAGTGGCTTCTAATTATCCTAATTAAGTGGTGATGCAAGTAAATTGCATGGTTAGTGTATGTTCGTGTGATGTTATATTCTATTAGTGGAGCATGGCTTACTAGGATGTATACTTGTGATCATAGTCACAAATTCGTCATTCGGGAATAATTCGGCGAGGTCGAAAATTCGGATTCGGAGAATTATTCGGAAAAAATCGGCAGGTATTCGGGAAAGATTCGGTAAGTGTTCGGGAAATGTTCGGGAAGGATTTCGAGCAATAAATTAATATATGAGACGCTAGGTTTTGATTTTGTGAATTATTTGCTGTTTTTTAAATTATTCGGTGTTTTATCACATAATTCGGGAATAATTCGCGAATTATTCGCGAATAATTCAGCCAGTTCGGCAATCACGAATAATTCGGAGATTAATTCGTTTGATCAAGAATTCGCGAATTATTCACGAATTCGGCGAATAATTCGCGAATTATGTGACTATGCTTGTGATTATATCTATTAGGTCGCTAATCCGTGATGGTTTTGCATCCAAATCCCATTGGTTTGCTTACTAGGTTTTTGGAATAAATAGATTTTAGTTTAGTTTGACGTTGTGATGATCTATATAGTATTTCCTATGATATTTAGGGTGTTGTGAATACACGATCGGTACGATCGGGTTCCAGGCTTGGTGGTTGTCACGTATAGAGACCCTAGTTGAGATTGTGACGATGTCGTACGCGTTTTGTGCACCAAGTGCACACAAGTTTAGCTTGAGGACGTTCATTCTTTCATATCGTTTGTCTTCGTTTCTTCTCAGAGTTTTAGCCTCATGTGTTGTGTTTGTGAAATTTTAGGATCGGTTGCGGTGGTGTCGGATGCGACGCGGAAAGGCAAAGCTGTGATTGGATCAGGTTAGCCGAGGCGTCCCGGTGAGTAGATGCATACATCTATAGGGGAATTGTTTGGATGGCGTAAGGCACCCGATAGTTAGGATTACTAGTAGTACTTGCATTTATATGCGTAGTTTCCTAGTTATTCATCTCATTGCATTGCATCATCTTATATATATATATATATATATATATATATATATATCTCATAGGACACTTGCACCATTACCATTGGTTTATGCTGCACGTGCACTATTCATGCAAACACACACACCTTTGGTAAATGCTATGCCACGAACACCATCGAACTTTCTTAAATCAGTATCTAAGACAATTGCATCATATATGATATGTAATCTGTTAGTTGTATATTCATTTCATCAAGACTGATACGTAGGATTGCTAGTCACATATACATACCTCATTGCATCATACTTCATCCATAGTTTCTGGTCATACGTCGCATGGTATATACTATCGTATCATAGACATCCATCATCACCGAAATGTTTACATATTGTGATTCTTCTTGGAGATTTCAATATTGATGAGACTTCTGGATTTTAGGGAAAATCGCAAGAATTTTATAAACTTATTATCATTTTAAAAATATAAATTTACGGTTTTCTCGTGATATGATGTGTATGGTGTCCACCATGAGTTTTCTCGGTTCTTGAGATGTATCATATACCCGATTCGAGGAGGGGGATGCACCGTCTGCGGGTACATGGTGGACCCGGTACGGTACCTCGGGACAAGAAGATCGCATAGAAAGGCGTTGAACTCGGCAGGGGAGCACTACCGACCGGTGATGTCTGACGTGGTGGATATTCGGAGGATACCGACGTAGTCTTGATATTTGATGATATGGGTCGATCCAGACTGACGGAGCCCGAGATATTGAGATATTGAGACATTGAGATATACATATTTTGTGTCGATATTTGACACGGATTTCTGTCGATTTCACCGATGATAATCCAGTTTTATTTTACAAAAGGTTTTGCTAAGTTAAAGATACGGATCTTCTCATACCAAATATATCATGATTTCGTGTTGATTATACATTCATGTTGCATTCATACTTGTGCATTGCATCATATTAGTATATGTAGGCCGTGACGCATCTACGTGCATGCTTACGACAGCATTATTAGATGTTACTTACTACTCACGAGTTGGCAACCCACTCCCGTTGTGCCGCAGTATCTTGCAGGTCTGACCCATCAGCACCGTAGCGACGGGTGTACTTTTTCCTTGCTTCTTTCGCTTTGACTTGCGGCATTGCTCGTAGGTGGGTTTTGCGAGGATATTTTGTTTCCACTTTGTATTATTATTGTATCTAGTATACTCCATCTACCGTATCTACCGCTTCTACCATTTTATATATGACCTAGAGGTGTGACAGTGAGATTAGTACATGTGTTGCTTTTCTGGTGTCGAGCTCACTTGGGGCCGACGTGATGTTTTCTTATTCTCGTGCTTTTATATGCTTATTTTTGCACTACTATGATATATATTTTGCATTTGGTTGTGATTCCACCATTGGCGAAGAGCTAGCTCCCGCTTGGGGATGCCTTTATTCTTTACTTATGCATATTTTGTATTTTACCCGTTTTGGGGCCAGTATTTATAAAGGAAACTCTGTCAAAATTTTCGGAAAAATTTGACGGTGAGAAAATCAATGTAGTTAGTAGGGTATTTTAATGTGACCTCATTTTACTAAAACCACCCTTTTAAGCTATTTTTTTCCTTTACTCTATTGTTTTTAAACGGTTTAGATTTCTGGGGTTTGGCTTACATAGATTACGTACGCTTTTAGACATTTCATAATTTAAGTGCCAGTCACGTTCTGTACCTTCGGGTCGTGACAAAGTTGGTATCAGAGCGATAGGTTTTACCTTTCTGAGTGTAGGGTGACCCTTGGTAGATGGAGTAGGTGACTTAAGCAGAGTGACGTAGCGTGTGTATGTTCCGCGGCATACTTACGATACGGTACTCCGCCTAAGTGACCTTAGGACATATTTTCTTGTACTTCCTTTCTCGATTCCATATATCTTTGATTCGATTACAATATTCTTATCAATCTTGTTTCTTGTTCCAGTTACTATGCCGCCGAAGACTATGAGGGCTCAAAGGGTTGCCGCCAGAGATAAGATTCGTGCGGGCTCGTCTGAGACGAGGACCGATCAGGGCGGTGCACCTACCCCTCAGAGACATATTGATCCACCTTCTCCAGGCTGTATTTCCAGTCTAGAGGCCGGTATGCAGGAGTTACGTCAGATGATGGGATCTTTAATTGAGGCCAGTCGAGCACAGAGAGCTGAGGATGTTCCTTCCACTGCACAGACCACGATTGTACCTGCTGCCCAGACAGTTGTTCCTACTACTACCGAAAATATTCCCGTATCATTACAGGAGTTTATGAGGCTGAGGCCTCCAGTCTTTACCAACACAGATGCAGCGGAGGACCCGCAGACATTCCTCGACAGGATGGCTAGGATTTGCCGTTCGCTGAGATGTTCTGATGAGAGATGGGTGGAGCTTGCGAGTTTTCGTATAGAGGGTCTTGCTTAGACATGGTGCGAGTCAATTGAAAGAGGCCGAGCTGCAGCTCTACCTCCTATGACTTGGGATGAGTTCACAACTGTATTTCTTGCCCGTTTCCTTTCGGAGAGCGTCCAGGATGCTCGAGCTCATAGTTTTGAGTCTTTGTGCAAGACTCCTAGGATGACAGTGTTCGAGTATGATATCCAGTTTACTAAGATGTCCCGATATCCTCCTTCCTGGTGTAGACGGAAGAGAAACGCATAAAGAGGTTCGTGCGGGGACTAGACACGCAGTTATTTCTTACTATTGGCGCCCAACATTTTGACACTTATGCAGCCGCGATGGATGCAACCTTACTTTTAGAGGAGAGCATTTCTAAGACTTCGGTCATTTCGGGACCGAAGAGGATTTGTATAGATATATCAGCTCTAGTTCGGTTTGGCAGAGGCATGGCAGGCAGAGGTCGTGGCGGATTCTTTCTAGGGCATGGTGGTGGTCGAGGAATGATGCGAGGCCAGTTGTTTAGCTCTTATTTATGAGGTCAGCAACCATCGCCAGGATGTTATCAGTGTGGGAGTCCGTATCATCATGTTAGAAATCGTACCGTAAGGCGCTAGGGTGAGGCGACAGTTCCATGGGTGACCTTAGCACCTTCACCACCTCCTCAGAGAGCTCTACTTCTTACCCCTGATGATGCTCCATGCCAACCAGATGCTAATAGTGGCCATGGGCGTGGCGGTCCTGTTCATAGAGGATGAGACGGCAAAGGCAGAGGCATAAGACAGCCAGCTATTAGTGGTGGACAGGCCCGAGTGTTCGCTTTGACTCCTCAGGATGCGCAGGCATCCAATGCCGTTGTGACAGGTACCTTACCAGTATGTTCTTTCAATGCGCGGGTATTATTCGACCCAGGTTCTATACATTCTTATGTATCTACACACTTTGCACCGATGTTGGGCCGAAAGTTATCTTCGTTAGATCAGCCGCTTATTGTTATTAATCCAGTAGGCGAGTCATTTGTTGCTCGATATGTGTTCCGATCGTGTCTCGTTCGTATCGGGAAGAGGGATTCTTTGGTTGATTTGATTCTCTTTGATATATTAGACTTCGACGTTCTTCTGGGCATGGACTGGCTAGCCACATGTTATGCGTCTGTGGACTGCCGTAAGAAGGCAGTCAGATTTAGTTTTCCGGGTGAGCCAGTTCTGGTTATTCAGGGAAACCGTAGTGTTACCCTTCCCAGTTTGATTTCTTCTCTTCATGCTAGTCAGCTCTTGAGGAAAGGATGTCAGGGATTCTTGGCTTATGTTTATGATGTTAGATCCGCATAGGTCCGGTTGGACCAGGTCCCAATGGTGAGAGAGTTTCCCGATATCTTTCCTGATGAGCTGCCAGGTTTACCGCCTGAGCGCGATATTAAGTTCTGCATCGACTTGATCCCTGGCACGGGGCCTATTTCTATACTGCCTTATCGGATGGCCCCGGCGGAGCTTAAAGAGCTGAAGGATTAGTTGCAAGATTTGTTTGATAAAGGGCTTATTCGACCGAGTGTGTCCCCTTGCGGTGCTCCTGTTCTGTTCGTCAAGAAGAAGGACGGCAGTATGCAATTATGCATTGATTATCGTCAGTTGAATCGAGTGACTGTGCGGAACAGATATCCCTTACCTCGTATCGATGATTTGTTCGATCAGCTCCAAGGTGCGGGATATTTTTCGAAGATTGACTTGCGATCAGGTTACCATCAGTTGCGGGTTCGACAGGATAATATTTCGAAGACTGCTTTTCGCACGCGTTACGGGCATTATGAGTTTTTGGTGATGTCGTTCGGGCTCATCAATGCCCCATCAGCATTCATGGACTTGATGAACCGCATTTTCAGGCCGTATCTTGATCAGTTCATCATCGTATTCATTGATGACATCATAGTATATTCCTGAAGTTGAGAGGAGCACGAGCAGCACTTGCAGATTACACTGCAGACTTTGAGGGACTACCAGCTATTCGCAAAATTCTCCAAGTGCGCATTCTGGCTTGACTGTGTCAATTTCCTGGGTCACATGGTTACGAGAGAGGGTATACATATGGACCCGAAGAAGATCGAGGCCGTTCAGCATTGGCCCAGTCCAGTATCTGTTACTGAGGTCCATAGCTTTTTGGGTTTGGCCGGATATTATCGACGTTTTGTTCAGGATTTCTCCCGTATCACTGCACCATTAACCAGGTTGACCAGGAAGGGAGTTCCTTTTGCTTGGACCGAGGCATGCGAGCAGAGCTTTCAGCAGTTGAAGACTTGTTTGACTACGGCAC
Source organism: Agapanthus africanus (assembly GCA_030015575.1). Lineage (NCBI taxonomy): Eukaryota > Viridiplantae > Streptophyta > Magnoliopsida > Asparagales > Amaryllidaceae > Agapanthus > Agapanthus africanus. Next base: position 222,781,343 of record JASDDO010000028.1, on the reverse strand, counting down.
CAGTATTATCATTGCCTTCGGGATCGGGCGGTTTTGTGGTTTATTGTGATGCTTCTCGAGTGGGGATAGGCTGTGTGTTGATGCAGCACGGCAGGATCGTCGCTTATGCTTCTCGGCAGCTGAAGAAGCATGAGCAGAACTATCCCACTCATGACTTAGAGATGGCTGCGGTGGTTTTTACACTCAAGATTTGGAAACATTACTTATACGGCGAGTCGTGCCAGATATTCACGGACAACAAGAGCTTGAAGTATATCTTTCAGCAACGAGATCTAAATCTGGGACAGCGCCTAGTGGAAGACTATGACTGCGAGATTCTTTATCATCCTGGCAAGGCGAATGTTGTGGCAAATGCTTTGAGTCGGAGGCTCGGAGGTAGCTTATCTTGTTTGAGTGCAGCTCAGAGGTAGTCGACGGCAGATTGGAAGATTCTATACGATAGACGAGTGCAGTTCGAGTTTACTCCGACCGGGGGACAGCTTGCGCATATCCGTGCACGTCCACAGTTACTTGACCGTATCTGCGAGGTACGGTCCGGCGATGACCGTTTGTTAGAGATCATAGAGCAGGTTCGACAGGGCAGAGATTCAGGGTTCATGATCGACGACCAGGGAGTACTACGATTTGGGACTCGACTATGCATACCAAATTCTGAGGGACTGAGGCGCGAGATTCTTGAGGAGGCACATCAATTGGTATATAGTGTTCATCCGGGTTCCACCAAGATGTACCATGATTTGAGAGATGTTTACTGGTGGGAAGGGATGAAGAGAGATGTCAAGAATTTTGTTTCAAGATGCCTGACTTGTCAGCAAGTCAAGGCCGAGCATCAGAGGCCAACCGGAGAATTGCAGCCTTTGCCCATTCCGGAGTGGAAGTGGGAACAGATCTCTATGGATTTCATTGTGGGTCTACCCAGGACCAGTAGAGGGTATGATTCTATTTGGGTGATAGTAAACCGATTGACAAAAGCAGCTCACTTTCTGCCAGTGAAGACCACTTTCGGATTTGCTCAGTAAACCCAGATATACATTGATGAGATTGTGCGACTGCATAGCGTCCCAACTTTTATTGTGTCCGACCGAGGCACCCATTTCACCTTCCGACTATGGCAGAAATTTCAGGAGGTTTTGGGCACCCGATTGAGTTTTAGTACAGCTTTCCATCCGCAGACCGATGGTCAGTCAGAGCGGACTATTCAGACTCTTGAGGACATGCCCCGATCTTGTGTTATAGATTTCGGTGGCAGCTGGGATCATCATTTTCTCTTGATAGAGTTCTCCTACAATAACAGCTTCCAGGAAACGATTCAAATAGCACCCTTTGAGGCATTATATGGGAGGAGATGTCGATCGCCCGTATGATAGACAGAGCTCAGTGAGTTCAGTATTTTGGGGCCACAGATTGTGCCGGAGACGACCGAAAAGATTCGATTGATTCATGATAGGATGAGAGCGACCCGAGCAAGCAGAAATCTTATGCTGACAGACGCCGTCCCAGACTTGAGTTTACAGCAGGCGATCATGTTTTCTTGAGGGTCTCTGCGATGAAAGGCATGACGAGATTTGGGAGGAAAGGGAAGCTTAGTCCCTGATATATGGGTCCCTTTGAGATTCTCGAGCGAGACGACTCCGTTGCTTATCGGTTGGCTCTTCCACCCAGCTTCCCAGATTTTCACCCCGTGTTCCATGTATCGATACTCCATAAGTACCTTCATGACCCTTCTCACACGATTCAGCACCAGACGATCCAGCTGGAGCGCGACCTTTCTTTCACCGAGCAACCGATGGTCATTCTGGATCGGTAGGTGAAAAAATTGATGTCAAGGTTATACCGTCCGTAAAAGTTCTTTGGCATGGCCCGAGCAGCGAAGAGGTCACGTGGGAAGCCGATGATGAGATGAGGAACAATTATCCCTTTCTCTTCGAAAGTACGCGTAGTTAGGTCTTAAATTCGGGGACCGAATTATTTTAAGAGGGGAAACGTTCTGAAAATTCGATTAGGTTAATTATGTGTTAATTATTGATAATACGTATTTTCCGTAAAAACCAAGTTATAATTATTTTTTCCACCTAGGCTTAAAGATATCTATTTTAACTATGTAATTGCTAGTAATTGGTATTTAATTAGTCACTTATTAATTACTAGTTTACTTAAATATTTTCCTTAATTATTTATTTTTAAATATTATTTTAAACTTTCACTTATACACTAAATTAGTGATAATTACAAATTAGAATGGGTTAATTAAACATTAGTACACCATAACAACTTAATACCAAGTTTGCAACATATCCTTTCTTTTTAAAATTTTCTCCAAGGTTCAAGAGAATTCTATGAAAAGGGTTAATTAGAAAATAAATTAATTAAGAAATGAGTTGATAGATGAGATAATGGAGGTTTTCTTGACTTCACACCATACACACACACACTCACCTCTTACTCTCCTTCATTTGGTCGAGCCCAACCTGCAGCAGCCCCTATCCCCATCTTCTCCATCTCTTTTCATTTCAAAATCCCCAATTTTCCATTAAAAAATCCACACAAATTCTCATTAATTCATAGTTTAATCTTCACCCAATTTTTCTTGGCCTAAACTAGCTTGGATCTAGAAGCAAGAAAGCTTTTTGGGAGGCTAAGTTTGCAGGTTAGATCTCAAAATTTTTGAGGTATAAATCTTAACCCAATGGTTAATTTGTTGGTTAATTACTTTAATCTAACTTATTTAGGTATTAATTTGGTTCTAATTGCAATTTTGAGTTTTTAAAGAGAAGGTTTTGAATTAGATTTAGGGTTTTAACCATCTTTACTAGGTTAGCTAAGTGTAGTTGCTATCTAGTGGCTTTACAAAACCTAATCTAGATGATTACCTTGTTAAAGTGGCTTCTAATTATCCTAATTAAGTGGTGATGCAAGTAAATTGCATGGTTAGTATATGTTTGTGTGATGTTATATTCAATTAGTGGAGCATGGCTTACTAGGATGTATAATTGTGATTATGGCCATTAGGTCGCTAATCCGTGATGGTTTTGCACCAAAATCCCATTGGTTTGCTTACTAGGTTTTTGGAATAAATAGATTTTAGTTTAGTTTGACGTTATGATGATCTATATACTATTTCCTATGATATTTAGGGTGTTGTGAATGCGCGATCGGTACGATCGGGTTCCAGGCTTGGTGGTTGTCACGTATAGCGACCCTAATTGAGGTTGTGGCGATGTCGTACGTGTTTTGTGCACCAAGTGCACACAAGTTTATCTTGAGGACGTTCATTCTTTCATATCGTTTGTCCCCGTGTCTTCTTAGAGTTTTAGCCTCATATATTGTGTTTGTGAAATTCTAGGATCGGTTGCGGAGGTGTCGGATGCGGCGTGGAAAGGCATGGCTATGATCGGATCAGATTAGCCGAGACGTCCCGGTGAGTAGATGTACACATCTATGTGGGAATCGTCTGGATGGCACAAGACGCCCGATAGTTAGGATTACTAGTAGTACTTGCATTTATATGCGTAGTTTCCTAGTTATTCATCTCTTTGCATTGCATCATCTTTTATATATATATATATGTATATGTGTATATATATATATATATATATATATATATATATATGAATATGACACTTACACCATTACCATTGGTTCATGTTGCACGTGCACTATTCATGCAAACACACACACCTCTTTGGTAAGTGCTATGCCACGAACACCATAGAACTTTCTTAAATCAGTATCTAACACAATTGCATAATATATGATATGTAAACTGATAGTTGTATATTCATTTAATCAAGATTGATACGTAGGATCGCTAGTCACATATACATACCCCATTGCATCATACTTCATCCATAGTTTCTGGTCATACGTCGCATGGTATATACTATCATATCATAGACATCCATCATCACCGACATGTTTACATATTGTGATTCTACTTGGAGATTTCAGTATTGATGAGATTTCTGGATTTTGGGGAAAACCGCAAGAATTTTATAAACGTATTATCATTTTAAAAATAGAAATTTGCGGTTTTCTCGTGATATGATGTGTGTGGTGTCCACCATGAGTTTTCTCGGTTCTTGAGCTGTATCATATACCCGATTCGAGGACGGAGATGCACCGTCTGCGGGTACATGGTAGACCCGGTGCGGTACCTCGGGGCAAGAAGATCGCATAGAAAGGCATTGAGCCCGGTAGGGGAGCACTACCGACCGGTGATGTCTGACGCGGCGGATATCCGGAGGATACCGACGTAGTCGTGAGATTTGATGATATGGGTCGATCCGGACTGACGGAGCCCGAGTTATTGAGACATTGAGATATTGAGACATTGAGATATACATATTTTGTGTCGATATTTGACACGGATTTCTGTCGATTTCACCGATGATAATCCAGTTTTATTTTACAAAAGGTTTTACTAAGTTAAAGATACAGATCTTCTCATACCAAATATATCATGATTTCGTGTTGATTATACATTCATGTTTCATTCATACTTGTGCATCGCATCATATTAGTATATGTAGGCTGTGACGCATCTGCGTGGATGCTTACAATAACCTTATTAGATGTTTTTTACTACTTACGAGTTGGCAACTCACCCCCATTGTGCCACAGTATCTTGCAGGTCCGACCCGTCAGCACCGTAGCGGTGGACGTACTTCTTCTTTGCTTCTTTTTCTTGGACTTGCGGCATTGCTCGTAGGTGAGTTTTGCGAGGATATTTTGTTTCCAGTTTGTATTATTATTGTATCTAGTGTACTCCATCTATTGTATCCACTGCTTCTACCATTGTATATGTGACCTAGAAGTGTGACAGTGAGATTAGTGCATGTGTTGCTTTTCTGGTGTCGAGCTCACTTGGGGCTGACGTGATGCTTTCTTATTCTTGAGCTTTTATATGCTTATTTTTGCACTACTATGATATATATTTTGCATGTGGTTATGATTCCGCCATTGGCGAAGAGCTAGCTCTCGCTTGGGGATGCTTTTATTCTTTACTTATGCATATTTTGTATTGTACCCGTTTTGGGCCAGTATTTACAAAGGAGACTCTACCGAAATTTTTGGGAAAATTTGATGGTTTAAAGTGTTTTTTAATGTGACCTCATTTTACTAAAACCACCATTTTAAGCTAAGTTTTCCTTCACTCTATTGTTTTTAAACGGTTTAGATTTATGGGGTTTGGCTTACTTAGATTACGTACGCCTTTAGACGTTTCGTAATTTAAGTGCCAGTCCGGTTCCGTACTTTCGGGTCATGACAAACCTTTACGAGCGATCCTTGCCTCCCCCGAGTCATCAGAACGTCTGGAAAAATAGAGGAGGGAACTACCCCAATTCGATATCAATTACCGATCCCGACAAGCCATCAAAGCATAGGTCTTGGCGGATTTTATTGTCAAATGCACCATCCCCACTAAGGAAGGAGCGCCGACATGGGGCCCCGAACATCGTCCTATGGCCGAGGAGATGCCAAACCCCATTCCAGATTGGATGCTCTATGTGGACGGATCCTCTACTGAGGAAAGAAGCTGGGCTGGACTGATCATTCGTGGCCCGAACGAAGCAGAAATGGAATACTCCTTAAAGATCGGGTTCAGAGCGTCAAATAACACCACGGAATATGAGGCCTTATTGGCAGGACTTCGAATCACCTCCGGGGTAGGACTGAAGACCATCAGAATTCGCAGCAACTCCGCATTGGTCGTCGGCCAAGTAACCGGGCGTTTCGAAGCCCAGGAACCGCTCATGATAAAGTACCCAGCTAAGATAAAAAGGATTCGGAAAAATTTCGACAAAAAGTCCAAGTGGAGAAAATCCCCAGGAACTTGAACACCCGGGCCGACGCTTTGAGCAAGCTTGCTTCCTTCTACTCGGTCACCAATAAAAGAAACATGCTCTTCGAAGTCTTGCCATGACCCAGCGTGGAAGAAGGAGAGGTAACGCTCCAGATCTACGCAATCCAAGAAGAAAGCCAAGATTAGAGGAAACCCCTCATGGAGTTCCTGAAAGATGGTGCACTCCTTGAAGACTGAGGAGAAGCTTGTCGGCTACGGGCCAAAGCACGCCATTTTGTCTGGAGCAATGGAAACCTATACAAGAAGCCGTACATTCAGCCTCTGCTATGATGCATCAACCCCCATGAGGTTGACTACGTTCTACGAGAAATTCATGAAGGGGTCGGGGGAGCGCATCAAGGAGCCCGCACCTTAGTTCAGAAGATGCTGCTCCAAAGGTACTACTGGCCAAAGTTACACCAGGATGCTGAGAAGTTGGTCAGAAGATGCAAGAACTGCCAACTCTTCAGCAGCATACCTCGTCTTCCCACCACTGAACTAACGCCACTCAATTCCCACTGGCCGTTTGCACAATGGGGGATGGACATGGTCGGTCAACTCCCTGCCGGCACGGGCGAACATAGGTTTATCCTCGTCGCTGTGGACCACTTCACAAAATGGATAGAGGTAGTACCCATCAGAAAACTGGACGCCACCTTTATGATAAAGTTCCTGTAGAACAACATAATTTCCCGATTCAGGATCCCGAGGTGTATAGTTACCGATCACGGGACCAACTTTGAAAATGATAAGGTCAAAGAGTTCTCCAATGACTACCATATACTAATGAAGTTTGCCGCAGTCGCGCATCTTCAATGCAATGGGCAGGCCGAGGTAGCGAACCGAGGCGTCATCCGCTGCTTGGAAGGAAGGGAGGGTGGCTGGGTCGAAGAACTTCCATGAGTGCTATGAGCACTACGAACATCGAAGAAGACACCCACGGGAGAAACCTCCTTCAGCCTCTGCTATAGCACTGAGGCAATGGTCCCCGTGGAGATCGGACTGCCCAGTTATAGGGTCAAACACTTTGACGATGAAGCAAACACCTCTGCACTCCGAAGAAAATTGGACATCTTGCTGGAGAAGTGGGACCGAGCACAAATTAGAGCAGCCGCCTATCAGCAACAAACCGCTCGCTACTACAATGCCCGAGTTAAGCATCGGGCCTTCACGACGGGAGATTTAGTCTTACGAAGAAACAAGTTCGTGGACCAAGGGAGACAACACAAATTCCCCCTGAAGTGGGACGGACCATTCCTCGTCATAGAGGTTTTGCCCGGTGTGGCGTACTGCCTGCAATACGCTAGGGGGCATAACTTTCCCCGACTTTACAATGCTGAAAAGCTCAAGTTGTATGAATAAGAAATTGAAAATGTATCCTCTTTTGAAATAATATAATTCCTATTGGCGTTTAACTAAGTCCATAGAATGTACGGAGAAAAAAAGGAGATAACACACTACTGCCAAAAACATGATTTATTTATTGATTAAGGGGTATTATGGGCTCCCCAGCCTTACAAATAATTACAATAGAGGGGGAAGGGATCAAGGAAGAACTGTTGATGGTACTCCGAGGAAATCTCCTGCAGCCGAGCCCGAGCTTCCTCAACCCGCTCCCTCTGACGGTGCCCGCGAACCCTAGATGCTACGGAAGCGCCTGGGACCCCATCCGCCGGACAGGATGCAACGATCATCCTTTTCGGGAAACACTCCATAAGAAGACCCACTAATCGTTCCCGCCTGCTCTGCAAGATCAGACCGAGGTGGTTGAGCATGTGCACCTTGTCAAACGCCTCGTCCCTCAGCTGTGGAGACAGGGCATTATGCAGACCCGGGAACATCCTTCAGATCGCATAAAGAAGCACTTAGAGGATAGCAGATCGCCGGGGAAGTAGGCGACCAAAATGGCCCTCCACGCGATCTATCACCGCCTCGTATGTCTGCTTGGAGCGGTCAAGGCAGTAAAAGTACAATTCGTCGCGAGAGATGATCTCCTCAATGGTAAAAATACGCCCGGCCATCTTTAGAAAACCAATGCTAGAAAGAAACCAACATACCTTCGCTATTTATAGCCTCAACAAAAATCTTCCAACGGTCGAAATTTACTCGCGTAGCGACGCGAATCACGGGACGTCTCAATTTCCCGATATATAACTGCCACGTGTCGGCCATGCCGGTCTTAACGAGCGGCTATTCAAGCCTTAAAAGGTTGAATGATGGCCTCACACCCACCTATGCGGGCTACGGAAGGTTGAACGATGCCCCACAAAGGTGCAAGGGAGTCTCCAAAGCCCTCCTCACAAGGTGGCCGAGTAGCTTCCTGCTCGGTCCATCTGCAGCAGGTAGCTTCCTGCCCATCAACCCTGTAGATCGAAATCCCTCCTCTCGAGGCCACCGTGTAGTTTCCTGCTCAGTCCATCCTTAGAGAGTAGCTTCCTGCCCAACAATGCTAAGGATCTAAAGCCCTCATCTCGAGGCCACCGAGCAGCTTCCTGCTCGGTCCATTCCTAGCGAGTAGCTTCCTGCCCATCAACGCTAAGGATCTAAAGCCCTCCTCTCGAGACCACCGAGCAGCTTCCTGCTCGGTCTATCCCTAGCGGGCAGCTTCCTGTCCATCAACGCCAAGGATCTAAATCCCTCCTCTCAAGGCCACCGAGCCATCCCTAGAGGGAAGCTTCCTGCCCATCAACGCTAAGGATCTAAAGCCCTCCTCTCGAGGCTACCGAGCAGCTTCCTGCTCGGTCCATGCCTAGCGGGCAGCTTCCTGCCCATCAACGCTAAGGATCTAAAGCCCTCCTCTCGAGGCCACCGAGCAGCTTCCTGCTCGGTCCATCCCTAGTGGGCAGCTTCCTGCCCATCAACGCTAAGGATCTAAAGCCCTCCTCTCGAGGCCACCGAGCAGCTTCCTGCTCGGTCCATCCCTAGCGGGCAGCTTCCTACCCAACAACGCTAAGGATCTAAAGCCCTTTTCTCGAGGCCGCCGTGTAGCTTCCTGCTCGGTCCATCCCTAGCGGGTAGCTTCCTGCCCAACAACGCTAAAGATCTAAAGCCCTCCTCTCGAGGCCACCGAGCAGCTTCCTGCTCGGTCTATCCCTAGCGGGTAGCTTCCTGCCCATCAACGCTAAGGATCTAAAGCCCTCCTCTCAAGGCCACCAAGCAGTTTCCTACTTGGTCCATCCCTAGCGGGTAGCTCCCTGCCCAACAATGCTACGGATCTAAACTTTCTCTCGAGGCCGTCAAGCAGCTTCCTGCTCGGACCATCTGCAGTGGGTAGCTTCCTTCCAATCAATGCTGTGGATCAAATCCCTCACCATGAAGCAGATGAGTTGAAAGGAGGGTACCGACCTCCCTACAGTTAGCCCCTAATGCACGATAGCCATCTCTCCGGGAAAAGAAGGGCACCGACCTTTTGACACTTGGCAATCGTTCGACTCTACTCGATGAATAGTCGGCAAGTGTGGGAAGGGTAGACCTATGAGCTAAATGCACTTGAACAATGAGCAGACATTTGGGAAAAGAAAAAAGGAGTACTTTATTTATGATTCAAAAATAAATACAAGGTATTCCGGGCTCCTCGACCTTACAAAATGCCCGGAGGCTTACAAAATTTTGAAAAAAAAATCCCCAAGGAAGGAAAGCTCAGGCCGTCCGCTCGGGGAGGATCTTGCCCTGCTTAATGCCAGCCTCGAGGACCATAACTGCGACCTCTGGGTCGGTGCATCCACCAGCAGCGTCACCCCCAACGGCCTCCCCAACAACTTCCCCCTGCGGCTCCTCCTCGGCCATAGGATATTTAGCGCGGAGCTCGCTGATATAATTCCCCAGCATAGACTCCTTGATAGCGTTGAGGGCGCTGTGCCACACAACGGCCGTGGATTAGGCGAGAACGGCGTAGAATTGGTTCAACGCCTTGTACGCCTCTACGGCCTTCTTCGCCCGGCACTCGGCGAGCTTCACCGCGTCCAGAGCCATCCAGACATCCCTTTTGAGGGTGTCCCTTGACTTCTTCACCGAGTGATAGAAGCCGTTCACCTCCTTCAACTTGGCTTGAATAGACAGGTTGGACTCGTCCAGAAGCCGATGAGACTCCTTCAGCTTGGAGTTCGTCAGCCCTTCGGCGATCAGACTAGTGTCAAGGAGAGCCACCTTCTCCTCCGCTTTCCGCAGTTGGAGGCGGAGCTCCTCCTCCAATGTAACACTTTGAAATTTCGTTAGAATGTTTTTCGTGTTAATTAGCAATTTGTGCGTGTTATTTTATATGTGTACATAGGTTTATTAGTTATTTTTAGTCGGGTTACCCTAGTTGGAAAATTTTCCATTTTGTAGTGTACACTTGCACACTTAGCCATGTTGTAACCTAGGTTAAAGTGTAAGCCATTCTTTCCTTTCATGTTTCCTTGTTAATTCCCCACCATTTTAATCAAAACAAAACCCTTTTTGAAATTCTTTTAGCAATAGAAAAATGAGGAATGTTGGTTAGGTAAAAATTGACTTTTGTGACCTTTTCTCTCTCTCTCTCTTTTTCTCTTTCTCTCTTCTGAGCTCCAGCAGAATTCCAGCAGCAACAGCACCATATTTTCTTCATCTTTTCATTTCCCTTGAAGCCAAACAAAACCCTACACAAAACCCCTCACCTCCTTCACTCTAAAGCTTGGAAAAAGGGGTTGTTTTGGGTTTTTGGTGGCCAATCAGTGCAAGTGAGGGCAAGGGCTGGAGTTTTAGTTTCATTAGAATCTTTTGAAGGTATATAGCTCATATTTAACACTCCTTTTCATAACTTGTAGTAATTCTAGCTAAATATCACTTTTTGTGCATTGTTTGTGTGCTATTGAAGGGATTTAGTGATGATATGTTAAAATTGGCATTTTTATGGCTTCATTAGCTTGGTGATGAGTTATTAGGGTGGTTTTAAACTGGGGTTTTGCTTCAGGTTTCATAAAAATACCCTAAAGTTTCATTTTAGTGTAAAAGTGTGGTTTTTAAGTAGAAATAGGGCTTTGTTGGATCTGCTGCTACCCGGGTTGTTTCAGAATGAAATTGGATTTACTGTAGCATGTATAGGGGATATAGAGTGCACACACAGAACCTGGGAGCCCAATTCCCAAGACGGGCCGCTGGAATATTCATTCTGGCCGCAATTTGCAGCCAGATGGGTGAGTTGGGGATTGGGGTTTGGTCCACTGGAGTCTGCTGCTATGTGGAGTATTTTGGTATATATATTTTTATAATATCTGTTCTGTATCAAAATCTGGAGTTGAATACCCTATTTCCCGTATTTTAAATCTTTCGCGACACGCGTGATACTTGTGTGTGGGTTTGGGGTTTCTGCGTATCGCGACGCGTCGAAGTGGCTTCAGGCGTGTAATCACACGTTTTAGCGTATCGCGCACACGTGCGCTTGGTTTGCGACATGGGTTTCTAGTTGACTTTAAATGTCGTACTTGTATGGTTTTGAGCTTATGCGTGACACATTGTGAAATTCTAGGATTCGCAGGTGAGTGCGACGGACGCCGCGAAGAAGGAGAAACAAGTCGTCGGCTAGACCTAGCGCGAGACTACGATGAGTAGATTTAACATCTACGGGGATATCGCCTGCATGGCGTTCTATGTCAGGGCTGATGGGACCTTATAGCTACATTTCCATACATTGATTGTTTATGGCTACTATTTAGTGCATACCGCATTCCCTGCTATATGTATATAAACTAGAATTGATAGAACACCGCACCATTACTAACGATTTATATTGCACAAGCACTATCCTGCATGTTACACACAACCGTTAGTAATTGCCACGACACTCACACTGTAGAATTTCCATGATATTCATACTTGATGCATATATCCCATCGGATCATTATGCTGTAGCTCATCTTTATGTGACTTGACATGATATTCATACTTGATGCATATATCACATCGGATCATTATGCTGTAGCTAATCTTTATGTGACTTGACATGATATTCATACTTGATGCATATATCACATCGGATCATTATGCTGTAGATCATCTTTATGTGACCTGACATGATATTCATACTTGATGCATATATCACATCGGATCATTATGCTGTAGCTCATCTTTATGTGACTTGACATGATATTCATACTTGATGCATATATCACATTGGATCATTATGCTGTAGCTCATCTTTACGTAACTTGGCATGATATTCATACTTGATGCACATATCACATCATATTGACTTGCATATTGGTTTGGATTACATGTGATTTCTGGATTTGGGAACCGTGGCTATTTCAAATATGTAATCATTTAAAAACCCGGTTCCCTTGATATGATATTTCGGTGCGTCCACCCTATGTTTTCTCGGTGCTAGAGTGATGTATGAGAGAGAGGGCTGACCCGGACTGACGGATGCCCGATATGTATGAGAGAGAGGGCTGACCCGGACTGACGGATGCCCGATATGTATGAGAGGGGGGGCTGACCCAGACTGACGGATGCCCGATATATTGAGAGAGGGCTGACCCGGACTGACGGATGCCCGATATGTATGAGAGAGAGGGCTGACCCGGACTGACGGATGACCGATATAAGAGGATTTGCGTGTCGATGCTAGACACGAGTACTTATGATATTTGGGTGCCGATGTTGGGCACTCGTGATTCTCCGTGGTGTACAGGATTTGAGGGCCGATGGGAGTGTCGGCGTCTGGGTTGTTGGGATTTGGGGTGCGTTGATGGACACCGATTATATATTCTACGTTGACATTCCATGTAGATGTTTTACTTCCCATGCTTAGCATTCATTATTGTATCTCATCCTGTACTTATATTACCTGATAGAGCACTTGCATTATTATTGCACATACTGCTTATCACGCATTGATATCATCTGCCAGCATATGATAGAGTAGCGCAGCACGTGCATGCTCGCGATTACGTTTATATGTTATCTTTATTCACGAGTTGGCAACTCACTCCCGTTGTGCCACAGTGTTTGCAGGTTGCACTTCGGAGTAGTCGCGGTAGGCTGCTTTCTTACACCTTTTGACACAAATACCCCCACAGTTGGTGTACTAGCTCTTTTGCTGATAGGTGGGTTTTGTGCGGTATCTGTTTACCTTTCAGTTATGTACATTGTTGTATCTAGTATTCTCCATCTCCTATATATGTACTTGACTTAGAGATAGTGTGAGGACGATGATGTATATTATTTGTATTCTGGTGTCGAGCTCGTTGTGAGCCGACTTTACTTATGCAGTTTATTCTATCAGTGATGTTCTCACTTGTTGCTTATTTTCTTCGCTACGGCGTCGTATATTGCTATCTTGGTGATTGTTTACTTGGATCTCTTAACATTTAATAAATGCTTCCATTTAATGCTTAAAACACTCTATACTTTTACTGGTTTGATTTCTGTGTTTTCGATTCACTTAGTCGCGTTACGCCTGTAGACGTTACGTGGTTAAGTGCCGGTCACGGGCCAAATTTCGGGTCGTGACATCCAACTTGGAGGACTCACCCGTCTTTTTCATAGCCAGGGCTACCTCCTCGGACTCCATGGCGATGAGGAGCGCACAGTGGTAGAGGACCTGAAGAAAGCAACAAACGGGTTAGAAAGCTCAAACCGAGAAAACATGACTTAAAATAATTTCTGAGAAAAGCCAAGAACCGACCTGAGCCGCCTCTTGGGCTATGGCGGCCACCTGGGCCTTCATGGACCCCCGGGGTATTTTAACCCTGGCCGACTGCTCCATGTCAGAAAGAAGGATGTTGGCGACCGAGATCCCTGAGGGCACCTCAATGCAGAAGTCACCCTCCTGCACTGGGGTCTCGGAAGGAGGCGACCGGGAGACCGTTCGCTTTTGCTTCTTGAGGAGGCTTCAGGGGGCTCGGCCTCTTCCTCCTCCTCCTCTTGCACCTGGGGAGCCGGGTCCCGCGAGTGCTTATGGCTCCCCCTGCGGCGTTCTTTTAGAACTCGGGGAGCAGCGGAAGGCTTTGACGGGGGAGTTGTCCTTGGGGCCGAGCTCTGACCAGGTCGGGACGAGCTTGTGCCCCTGGCCTTCATCCCTTAGGTCTTGGCGGCCAGGGCGGCCAGGATTTTTGCTCGGTCCATGGGCTCTGCAAAAAAGGAACATACAAACAAAGGGAGTTACCAACACAAAAACAGCAAAGGAAACTTGATAAAGTCTAAACAGATCGTCGAAAGCCCTAACTTACCCAAGAAACACGCAGGACTGAATGCAGCCCAGCTCAATGCCTGCTCGGATAGCAGGACATCCGCCTGTTGGATCGGCTCCCACTGGGACACCACCTTTGCTTCGGGGGAAGTCGACTGATTTGCCCTCGGGCAGTTGGCCCTGTGCCACTGTGTAGGCATAGGACAATCCTCTCCCTCGGACGGCCCAACGAATATAAACTTCTCCTTCCATTCATGGATGGAAGAAGGGACGACTACTACCCCCGACCCGTCCACTCCACCCTTGCGATTTTTGAACGAGAAATACACCCATCTTAGCTCATCCTTACTGGTGCTGGGGTGATTCTTATAACACAGGAAAGAGACAAGGAGAGTCAAGATGAAGGGGATATTTTCAAGTTTTAATTGGACCAGAAACCCGAGGAGAATTCTCCACAAGTTCAGTGCTAGCTGACCCGGGGCGAGATGAAAGCAACGGAGCACCCCACAGACTTTAGTTGGGAAGGGCAGATGCATTCCTTCTCGGAACGCTTCCAAATACAGGGTAATCTACTTGCCTTGCACCTCGTCTGCCCGCTCGCCCTCTATAGCTAAACGGATGGAATAGTTAGAGGGGATGTGGAATCGAGCCCGAATTTCGGAAAGCTTGTCTAGACTCTTCAAAACAGAGGGCGCATCACAGGTGCGCACCTCGGGGGCCTTTGTCGCTGCCCTACGGCGAGCGAAAAGGGAGGCCCTGACTCTATGGGGCAAACCTGACACAGAGGATGAAGAAGAAGAACCCTCTTGGCTATCTGAAGCCAAAGAGAAGGAAGACCCACTGGACTCGGCCCCAACAACAGGAGCCTCATCGCCCGACTTTACCCTTACTATCTCTACGGACTCCTTAGATGAAGACATCAAACCTGATTCAAAGGAAGGGACTCACCGAGGTAAAATCAACATAGGATCCGATCTAAAAGAAGGAGTGCCAGGCAATTTTCAGCAATGAAAGAGAATTTGAGCAAAATATCAATCCTAGGATGGTCCCCTCCTATTTATACACCCCAAAAGGGAACATCCTATGACCATGATTGATTCCCGCCAAAACGAAACGTCGTGCCCAGCGACCGGCAGGGCTCCATGTGGCGATCGGCCATTGGGGATGTCTTTTCGACATCAGGAGTTAGAGACAGCCTGTCACTTCGGCCAACCGACGTCCGACACGTGGCCCGTACTAACTGGCGATCGGCTGGAACGCCGCCCCCTCTTTAAAGCGCGATCATTTCATTAATCCGCTGATGCCATCGGGGATATGCGCAAAAATTTAGGCGAACGATAAGGCGACACGTGGGCCCAAAGATCGAAACGACGTAACCACCAAACGCCATGCCATTCCCAGGCGATCCACATTATAATTCCTTGGCCCCAAAATGAGCAAAAGTGAAACCGAGCAAGCTACTCTCGACCCGATCAATGAATAGGTCGGAACGAGAGTGGGGGGGCTAATGATGATGCTCATAAGTGACGTCTCCTCAGATTACGACACATAGCGGATGACGTGTCTTGAAGGCTATGGGGGTGGAATAAATGAGTTGCATCGGAGACGTTCCTCGGGATCCCCTTC
Organism: Agapanthus africanus; assembly: GCA_030015575.1. Taxonomy (NCBI): domain Eukaryota; kingdom Viridiplantae; phylum Streptophyta; class Magnoliopsida; order Asparagales; family Amaryllidaceae; genus Agapanthus; species Agapanthus africanus. The sequence continues at coordinate 222,765,726 of JASDDO010000028.1, read as the reverse complement.
TCGAGGAACGTATCTGGCCTTTCGGGAGACCTCCCTGAATACATTCCACCTTCACCTAGGAAACTACCAACAGCTCATTTTTGAGCTTTCTCAGTCTCCTTGCTCGTCTCCGAGCTGTCTGACTTGCCGAGCTTCCTCGGTCTCCCAGCTCGTCTCCGAGCTCCTGACGTGCCGAGCTTCCTCGGCCTTCCCCAATCAACCAAGAGCGTGGATCCCATGTGCCCCGCAATGGCTCCACGTATATTGCCAGGACGAGATATCCGCCTCCCTACAATCCGCGTCCCACACTAGCGCATCCCCCTATTAATGGGCATATCCCCTCATTAATGAGCGCATCCCGCCATTCAAGACGAGAATAATGCTGGGGCGTAACTGACGGCGGTGATCTCGCACCTGCTCGCTTCACGCGACTTCTATATAAACCCCTCTCTCAGACGACTCAGGTATCTCGAATTTATTTCCAATACGCCGCTACTCTGCACCTATACCTCAGCTCTAACTTGATCGTCGGAGGGTCCTACGGTGGTCACCCACCCTGGGACTTCTTTGTAGGTAGTTCGGCGTCCAACACCAACCCATTAAGATCCACACTCAATAACTACCAATCAAATCTCAGCTGTCAAAGACCGCCATCAAAGGATCGACGGAGGACAACATCTGAAGGAGATCCCGGCCTCTATCAAGAAGATACAACACAAGGTATGGAAAATTGCTGAAGCTATAAGAAGAGGAGAATGGGAAGTCGGGTAAAGGGATAAGGATATGGATATATCTTGGGTTGGCACAACTTGGACTTTTCAATCGTCTGACTATATATTTTGGGCATCGCCCATTTCTCTCCATTTTTTACAATATATAAAATTAAAACAACACCGGACAACTATATAGAGCAGTTTATGTTTTTTCTTGCAATGCCCCCATCGCTGGAAAAGCTAAAGAGAGATCATTTTAAATTTCTTTCTGATATTTAGTATCCATTTCGCTAAATAATCAGGAAAAGATGCGCCGGCTTTCTGTAGGGAAACATGTGTATCGATTTCTCAACTCTTATAACTGAAAATAGTTATGATTCTAATTATATAAGAGCACTGAAGAAGGCTGGTCCGTTGAGCAGGGATTAAATGCATTATAGTTTATTATAGCTTTTATCAACTCATGGAATCATCGTCTTTATTAAAAATATATAGCGAAGTACATGCTACATATATAAAGAAGACGAAGTACATTCTAGGGATCGCCTACATTGTGCAGGACACATGACATCATATTATTCAGTGACCCATGTCCAACTTTATTTTGCAAGAAATGTATGCCGCTTCGTATATTTTCATGCAAAAGAAACAATCAATCCTAATTACATACTGCTGTTGTAATTAGCAGTTAAAATAATTGTTAAGGATTGTAATTTTGGAGGAAAACATTATCATTATTATTGATTGAAAATTAAAGTTAATGAATGCAATGCGTGTGTATAGAGAGAGAGGGATGAGCCGACGACCACTTTTTAAAAAATGAACTATCGTCCCAAAACACACACACACACTGAAAGGTTCCTAGGCACTCTAGTGAGGTCTCACAAGGCATCGAACATGCCAATTTAAAAAAAATGGTGCCGAGAAACCCTAGACTACGGATCTTAGACTAGATGTTTAGGCGAAAAGATAATCTAGTTAACAAATTAACTAAAAGTTAGGATGCTAGAACCTTTGTAGATCCGGTTCCCCACTTCCTTAGCTCCACGTGGGTGTGCTCTCGCTGTCCATCACGAATCCTAGACTCATTCGTCGGCTTCATCGGAAAAACGGGCGAGCAAGGTCGTCGGCTTCGTGTCAAAGACGATCTACGTCGAGGTTGCACAAGATCAAGCTCCGACTTCACCAAGTTGTGAAACTTGTGAAGAAAACACCCAAAACCACTTGGCAAGAGGTAGAGGATGAAGAAATAGGAGGTGGGTTCACTTTAGATTTGGATTTCACTCACTTTTTCTTAAGTTGCCATTGATGGTATCTTGTTTTCTCTCTTGAAGAAGAAGGAGAAGAAGAAGCTAGAATATGATAAAAGTGTTATTCAAAATAGAAAAGAAAACAATATTTATCATATCCTAACCATGGTCAAGTGTAGAGAATAGACCATGGTTAGTGGGAGTGGTTAGGGTTAAGCATGAAGACAAAATGGCATCATTAGAAAAAGCTTCATGAAGCTTCACCATTCTTCATGATAAAATGAAACCAATTTGTTTTCATAAATCCATTTAAATAAATAATAAATGGATAAAATAATAAGTGAATAAAATATAAACCCTAACCACTTGCATAACCATGGTTTCATTCTTTACACAAAGCCAAAACCACATGCATCATCAAACATGATACATGCAAGTGTACACAAAACATATCACATATACAATGTGCACATCAAGTGAGAAAAATCCGTTTAAAGTGAACCAATACTAGTTAACGCAAAGTAATATATCAAATATATAATTATACATTAAATCATTAAATCAACACTTGATTCAATGATCCGGTCATGTCGCACATGACCGACTAGTATTCAATGTATCGATTTATCGAATCTATGATTCGATAACTAGGTCATATCGAATATCACCAATCGAAACATATATCGCGAGAATGAAATGCGGTATCACATACACGCATCATTCTCGGTCCTGCACATATCTCATATGCGCTCCTATTTCGTTTCGCTTGAGCCAGGAAACCTCTGTGTAGGACTCTAAAGACTCGTCAATACGCCGGTAGCAGATGATGATCATATCAAGCACCCATAAGCCGCAAGCGGTCTGCTAAACGTAACGGCCACCCGGGTATTGAGCGATCAGAAGATCGACGAGCTAGCCCGCTCACACTCCTGTGAATCCAACCAGTAACACTTACCGTACAGTCCAGTCTCTTCGTCTGATATGTCGCATATCAAGTCTAGGGGTGGTAAACGTCAGACCCCAATAACCCGATAAGTCGTGCCGATATGAGGCTCATAACGGGTCGAGAAACTACTGGTAACACTTACCAGCAAATCTCTGATCAGCCCTGGCCAGGGACTTCCCTGTTACGGCCAATCGAGCACAGCGCAACATCAACCCCCAATACCGGGAGAGACGAAACCCCTCCTATCGCTCATTGCCTCCATGTGACTCGGGACTGTACCCAAAGACCACCATTTTGCACGCCCTCATGGACATGGTAAGGTGGAGATCAAAGCACAGTGGGAATCACACAAGACTCCATGACGATCTCGGGTCTACAGACTAACCTGTACAAGTGTCACCTGAGAACTGCCATCTGACGTGAGGTATAATACCATCTGGGAGTTCTCGGCGAGTCCGTCCAGTGTACCCAGTCTCCACTGAGCACCCGTATACCATCTCTGATGTCAAACACCAATGGATATGGGATCATCCATCACCCATCTCATGGGTCGAGAAGCGTATACGCTAGTCTACTCTGGTATATCGATGCCCCGTCTTGATACACCCACGACTAGGGACCTTAAAGGATGTACTTATGGACTACCATGTCCCCACTAGTATGATCTGCATCACAGTCCAGGTAGTCAAGTACATATCCTAAGGGCTTTACCAACATGTAACTATAAGACAGTATAAAGAGACTAGTGTACATGTTAAGATAAAGAGTAACCAGATAGCATACTATCATATCGAGCAAGAAAGTCATCTCTATATATGTCCAAGCATCCAATATAATATACATCATCTGTACAATACTGGCCTCTAGGGCATACATACAACTAACAATCTCCCACTTGCACTAGGGCCAGCTGCTGTAGTATCGCATACCGAGCATCCCGAAGAGTCTCTCAAACTGTATCTGGGGAATGGCCTTCGTGAGTGGATCCGCCGTGTTGTTCTTCGTGTCAACCCTCCTGACCTCGATCTCCCGGCGATCAACTATCTCCCGGATCAGGTGATACCGCCTCAGAATATGCCTGGATCGCTGATGGGACCTGGGTTCCTTGGCCAAAGCCACCGCTCCATTGTTATCGCAATACAAAGGTTGTTTCGCCCAATCAGAGCAAAGCTCTGTTTGAATTCAAAATTTAAATTTTTGAAGCAACGCTTCAAGTCTCAGGCGCAACGCGCCGCGTGTCTGGCGCTAATACATCAGCGCAGCGCCCAAGAAGGCGCACCCAATCAGAGCAAAGCTCTGTTTAAAGGAAGAAACGCTTCAGATCCTTTGCGCTGCGCGCGACGCGCCACGTGTCCAGCGCAGATACATTAGCGCAGCGCACCCAATCAGAGCAAAGCTCTGTTTAAAGGAAGCAACGCTTCAGATCCTTTGCGCTAGCGCTCTGCGCCACGTGTCCAGCGCAGATACATTAGCGCAGCGCACCCAATCAGAGCAAAGCTCTGTTTAAAGGAAGCAACGCTTCAGATCCTTTGCGCTAGCGCTCTGCGCCACGTGTCCAGCGCAGATACATTAGCGCAGCGCGCCCAATTAGAGCAAGGCTCTGTTAAATGAAGCGCCGCGCTGCGCTCTGAGCTGTGCGACACGTGGCAACACAGTTGCGCTGCGCGACACGTGTCAGCGCAGATGCGCTAGCGCAGAAAAAGGGGCTAAGTGCCAAAGGCAATTTAGCCATGCAAAATTATATGCACTTGATAACAACAAATTAAAATACGATGCACAAGCACAACAAAGAGTTCAAATAAAAAGAACACTTAACAGATAATAAAATACTTAATCAAAACATTTATTTATTATTAAATCTAAAAAAGATCACCGAATACGGGATCAGAGAGACAAGGGTTCACAAAAAGAAAAAGAAAATTATTCAGCTCCCTCTCCGCCTTCTCCATCGCGTCGAAGCGGCGATCTTCCCGAGGGGTAGCCATCCAACGGTCGACGCCGCATTCCTGGGAGAAAGTGGCGATGACGACTCGACGAGCCCGTATCTGGCTCAGCCAGTGGAAAGAGCAGTCCCTCAAGGGTTTGGTGATCAAGTGCGCTTCGAGAAAGCACTCGATCTTATCTTCGGCGGCATCCAGCATTGCTGAGGACATCTCTGCTGGAGGAGGGGGAATGTCGGCGAGCGCCGAGGCAAGGATCATCCGAAGCCAAATGGAATTCGGAGGGAGAGGAGACCCCACACGAGTCAAAAGCTCGTGCATTGCAGCGTCGCATTGCTCGTCCGAGAGAGAAGGGTCCACCAAACGTGCAGCAAAACGGGGAACGATGTCCCGGATCGGCACCTCCCATGGTTGTCGGCGGGCATGAGGGCGGTTGCAAGCCATGATCGAAGAAGTTCTCTGAAAATGAGAGAAGAAAAGGCTCAACCTTGAGTTATATATATAGACCCAAGCACAGAAAATTCTGTGCACAATGAAATCATTGCCAAGGCCCGAGAAATCAGAATTTTAGAAATACAAGTTTGACTTGAAAAGAGGAGATGAAGCGGCGCTTCTGATTCTCCAAAATTTAATAAATGAAGCAACGCTTCAGATCCTCTGCGCTGAGCGCAACGCGCCACGTGTCAGGCGCAGATGTATCAGCGCTGCGCCCAAGAAGACGCGCCCAATCAGAGCAAAGCTCTGTTTAAAGGAAGCAACGCTTCAGATCCTTCGCGCTAGCGCTCTGCGCTCTGCGCTGCGCGACACGTGTCAGTGCAGATGCGCTAGCGCAGTTGCGCTGCGCTCTGAGCTGCGTGACACGTGTCACGCGCTGGGAAATCTGCGCCAAACTAAATTAAGATTTTTAAGAAATCTTTTCTGTTCTTGTTGGAACAAGAAGATTTCCTTCTGCAAAGCAGAAGCCCTTGGATCAAAGATCCAACGGTAGAGAAAATTCCCCAAATCACTCAGAGGATGATCTCTTTAACAAATTTAACTAATTTGTGAGCACTATAAAAAGGACCTTAGGCCTCAATTCAAAGGCATCGAGATTTCTCTTGAGAATTCAAGAACTTTAAACAGAAAGAACTCCGAGAAAATTTCAAGAAAAAGGTAAAAAACCTTCATGGATTAGAAGAAATTCCTTCTAAAAAGACCATTAGTCTAAAAAAAAATATAAGATCAATGATCTTTATATAAAAATAAAAATAAAAAAACAGTGCTTTGCACTTCTTGTGAACCTTCGGTTCTTTAAAAACGATAAAAAAAATATAATAATAAAAGAATAGTGCTTTGCACTTTTACGAACCGCTGGTTCTTCGAATAAAGAAGAAATTTATTTTTCTTTGATCTAATTTAGATCAAGAACTTAAACAGTGCTTTGCACTTCCCTTCTTGAATCTAAAAAGATTCTTAGTGCTTTGCACTTCCAAGTTGCGCCGCTGCGCTCTTAAGAGAGCGCCACGTGTCGGCCATAAAACCACTTGCGCTAAGCGCCCTTAAGATAGAGTTTTGCTCTCTGGAATTGGCGCAACTCGCTGAGAGCGCGCCACGTGTCAGCAGCGCAACAGTGCATTGCACTGCGCTAGTGCGCTTGCGCTCATCAGAGCACGACACGTGTCACCACCATATGGACTTGCGCTTATTACTTAGCGCAAAGCGCAGATGCATTAAAAAGGGCCAAGCCCAATTAAGAGAAGGCCTAACAGGCTCAATAAAGCGCAAATGCATTATTTTAAGGGGCAGAGCCCAAACAAGAACAGATGCTTTGCATCATTTATAAATGGGCAGAGCCCAAACAAAATATTCAGAATGCTATGCATTTTAAAAAAGGGGCAAAGCCTAAACGAAGTAGATGCTTTTGCAAATGGGCAGAACCCAAAATAAACTGATACTATATATCTTTTGTGAGTAGAGCCTAAATAAAAAATGCAATGCAAATAAAGTGTTGAAATGGACTTAGCCCAATCGTGGCCATAAGTCCTTAAATTAAATCGACTGAGCAAAATGGCTCTCCTAAATCAATTTACATCCGGTTCGAGGGTACATCTCTGAACTCCTCTGACACCCATCGTTGTAATCCTTCAACGACGTCAGAGAGGTGACGGGTCCCGACGACTAAACATTCAAATGGACTGCGGGGTCCTTAAACTCGTGGACCGGAACGTCCTTAAACTAATGTTGGACCGAAACGTCCTTAAACTAATGTTGGACCAGAACGTCCTTAAACTAATAATGGACCGAAACGTCCTTAAACTAATGTTGGACCGAAACGTCCTTAAACTAATAACGGACCGAAACGTCCCTAAACTAACATCGGACCGAGACGTCCCTAAACTAATATCGGACCGAGACGTCCTTAAACTAATATCGGACCGAAATATCCTTAAACTAATGATGGACCACTACGTCCTTAAACTGGCGACGGACCGAAACGTCCTTAAACTAATAATGGACCACCACGTCCCTAAACTGGCGACGGACCACCACGTCCCTAAACTGGCGCAATGGAGCCCGAATGCTCTTTCGTCGGATCTAAACGGTCCCGCCTAAGTTGATCTTAGCTCCAAATGTGGTTAATGTGTCCTTAGATATTTAAATAAACAATAAAACTCCAAATTAACTTTGGTTCAAGGGTACATCTCTGAACTCCTCTGACGCCTGCCGTTGTAATCCCTCAACGACGTCAGAGAGGTGACGAGTCCCGACGACCAGATAATTAAATCAATCACTATGTCAAGTCGATCGTAGTCCAAAACAGGACTAACGTATCCTTGACGAACGTTTAAGCTGATCTTAACCGCAACGCGACTAATGCATCCTTAAACTGAAAACACCCAACCCAAATCTAAGCAAACACGGATTTGGACTAATCCACGTCCTACGGGCGACGGCATTACCCAGTCTCCGTATACAATCCACGGGCAACCACAAATAAAACAAACATACACGACACGAAGTGAAATTCTGGAGAAGGAGAAAGTTGTTACCGCGATGCGGTAGCGTAATTAACTGCAGGGGCTTGCGCCTGCAGGGAAGAGTGTCCCCACAATCAAAAACCCCTCATCCTGAGGGGGAATCTGACGAAGTCTGCTACATCGGCCGCATCCGTCTAAACCTCCGATCCACGGTGCCATAAATCAACTTGGTATCTTCGGAGAGATAAACGGATAAAACCAAATAGCATCTGCCCCGAACCTCAGTCACGGACGCGAAGTCCGGGCCGCCTTTCGGAGGGGAACAGATTCTGGCACGCCCGGTGGGACCTTTTCCTCTTTCCACTCCACACTTCGTGTGTCGTCTTCGCGAACCCATCGCGGTTTGTTAAATGGTTGCCTTCGGATTTCAAATTGCTAAGATTTGGTTTCTTGTCTGGCGCAGAACTCAAGCATCCATGGATTCCCACTGCACCAAATGCACGAAGCACCACTGCAACGGACGCTCCACCTCACCGAGAGGTGTAACATATAGGCCCCAAGCGGCCTCTTTCCTTACTCTGCCGGTAGAGCAGGTGACCCAGGCCACCACCGGCCTATTTTTCGGGACCATGGTCCCACCTACAAGCTTCTCTATGCCGATATCCGTACCTGAAGCTAACAAGAAGTCAGTGTTCGACCGGCTCACTGCCACCACGACCCCTGTCAACGGGTCGCCTGCTACTAAACCGACAGCCTCCGTTTTCACCAGGCTAGGTCAGAACTATAAAGTGGCCGTCCCAAAGAGGGCAACGGCCGCTGCTTTGGAAGTCGTTAAAGCGGCTTCTCCCATCAGAGAGTCGGTCTTCACAAGATTGACGGTTCCCACTCCTCCCCCAGTTGGTCAAAAAGCATCAGTCTTCGATAGGCTGACGTCGACAGTTACCCCACACCCAAACAGGGGGTAACAAGAAACTATCTCGATTTCCGAGCCAGTCCCAACGGCTCGTCGTGCGCGACGTCGCCATTGGCAGCGAGTAAGGAAAGCAGGGAGCAACTTCCCCTCAGGGTTAACCCCACCTGCTCCAGCGGTGGAGGTCAATGCTGCTGTTCCAACTGGGAACAGCTTCGAATTGCTGAGGAAGGTGAGAAAGAACTCTCCGGTTGCTACATTGAAAAGGTCTCCTCCGCCCATGGAAAAAGCTCCGGAGACGAAGCAGGAACAGCCCCCTCAACGGCTGTCGTCAAAAATTTATAAAGTTTGGCGGAGGGTTCAAGACTCCGTGATTGACTCAGACCACTTCCGTCGCCAGAAAGGGGCAAAGGTGGAAAAAGACAAGAACCGTCCCATTAAACAGCAGGGGGCAACAAATGCTAGAATGCCCGCTTCAACGGCTCCTTCAACCTCAAAGGTCCATAAAAGGAAGAGGCCAGAAAAAGCTCCCATGACACTGACAAAGTTTAAAAACGATGAACCTAAACGCCCCAAGTCAGGGGGCATAACAGTTCATACGGTCTATATGGCTTCGGGAAAGGAAGAAAGTCGTACTTCTACGGGTCACCGACCGCTTACCCGGTCAGTGACCAGGTCTCAGGAGCAGCAACAAAAGCTCCAGGAGATGATGACTACAATGGCTGCACTCACGGGGCCAAAAGAGAATCCTGAGACGTCCTTAGATGAACGCCAAGAGGAAGAGACCGACGCTGAGTTCCTCCGCCGAATACTGGAAAAGAGAGACAAAGAGGCTGCTGAACAAGCAGCCAATATACAGCGTATGGGCCTCCTCTTCCAGGACATGATAGGGATGATGATACAACCAGATCCCCCAACTGAAGAACCCCCGATTGTCCTTGGGGATGATAAGGGAGAAACATCAAACCCTCAGCCCGTTCTATCAACAGCTAAAGAGGATACAATCTCTAAGACTGATCTGGACGAATACATAGCCCAGCAAATAAGGGTTCATCAGGCGGCAGAAGCAGCCGGACACGTTGTGAAAACGGGGCGACCGTATCCAGGCTGGTATGACCAAATCAGGTACCCGCCGGGCTACACAATCCCCAAGTTTCATGTCTACAAAGGGACCGGCAATCCCCATCAACATGTGGCCCAATTCAGGGCTCTTTGCGGTAATACCGGCAGCGACGACAAGCTTTTGCTTCGCCAGTTTGTTGGGAGTTTATCTGATACGGCGTTTGAATGGTATTCTGAGCTTCCCAACGACTCTATAAAAACCTTTGCGGAGATGGAGCTACTCTTCACCCAACGCTTTGCAAGTGCCAGTGAGCGTACCCCGATGACGGCACTGATCAATGCCAGGGTAAAACCCGGCGAGACATGGGTTCAGTATGCTATACGGTGGCGAAATCTATGGTCGAAGTGTGAACAACGCATAGAAGAAGCTCCATCGGTGGGAATGTTTGTTGGAACCTTTGATCCACAAGCAACCATCTCACAGTTCATGATGTTCTTCAAGCCGACTTCCTTCCAGGCTTTGATCGACAAATTAGCGCAGATAGACCAGATGGGCCATAAACCCCCTCTCCCGAAGCCGGACCCCCGAAACGATAAAGGAAAGGGAAAAGCGATCATCGTCGCTAATGCCCAACAACAACCGAACGACTCGAAGCCGGTTGCTCGTCCAAACAATACGCGCCCATACGTATCCCTTGAGGACAGGATGGGACGTGCTTACTCCTTCCCTCGTGATAAAACAAGGAGGCTATTCGAGCTGGCATTGCGCAACAGGCTTATAAATCTGCCAGATCCAAAACGTCCGTCACAACCGAGTGACGTCAACGAGCCCAATTACTGCCCTTATCATCGAGTGCTAGGCCATCCGATTGAGGATTGCTACGTTTTCAAGAATTGGCTTGAGAACCAGTACCGTCAGGGCAAATTTGTGCTATCTGACAAATGGAAGGTGAATCCCCCGCAGCCCCACACCTCTAAGGGGACGAATACGCCGGGGGCAACATGCTCTGTTATAGAAGAAACTCCCTGGGAGGTTGTATTATCAGCTAAAACGAGGAGAATGCTAAATGATCTTCAGACCTGTCCAGCGGTCAAGTGGAAGAACCCCTTGGAACCGCAGGTTATTGAAGGGATGTTGAAGCCACGACCGATTCCGAATACCGATGGTGGCAGTTCAAGCGCTCATAGTCAGCCGTCAAAATCTTCGAAAAAGAAGAAGAAGAAATCTAAGAAGCCCGTTAAGCCTGGTGACAAGCGCACGGACTTACAAAAGCAAATCGATGCGCTGGATGAGTACAACCAAAAAGCGCGGACTCCCATTACGCTCCAAGATTTCCTTGATCACGTCTTCCAAAAAGAAGTTGAGGGAGAAAGTTCATCGAACGAATCCGAGGGGTATGTGGCGAGCTGTCATATGATCTCTCATTCAGTCACAAATGATGAAGAGACCTCTGGCACTGAGACGCTGGGGGCAAATGCCGAATCAGGAACCCCAGGGTTACCAGTTGAAATGATTAGCGCGTTTCTTAATGAAGCTCGGTCGAAAAGCAAGGCTGATCGAGAACGCGAGACGGCTATATTCGAAAGGGCCAAGCGTCAGCGACTTGAGGAAGGAGCCGAAATGATCGCGCTGGAGCAAAATGCCTTCGACGCTGACAAAAGCCAATTCAAGATAAAAAAGAAGTTTGCTAAGGCCATATCGATGGGCATGAAGCTACCACCCTCTGAAGAAAAAGTTACTGGCGTAGTAGAAATGCACCCCTCTTATTGCTTATACCACCAGAAGGTCTCGCATTCCACCCAAGATTGCAAAGCTTTCAATGGATGGTGGCAAGGATACGTCGCTAATCGACAACGCTTTAAACGGGAAAAGCGTAAAATTCGTAGGGAGCAAAGAAATACGACTAAAGAACTTGAAAGAACTGCCGGCAATTGTCACATGGTTAACACTACCAGGTCACAAGTGCCTACATTTGGGAGCGACTCCGATGAAGAGCTAGAGCTTGGCCCCCTCTTCGAAGAATCCACTTCGGGAAAAGAAAAAGAACTGAAGGCCTGCGAGAATATACAGCTGCGCAATCGAACATTACCCGAAAAGAACCTCGGACCCTTGAATAAGAAAAACAAAGGGAAAGAGAAGGTCTCTGAAGACATCGCTTTGGATGACCAAGTTGCGGAAGAGTTAACCGCCAAGAATCCCCCAAAAAGGAATAAAGTAGATTACAATATCTTGGCGCATCTGAGAAAGCTACCCTCACAACTCAGCATTCTCGACGCCCTATTGCTATCGAAAGAAGCGAGGGATTCTTTGATTAAGGCCCTACAAGATCCGGACCAGTTCCAAGCCTTCTTAGCCGAACAAAAGATGAAGGATGAATTGGAAGAGGTGCACACAGCCGACGTTGTTTTTGGTGATGAAGACCTTCTCCTCGGGACGTGTGAACACAATCGCCCCCTTTATGTCTCAGGATACTGCCATGACATAAAGATAGGAAAAATCTTGGTCGATAACGGATCGTCTGTCAATTTACTCAATGTGCGAGTGTTAAAGGAGATTTGCATGAGTGTCCAACACCTCGCCCGGGACAAAATCACCATCTCCGGTTTCGACTCTCAATCCTCAAAGACTCTTAGATCTGTGATATTGACGCTACGCTTCGGGGTGCTCGTCACAGACATCAAATTCCATGTTATAGACGCCAAGACGTGCTACAATGCTCTGCTCGGCCGACCATGGCTACACGAGTACAATATCATCCCTTCTACACAGCATCAGTGCATGAAGTATTCTAGGGACGGCCTCGAGTACACAGTGGCAGGAGAGTTGAATCCGTTTTCCGTGAACGAAGTTCGCAAGTATGAAGATGCCAAATACTTCTTACCGAGTTTCGAAGACACGGAAAGGTGTCACAAACCGGAGAACAAAACTAACGCAACCATCCCTGTCTTCGGCAGTGACACCGAGGAAGAGGAGGATATAATTTATTCAGGTCCATCCCAATCCACCAGGCCAGGACCATCCGTTCCTTCACTAATCTTCGGCAGTGATTCAGAGGATGAAGTTCATGCTGTATTCCCTGCTCGGCCTGCAATACGGGTTTCCGCTGATGAAGAGCGAAGTCTGCAGATAACCATGGTGCCGCTTAAACATTACAAAGAACTGGATGCACTCAACGCCAACAGCGTAGAAGAATTGCACACATTCTATATTCCTCCCAGACGAAAAGGCGAGAAGGCAATCCTATTCTACCGTTCTGAAGGAAACAAGGTGGAAAAGGAAATTTGGCATGGCGCGGATCCCACGCTCGACGGGCTTCAGCCTATTCGTCTTCCCAGATATTATACCGAAGGTTTGAAGAAACTGCTGAAACGCCAGAGGATGTCCTTCATACAGACCGTTAGAAAAGCCAAATTCTATGACAAGGTCTGGAACGTTCCCGGGACTCAATGCAAACTGCCTAACGGGAGAACGGAAACAAAAGGGCTTGGGTACATCCGGCCAAAGAAACGGGAGCTAGTAAACAGCTGTTATGCCATGTATGACTTCGATGAAGAGGCGGACGCTCAATGGGAGGACGCTAATCCTGAATCAGCAAAAGTTCCTGACACAAAACCGCCCAGTCCATCGTCTAAAGACCAGGTGAGCAAACTTATAAAGGATGCGAGTCAAAAAGCCCGAGATGATCACGATCGTGAAATGGCAATCTATGAGAAAGCCAAGACACAGCGTCTCCTTCGACAGGCAGTAAAGAACGAAGATGCTGCCCCACGTCAGCCTGCTACGAAAAGGGTTCGACGCGAAAGCGAAAACAGGTCGAATGGCCGAAAAGGTGCTCGACAACCACAAAGCAGAGCTAAGAAGCCACGCATCCGAGAGTCGAGCGTTATTGACCTAGCCCTCATGAAGAAAATGGGTCGAGCATACTCATTTCCTCGGAACAGAACACGGAAAATACTTGATCTTGCTCTAAAATATCAAATGCTTACACTGCCAAAGTCTAAACACCCTGAGCAAGCAGGCGAGGTCTCCAACCCAAATTATTGCTCTTACCATCGAGTAGTAGGGCATCCGCTTGAAGATTGTTTCACCTTTAAGAATTGGGTTGAGGACCAATATCAGCTTGGCAAATTTGCGTTGTCTGACAGTTGGAGGGTAGCGCCGCCGCAAAAGCACGAACCCGAAAACACAAGGATAGAACCAACTCCGCATTGGGATTGGCAGAAAATTCGCACCTGCCATGTGATAACAATATTAAAAGAAAGGTCCGAGGACATGAACAACCTCCCTTTGTGCTTTGAAAGCGGCAGCGATGAGGTAATCTCAGAATTTCCCCCAGCTCCGAAAAAACTGGAGGATGGAATCCATACCACTGCAGATAGTCTCAAGAAAATTGAGTTGGGGACGGCAAATGACCCGCGACCGACATTCATCAGCGAGCTGCTATCTGAAGAAAAGGTGGCTGCATTAAAGGATGTGCTTTTACAGCACAAAGATTGCTTTGCGTGGAACTATTCCGAAATGCCGGGACTAGATCCAGAAATTGCTGTACACAAATTGGCGATATCCCCGGACATCAAGCCGGTCAAACAAGCGCCGAGAAGAATGCGACTCGAGCTTGAGATGAGCATCAACGCCGAAGTCAAAAAGCTGATAGACTCTGGCTTCATCCAGGAAGTTCAATACCCTGAATGGATTGCCAACATCGTCCCAGTGATGAAGAAAAATGGGACGGTGCGTATATGCGTGGATTTTCGGGATCTTAATAAAGCCTGCCCGAAAGATGATTTCCTAGTGCCAGTCACTGAACTTATGATAGACAATACATCCATTCATGAGGTTTTCTCCTTCATGGACGGCTCGTCGGGGTATAACCAGATAAAAATGCATCCCGAAGACCAGAAGCACACAGCCTTCAGGACTCCTCTTGGTATATTTTGTTATAAAGTGATGCCCTTCGGTTTGAAGAACGCCGGTGCTACTTATCAAAGGGCCATGACAAAGATCTTCGACGACCTTATACACGAAATCCTTGAATGCTATATCGACGATCTCGTGGTTAAAAGCAAATCATACGAAGAACATCTCGAGCATTTGAAGACCGTATTTCAACGCCTTCGGCAATACAATTTGAAGATGAATCCTCTTAAATGTGCGTTCGGGGTTTCCTCGGGCAAGTTCCTGGGATTCATCGTCCGACACCGAGGTATTGAGATAGATCCGTCTAAAATCAAGGCGATCATGGAAATGCCTCCGCCGAGAACTCTTAAACAGCTGCGGTCTCTCCAAGGAAAGCTCGCATACATTCGGCGGTTTATCGCTAATCTTTCAGGAAAGTGCCGTCCTTACAATCACCTGATGAAGAAGGGAACCCCATTCGTTTGGGATCAAAAATGCCAAGGCGCACTAGACGAGATCAAGCAATACCTGCAGAACCCGCCGGTGTTGGCTGCCCCGGTTAAGGGGAAGCCTCTCATTCTTTATACGACCGCCCTCGAAGGTTCCTTAGGCGCATTATGGGCGCAAGAGAACGATCAAGGGAAAGAAAGAGCACTCTATTACTTAAGTCGGGTTCTGCTGGGGGCAGAAAGCAACTACTCTCCCATCGAAAAACATTGCCTGGCGTTGATCTTCGCAATAACAAAGCTTAGACATTACGCATTGGCGCATGAGGTCCGTCTCATTTCAAAGGTGGACCCCCTTAAATACTTAATGTCAAAGGCCATATTGACGGGACGACTCGCTAAATGGGCCCTACTCTTGATGGAGTTTTCGATCACGTATCAACCTCTCAAAGCAGTGAAGGCCAGGCCATCGCCGACTTCCTCGCTGAACATCCCATACCCGCCGATTCTCCATTAAATTGCGATCTTCCAGACGAACATGCGTTTGATGCAATCGACGGTGGTGATACCCGATAGGAACTCTATTTTGATGGTGCATCTTCCATGAAGAAACACAAACAAAACACCCCTATAATCAAGTCGGGGGTAGGCCTCATCTTTGTAACTCCACAAGGAGGGATAATGCGCTTCGCATTCTCCTTAACAGAGTCGAGGACAAACAATGAAGCTGAATATGAAGCCTTGATAGCAGGTCTTGAGATTGCCATCGACATGGGAATTGAAAATCTCCTCATATACGGGGATTCTCAACTGGTCGTTAGTCAAGTAAACGGCGACTACCAGACGTGCAAGCCGGAGTTGGTGAAGTACGGCGAAAAGGTGCAACAATTGTTGACCCAAATTCCTTCCTACACTTTGGAAAACATACCGCGCGCGGAAAATAGCAAGGCAGACGCATTGGCCAAACTTGCTAAAGAACTGGCTGACGAGAATCTCGATAGCGTCAGAATCATGGTACAAAGCCGTCGGGTGCTTGCCCCAGCAGAAATATCTCGGGAATCATCCGAAGAGAAAGGAGCAAATGAGCAGACTACCCTGCAAGTAAAAGATTGGGAAAATACTGAGGATTGGAGAGAAGTCTTCATAGATTACTTCAAGTCCCACCGACTGCCTGAAGAAGCGTCAACAAGACATCAGCTCATGAAATGAGCTCTGTCCTTCGCCTTCGTCAATGATACTCTGTACAAAAGGTCATTCGATTCTCTGTGGCTGAGATGCCTAGGACCTGACGAAGCGAGAAGGGTCGTCCAAGAGGTTCACGACGGACTCTGCGGTTCCCACCAAGCAGGCCCTAAGATGAAGTTGAAGATAAAACGAATGGGCTATTACTGGCCCACGATGATTCAAGATTGTCTCGAATATGCGAGGCAATGTCACTCATGCCAAATTCATGGGGACTTCATCCATCAGCACCCAAATCCATTACATCCAACGGTGGCCAGTTGGCCATTTGAAATGTGGGGAACTGACATAGTCGGTCCTATCGAACCAGCATCGTCCAAGGGACATCGTTTCATCTTGGCGACGACTGATTACTTCTCCAAATGGGCAGAGGCGGTACCGTTAAGGGAAGTGAAGACGGAGAATATTCTCCATTTCTTCAAAACGCATGTCATATACCGGTTCGGAACCCCAAGAAGGATCATCTCCGATAATGGGCCAGCCTACCGAAGTCATAAAATTAGCCGCTTCGCACAACAGCACAATATAGACTGGAGATACTCCTCAGTTTATAATCCGCGAGCTAATGGATTAGCTGAGGCCTTCAACAAGACACTGACGAAAATCATAAAGAAAACAGTGTCCCGAAATAAGAAAGACTGGCACGAGAGACTGCAAGAAGCTCTTTGAGCGTATCGGACCACGTTCAAGACATCCACAAACACAACGCCATACGCGTTGGTGTTTGGGACAGAAGCAGTACTCCCTCTTGAAATAGAATTACCCTCTCTACGAGTGGCAGTCCACTACGAGCTGACAGACGAAGAAAATGCTCATCTTCGATTTGAAGAGCTTGACGCTCTTGATGAAATCCGGCTTCTAGCACAACAAAATCTGGAAGCTTATAAAGCAAAGATGACGCGCTCATACGAAAGACTAACCCGACCGAGGATATTTCGTCAAGGCGAACTCGTGCTAGTGGTCAAAAGGCCTATGATCCCCAATCGCGCCAAACGAGGAAAATTCGAGCCAAACTATGAAGGCCTGTACATCATTGATAAGGTCTACCAGGGTGGGGCCTATCTACTCATCGATATGCACGGTGAAAGGCCTTTTAGACCAATAAACGGTCGCTTCTTAAAGAAATACTACGCTTAATGAGCTACGGCCTAGGTTAATGGTAGATGACGACAGCTATGTCCGCTCGCTATCTTCTTAAGCCTGAACTCTATAAGCAGCAAGTGGCCTTCTTTAACGCTGGACCGAAATGTCCTTAAACTAATAGCAGACCGAAACGTCTTTAAACTACTACCGCAGCATCCTTAGGCTGACGGTAAAAAAAAAAAAAAAAAAGGAAAAAGGTATGTCCATAAGCAAAAAGGGCACAGATGAAAACCTGAAAGGGCTCCGTGAGTAAAAACAGCAGGGCTACCGGCGAGTGTTCGTGAAAACCCAAAAGGGCGCAACCTCGTTAAAAGACACTTATAGGGTCTTCTCGACCTTATAAGGAGAAACCACCTGCGTGAGATCCTTACGACTCACAAAGGAACAACACACTTAGGGATCCCTACGATTCCTAAGGAGAAAACACACTTGCGAGATCCTCACGACTCGTAAGGAGAACTCTCTTATGGGACCCTCACGGCTCATAGGATTTGAAAGTCTTAAGTCGCAGAGACCTAAACCTGTGCTTAAGCAAACCCCCACAAACTTTCAATATTGCCCTACAAGTGGTTCAATATTGACCCTTGTATACAATCCACGGGCGCGAATAAACATTTCCCTAGCAAATTTCATCCGTAATTGAGAATACGTTCGCATGGTGAATAACCCTTATAAATCCCCTCGATTTATGAGGAGAAAACCCTCCTGTAGGATCCTTACGACTTACAGAGGAACAAAACACTTAGGAACCCTCACGATTCCTAAGGAGAAAATACACCTACAAGATCCTCACGAATTGTAGGGAGAAAAGCCTTCACGAGACCCTTACGGCTCATGAAGTCAAAAGCTTAGGCCGACAGGACCCTAACCCTGGTCGCTAAGCCTCCTTTGTTCGACAACGACAGAGGCAAATGATGATTCGCTCCTGGTAATATTCCAGTTGTAGCGGCGCTGATGCCGAAATCGGTGTCCAATTTCAGGTTTACGGCGAGAAGCCAGTAGGCCGCACATGCATACGAAATAGCCGAAATGATGGGGCGACTTGCAATAAAAAAAAAGAGCAGCAAGTAAAATATATGCATGCAAAACAGCCGAAATGATTGGGCAACTCGTAACAAAAAGCAACGAGTAAAAATAAAATAAATAGCCGAAATGATTGGGCACCGCGAAAAATAGCCGAAATGATTGGGCAATCGCGACCTTCGCGATATAAAAGCTGAAACGATAGAGCATCGCGGAAATAAAATAAAATAAAATAAAATAAATGATAAAACTTTAGCCCTACAGTTGAGATCACATCGATCCCTGTATACAATCCAAAGGCGTAAACAAAGAAGGAATCATACTTCCCCAGCGGATTCCGTCAAACGACGAAGCCAAACCTCAACGGTTCATTTCAACCAAAGAAGCCCACGACTTCAACAAAAACTTCTCAACTCACGGATACAAACACTCCTTGACGAGAGCCTCCTGATCCGCGTCGACTCGCAGAGCCACCAGCGCCTCCGCGGGAACCATCGACTCGTTTCAAACCCTAAGGACACAAATAATCCTTGGAGCTTGGGAAACAAATAATCCCTCGCAAAACTTCTCAACTCACGGATACAAACACTCCTTGACGAGAGCCTCCTGATCCGCGTCGACTCGCAGAGCCACCAGCGCCTCCGCGGGAACCATCGACTCGTTTCAAACCCCAAGGACACAAATAATCCTTGGAGCTTGGGAAACAAATAATCCCTCGCAAAACTTCTCAACTCACGGATACAAACACTCCTTGACGAGAGCCTCCTGATCCGCGTCGACTCGCAGAGCCACCAGCGCCTCCGCGGGAACCATCGATTCGTTTCAAACCCCAAAGACATAAATAATCCTTGGCGCTTGGGAAACAAATAATCCCTCGCAAAACTTCTTGACTCACGGATACAAACACTCCTTGACGAGAGCCTTCTGATCCGCGTTGACCCGCAGAGCCACCAGCGCCTCCGTGGGAACCCTCGACTCGTTTCAAACCCCAAGGACACAAATAATCCTTGGCGCTTGGGAAACAAATAATCCCTCGCAAAACTTCTCAACTCACGGATACAAACACTCCTTGACGAGAGCCTTCTAATCCGCGTCGACTTGTAGAGCCACCAGCGCCTCCGCGGGAACCATCGATTCGTTTCAAACCCCAAGGACACAAATAATCCTTGGAGCTTGGGAAACAAATAACCCTTAGCAAAATACTCAACTCACGGATACAAACACTCCGTGACGAGAGTTTCTTTGAATCACATCTCGGGCAGTAAGGATTCAAAAAAAAAAAAAAAAACTTACTTCCTGAACAATGGGACCCTGCAAGTCAATCCTAAATGGTCTCTTGCATACTATTCACGGGTCTCACTCTCTGAAGTCGATTCTCGACAAAGAGGGAAACAACCGCCTACGAGCCCTCTCGACTCGTAAGAGGGGCAATGGGATCCTGCAAGTCAATCCTAAATGGTCTCTTGCATACTATTCACGGGTCTCACTCTCCAAAGTCGAATTCCGATGGGGAGGGAAACAACCGCTTGTGGGTCCTCTCGACCCGTAAGAGGGAAAAACTCTCTTGTAGGATCCTTACGACTTATAAGAGAAAACCACACTTAGGAATCCTCACGATTCCTAAGGAGAAAACCCACCTACGAGATCCTCTCGATCCGTAGGGAGAAAATTCTCTATGAGACCCTCACGGCTTATGGAGTTGAAAAGTCTTAGGCAGCAGATCTGAACCTGCGACCTAAGCCATCGCCGATTATTAGGAAAGTCAAGATGCGTGCCCTACTATCCGTCAACCATGTTCGCTAAGATGATGTGCTGATAATAAAAGAAAGAAAAGACGGAGAAATGACACAAGGCATTACAAAAAATATGCATCCTTCATTCATAAAATTTGATTGAGTTTAGGATACATCGTACTAAAGAATACAAGATATACATATATGTTACAAATACCAACGATACAAGGAAAATTACTGAGAAGGAAGCGTCTTGCACAGATCCAGCAATTGCTCGCACACTTCCTTCCATGCCTTTTCCCGATTGGCCACCACTGCCAACTCCGCCTCCACTTGGGCCCGCTGCTGTGCGACGGAGGCAAGCTGGTCCCTCATAGCCTGATGAGCAGCCTCACGGACTGCGATGTCACGCTCGGCAATATCGAGTGCCCGCTTCAGTCTCAGCCCATTTGAGATGCGCTCCAGAAGGCCCTCGAAGACGGCCTTTACCTCAGCGGCGTTCGTCTCAACTTCGGCTCGCAGGCGAGCAGCGTTGCTTAAAGATTCTTGGCACTCCTTCAGCCTCAAAACCACTTCTTGTTCCAGATGACGGAAATGAGAAGCGCTTTGCTTGAGCCACGCTCCCCGTTGAGTGCTCGAGGCCAAAGTCTCAGGGGACAGGCGCATTGACTCTAGCTGATGAAGGCAAGCCTCGATTTCCCGACAATAGTTAACCCAAGAGGCGACAGCACCCTCGTCATGAAAGGTAGCAAATATCGCCAACATCGGGTTAACCGTCGTGGCGAAATCCTCAGCAGACACCGGAGCCTCGATGTCGAATTCCTCGATGTAGTCGCTCAGCATGCGCAAACTATTTGCGGCACCTTTCGAAGACGGACGTCGCTGGGAAGGGCCGCCCGGTACTGTAATACGAGACTCAAAAGGCACTGAGACTGAAACGACAGCTGAAAAAGACAAAATATGATTAGATGATAATCCAATAGATATGGAGAAAATCATTGACAAGATAATTACTATACCGGTGGGAGTAGGTGGCAAGGACGGAAGGGCCGGTAGCGCAACCGATCTGTCTTCTCCCCCTTCGATTTGTAACACTGCAGTCAAGACAAGAGAGAGTTAGAAATAATTCTACCACTGGAAAAACAAAGATATCAATCAGGAACAGTACTCACCGGCGCCACCAGAGGGAGAGGCGAGTTCAGATGAAAAGGAGAAGTGTGGGACCAACACTTGATACAAATGGTCAAAAAGAACTCCTGAAAGACACAACAATGTGAATATAGTATATGGATTATACGTTGGAAAGACGGGTTTAGTAAGTTGCAAACTCATACCTTCCAATATCTTTGACGGTGTAAGAGAGGGCTGAGGGGTAGCCATCGCCAAGGCAGTCGTGGAAGGAGCTCCCTCAAGTAGTGGGGCATCAACACTAGCTGCACCTGCATTATGAAAAATGAACTTGTCAGAAAAGATTGTAAAGCAAATAAAAACAAAAACAACAACTTAAGGTGTACCTGAGGAGCTCCCGGCGGAAACAGAGACGACTCCCTCCTCTATCGACATGAGACCACCGCCTGTGGCCTCATCGCCCGATTCAACGGGGACCGTCGTCGTGCTCGCAAGACCGGGAGACGGCGGAGGACCGTAGATGGGAAGAGCTATGACTGGAGTATTGCCAGATTCCAGAGAAGGGGCGGTTGGCTCGTCTTCAGGAATCGTGGCCACCTCGCCCACTACCATCTCAGGCTCAATAATGGCGGTTGTATCGTCCACCATCGCCAGGGGATCACCGTTCTCGAGCGCCTCATTCGCCGCCACTCTGGGCTCAGTTATAATGATCACATCATCTGCCACCACTTCGGGTTCGGCATCCATGACCTTATCGGCTGCAGGCCCCTCAACCTCTACCCCAAGCTCCAAAGCCACAACGACGTTGCCCACCGTCGGCTCGAGTTCGGCAGGTACTGCCCCCTCTGTCCCTTCGAGATTGACGGTTTCCGCCTCCCCCTCGATCGGACTTGGTCCTGCAAGATGAGAGATGTAAGGACAAACGACATTAAGATACTTATAACAAAAACTCCAAGAGAAACGTTACCTGAGGCGGATTTACCATTCGCGCTCCGAGCTGCACGTGCCACCTCTCTGCGGGCAGTGGACAGGGCGACAGGGGCCTCTTCAGAGGGAGTATCAGCTCGAGAAACGGTGCTAGGGCCCGCTCCCATAGCCAAGGCAGCCCTGCGCGCCTTCGCCTCACGCCTCAACCGTTTCCTCTCCTCCCGAGCGGTCATGAGGGACCTCCGTGATGCTTCCTTCAAGGCATCATCGTCTTCATTCAGGGATGCCTCCAGAGCCTTTAAGGCATCTCTCATCGGCTCTCCGAGATGAGCCTCCTGCGGTGTCCCAGAGGAAACAGGAACATCGGCCGCTGGTAGAACATCTGCGTCGTTAGGAGGGAGCGGCATTGAGGTCCCTGCAATTAAAATGGAAAGGTTAGATCGACCATAACGCAAGGAAAATGAAAAATTCGATGAGTCGAAACTTACTAAGGCCCACAGATGCCCTGGCACGTTCCTCCTCCTGAAAGGTCTTCAGAGAAGCGGCAATGGCTTCTTCATCGGTGATGCCTGTTGAAAGAAAAGAAAGAAAAGCGTTAGTCAAAAATAATGAAATAATGAAGAAAATACGTTGCAATAAAGAAAAAGTGACTGGTAGTTACCTGATTGCGCAAGCTTAGCCAGCCACGCGTCACGCTTCACCAGCCATGCCGAAGCTCTGAGAGCAGCCTCCAAGTCTGTATCGTCCGGCGGCGGCCTCACCAACCCGGCGTTAGTTCCATATTCGAGCAGACCCTCGGAATAGGAAGCGTGGGGTTCCTGGCCGAATGCAACGTCCGCTGCAAAGAGCGACTTCTTTTTCTTTTGCCCTCCGACCCTGGGCCCACGAGGGATCGACTTCCGTTTAGCAGCTACTCTGGGACGACGAGTCCCGATGTCCGCACCCACGCCAGACTCCGGCGAGGGTATAACCACTGCTTCCACCTGAGCACAGGGTGCAGGAGGTACATCCGCGATATCAGGAAGTGATAGTTCATGTGGAGGACTTTGCGCACGTGAGAGTCTGCCCCCGGCATCTTTTAAAGGAGCGATTACTGGGGTCCTAGGAACCAAGGGAGCGGTGCGATCGGTACCTGGAGGTGCACCCTTACGATCGACCAACAGTCGCCTTTCCTCCTTTATGACTGCTCCTGTCGCATGATTGTACCAGTCTTTGTACACATTAAGGAGTCTCGGAGCGTAAGTCGGCGCATTAATAAAAAAACGAGAGGTCGTATTCACGAGCATGAAATGGTGCAAGGCGTTCTCCATCCCCTCTTCAGTGGCAGCTGGTTCCACCAAAAAGGCTTCCAAGGGGACCCCTTGATCGTAGCCCAGTTGTTGAGCAAAACGATGTGGGTTATACCGCATAAAAATTGCCACATCATTCTGCCTAAAAACTAAAAAGCCCGGTCTAATGGAATATAAATGGAGGGTCTCCCGGGCCGTTAAAACAGAAGCTCCATCCTTAAAGATATCCTGTAATGGCCGCGTCACGGTGGTAGGCACCTTTCCAACGGTCAACACCTTATCGACAAAGGACATCCCGGCTTCGACGGTATGGGGGCGAAGGAGCAAGCCCCTAGCGTTCCGTTGTGAGGGGTTTACAATTGATGCACCAATCAGCTGTATAATGCGAGAAAAACCGCTCTTGTCAAAGAACGAAGGCCTCTTATGCATTCCGAAGACACCCGCTGTGTGTAACTCGAGCCACGATGCGAAGTAATGCATCGGGAAGACCACATGCAACACCCCGGGCTCACTGGCATCTGCCGCTCGACTGAGACCGTGGTATAAGTGTGCCAGGCCGGCGATCCCAACAGCTACCTTCACCCCGATGACCATCCGATGTGCTGGATAGAAGACAGAGGGTCGCATTCGATGAGAGTGCATTGGGATAGCGAACCAACTCAACCATAACCCGAGAAACCCCAAGAAAAAGGCCTCCTCATCCATCCCAGGGGCCGCTACTTCTGCAAGAGACACGGTTGGAAAGTTAGGAAGAAAGAAATTCTTTTGACCTATTTCATTCGCCGGCAGGTTATCCAAACCTAAACCGAAAGGGTCCTCGAGGGTGGCAGACTTGGCAGTGGCCGCAGAGAGGGCGTTAGGGTGAAGGAACCGAGCAATAAAATCCTCAAAGTTAACTCCTCGACTCCCATGTTCAACGAAGAGAGACTCATATATGTTCAACACTTTAATTAAGCTTGGGAACTGGTGTTGAACAGCAGTATCCGGAGTGACCCCCCTCACCATTGGCCTAGCTCCGAAAACGTACACGTCTGTTGGGAGCAGCTCCTCATAATGTTCCCCCATCACCGGTAAGCCGGATACCTCCGCAAATTCCTCCAGAGAAATTGACACTTCCCGATCCATGGCAAGGAAAGTGTGGGTGGGAATATTCCATTGCTCCAAGAAGGCCTTGAGCCACCAGGTGGGGAGCGTAGGATATTGGAAGAGAGAGACGTAGACTGCGGTGTACAATCCTAGTCTTATCAACTGTGACTTCTTCGTCGACAGGATATACCGGGCCCACGGCAGATAGCCAATCGGGTGGCGGGGAATCAGACCAAGGTTATACGATTGCCCCCAAGGCCGCGCTTCACCTTGACAGATACGACGTCCTAGGATGTCCAAAACCATAGGACGCTGAACCGGTATCGCATCTATAGCGGGATGTAGAAAACCTTTTGATGTCCAGTCCGCCAACTCCACGGCATACTGCACCGAGGGTGGGGTAGCATAATGAATCGCCGTTATGGGTTCCGACGGCACCGCGCATGTAAAGCTCCGTCGGCCCATAATGATCTGATTGTACCACGACCCCCAGAGGTGGAGACTCTTGTGCTCAGGGTCGTATGCCTTGATCATGGCCAGGACCTCACGGTCCAAAGGCGCCTCTGGAAATCCCTCCTCCGAGCGGACAAACGGGAATGAAGTGTCTTCAGACATGATCGCTGCAAAAAGAGCAATGTAGCCGTCAGTGTTGTAATCCCAACGTTTGACATTGAAAGAAGAAAATGCATTAATTAAATTAAAATCAAAATTAATTAATTACACCGCACCACAGTGCAGTGAGTAGGGGACCAAAGAGGGACCCACAAAATCTAAATGACAATACGTCAATTAAGAAGACAAACTCATCATTGGATGAGATTGTCAGTTGGTCCTTGGGGGGAACATTCCCATAATAAAAAAGGGGGGAAAGAATCCCTAGAGACAAGGAGAAAATCTCCTCTTTCAGAGCAAAGCTCTGTCACAGAATGACACTTGTCAAATTCTGGTCTCAAAAGAATTAAAATTCCTTAAGAAAGAGCTTAGCTCTATAATATTCCATCAAAAAGAAAGTTTTGGAAAAGAAATTTAAAATTAAAATTTCTGGAATCCTAAAAAAAAAAATCCATGAAAGCTTATAGAAAAATTCTTCATTTGTTTCAGATCTAAAAGATCTACATTCGATTCAAAGAGCAAAGCTCTGTTCATAGGTTAGAACCCATGAATAAGATCTCTGTAGATCTATAGATTTGTGAGAGCAAAGCTCTGTTAATGAAACCCCAAAAGAAATTTCTTCAGATCAAAAGATCCATGAGAGCAAAGCTCTGTTGGTTAAAATTAACTTAACTTAATTTTAAAATTAATTATTACCTAAAGTTTTCTAAACTTTGGGAAATAAGAGCAAAGCTCTAGAGTTCTGAAAACAAGAGCAAAGCTCTGAAATTCTTAAGCAAAGAGCAGAGCTCTGAAAATCTAAATCTAAGAAAATGGTGAGATTTTCTAAGGGTTAAAAGGCCCTATTTATAAGGCGCTTGCGCCTCTTGGAATTCCCCTCAATCCAACGGTCAGGAGGGGTTGCCACCGTTGCACTCACGTGTGCGCCACGTGAGCGCAACGGTGGGGGGGCATTTGTTTCGCCCAATCAGAGCAAAGCTCTGTTTGAATTCAAAATTTAAATTTTTGAAGCAACGCTTCAAGTCTCAGGCGCAACGCGCCGCGTGTCTGGCGCTAATACATCAGCGCAGCGCCCAAGAAGGCGCACCCAATCAGAGCAAAGCTCTGTTTAAAGGAAGCAACGCTTCAGATCCTTTGCGCTGCGCGCGACGCGCCACGTGTCCAGCGCAGCGCACCCAATCAGAGCAAAGCTCTGTTTAAAGGAAGCAACACTTCAGATCCTTTGCGCTAGCGCTCTGCGCCACGTGTCCAGCGCAGATACATTAGCGCAGCGCATCCAATCAGAGCAAAGCTCTGTTTAAAGGAAGCAACGCTTCAGATCCTTTGCGCTAGCGCTCTGCGCCACGTGTCCTGCGCAGATACATTAGCGCAGCGCGCCCAATTAGAGCAAGGCTCTGTTAAATGAAGCGCCGCACTGCGCTCTGCGCTGTGCGACACGTGGCAACACAGTTGCGCTGCGCGACACGTGTCAGCGCAGATGCGCTAGCGCAGAAAAAGGGGCTAAGTGCCAAAGGCAATTTAGCCATGCAAAATTACATGCACTTGATAACAACAAATTAAAATACGATGCACAAGCACAACAAAGAGTTCAAATAAAAAGAACACTTAACAGATAATAAAATACTTAATCAAAACATTTATTTATTATTAAATCTAAAAAAGATCACCGAATACGGGATCAGAGAGACAAGGGTTCACAAAAAGAAAAAGAAAATTATTCAGCTCCCTCTCCGCCTTCTCCATCGCGTCGAAGCGGCGATCTTCCCGAGGGGTAGCCATCCAACGGTCGACGCCGCATTCCTGGGAGAAAGTGGCGATGACGACTCGACGAGCCCGTATCTGGCTCAGCCAGTGGAAAGAGCAGTCCCTCAAGGGTTTGGTGATCAAGTGCGCTTCGAGAAAGCACTCGATCTTATCTTCGGCGGCATCCAGCATTGCTGAGGACATCTCTGCTGGAGGAGGGGGAATGTCGGCGAGCGCCGAGGCAAGGATCATCCGAAGCCAAATGGAATTCGGAGGGAGAGGAGACCCCACACGAGTCAAAAGCTCGTGCATTGCAGCGTCGCATTGCTCGTCCGAGAGAGAAGGGTCCACCAAACGTGCAGCAAAACGGGGAACGATGTCCCGGATCGGCACCTCCTATGGTTGTCGGCGGGCATGAGGGCGGTTGCAAGCCATGATCGAAGAAGTTCTCTGAAAATGAGAGAAGAAAAGGCTCAGCCTTGAGTTATATATATAGACCCAAGCACAGAAAATTCTGTGCACAATGAAATCATTGCCAAGGCCCGGGAAATCAGAATTTTGGGAATACAAGTTTGACTTGAAAAGAGGAGATGAAGCGGCGCTTCTGATTCTCCAAAATTTAATAAATGAAGCAACGCTTCAGATCCTCTGCGCTGAGCGCAACGCGCCACGTGTCAGGCGCAGATGTATCGGCGCTGCGCCCAAGAAGACGCGCCCAATCAGAGCAAAGCTCTGTTTAAAGGAAGCAACGCTTCAGATCCTTCGCGCTAGCGCTCTGCGCTCTGCGCTGCGCGACACGTGTCAGCGCAGATGCGCTAGCGCAGT